>JAPDOI010000249.1:0-600000 GCA_029168955.1 Aplectana chamaeleonis | reverse complement strand
TTTCCAAAATTTCTACGACCCCCTGTTGTGCCGGGTCACAACCCTGCTCAACCCTGACTATGATCTTCCAAAAAGCTCCAAGCAGACCCCATCATCAAGCCGAACAATTGTACAATAAGAAATCAATATCTTGGGAAAAAGACCTTCAAAATGATGGAATTAATCCACTGCGAGGATGTAAAGCCATGATTAGATAAACCAAGATCTTTTCTCCCAGATAGTTTTTTTTCTACCGTACACGTGTTCAGCACAAATGTGGGGTCAGTTCACGACTTTCTGGAAAATTATAGTTGGACCACTTCCGTAATAGGGAGAAGGGTTTCAGATTTTGGAAGGTTCAGGCCGGTCATGTACCGTAACCTATAGTACTTAAAGGGTCCAAATTACGCTCGAAAACCGAATATCGGATGCGTGATCGACAACCCAATAAACCGCCCTAGGCCGAGATTCGGTCAATCCCGGGATATCGACAGAACAACCGTGTACCTATCAGTAAGGTTTAGCCGACATTTGGCCGGGTAATCACATTTCTGATTTGCTCCTTTCAGGCTCTGAAGAAGGCGATTTCGCCGAAACGTGCGTAAGCCAGTAAACTGTATATCAACCTCGTGGTCCAGTTCATTTACACAATTACTACGTGTACCTATCGTCATGTTCTGAAACACCGGAAAAGGACTCAAGTTTACATAAATCGAACTCAAAGCGCTAGAAGGGTCGTCATGACCTTCATCATCTGGACTTTTTGATAATCAGGTACAATTACATAACTTGTAATGCTAACCATAAGATGCGCTCCTTTCGGGATGAGAATAAAATCTTGTAAATGGAATTTCTCTGACACCTTGACTATCTGCATACATACTGACTAGAGAACCTCGCAGGGCCATCCCCACCAGTTCAAAGATGATGAATGTGTTTCTGGTCAATTCTGGCTCGCTGACTCCGAATTTTACATCGGATTCTGCTGCGGACACCGCTGATCGAAATTATACGCGTTTTTGGAGTATTGCGAAAAGGGAAGGGTGCCCATCAACCAATTCTTAGGGTGCTTGAAAAATTCGGGTTCCACTCAAAACTTTCAACTGGGGTTATTCAGGGCGCGGAACTCGAATCTGTGGTCTGTTTGTCGCTATAACCCACAGAGGGACAGTTTGAGCCATATCTATCGTACAACTCAGGAAATCGTCAAAAGTCACGAGTTGCCATCAAAACTCCCCATCAAGATTTTTAAGTGGAATCTGCGACATTTTTTACCCTTTCAGAGGTATAAATAAGCGCCCAACCAAAAATCCGCACAAGTTCAAGACGCTATCAGTCGGTGAAAAGTTTGGAAAATGTGCCTTCACATGAATTTTACTTAGTGGGGCAGTTTTAGGCGCTGAACACAATTTTGTGGTACATTTCCGGATTTTCCAATTACTAATGCGCGTATTTGATAAAAAAGGCGCTTAACCAAAATTAGAGGCTTCTGGCATTTTCCCATATGTAACTCATGCATTCCCAGCTTTTCTTCGGAATGTTAAGAAGCCAACTTAGAATATAGGCTCAGTACGTCAAATAACCCTTCATTGAACTTTTTAGCCGAATTCACCCAAGAGCTACAAACCTCAAGTTCAGCTCAGCTGCAAGAAATACGAACTTTGGCAGGCCACAACTTTTTTACCAGATGTCCGTAGCTAAATCTGAATTTAAATTCGAAAAGAGCGTGTCACAATTAACTGGAAAACACTCATCAGCTTTCTGAACCGGGGGAACACCAAGCGAGATTCCCTAGTAAGATATAACGAAAGATTCCCTAGTAAGATATTCACACGAATATGAAAGTGTTAAATGGTAGTGTCCACGATAAATTTTATCTTAGTTTTCTCGCCTGAAATCGAAAGGCCTGGGTCAAATTGGAGCCACAGGGTAGAAAGAACGAACAAAACCGGCCCGAAAGAGCCCTTATCGACTCCAAAATCCGCTCGCGCGAGGAAAGTACTAGCGCGAGCGAATCTCGGAGCCGATAAGGGCTTTTCCGGACTCGTTTTTGTTCGTTCTTTCGACCCTATCACTCAAATTAGACCCCAATATTTCGATTTCCGGCTCAAAAAAAAACCAAGACAAAATTTTTCGTGGACGCTGTCTTTAAGAAAGAACAGCCAAACTATTGTCACCCAATTGTGACTATTCGATCCGCTTTTTTCTAAAATTTTTAAAAATAATAAATGAAATTTGCACCAACCTGCTGCATATCGGCAGTGTTTGCAGTGCTATTTTGTACCGATGATCCCTCTCCCTGCGGCTCAGAATGGTCATGATCACAGCACCCTCCGTCACCATGAGAATGACCATGGCCGTCCTGCTTCTTCTTTCCCGACATGATCCACACACTACACAGACTAGCTAACTAAAACGCCGGGCTGAAACCATCACAGATCACATTACAAATTTACAGAAAAAAAAGAAAAAATGAAATCAAGACGCGGAAAATATACCCAGTGGAAAATACCACAAATTCAATTGAACAAAATATTATTAATTAAAAAAACAAATTTTTATTAGCAAATTGACACAGAAAGCACCGAGATCAAACAAGTAAACCACATTCATAACATAACATGACAAGCGACACAGGAAAGGGGAAAATTCAGAGGCAGCTTCACAGAGACCGCAGAAATGCGTGCGGTGTGTAATGTCATTTACGACATTCTGCGGTCAATCTTCCTTCAGGCACAATGGGACAATGGAAATAAAACTTCACAAATGATATCTACAGATAATTACAGATCTATAAATCTTTTGACAGACAAGGATCGTTCGATTTTCTTCATTTGAAGCCTTTCTGCTCAGCAATATCCTTCAAGAACGGCTTGAAACGCGGAATATCCAGCTCTTTCCAGTCATCCACAAGCCATCTCGAGCTCTTCAGGGATACACGGAACAGCATTGGACGATAGCACAGTGGGGATAATCTGGAACGAGTGGATTATGTTATCCGAGTAGACTCAAAACCTAAGCGAATATTTATTTACTGAGACAATCGTAGTTGTGCTTCGCCAGACCGCTGTTTTTTATGTTTGTCTCGGGACAAACGCCAGGTGTTTCGGGTGAAGCACACGGTACTTCGGAGAAAATCAGGCGTTAAAGAAAGCGAAGTAGAGTGATGTTTCGGTATGTAAGGCAGACGTTTAGGGGCAACGAATTCATCCCCTAAGCAGCAGCGGTCTGGCGGAGCACAACTGCGAGTGTCTGAGTAAATCGAATATCCCAATCAGGGTTGAGCGGAAATTTTTTTGTGAACTTCGGAAATCGAAAGGACCTTCTCCATTTCGGAAATCGGAACGCCAAAAAACATCGGAAATCGGAATTCGGAAATACGCTCAGTGAAATTCATAACTCTCCCCTGGTGACTGTGCGTACCAAAAAAACTTGAACTTATCCTTCTTTACTGAGAAATTTCCGGCAAACACCAGTTAATTCTGGCTTTGAGAAAAGTGAGAACGGACCTCGAATCCGAATTCAGCGCCCGAAATAACCCTGTGGGGATTTGGCCAGGAAAAGTGTAAAAATTTCTAATCTCATGAATATTTCCGATTTCTTCCGCATTTCAAGCTTTTTTCGAAATTCGGAAATCGGAAGGCCCAAAACTATCGGAAATCGAAATTCCGCTCATCCCTGATCCCAATCAGACATTCAATAATCCGGAAACCCGAATTTTCGTTTTTCAAGAACTCCATTTACTCGAGAACTTTTAATGGCCGGTTTTTAATGATTCTTAATCATCACCCACCAAGATAGAAAAATATATAAAAAAACGATTGTCTTCCAAACACCCTAATCAATCAAATATTTGAAAAAAATCATTCATTTGAAGTTCTCGAATAAATCGATTATTTGAAAATCTGGTCAATTAAATGAGTCGATAAATTCAATATTCTTGGATAAAAAAACGAGTTTTTGTATTTTCTGCATAAATGATGATATGAATCGAAACATCGACTAATTTGAACTCTTAAATTATTCCGAGTTTTTTTTTACAGCAAAACAACTAGAATCCCTAAATGAATTATTAATTCATTTAGGGATTCCAAAGAATTTGTTATGAAAAACTGAAGACTAATTCAGGAATTCAAATTAATCGATGTGTTCACTCAGGGATTCAATTATGCAGAAAGTCTGAACATTCTATTTTTTCATATGATGAATTTATTGATCTTTTCAAACGATTTGGTTTCCAAATAATCGACAAAAATCGGAACGACTTTTTAAAATATTTGCTTAATTCGGGCATTGTGAAGAAAATTAGTTTTCAAATAGTATTTGATCTTATCGAGATTTTGAATGATTCTGCTTTTGAATGATCACTTTATTCGGAAATTCATATGATTTGGTTTCCAAATATTCGATTCATTCGACAAATCAAATGATTCGGTTTTCGAATAATCTACCCAATCCCGAGTTTGAGTGAATCGGTTTTCGGATCATAGATTGATTGGGGAATTCAAATTGTTCCGTTTGTTTCTGAACAACCGGAAACTTCAGACACTCCAGTTATTTCAATTTACGATTCATTCGGAAAATAAATCAGTCGTTTTTCAAATAATCTATTTTCTGGGATTTTGAATTCTAAAACAATTCACTGATTCAGCAATTTTATATACTCGCTTCCTAAAAAATTATCCTAAAAAATAGCTGACTGATGTCGAAGTATTATATTTATTCGGTCACTTCAAATCAACTCACCTTTTTGAAAATTGTTTGATCCAGTCAGAAAATCAAGTGATTCAGATATATTGATTTATTCGGAAGTTTAAATAATCAGGTTCTCAAATAATCGATTCACTCTGAACTTCATATTTTGATGGGTTCGAATAGTCGATCCATCCGAAATTTTAATTTTATCAATTTTAAGCAACTGAAACATCAGAAGACTCCACAAACTCGTTTTTTATATTTGATTATTTCAAAAAAATTGAATTGTTCAGTTTTTAAATAATCGATTTATGGGAGAGTTCAAATTTATCCGATTTCAAATCATCGACAATTCCTTCGGCAACCGAACAGTTTTTCAACAGTTCCACTTACTCATGTAGAAATTCGTCGAAAATTTTAACAGAACTTTTTCTAAGCAGTCGATTAGTAAGGACCCGCACCTCAATACAGCACGTTTAGGATGATGGCTTGAATACTGCCATGTAACCTTGTTTTTGACGTCTCCGACGATATGAGCGTACTCATACAAGCCGTAAGAGTCTATTGACATCGTTATCTCAACCATTCTATAGCAAGCTTCGCTAATTTGGGTGAGCCGATTTACTGCGGTGTAATTCGTCCACTTCCAATCCATCAATATCAATTCTGAGCGTGCAGACTATCTTTAATCTCAATTATATCTTCTGAAACAACTTATGGTGCTGCTTTTAATGATGCTGAATTCGATGGTGTTGGTGTCATGCCATGAACCATGGGTGCCTCTGTCGTTTTGAAACGCACTGTACTGAGCGTCGCTTCATTACAATGATAGAGCCTTGTCGAGAACGGGACCGCCGCGGTAGATCGCCGCTCGCGATCAAAACCCCGCTGAGCGATGCTTTCGTGAATGTCGCAAGGCCGCCGTAAATGATCACGCCTGGTACATTCGCTCCACTGAATTTAGCAATAAGTCTATATAACTTCCAACGTCAGAGGGGTCGAAGTGTGAGTGTCGCGAAAGCGCGACGCTACCGCTCCTTAAAGGAGGCCTGGGCGCGGTCGGTCCCGCAACGAATGCCTTGAGCTCGGTAGAGACGCCGTCGGACTGGTTCGGGCGGCGCGGACCGAGTCAACAGTCTTCGCCCCTGCCGCGACCAAGCGTGGTATTCCATCCTGCAGCTCCGTGCTGCTCTTTTACTCCTCACCGTTGCTGTGCTTCGTTTCAGGGTCTCTAGCCCATAAAACATTACTACTTCACCTGCCATGGAGCTGGCTCGCGAAGAGCATTCTCAATGAACAGGTTTTGGGCCTAGACCTGAGTTATTAATCGTGATGAATATTTCAGTGGTGCTTCCTTTTCTTATAGTACTTGTTCCTCGTTTTATTTCTCTTATCGCATTCTCCAAGATCTCTCCACTGATCTCTTGCAGTATAAATCAGTATAATTTAGCGTGTGTTCTGTCGTGTATGCCAAAGGGTCGTATTTTTCGCAATACATATAACACAGTCGGGATATGTGTTGATTAGTCCAGGGAAGTTCAAGTTGGTGGCATCAGGTGTCAAATCCGCATTATGTGGTAACATCGTGGTTATGCCTTTATTACAGTATACAGCTTGCCGGGTTACTTAGCACAGTCGGTCATGTTATCTGTGGGGAGTCTGTAGATTGGATCTCTCGGGACTGGTGTCGGACCGGGGGAGGAAACCACCGATTCGCAAAAGTGAGGAAAAATGGACACCTTTTCACAGAGCCTATTTTCGGCCATATACGTCATTTTTGCCCAATTCAAGGAATCTCCTGAAAGCAACCTGACATAAATACTGCGCTTCTCTGGACCAAATTCCGGTCCGCAATTGCGTCTCGACAAGCTTTGCGGCCGCACGCGCTCAAGCCAATCGAGTTTGCAGCGCCTAAGCCGAGTCGATATGGCTTGTTCAAACAGTCTTCTCCAATTTCGTTTAGTTTTCAGTTTCTAAAACCCACCTAAGCTCAACAGATCGGCAGCTGCGGCGCTGGAAAGTCTTCCGACTAGAAAGCGCGCGGCCGCAAAGCGTGTCGAGACGCAATTGCGGACCGGAATTTGGCCCAGAAAGCACAGTACAAACCTAGCACGCAATACATCCTTCGGCACCTTCACCATCGCACCAGCCGGTTTTCCAACCAGCTTCTCAGCAGCTTCATCAGAGAAGTGAACTGCCATCACTCCACTGAAATCCGCGATCTCAACCTATAAACACCATATCTGAACCTGGAACTATTTCAGAAGCGAGTCCATAAACTTACATGCAGTGAATAGAAATACCTGGCCTTCTTATTGCGGCAATTCTGGCACGACCCTAGTCCATCTGGAGCACGATTTGCATACCTCTTACAAGTGGAGCATCTGAAAATTGGACATACTAGAATGACACAAGAATGAAACTAACTGCTATGACCAACCCCAAATACACTATAGCCTCGTAATTGATGCTAGTAATCCTTGCCATTACGGTCGACGCCTCACCGGGATACTCATGCAGACGACCAATCACCCGCAAAGCAGTGTTATGAACTGGAAAAAGAGGCTTTTAACTGGTTAAGATACAGAAAATCTGCTGGAAAGGAATATTACATGTAAAATCTTCCTCTGTGGGGGCCACGTCGAACAGTCCAGTACCGAACAGCCGATGGAGACATTCTGCTTCCGGATCGTTAGGCTCCAAATCCACAAAAGCGGAGTCGTTCAAGACAAGCGAGATTGTACCTGAGAATACGAAATTCAGAAAGTATATAACGTTATGATATCCCATACCTCCACTTCGTTTAATTACTGCTCCTCCAATCGAAATGACGCAACCTGTTGAGATATTCTGTGGGATGGAACTTGACTGCAATTCAACAGACACAGACTGCCCATATCGATCAGCCAACTGAATTGCCATATTTCATTATCGTAGCATTGCATCCTTCATGTCATTCTTGAAAAAAAGCCGCGACGCAGCAACGCAACGTGAGTCGATTTAATCGACACTCGAAACCTTTACTGACTGAGTTTCAGGCATAAGCCCTTCATCAGGCCAACTGAATTAATCCCATATAGTCAGTAACACGGCTTCACCAACAGCAGATACCAACCTGAGGCGACACGGGTGGTATGGGGAGTTGCGAACGGAAAGGGAAGCTCAGAGGTGTTTTTAACAGCGTTGGATTGAAAGGTTTCACATAGTGAAGGACATCCAACCTAGCTGTGAATGGACATAAGATGGAAATGAGGAGAGGGGATTGGGGAGGGCTGGCACAAAGTATCCCTAGGAGGAATGGGAGTGATAAGGTGTCTTGATATGTCTCAGACCCCATCCAATCGCTAGCCGCTTTTACAAAGTGATCAGCCTCTTTGATTGCTCCTACAACTGCAAAAAAAGGAGATGAAGGAAGTAATGAGGCTGATTGATTCCTAACAGAGACTAGCGATTGGATGCGATCTGATATGAGACATACCAAGTCCCCTTATCCCTCCTATTCTTTCAAGTCACATTCAATCTGCATGGACTTCCCAGCCCCCTTTTCTCAATTCCATCCTATGCCCACTTAATGGTAAGTGGAATGTCCTTGACTACTGTGCTTATCTGGGCCAAATTCCGGTCCGCAATTGCGTCTCGACACGCTTTGGGACCGCAGGCGCTCGAGTCAGTCGGGTTTCCAGCGCCAAAGCCGACTCGATGTGGCTTTTTTAAAACAAAATTCTCCAATTTTTCTTCGTTTCCGGTTTCGAAAACCCACCTAGAGTCAGCTGATCGGCGGCTGCGGCGTTGGAAGCTCTTCTGACTCGGGAGCGTGCGGCCGCAAAGCGTGTCGAGACGCAATTGCGGACCGGAATTTGGCCCAGATAAGCACAGTACCTGATACCATTCCATCCTACCTTGTTTAAAACACCTTTGACGATGGCCGTAATCATGAAACCGCGGGAGCAGGAAGGGGGCGTAACCTTCCCGTACCCGCCGTATGGCCACCAGTTTTGTGGCTCCCTTGTCGGGATTTCAGTAGTGGCGGCCTCCTCTTCTCGAGCTGTCAGAGCAGAGACATGCATGGGTAGCCACTGGCAGAGACGGAGAGGAGACCGCCGGGTAGGAATCTGCTGTGTCTCAGCTCCGCTATCAATGCATTCCGGCGGGCATAGCATACCCGACCTCGTTTGTGCGGGTGGACGGGCACAGCGACAGGAAGATATTTATCATTTTCTGAAACGCAAGATCGACGTAGCAGGCAGCCCAAACTCCCCGTCCACCCGCTAGGTGGCTAGGAACCCTCCTGTCTACCTGCCAGGCACAGGTTATAAAACGGCGAAATTCACATGGTTCCTACGCAGTCTACTGCGGAGCGGAGGTTAGAGACAGTGAGAGAGCAGAGGGCAGTCGAAGGTTGAGGCGACGCGCGCGCCGCTCGCGCCTCGAGTGATGTGAATTATGACATTTTATAGAGGGTAGCCGGGAGCCTTCCTGTCTACCTGCCCGGTACACAGGAAGATGCAACATCCAAAACCCGTCCGACGGCGGGTGGGCTTTGGGCCTGTCCGGGAAGCGCCCAGTGTTTCATGAATACGGCCATTGATAGAAGGCTTATGCCCGAAACCTATTCAGTAAACGTCAAGAGAAGAGCTTCGTCATTTATCTTCCAGAGGAAGCTTAATGGAATTTTCGAGTCATACTTTACTACGAACACCTATTAACTAGATTTCGCAAATCAAACCACACCTTAATAGCTGCACAGCTGCCAGGGGGAGTCCGACTTAGGGTTGCGCTTTCAACGACAATCCCAAGGAAATCTGAAAACAAAAATCAAAGAACTGATTGAATGGATCTGTCAGGAGTCTTTGAAAACAAACCAATAACGCTGACGCCACAGCTCTTCAAATCGCGAATGCATGTGATACGAGGAGACGACTTCGGAATCTGGGCCTGCACCTAGAAAAATGCAGCAAACTTAGAATCATCGCCCGAACTGAAAACCTCAATACACTTCCTTCTTTATTTTAAGTTGAAGTTTTCTGAATGGTGGTCGACAAAGGCAAAGGGGCTCCAGAGAAAAGCTCAATTTCTAGGGAGGAACGGTTACAGAATCACACAAAATCACATTCAAAACTCGCGACTAAACCGGCAGTCAAACCGTCGACTTTAAAAATGAACCTGGACAGATCCAGAGGTTAGACTAAATCTAAATTTAATGGTATGGCTCAGGACACAACACCTACGCGTTTTGAAGCGTCAAAAACGACCTACGATGACGCTACACGAGTGAGAAGCTGGCACCGATCCTGTATTTGCGTCCTTCTTCAAAACAGGAAAGCTGGGTCATTTCACCATCGGCGACGCTCGGGGCTTACCTATTGTAACTATCCAACCACCAACATACGTCGCCGACGGTGGGAATGGCCCCTTACCCCTGTTTCGTAGGAAAACAGCAAATACAGGGAGCGGGGCCAACTTCTTACTCGTGTAGCGTCATTGTGGGTCGTTTTTGACGCTTCAAAATGCGTAGGTGTTGTCCTCTGAGCCATACAATCTATTTCCGCAGTTATCTCAGTCACGTTTGCGAGCGTGTATTTTGTCTCTAACTATAGGGCACTAAAGCGGCTTCCCTATACCGCTTGTCAGCGAATCAAATATGACTTACAGCAGACTATGCCTTCCATACGACCACATGTGAGCACAAAACCACTCAAAAAGCTGAAGACAATGAAAAAAGCCTACTTTTCCAACGATGACTCCTCCACCGCCAACAAGCGAGGTGTTCGGCCTTGATGGCATGACCGAAGTATCTATAACATACACATAAAGACTCAAAAACAAACTTAAACACAGGAGACATTTAGAGGCCTTCAAGTGAGGAGCGTTTAGTGAAATTGTTAAATAAATAACTGTATGCCTGAGCGACCTGCGTCTCAGCTCATCTATTTAAACCGCACATGATTTCTGTGTATTCGGTGAAAAACAAGACACCAATTCGACAAAATTTCCGCGTTGAACATTGTTTTTGCTGCAGTACTAATCGCAGGCGGAAAGGATAATGTGTTTTGATGAGACTACGTGAATGATAAATTGCACGCTTTGTTTATTGTAGCAGCGAACGATAAATCTGATCGCAAGAGTCGAGGGTATGTCATCGCCGGAAGTTGAGGTTTTGAACGTGAAGCCTAAACGGCTATGCCGACTCCTCAACACCAGCGTGTCACGCGCAGGAGTGGCATCGAGAGGGGTCTGCAGAGTTGAAGTCGCGGCGTTGCTCGAAGCGACGAACAGCGCTGGGTGATGCAATATAGATTACATTCGGCGACGAGGGCGACCGAGGCTGCGTGAAGGGAGAAGAAGGGGCGCAGTAGTGTTTTGACGCCGCTACAGCTATACGCCACTGCCAGCGAGCGGCAACCTGCGCTGCGAAGACAATGTTCGGAACATTTCTGATGCCTCGCCAAGGCACACGCTCGGAGATTACGCGTCGGTTGCTGGAACTCTGCTGATGCCGATTCCTTGCCCCAGTATAGATAGTCGCTGCAAACAACACGGTGACTTCAACTCTGCAGTCCACTTATAGCGGTCTGCAAAATTAAAGTCGCGGCGGCAATGCTCGCAGCGACTAGCAAAGCTCGGAGATCCTGGGCAAAGGCGGCGACCCACGTGAAAGGCGACAAAGGGGGGGGGGGCCGCGGAGTGTTTGACGGGGCGACGGCTTCGCGCGAGCGGCAATCGACGCGGCCACGGCTTCGCGCGAGCGGCAATCGACGCGGCGACGAAAATACTCGGACAATTTTTGCCGCCGCGTCAAGGCTAAAGGGGTCTGCAGAGTTGCGCCAACCGGCAACTGGTCGCCGAGCGTCAGTCTTAACGTGGCGACAGAAAAGTTTCCGAGCGCTATCGTCGCCGCGCCGGTTTCCGCTCGCTGGCAGTGACGCAGGGCCGTCGCGGCGTCAACACACTCTGCGGTGCCCCCTTGTCGCCGTTCACGTCGCGTCGGTTGCCCTTGTCGCCAAATGTAATCGATATTGCATCACCCAGCTTTGTTCGTCGTTGCTAGTAACGCCGCGACTTGAACTTTGCAGACCCCCTAAGGCTCGGCTAACAGTTGCCGGTCGGTGCAACTCTGCAGACCAATCCTGACCTGAATTTGGGCCTCTGCCTAGGGTCAAGAGGGCGTTGCGTAACATTACGAAATCGGAGAGACCGCCCACCATCATAAATCCAAAATTTTGGCGACCACCCGATGCCCGAGTTGTGGGCAGTTTACATTTGATTACTGAAACTGTCTGACGCCGGAGATTCGCTCAGTTTTCGGGCTCAAGTGTCTAGAACCTGAGCAATGCTACAATCCATTCCTTTGGGAACCAAAACACCGAGAAGTTTTGGAATATTTTCACCAAATTTTCATCGCAAGCACTTTTTTTGAACCGAAATTTTCGCGATCCCCCCTGGCCTTCCTTTCCGAGCCAAAATTTTGCGACCCGCCCCCGTCGCGACATTTTTGCGACCCCGCTTGACTCTGGGGAGAGGGTCGTAACTCCGCCGAGACCCTTGCCAGCGGGCTGCTGAAGCCGAGTTTGCTGCAGCTAAGAGACATAAAGCCTGCCATGAACTTCCCCTAATAAAAATATGCTTCGATTCATGATCAGCACATCAGATAACTCTCCTAGGCAGTCTCAGCAAAAATTCTAACTTCCACCTTATATGGTATACGCACCGCAATCTACAGCAATCTTCCTAAAAGCTAAAAACGGAGTTCTCGTTTGTGTTTAACGCCCCAGATTCTACCCTCTACCAAGTTTTGGAAGGATCTGTTTCCACCACTAAAAATCATAGAGCAAAATAGTACCCAGGCAAGGCTAAAAAACAGATCCCGCCCCGATTTTGGGCACCGATCGTGGATCCAGGTGGTGTAGCAGTGACAATGAATGGTATTTCTCAACAAGAAGCCTAACATTGAGCTGAGAAGCCTCTCTGACCACAAAATTTTGAGCACTAGCTTCACAATTAGGTGATTTGAGAGACATCTTCAAATTTTTCACGTTTTATAGAACCTGCCCCAGGTGAATTCTCGAAATGTATACCTACCACTAGATGAAACAGCCACAGTAATCGCTGACGATTCCGCTGATGGAGTAGGTGTACGTCGAAGAGGTGAGTTGAACCGACCGTTCGACAACTTTGCAGGCACAGACGAGGCGCACACTTGGACTTTTGAAGAAGAAGGCCTATAATATGACAATGATGCTTCGGTTGATCAAGTTTACAGCCAGCCTCATCGTGATCCCACCGCAACAAAGACTGCCTCGCTTTTAGGTCAGCGGTTGCCGTGACGCGACCACTCGCATGCATATGGACATTTCAGATCGCTGATACACTTTCAAGAAAGTTTAAAACGAACCCTGGTGCAACTCTCAGTAGAGGTGGAACAAAATCTCTATGCTTCGTGGGACGAGGAGTTTTTTGAAGGATCGGTGAGGCACTGGAAAATCAGTTACTCAGTTTTCTCATGTATCGTCAGTTCTAAGAGAAGAGCCAACAGCTGCACCTAAGAGGCGCTTTTGGGGCAGAAGGGGTCAGCCGCGAGCCCTGATCGACAAAGGATTATCATCTTCCAGAAGCGCGCTCCAGAGCTGCAGGCAATCGACTCTTCTTTAGAGATTGGCGACAGGCGCACCACCAATCTGGAACAAATAGTGAAAAAAAACTAAAGCAGGCACCTTTTCGAGTTGGACACAGAACGAGTGACAATAGTATGAGTAGGGTCGCGATTTTCAGCGTCAATCTGACGGGTTTCGCTGCAATTTGATCAATCTTCGCCTGAATACATCATCCATCATATTTAAATCCATTTCCACAGCTCACCTTTTGAGATCCTCTTCAATGGCTTGGTTCAGTCGACGTTTCGCCTCCTGTATAGCAGTGTCGGAAACGGCTATAGGTCTGCTAGAACCTGCAGTTACAAAACCGTGGAAAGCTACGGGATCTTTCGGCAGTTTACACCTGAAATTTATACCTGACTGATTATTGGAAAGACCATATAACGTCGACATAGATCCTAATGAGACTTTGCGTTCACGATTGAAGGTTGGCGCAAACCCGGTAACATATGCTATAACATAGGTGCGCCGAATTTGTGCCAACCCCCAATGGGGAACGCAAGGTCTCATTGGGATCCATGCTGATGTTAAATGGAATTTTCCACCCAGCTCACCCCTCAAGATCTTGCTCAACAGCTTCGTCTAATCGACGCTTAGCCGCTTCAATACCCGAGTCCGAAACGGTGATGGGCTTATTCGAACCAGCAGAAACGAAGCCAAGAAAAGATTCGGGAGCTTCCGTTTGATTACTGGAAAAGAACGTCTTTTAGAAAAATAAAATGATTCAGTTCTCTGTCATAAGACATTCCAACCTCGAAAATACAGCGGGAGGTAGCTAAAGGCCTTTGCAAACACCTAAAAAACCGCCCTAGAAGTAGGCATGGCATCAGAATCACCGTGCTTCTCGCAAAACGCCATCTGAAGTGCATGGTTCTTCTGGACGTCTCTGCACTTTTCTCCTGAACACTTGGACTTTGCGCGCTGTTTCCGAAGCACGGCCCACTCTAATTGCCTTTCATGCCCCGCCCGATTTTAGCGAAGTTTCGCGTTGTTTCTAAAGCCCCTCTCATCTGAAAGCACCTCACGCTGCGTTTTTGAAGTCGCGACCACTTCTTACAAGGAAACCACTATAAGTCGTAGTAACTATTCCAAATGAAATGTGCTTGTCTGGGACCATTCTCGGTCGAAAATTCTGAATATGCCCGTCGCAGCTGCCTAGATCCACTCTGAATGAAGTTATGAGCGTTTTCAAAGCTTTGGGGCAAGGTGAGGGTACCTCCCATGGAATTGTTAAGGTGTTTCTGAATTGTTTTTCCGGATTTTGCTAAAAACAGGTGTGTAGGCGTAATCTGGGGTTCGCTTGTCAAAATTTTGAGATTTACTGTAGGTTACGGCAGGCAACATGCCATATAGGGGCAAAACCTACCTTAATAATTTGAGAGAGAATCGACGAATGGACATCGAACTCGTACTCAGCACCCCAAATGACCCCCACATAAGAACTTTACGACAAATCTGAGACTGACCAAACTACTGTATACCCACCGTAATCTACCGTAAGCTGTCAAAAATCGATAAACTGACATCAGATTCGTGTTGATCACTCCAAATAACCCCCAGATTAACAATTTGAGCCACATCTGTCGCCACATTCCGGAAATCGTCAAAAGTCGATTTTGCCGTCAATTTTTTCTGCCAGTGGGAAGCTTTGAACAAATTTAGACTTAAACTATGGAAGGACGACAAATGAACATCAAATTCGTGATCAGCACCCCAAATAACCTTCCAGGGCGAATTTTAAGTCAAACCTGGAATATTTTTCTAAAACGCTTCGAGAACCCTCTAACTGGTATAAATAAACGCCGAACCGAAAATCCCAATGTCCCTACGGACGGTACTCTCGAGTTCGTCCCCATCCATCTCCCACTCAAAACTCCCCTATCTCTCTTCAACATCTACATTCCCCCAACTACATCTTGTCCCGCAACCTATAGTCCTATCCCTCTTCTTAAACAACTCAACGACTGCGCCCTCTCACCCTCAGTCGCCTTCGCGGGCGACTTCAATGCTCATACCTTTTGCTCTTCACTTGACTCTGATGTTAGAGGAGAGGACGTCGAGGAATGGGCGGAGGAGTGCGACCTGGTTATCCTAAACGATGATCAGCCCACTCGCCTCCCTTCCATCGGCCGATCTTCTAGCCCAGACATTTCGCTCGTTTCCTCCAATCTTTCTAGTGCTTGCTCGTGGTCCACTTCTACAACTCTGTCCAGTGATCACATTCCCATTTTCGTCCATATCGATCTCTCAAATTCTCTAGCCCCTTATTCTGGTATTCGTCACCGTTCTTATCTCAATTTAGGCCTTGCAGACTGGAGCCTATTCAGAGAGGTTGCACTTCACCGAGCGGCTGAATATCCATGGAATGGCGATGTGCACCAGAAAGAGCGTCACATATCTGAAGCTATCCGGAAGGCTATGAAAGCGGCCATACCAGAAGGACGCGTGAAAACGTTTTACCCTAATGTCACCAGGGAAATACTTCAGAAAATCAGGACAAGAGATGAAAAGAGATCTGCCAACCATCTGGACCCGGAGGTCACTGAACTTGACGACGAGATTAGAAAAGACTTGGACAGGCACAAGCAAGACGAGTGGCAGAAGTTCACTGAAAAATTGAACTTCAAGGCAGATGGTGCTGCGACATGGAAAATCCTGAAAACTCTCCGGAAAAACCACACCCGCCACCGTATCTACTATCGAGTTTGAGAACAATGTATTCAAGTCAGGACAAGATGCCGCTTACGCTCTGGGCAAGAGCTTCTTCATAACATGTGCGAAGCGTGGCCCGCAAAACCGAGTGACAGTAAGGAGCTGTGCCGCCTTCCGCTTATGGGCACGGCTGATGCCTTCACTCCTGCGCAGGTGGAGAAGATTATAAAGAGAAATGCGTAATTCCAAAGCCATTGGACCTGACGGAATCTGTCCAGCAGTCCTAAAGAAGCTCCCAGTGAATTTCTCTCGCTGCTCACTGATTTAATGAACACATCATTCCGAACCTGCACACTGCCACAAAACTGGAAAACAGCAAATGTCATTCCTCTGCTTAAGCCCGGTAAATCGCTGTCATCAGCGAAAGGATACAGGCCAATAAGCCTTCTGTCACCTCTAGCCAAGGTTGCTGAAAAGCTTGTCGACAATGATTTGGCTCAGCATAATGAGAAACAACATCACCAGCACGGCTTTAGGAAGCTACATTCCACCACGACGGCGCTTTTTGGAGATCGTTGGCTATGCCATCGACGGCTTCAACATGAAAGCCCTCAGGACCGTTGCTGTAGCCCTGGACTTGACAAAGGCATTCGACAGTGTTAACCTGGGTATTCTATCGGATAACATACTGAAGTCCTCTATTCCACCGTGGCAGAAGCGTTGGATAACAGCATTCCTCAAGGGCCGTCGAGCAAAAGTTATGTTTCAAAATCATGTCTCTAAAAGTATCCCCATAGCTGCCGGTGTTCCGCAAGGCGGAGTCTTATCGCCCGCTCTGTTTAATCTGTACTTAGAGGACATTCCGGCACCTCCCAGGACATTAAAGTTGTCGCCTACGCTGATGATATGACCATCATGTGCCAAAACCGCGACATACAAGTGGCCGCGAGCAGGATCAACGAGTACCTGATGGATTTGAAAAGCCATTTCGATAACAAGATGCTCATTGTCTCAGCTGCCAAGTCTTCAGTATCAGTTTTCACAACGGACCCCAAAGAGCACAGCGCCCATCCCGATGTCAGCTGGGGTGGAGATCGCCTGCCTGCTGCTCGCTTCGTCAAACTACTCGGCCTTATACTCGATCCGTCGCTGAAGTTCCACAAGAACACCGAGCAAAAGCAAGCAATTGTAAGTTAGTGTCGGACTCATCCTGGACTAAGGTGCAGCGTGTACAAAACGCTGCTCTTCGGATCGCAACCGGATGTGCTAGGAGTTCGCCAATCGAGCATTTACACGCCGAGACACGGGTGCTACTAGTAAAGGAGCACTGTCAGCTCCAGGCCCAGCAGCTGTACATTAACATCGTCAAGCAGCCCAACCACCCATCTTGGAGAGTACTTGAGCCTGTAAGAGAGAGAGGCATCAGAAAACCTTTCGCCGATGCTCCAGATGAAGTCGATCTGCAAAGATGGCACGATTCATATCAAGAACGCCTCCGTCTGTTGCGCGAGGAGCACACCCATTTTGTCAGATTGTATTTGGAAAGAGCGGCTGTTAATCCTATTCTGGGTACTGTGCCGCCTCGAGTTTCTGAGTCTGAGTCTCAGCTTAGTAGACGTGCCAGATGCACTCTAGCCTCGTTGCGCTGTGGGCGCTCAACGTTCCTGAAGTCCTACGTGAACAGGATCGACAATAGCACTCCTGACGTTTGCCCGGACTGTGGTGGTCCTGGCCACAATACGCAACACTTATTCAACTGTCCAAAAAACCCTACAACATTGACTACAATAGACCTTTGGACGAATCCAACGCTGGTCGCCCAGTTTCTGAACCTATAGCAATTACTCTCTTCGTGGCTGCAAAGAAGAAGAAGAAGAACCGAAAATCCGTACAAGTCCAAAATGCTGCAAAATTTGGAAAATGTTTCTTCACCCAAGCTTCGCTTATGGGGTAGTTTTAGGCGCTGAACACAATTATGAGGTCCGTTTTCGAATTTTCGTGAACATAATGCGCTTTTTGGAGGGTACAATAGGTACGAAAATCAGAGAAAAACGCCTATAACTTCTTTCAGAGAGGGTCTAGGCAGCTGCGATGGGCATATTCGGACTTTTTGTCTGAAAATGTTTCTAGAAAATCGGTTGACAAACTACAGACGAAATGTTACTATTATATCTACCGTTGCATGTTACCACTAAATCCATTGATGACATGGCTATATAAGAAAGCGGCGAAGTGAGGTTGGTAGTTTCCTTGTGCTACTCTGGTTTGTGCGGTTGTTCCGCAACTATCTATCGGCCTCTACGCGCTACTTCGACGACTATAGACGGGCTCGACTGTTCCGCGACTATCTATCGACCGCTACTGTTCGATGTGTCTATCTGCCGCTACAGCTCTACGACTACAACGCTATCCTACTGCGTATCGCAAGCCATTGAGCCACAGCAAGGCAAAGGCCACAACAGGGGTATGCATTTACGCCATACGGGATTATTGCCGCGAATGCCGAGAAATTAGCCATCAGTCTGCCACATTGGAGCACTACAGAATAGGTAAATAAACCTACTCAGTTACACTATCTTCTTCTTCCGAGACGGCTTCAATAGCTGCAGTGAGACGAGTCCGCGCAGAGTTCAATGCTTCCTCGCTTACACCTATCTCACGATTTGATCCAGCGGTCAGAAATCCCGAGAACTTAGTAATTTCACCTGAAAAACGCCATTTTTTGCATCAATATGGTCTCATGAACATGACATATAAGCAAACCTGAAGCCTGTGGTCGAGTACTGGATCCTGAACAGATCCTGAAGAAGAGACAATAAGAAATGAGATTGGAAAATGCAAGAAATACCCTCAGATGCAAACCTTTTCAGAGCAGGTAGAACCGAGTCGAGATCAACAACCTGTCGCTTCAAAGTGCTAGACGATCGCTCTTGTGGATTTCTTTAAACAAATACAGAACCTTTCAAAAGCAAGTGCTTAAAAAAGGTGCTATCACAAACGGGGGGGGGCACTTGCGTTGCACGGCGGAAAAACGGGCGAGGCCGTGTGGGGCAATAAAGCGGAGATCACAGTTCATTTGCAGCGCGACGCGATGTTATAATCGACCTACGTATCGATCAAGCGAAGTCGCGTCGCGTCGTCGCTGGGTATTCATGATGATGAGGCGCGATACATTCGAAATAACGCACAATTCGCCTTCGCGCAACCTTCATCGCGTCGCCTTGCAATGTAACAAGGAGCGATGAACGTCGCGCGATGGCAAACTCGTTGCTGCTTTACGCAATTTAGCGTAGTCGCCCAGCGTTCGCGCTGCGTCCACACCTGATGACTTGAGCGACGCGCTTTTTGTTGCGTCGCACTGAGACGGCGTTCAGAGTTTTCGCGGTGCGACGCGATGGCACATGTCAGCGCGACGCGAAAATCGCGTCGCGCGGAAATCTAGGTGTGAACGGCGCGCAAACGCTAGGCGACTACGCGCTATTGCGTAATTTCCGCAATTTTCCGTACCCAAGCAAAACTAATCAATATTTGATCTTATTCTGTCTATTTAGGTGTAACGTACCTTTTTTTATCTTCTATCTGTATTATTATGGCACATTTTTTTTTCGTTGCGACAACTTGCTTCTTGCTTCTTTAATGATGAAACAATCAAAAAGACATCGGGAGCAAATGCAGACAAAATTGTTTGCAGTATCATCTGAGAACAATACAATAACCCATAACAATTTCAATCAACCTAGTCTTTAAAAAGGCTTGAGAAAATTAAAAACGCCCCTTAAGTCCCCGATGATGGAAGAAAAAATGATGATAATCGCTCCGCGACCATCGCGTCGCGTTGCATTGCAACGCGACGCGATGGTCGCGGAGCGATTATAATTTGCGCGTCTAATTCGATGTATCGCGCCTCTTCACTGTGACCACCTAGCGACGACGCGACGCGACGTCGCTTGATCAATACGTAGGCTAGTCATAAAGTCGCGCCGCGAATGAACTCTAGACGCCGCCTTAGGCGACGTCGCGTCGCGTCGTCACTAGGTGTTCACAGTGAAGAGGCGCGATACATCGAATTAGACGCGCAAATTATAATCGCTCCGCGACCATAGCGTAGCGTTGCAATCAACGCGACGGTCGCGGAGCGATTGTCATAATTTTTTCCTCCATTATCGGGGACTCAAGGGGCGTTCTTGATTTTCTCAAGCCTTTCAAAAGACTAGGTTGATTGAAATTGTCATGGGTTATTGTATTGTTCTCAGATGATACTGCTAACAATTTCGTCTGCATATTTAAGGACAGTAAGATGAGGGTGATGGTTTCAAAGAGTTGACGATCTATAAAGTTTTTTTTACGGTTTACAAACGACACAAGCATATTCGGTCTCATTTCACCGAAACATCCCTATTGTGTACTATGTAATCCTAAAAAATTCTAAGCATCATTTGCTCCCGATGTCTTTTTGATTGTTTCATCATTAAAGAAGCAAGTTGTCGCAACGAAAACAAAAATGTGCCATAATAATACAGATAAGAGATAAAAAAGGTACATTACACTTAAATAGACAGAATAAGATCAAATATTGATTAGTTTGCTCCCGAGATGTCGTACGTTCGTGGCGTGGCAGTGCGGAGGAAAGAAGACCACCTCCGTGCAAACCGACGTCAACCCCTCCGCGTGGAGGGTTTTTGTCATGGGAGAGATGCTGGCTGGCTGCAGCTCTCCTAAGGATTCTACTACAAATGGCCGGCGTCGAGAGGAATCCAGGACCCGCTCAGAAGTACTCATGCGCCACGTGCGGCAAGGATTTTACCAGGAGACATACCAGCGTCCAGTGCTTCGGATGCCAAAGGTGGGTGCATCTCTCCTGTTCGGGTCTCAGTTCTGTGAGGCATCACATCCTTCCTTCCGTTGTGTTCTGTGCTCTGCCCCCAGTAACTCTGATTCCTCCTTTACCAACCACCCCTCTCTATTGTTCATATTAACCTCAATGGCCTTCGTGCCAAGTTGTCTGAACTCTCTCTTTTTGCTCGTACTCATCATCCTGATGTCATAATGGTTCAGGAAACCAAACTTTCTCCTTCTACTACCGCACGTCACCCTAACATTCCTGGCTACACTGCTTATCATGCTCCAAGGACAGCTCTCGGCGGAGGAGTTTCCACTTTCGTATTATCAAATCTACCCTCTCATATCATACCAAACACACCAAAGGACAGTACTCTCGAGTACCTACCTATCCATCTCCTTCTTAAAACACCTATATCTCTTTTTAATATCTATATCCCTCCCACCACGTCCTGTCCCCAATCTTACGACCCTACTCCCTCACTCAAGCAGTTGTACGACTGCTCACTTTCACCCTCTGTTGTCTTCGCAGGCGATTTCAATGCTCATACATTCTGCTCGTCGCTTGGCACTGACGCTAGAGGAGAAGACGTCGAAGAATGGGCGGAGGAGTGCGATCTGGTAATTCTCAACGATGATCAGCCCACTCGTCTCCCGGCCAACGGCCGATCCTATAGTCCAGACATCTCTCTTGTATCATCTAATCTCTCCAGCGCCTGCTCTTGGTCGACCACTACAACTCTGTCCAGTGATCATATCCCCGTTTTTGTCCATGTCGATCTCTCTAATTCTCTTGCTCCTTATTCAGGTATCCGTCAAAGGTCTTATCTTAATCTTTGCCTTGCAGACTGGCGCTTGTTCAGGGAGGTGGCACTTCGCCATGTGGCTGACTACCCATGGAATGGCAACGTGCACGAGAAAGAACGTCACTTGACCGAAGCGATTCGCAAGGCAATGAAATCCGCCATTCCGGAGGGCCCAGTTAAGACCTTCTTCCCCAATGTCACCAGGGAAATCTTGGAGAAGATAAGGACAAGAGATGCAAAGAGAGTGGCAGATCACCTGGATCCGACCATTAACGAGCTGGATAGCGAGATTAAGCGAGATCTGGACAAGCACAAGAAGGGGTGTTGGGAGATATTCACGGAGAAGATGAATTTCAAGAGTGATGGAGCGTCAACTTGGAAAGTTCTGAAGAAGATCTCTGGCGAGAGCACCTCCACCAACTACTCTACGATCGAGTTCGAGAATGGAGTCTTCAAATCGAGAAAGGAGGCTGCAACTGCTCTCGGAAAGAATTTTTTCATAACTCAGGCTGAGAGGGAAACAGAATCGAGTGACTGTAAGAGAGCTCTGTAAGTTGCCACTAATGAATGAAGCAGAAGCAGTGACGCCCGCGCAGATTAAAAAGGTGGTAAAAGAGATGCGCAACTCGAAGGCTGCAGGGCCGGATGGCATTAGCCCAGCGGTCTTGAAGAAACTGCCGACTGAGATTATGCCAATCCTGGCTGACGTAATCAACACATACTTTCGCACGTGCATCGTACCACAAGACTGGAAAATGGCAAGCGTCGTTCCATTGCCTATGGCAGGTAAATCACCATCGACGGCTAAGGGATACAGGCCAATAAGTCTGTTATCACCAATCGCAAAGGTCGCTGAGAAACTGGTCGTCAAATAGCTTGCCGAGCATAATAACAATCAGCAGCACCAGCATGGATTCCGCAAATTACACTCTACCACCACGGCGCTGCTGGAGATTGTGAGCTATGTTTTGGATGGCTTCAACGCCACCAAGCCTCAACGCACTGTTGGAGTAGCCCTGGACCTCACGAAGGCGTTTGACACTGTCAACTTGGGCATACTGTCTGAGAAGCTATTGAGGTCCACCATCCCGCCTTGGCAGAAGCTATGGATTACTGCACTCAAACGGCGCCGAGCAAAAGTGCTGTTTCAGGGACATGTCTCTAATAGCATCCCTATCGCTGCCGGTGTCCCTCAAGGAGGAGTCATATCGCCTGCTCTGTTCAGTCTTTACCTGGAAGATTTGCCCGTCCCCCCAAGTGACATGAAAGTCGCTGCGTATGCGGATGACATCACCATCTTGTGCCGGGACAAAGACATTAATGTAGCTGCACGCAAGATCAATAACTACCTCATCGTTCTGAAGAGCTTTCTCGATGATATGATGCTCACTGTTTCTGCCGCTAAATCATCTGTATCAGTTTTCTCCACTGACCCTAAGGAACACTGCGCGCACCCCATTGTGAATTGAGAAGACGCTCGTCTGCCCGCTGCACGTTTTCCTAAGCTGCTCGGCCTAGTATTGGATCCTTCGTTGAGGTTCCACAAGAATACTGAGCAGAAACAGGCTACAGTGAAAGCAAAGCTCAACGTTCTACGAGCTCTGGGAGGAACGTCGTGGGGAAGTAGCAAGGAGACAATATAGACCACCTACAAGGCAATATTGCAGCCGGCGTTGGAGTACGCTGCACCGGTATGGCAGCACATGATATCGGATTCATCGTGGACAAAGATGCAGCGAGTCCAAAATGCTGCTCTTCGGATTGCCACAGGGTGTGCTAAAAGCACCCCAGTGGAACATCTTCATGCTGAAGCCCGAATTCTGCCAGTTAAGGAGCACTGCCAACTCCAAGCGCAGCAACTGGTTATTAACACTGTCAACCAGCCTGACCACCCATTAAGAAGGATCATGAATCCCGTGAGGGAGAGACATATCAGAAGGCCTTTTGCGGATGCTCCCGAAAAAGTTAATATACAAAGATGAACGGACTCCCAACTGGATCGTCTGCGTCTTTTACGTGCGGAGCACACCAAGTTCGTCAGGGATCACATGAGTAGGATGACCGTCAATCCCATATTGGGGGTCGCACCACCCTTAGTCAGCGACACCGAGATGGAACTCGGTAGGCGGGATAGAAGTACCCTTGCCCCGTTACTCTGCGGTCATTCCCCTATGCTGATGTCATTCTTGCATAAGATCGATCGCAGTAAGCCGGACGAGTGCCCGGACTGTGGTAGCCGTGGCCACACAACTGAACACCTATTCGAATGCCCAAAGAGGCCTACCACTCTTACAACAATGGATTTGTGGACGAATCCGGTTTCAGTCGCCCGTTTCTTGAACCTTTGACAAAAACCTTCCTGCGGCTGCAAAGAAGAAGATTGATTAGTTTTGCTTGGGTCCGAAAAATTGCGTAAACTACGCAAATGCGCGTAGTAGCCTAGCGTTCGCGCGCCGTTCACACCTTGATTTCCGCGCGACGCGATTTTCGCGTCGCCCTGACATGTGCCATCGCATCGCGAAAACTCTGAACGCCGCCTTAGTACGACGCGAAATTCGCGTCGCGCAGGTATTTGGGTGTGAACGCTGGGCGACTAAGCGCAATGGCGCACGTACGCTTTCTCGTGGAAAAACAACGGCAATTTTTTTGTGGCAACATCAACAGTTTTCTCGTGTTTTTGTTCATGTTAATAAAAAAAGACACTTAAGAAAAGCCGCAACGGGTTTGACATCGCGCGACGTCCATCGCGTCGAGCTGCGTTGCAAGGCGACGCGATGAGCGTCGCGCGATGGCAAACTGCGCGTCATTTCGAATGTATCGCGCCTCTCCACTGCGAACGCCCAGCAATGACGCGACGCGACGTCGCTTGATCGATGCGTAGGCTGATTATAACATCGCGTCGCGAATGAACTCTGAACACCGTCTAGCCCCCCCCCCATTTACGATAAGAGCAAAACAAAAACTCACAGAATCAAGCTTTCGTCAAAAGAATCTTGAATGTCTTGAGAAACGGTCATCTACGAAGAATTCAAAACGCCGCTAGAACTTTCTCATTCTTTGAGCAGTTCTGTGAAAAGTTTATGATATTAGTTTAACAAAAAAAAAACCCAATCTCGGAGGCGAGAAAACGGACAAATTGAAGGGAACTTACAGTGTCGGAAGGCCCAAACAAACTTATTGATATATAACATAAAAACTTTAACGTCCCAGAAACTTGAGAAGGAAGGTACACAACGCTCCTCCACATTTTCAAAGCAGGATTCCCCCTAGAAAACTGTCCAAGTACAATTTTAGACGTAAAATAAATTGCGCGTAAAGTTAAATGTATTAGTTACGTATCGGCACAGCCAGTCACTCATCCCACGACATTGACAAGATTTTCAACCTTTCGGCTGTCGACGCGGATACTTTACCAGCTCAGGCAGCGTCAGCTGTGTAGCGGATCAATACGATGATATTTCATAAGTTGACAACCAAAACTGGCTGTATTTCTCTCGAAATACCTGCTTGTCGCCGCAGACAATCTATCGTTCACACTTTAGGCGCTGCGCTGTTCATACTACTCAGTTCCAGCGCGGAAAAGGTGCTGGAGTATGAATGACCTGACGCCCCGCACGCGCGTGACGTCCGCGCCGCCATGGCGGCGACGGCCGTAACAATTTTTTCATCATTTTCATTATTAATCCATCTTCAAATTCATTCCGTTTCATGACGATTAATTCCACTAATATCGTTCGCTACCATTCTGGTGAACGCATGTACAGATTCCGCTTGCTTGGCAAAGTTGAGACCCACTGTAATCCGCTCCGTCATAGCATCGCTGCTGGAGATTCATGGTGTCCGCAAGCGCGTGATGCGAGTAGAAAGTAATCACACACCAACGCCCCGCTTGTGCGTGCCGCGCTGGCGTCGAAGAGTATGAAAAGCGGATGAGCGTAACTCCAACCTCCGGTTTTTGAGTCAGAATTCCGACATCCGAAATTAAGGTGAGGGAACCGAAACCAAATGCATCGGGAACGTCATATCAGACGTCCGTGGAGGCGGGCGTAGCACTTGGAACACCACGTGAAATCCGCTTGAACAAGACTGTCCGCCCAAGCGGTCGGCGCTCGTGTGGAACGGCTGTCGCAAAGG
Source organism: Aplectana chamaeleonis (assembly GCA_029168955.1). NCBI lineage: Eukaryota > Metazoa > Nematoda > Chromadorea > Rhabditida > Cosmocercidae > Aplectana > Aplectana chamaeleonis. Next base: position 574,244 of record JAPDOI010000249.1, on the reverse strand, counting down.
CATTTTTATAACTTGGACACCGATTAGCCGGAATACTTGACAAATTATGCGTAATACCCCAATCGGCTGTTTACATCCAAAAGAAGGCTTACCCGAAATAATGCCTTCGCGACGGCTCCTCCACACGAGCGCCGATCGCTTGGGCGGACAGTCACATTCACACAGACCTTATCTGCAACATTCCTAAAAGTGAGCAGACCATAGGGAACGCAGGGTTAAACGTCCCCACATGCGTGAAGCGCATCATGGACATCGCATAAGGGGTCGCTTACACTTGCGCCGCCGAAGCGACGCAGCGAAGTGCAACTATATATTATTGATCGCGCCGCGTGATCAATATCATTGATTTGCACTTCGCCGAGTGGCGGCGGAAGTATAGACGACTCCTAAAACGTCTGCAGACGTGTAGCATTGGAAACGCCAGCATCACTAGAAATGAGCGGAGCATTGGAAACATAGCACAGAGCGTCCTTATTCGTGGGCGCTGCGGCGGAAACAGCGTAAATCGTCTCCATGGTTGGGCGGGACATTGGATGGAACTGATTTACATCCGCTGTCAGGAGGCGGGTTTATCTGGCTGACTACAGTCATACTATGATAGTTCAAGCAAATGAGAGCCCATTGAAGGCACCACACATGGATGTGGTCTCAGCTCATAAAAATTAAGGGAAAGACCCGTCTTCTGCATTTCAAAGCATCAGGATATTCCATTCTAGCACTGGTCTCGAGAGGAATTTCTTTGAAGACGGGACAACTCCTCCAATTCTGTGGACCGGTTGTGAGACTACCACCCCCTTCCCCCCTACAAAAAAAAAAACTTCTAGAATGATCGCGGAGCATTGGAAACACCACGTAAAACGTTCCCGAGATTGGTGGACCACAGAGAACACAGCGTAAAACGTTCCTACATGAGTGAAACGCATCATGGACATCGCGCAAAACGTCCTGGAAACATGCGTAGTGTTGGAAACGCCAGCGCCACCAGACGCGGGCGGAGTTTGGGAATAGCACGCAAAACTCCCAAGACATGGACGGAAATCGTAAACACCGCGTAAAACGTCCCAAGGTGTGGGCGGGGCATCGAGAACTGTGCAAATGTTCCTAGCGGCGGGTGGAGCAATATGGAACCACAAATATGCCCCTAGACGCGAGAGAAGCATCGGGAACACCGCGTACAGCTTCTCTAGGAGTGACTGAAGATCGGAATTTAAGGGGAAGATACGCTTTCTAGGACCTTTAACACTCCTGAGTCTGGGAGAGGTTGATGTTTACACTGCATCGCACACATCTCAGAATGTTCAGATGTTTTGAATAACTACCCCGTCACCGAATCTGTAAATTTTGAGTTCTCATTTCGCTCTTGGCCCGTGCTCCTCCTTCAATGTGTGCTGTGCCTAGAACTCTATGGTTTAAGCCTTAGCTAGGTCCGTGGCTTGTTTCCTCAAGGAAAAGGAAACAGTTGAATCTCACCCGGGGCTGGCTCGGCGGTCGCGTGCGCCGGCCCTCTGATCGATTCTGGCCGAGAGAAGAGCACATCTGATCAGCTTACTACACCGCCAGCTGCCGGTGAGATTTAAATGTTTTTTTTTTCTTGAGGAGGCAAGCCACGGACCTAACTGTACATACATAAATTGGCTTCAGTATTGTTTACCAATGAATGAACAACTCTACGAAATCCAAGAAACCTACACCGAGAAGACGACTTTGATCAATATGATCGAAGGAATAAAGCACTCTCAAACCTCACCCTCCATAGATAGATATGATAGTTTCAAGCTAACTATACATATTATGATAAAACAAACCTATCATAATATTTAACCATTCCAATACTAATCTAATAATCACAGGGAGAAAATCGGAAATAATCACAATCACAGAAAACACAAATAAATCGTGCTAGAGACTATGCATACACTCCATTCGACCGAATCGCCATGAATATTCATTCGGCCGAATATCCGAAATGCGAATCCATTTGGAAATAGGAAATTCGAATCGATCCTATCCAGCAAGAATGCAAAATTGGGACTCCGGTACAGCACAATTCGAAAAAGCCGGTAGACCGACCTTATAAAGACCATTCAGCCGTTTTCACTTTCGGATGGAGTGCACGTTAGAGACCAAAAGATATCCCAGTTGTGAAGGAGTGATAATTAGCGTACTAATGATAGAAATTTAATTGCAAAGATGTAACCATGAAAGGCAAAGAAAAAGTGGAAGCCAGCGCATTTAGTGAGAGATTTCATAGAAATTCAACCACATGAATGTTGTGGGCTATTATAAACTACTCTGTCAGCAAGTAAAAGTACTAAAACCCCTAATGAGTAGTGGTAAATAAATTATTTAAGGAGAGCAGAAACGACGGCGCCGATGTTGAGATTACGAAGGTCGGAGTATGTCTGACCACAACCAACGAAAACAATGGGTTGACCAGTTATGTAGGCCATTGACACAGCAGCTCCAACCTGGAATGATAGTAGGATGAGGTGCATTTCGACAAAAGCGAGGAGGGGCAGCGACAGGCCAACGCCCTCACCTTATCATCTATTGTGTCGAACTTCGTGAGAACAATGCCGTCTATCAGACGGGGTGGTGCTCCTGGAGTTGCATTGTCCGCGAGTGCCTGTAAATGAAAGTATTCGGTTGAAACAAAAGTTTTCCGTCACTTGATTTCGACGATTTTCGAACCATTCCGCGTTGGTACTTCGGCCAAGTACTATATACCGATCGATAGCACAAATATTTTCCTATCTACCGCTGCCTTCCACTTGGACCAAAGCCAGCTCAATTGCGAAATATATGCTATAGCTCAAAAATAATCTTCAGTACTGAGCATCTTTTAGTGCTACTATTTACTTTGAGATCAACCATCAAACAGCCAGAGCTGACAGGATATTTGAGCCACCTTTTGACGGTGCGTAGTTATTGATTTTTAGCGGATTTTGTGGACTTCGGCCTTTTCTGGCTTACCCGAGAAGTTTCGGCATCGAAGCTTCAAAGTTGAGTACAATGGCCAAGTCCCCACTCATTAGTATATTTTTCGTCAATTATCTATAGTTTTTTTTGGAAATTCTTTCGCCTTTCGCCGTTTTAAACGATTCTCGAAGAAACTATCGATAATTGATTAAAAAATACTATTAAGTGGTGACTTGGCCATTATACTTAACATCCGAGCTTCGAGGGCAAAACTTCTCGGATAAGTCAGAAAATACCGAAGTAGCAAAATAACAAAATCCGCAGAAAAATCAATAATCACGCCTCGTAAAAATTTCCCCCATGCGCTATAGTCTAGTTCTAAAGTCGCTCAAATAGTCTACCAACATTGGCAGATTCGTTGCTTTACCTCAAAGTAAACAGAAGCACTCAAAGATGCTCAGCACTGAAAATTACCACTGAGCTCTAGCATGCATTTCGCGAATGAGCAGGCTTTGCCCCAAGCGGAAGACTGTGTTAGATAGAAGAGATCTTGTGCTTTCGATCGGTATATCGCACTTGGCCGAAGAACGAACGCTGGAAATCGTCAGAGTCAATTGGCAGGAAACTTTCGCTTCGACCTAATATTCAAACAATGTTACTCAGAATGGATACAATATCATCATAAGTGCTACATTCCGCATAAGGATTCCCACTGGGAAGAGAGGGTAAGGAGGATATGCTTGCCACTACTAGTTAGTAATCTACTTAGGCGACTCGAATTTTTTTTTCGAATAATCGAGTACTCGACTAACTCGGTTTTCAATATTTCGAATAGTCGAAAAGTCGAATGGCTCGGCTCGATGTCGACTATTTCAATCGATACGAAGACTCGACTCGACTAAAGTATAATTGATAAAAGGACGAGTTTCGAGAGAATCACAGTCATGAAGACAGTGCTGAACTCTTTCCAGTTCTCTTACAGAAATGTAGCTATGAAGAAACCTAGCCAACAATACCTGATTGAACTTGATGAGTTGATCGACGGCCTCGTTTCCCACAAGAGCTTCTCCGACGAACAACACCAGATCAGGCTCATTAACTCTAATCAACTGAAAGCAATAAAGATCTACAGAGGACAACGTAATTACCAGAGAAAATTCTCTGTCCTACCTTCGCTAACTCCCTCATCAGCGGTTCATTATCCTGCATTCGCCCAGCAGTATCCACAAGAACAACATCAATGCCACGCTCAGCAGCGATCCCTATCGCAGCAGCCGCCAAGCTGGCCGAGTCTTTGCCATAGCCCTGCTCGAACAGCTGAAAACTTCAATTTGAATTGGTACTATCATCCTTTAAAGGCACAGAACACCCTCAGGCATGAATTTTGTAATTTTTATTTGATTAAGTAGTAGACCCCTCCTGTAACGATTGCAAATGAAGAGAAATACAGGCCTGAGACAACTCGTCCACCAATTTTTCACCCTTAAAATATAGGCATCTTTAAGGAGCCATAACTCAGTTCATAGGGGTTCTTGGACGATTTCGGAGATACTACTGTGATCAGCGTGTAACTCTCTAGAAGATCAGCACAGGAGCTGAAAAATAGTTTTCTGGATGCTTTGTGCCTTTAGAGGCAGTGTTCACGATTTAAAACCGTATTTTGTTTTCGACGGTTTTGGGTAGGTAAGTCCACTAAGGAGAAGTTAATAGAGAAAACTTCCCACAGAAAAGTCAAATACCGGAGTAAAACTGTTTAAAGGAATCTCCGAAAGAATTAATTATGCCTGTTTTTGTGTTTTGAGAGACTGCGGACAACGCATCGAACCTGACGTCGGGGAAATTGTTTAGCGCTTAAAAATTCTAGGGTAAGAGGCTTTGCTTTATGTTTCCTGTACCAATAATTCTTCAAGAATAAGAGGGGTCAATGCACATGCTGGGATGTTAGAACCTTCCGCGATGAAAAATATTCGAAAATTCGGGGCCTTTTCCTACGGTAAAACGAGCATAGGACAACTATTATAGGACGTGGGCGCAGTGGCTCGATGGACCGGCTGGATCGCGGGATTTTGAAACACTTCAATGCCTTTTTTCGCCGTTTTTTGCTCATAGGTTTGCTTATTTAGACCCAAAGCTCACGTTTCTGAACGGAAATGGAGAGTTTTCTCTTAGTGAACACTGCCTTTAACGGATGGATATTGCTATTGGCACAATGTATACTGTGAATTCTATACAACCAACTGCAGCAGCTCAAAATACATACCTGAACTGAATTGGGATGAAGAGCATTGAGGTGTTTCGTATGGGTACGCAACTGCTCGACAGCACCAGCACGGAAAGTGTCACCTGCCGCGATCAAAACCCGATGATTATTCTCGTTTAGCCAAAAAGTGATCTGAAGTGAAGGCCATTCCAGCGATACAAGTTACCCCAGCGTTCACTCTTCAAGGGTCCACCAACCTTCGCCAGATTTGTACTCTTTCCAACACCGTTGACTCCACAAAAGACTATCACATAAGGACGGCCTTCATGCTTCGCTTCCACTATATCACGCAAGATATCAACGCGGCGCTTCGGAGTGAGCAACTGGAAACATGACTATTTGACGATCCGCATAGCAGACGGGTCCTCATGAATCACCAAACCTGTGTGAGCGATTCTCTAACCGCCTCCTTAACTTCCGAGCTAACGCGGCTGAATGTGCCGACAACCTTTCCTTCCAGCTTACGTCCAACAGATTGACATATCTTATCCGCTGGCTCGGCAGCAACATTTTTCACTGGAACGTAGATGATTCAACAGAAACCAAACAACGCAAATTCAAACAGCTCACATATTAGATTCTCGCGCATAGTCTCCAGAACCGGCTCGATATCTTCGGCAGAGATCTGCTTATTTCCAACCAAATTTTTGAATGCGCCGAACCAGGACGTCTTTGACTGAGTAGCGATAATGCTGAAAAGCTTATCAGCTAGTGAATCAAATTACAGGAAAATGCACCAGTGCGGGTTGCTGTCAACAGGATAACGAGTCCCACTGCCACATAATGTACAGGGTAAAGCAAAAATCTGCGTATTCGGCATCAAAAGTCAGATTTTGAGAACTCCTCATCAAAAATGGTAGTCTACCATCGTCCGGTACGCAGTTTCGGACTACGCTGATGCATCATACGACACGTGATAATAATGCTGGGAGAGGACGATCAAGTGGTCCCAGCACGATTATCACGTGTCGTCTAACGAAACAGCCGTAGTCCGCAAATGCGGACCGGTTTTTGGCCTCGGAAACGACAGTACCAAAATGTCAGTCAACCCTTGTTATGGCGCTTTTGAGCCTGACCCTAAAAGTTGTCCGCGATCAGTTCTATGTAGGGTCCAATGGTGTTGCGACCAGGCGCAACAGGCCTGAGGTAGGGGTAGTAAAAACACTGGCACAGAAGAGCAAAATTGGTCAATTTGGGGAGGGGATCGTAATACCCTTAGGCCGAATTTTCACCTAAGAAGAAATGTTCGGGATAGTTTCAGACACTTTTCAAAAATTTCGACCACCTAACAAGGAAAGTATACAAAGCATAGGTCGGATCTGCAAAAGCGAATTGTATTGTCACTATCTCTTGAGCATCCATAGTGAAATTTGGCAGTACCCCCCCCCCCCCACCTCCACCCAGCAGCTGGTTCCAAAAAAGTTATAAGCGTTTTAAGCTTCGCAAAACGCTGAGGGTACCCACCAGAATTTTTTAAAAGATGTTTCGAAAAAAATCAGATCTTGCCCAAAACTTGTATGTAGTGCTGAAAGCCGGGGGTGCTGAAAGCCAATGTGGAGACTGTTTGACGAAATTTTATGGTTTAGTGTAGGTTACGGTAGGCAATATGCCATTTAGGGGGCAAAAACTACCTTAGCAGTTGGAAATTCGGCAAATGGACATCAAAGTCGTATTCACCACCCCGATTAACCCTCGCACACAAATTTTGAGACAAATCTGAGACTTTGATCAAACTACCGTATACCCCCGTAATCAGGGTTGAGCAGGCCGTTGCGTCAATTTTCGGCGTAGCTACGACCCCCCTCCCCCTGTCGACGGAAGTTTTGAAAAACTGTAAAAAGAATTCGCAATCCCCTCTCCCGAAATTAAAAATTGCTTTAGCTTTCTTGAGCGACAAACGTGGAAATTTTTCAAACTCGTGGTGATAAAAGACACATATTGCCACCTCGTTTTAGCTTACCAAGCGGTTTCTAGAAAAAAACCTTTTTTGTCTCCAAAAATTCAATGCCCCCACCCCCGATTTGAATTTTTTTCCAAACAAATTCCAAAATTTCGACGACCCCCCGTTGTGCCGAGTCGCAACCCTGCTCAACCCTGCCCGTAATCTGTAGAAAATCGGCAAACAAGTCTCAGATTCGTGTTAAGCACATCAAATTACCTTCAGAAAATGATTTTGGGACATATCTATCGAAGAAATCCGGAAATCTCGAAAGTAGGCCTCAGAATTTCCCCCGTTGCGATGCTTTGGGTAAATAAAGCCAAAAACTCTGGAAAATCGACAAAAAACTTCAGAGTTTGGACAAGCGCCAAAAAAAAAACTCCCTGGGAGAATGTTAAGTCAAATATGAGACATTATTCTGAAACGATTCGAGAGCCCTCTTATTGTTATAAATAAACGTCCAACAGAAAATCCGTACAAAGTCCCAAAGGCTGTCGGTCTGCACAAAGTTCGGAAAATGCACTTTCACCCAAACTTTGCTCAGGGGGTTGTTTTGGGGAGCTGAACGCGATTAAGAGGTCCGTTTTCAGCATTTCGGAAGTGTACTGAGCGTTTTGGATGTTACAAAAAGCAAAGAAAAACGACCGTTTTGAGGTTATAACTTCTCGGAGCCAGCGGCTTGGGACAGAGTACTGCGTAGTTTCAATATAGATGCCCAAGAGATACTACTAATACAATTCGTTTCCGCAGATCCGACCTATGCTTTGTATACTTCCCTCGTAAGTAGCGGGTTGTAGCTCTTCCGAGATCGGTCTCAACACTAGCTCTATAGATCGAGTAGAGTCGACCATCAAACAACGGGAAATGAAAGGGATGCCTGCTCAGCACGTAGTCCAGCAGCACCGTGGCAAGGGTCTCGGAGGTGTTTTGATCCCCCCCCCCCTGTTTATTAAGAACTCGCCCAAGAGAAAATACGAAGGAGGAAAAGAAGAAGAAACATGAGGATGATGCTCCTTAAGGGAAGAAGACACGCTCGAAAAGTTGTTGAGATAACTACGTTTCTGAAGTCGAATGGCTCCTTGTAGACTGCTCACGCCATTGGAAGCGCCAAAAACTAGTCAAAACTCTTAAACTTCAGAAATGCAAATCGAAAAATTTCTGCAACCCCGCCCCTAAGCTTCGACAACCCCGCCCCAAAATACAAACTCGTCCAGGTTGATAGTACTAATACGGTCACTTTGGCTGGTTTTTCATGCTTCCAACGAGGTGAACGTTCCAGTAGAGGCTGTAAGAGTATATCGGCATCTCTATCTCAACCGTTTTGTTGCTAATACTCGCTGTTTCAACCGCGCGCAGTAAAACTCGTCCACTTTCACCTGATAATAAAATAACCGTTATCCCTCTATTTTCACACATTTTTTCGTTCGTTTTTTCGTCAGTTCCCAATACAATCAGCTCCAAACCTTTGATTTATGTCATAAAATCGATACCATTTTTGAGCGTGTCTGCTGCCTTTAAGAAAAAAACGCTGTCAAAATGTTTGCGTACGAATGCAGTGACACTCACTCATCCACGTCACCAGCATCATCGTCAGAGAATCCTTGAAGCTCAGCAGACCGTCCGACAAACTTGCGCTAAAATGATGATAATGTCATACGCTTGGCGTAGCACAATAAAATTAAACATCATGAATGAGCTGATGCTGATCTCACTTACTTGTTCGCTAACGAAAGCAAGGTCCTCATCATCTCGCATGTCACCTTGTTCCTAAATTGACAAATTAAGATACATATAAAGAATAGGTTTGCATAAGAACAACCACCTTGCCCTTCTCTCCAGAATAGTCCAAATTCGCTCCACTTTTCGCATCGCCGCAGAGTTCCCATACACGCGCCTGCTTTCCCTTCTTCTTGGGCTCTGTCTCTGATGTCCTATGGGAAAACTTGTTTATTCAGGTGTAAGCTCACCTAAGAAATCGGTTTTTTTCTCAAATGGAAAGCTGTGCAATTTGCGACATGAATTCGCAGCGTCCAAGCCTATACTAGGCATCGGCACTTTGAAAATCTAATAAAAAATTCACTTCGCCGCTGGCTTCTTTGCGCCCATTTTCTTCAGAAACATTTCTCTACGTTTGACAACATCGTCGCTTGGAGAATCAGGAGCAGAGCCAATATCACTTCCGGAGTCGGACGTGATGCTGTAATGAGCTGAGAAGTGGACACTACATAGACGAAGTTAGCAAAACTGAAATCGCTCGGTTAACATACACGACTCCTTCATCAGCATCTTTCTTTTTCGATAGTTCCTCAACTTTCTTCGTCTTTTTCTCCTCTCCCGGACGACTGATAATCATAGATTCAACCGTCTTTTGTGATTTTGCACTTTGCTGAAATGAAAAAAAAACACATTCAAATAACGACGAGGAAATTGGTTTACACTCGAATTTTCGTTTCAGGAAGCTGCTGTGTTCTGCCAGCGACAATTAGCTCCAATAGACATGATGGGATCGCAACTCGACGCGCAGCTACACTGCGCCGCCGAGATGTCGTACGTTCGTACCGTGGCAGTGTGGAGAAAAGAAGATCGCTTCCATGCAAACCGACGTCATCCCCTCCGAGAAAAGGGTTTTTGTCATGGGAGAAAAACTGGTCGGCCGCAGCTCTCCTGAGGATTTTACTACAAAGGGCCGGCGTCGAGAGGAATCCAGGTTCAGCGCCAAAATATCCATGTGCCACCTGCAGCAAGGATGTCACCTGGCATGAAACAAGCGTCCAGTGCTTCGGATGCCAAAGGTGGGTGCATCTCTCCTAATCGGGCCTCAGTTCTGCGCGGCATCATGACTCATCCTTTCGTTGTGTTCTGTGCTCCGAAGCAGGCCGTTGTGGCGATTTTTGTCGCGGCAACGACCCCCCCAGATTTTCATTTTTCCAAAAAAAAAACCCAACATTTTACGACCCCCACGGGGCTCCTGGAACAAATTTTTTTAGCTTTATTTTTTCTATCTTGATTTTTTTCGGCATAGCCGCTCACGTGAGTTCCATTTCGGCCAATTTCTTCCTTACCTATAGCATGCGACACGTTTTAAACAGCTCTGTATATGATCTACTTTTTTATTGTTAAAAATTCATACATCTCACCCCTGACTGATTAATCTTACCTCATTTAATCTTACCAAGTGGTTTTGAAAAATTCCTATTTTTCTCCAGAAATTTTACGACCCCCCCAGATTTTCATTTTTTTCCAGACATATTTCCAAAAATTTTACGACCCCCGTTGTGGCGGGTCACAACCCTGCTGAACCCTGCCCGGATGTTATCATGGTTCAAAAAACCAAGCTCTCTCCATCTAACACTTATACCCAACCTAAAATTCCGGGTTACACCGCCTATCACATGCCAAGGACAGCTCTTGGGGGCGGAGTGTCTACTTTCGTGCAATCAGCTTTACCTTCTCATATCATTTCTAATACTCCTCAGGACGGTACTCTCGAGTACTTTCCTGTCCACCCCCCCCCCCCTCAAAACCCCTTTATCTCTATTTAACATCTACATTCCTCCTATATCATCTTGTCCCCCCTCTTACATTCCTATTCCCCTCCTTAAGCACTTATACGACTGCTCACTCTCCCCTTCAGCTGTCTTTGCGGGTGACTTCAATGCTCACACGTTCGGCTCTGCACCTGATTCTGACGCCAGAGGGGATGACGTCGAAGAATGGACTGAGGAGTGTGACCTGGTTATCCTCAACGATGACCAGCCCACTCATAACCCTGCCAACGACCGACCTTGTAGCCCAGATATCTCTCTTGAGTCATCCAATCTTTCTAATGCCTGCACGTGGTCCACATCCACAACTCTCTCCAGTGATCACATTCCCGTCTTTGTCTATATTGATCTTCGGGCTCTCTGGCCCCTTACTCTGGTTTTCGTCATCATACTTATCTTAATTTAGGCCTAGCAGACTGGACCCTGTTCAGAGGTGTTGCACTCCGCCATGCGGTCGACTACCCATGGAATGCTGATGTGCATCAGAAAGAGCGCCATCTAACAGGTGCCATCCGCAAAGCCATGAAAGCAGCAATTCCTGAGGGTCGTGTCAGGAATTTTTTTCCCAATGTCAGCAGGGAGATACTGCAAAGGATAAAAACCAGAGATGAGAAGAGAGCCGCAGATCATCTAGACCAGGAGATTGCTGTGCTGGATAAAGAGACTAGGAAGGACCTGGACAGGAACAAGAAGGAATGCTGGGAGAAGTTCACTGAAAAGCTGAATTTCAAGCCGGACGGAACTACGACAAGGAAAGTGTTGCGAAAAATTTCCGGCAAGTCCGTTCCCTCGATGAGCTCTACTATTGAGTTCGACGGAACGTCTTCAAATCAGGGAAAGCGGTTGCTTTTGCACTCGGTAAGAAATTTTTCATCACACGTACCAAGCGAGGCGTTCAAAACAGAGTCACGGTCAGAAACGATTTTACCGTGCCGCACTGAATTGGAGTACCTACCCGGATTTCTCTCCCCTGCCAAAATCAGGAGAGTCGTTGCGGCACTAGAAAATGGGCGTGGCCAAATGCGATACGATAGTGCCCCCGCTGCGATAACACCTGCCCTCGGCAAGTCTGATTACCGACCCCGGAATGATGGAGAAGGCTTGGCTGGTCTTGGACGAGGATTGATCACTCGATCGTGTGCGTACCAGCGGCGCTTCTACCCACTGCCCTACACGTCCTCCCCCGTCCCTCGATAAAATAACCTTCAAATGAAACCTCTCGATTTCTGGTCTGCAATATGGCGTGAGCGCTAGGAGGACTGCCCTTATCCACGCCGTGAACCGCAACAATGTCATTGCGGGACGTTTTCATTCCACCGAAGTAGCTAGGGCCTAGATAACGCCCAATTAGGTAACGGCGTAGAGAAGGAGTCTTGTGGACCCACTGTGATAGGTCCCGCATGCCACTCACGACGAGAAATGAGCGATTCAAAAAATGCGAGAGCGACACTTCCACCACGGCGCAATTTCAATCAATACCCACAAATGCCATGCTAAAGGGTTGCGGAGGAAGTGTGAAAGCGGACTTAGACACACATGTGATGTCATAGTGACACTGACACTTTAATTAGGATAAGACTAATGAAAGTGACGAAAACCTGAGAGTTAGCGACTTACTTGAAATGTTCTTGGCTTTTTCGGCATACCCGTCGATTGCACGTTTAATCTCATTAGTTCGTCACGGATTCTGAACATTTCCACTAAACCTGACATCAGTCCAAGTAAAATGAAAACGTGTAAAAAAAACTGAACTACCTTATGAATTCCGTCTCAAAATTGCAGAACGACTCTTGACCATATTGATAAAGTATCTAAACGATTTCATCATGGAGTAAAAAACCTGCTATGAAAAATTGATTCAGTTCCACGATCCATCCATAGAGACGTTGAAAAACCCTACACAGCTCATTGGACCGAAAAGGCAGCATATACGCTCGTAAAGATGATTGAGATAACTACGGAAATAGAATGGTATGGCTCAGAACACAACGCCTACGCATTTTGAAGCGTCAAAAACGACCCACAATGCCATTACACGAGTAAGAAATAGGCCCCACCCTGTATTTCTCCACCCCATGTATTTGCCGTCCTCCTCTAAAACAGGGGTGCTGGGCCATTCTCACCGTCGGCGACGTTTGTGGTTGGCACACTAATTACAATAAATAAACAATAAATCCAGTTCTGTTGAACTTCACTGCGAGGATTCATAAGAGGAAGCGAGGGGCAAAGCCTCTCCAGAGGATTGATACGACAAGTCTCAGGGATGAAGAATGCAGAACGAAATTCCGACAACGCGTTTCTGTTCATATTGGAGTACGGACTAAGAAGAAACTTTGCGACGCGGACTCTTTCGTCAAGTGCATCCAGGACGCTTCGAAAGAGGCGCTCCCGGTTGTACAGCCCAGGAAGAAGCTCGCCTACGTCTCAGAGGAAACAACATCTACTTACAACAGAGTTTGTGCTCTCCGAACTGCAGGAAACTTCGTGGAGGAGAAGCGTCTGAGGAGGAAGTTGCGTCGGCAGCTTCAAAATGACCGCGAACGAGAATGGACGTGTAGAGCTAAGGAGTTCGAGAAGGCTTGGGAGGAGAAGAATCCCAGGAAAGCCTACACGTTGCTACGACAGTATAGCGGCACGATGAAGAGATGTTCTGCTGTCCTCAACTCTACCAATGGAGTTGCAGTTGGTGATGCGACGCTGCCACTATGGAAGGATTACTTCAGTTCACTACTGAATCGTTCAGCGCCATCAGTACCAGAGCTGCCGCATGTTCAGAGAGCACATTACGATGTCAGTGAGGAACCGCCGACTGAGGCTGAAGTTTCGAATTGTGTCCGGAAAATGAAGAATGGAAAGGCAGGTGGAGATTACAACATCACTGCTGAAATGCTGAAAGCTCTTCCTCCGTCTGGGATTCGTGAAATGACCAACACCATCCGTGCCATATGGATGAGCGAAAGGATACCCGATTCGTGGAGACATGCGATCATCGTACCTCTTCACAAGAAGCTACCCGTCACGGATCCTAAGAACTACAGAGGAATCTCTCTACTTCGTATCATGTACAAGGTTTTAGAACGTATCCTTCTCGAGCGACTTATCAAACATCGTGAAAGAACGACCAGAGATGAGCAAGCCGGTTTTCGACCTGGAAGATCGACCATCGACCAAGTGTTCGTCGTGAGAAGAGTAATTGTATCGTGGCAGCGGTATTCGAAGCCATTACAGCTTGCTTTTTTGGACTTTGAAGCCGCATTCGACTCTCCTCATCGTGATCGATTGCTCAACGCTCTGCGAGCCGATGGAGTCCCGGAAAAGTATGTTCGACTAATCGAGGACATGAACAAAGGAACAACAGCAGCAGTTCGTACACCTGTCGGATTTACGTCACCTTTCGAGGTGAAAACAGGAGTAAGGCAAGGAGCCATTGCAGGACCTTTTCTTTTCAACTTCGCCGTTGATGACATCATGCGTAGAGTTGCAGAACAGTTTCCTGCGGATGTGATCCTAACACCATCAGGACGCTCCCTTGTCGACCTGGAGTACGCCGACGACATTGTGTTATTCGCTGAAAACAACGCAAAGCTGCAAAGGATTGTGAACCTCGTTTCGAAGTATGCCGCAGCCTATGGACTTCGTCTTCGTCCCGACAAATGCAAGCAGATGTGGGTCTCTCAGAGGCCTTCATTTGGAGTTTGTGTGGACGGACAACGTATCGAACTGGTGGACGATTTCTGTTATTTGGGCTGTTTGCTGAAGAACGATGGTAGTTATGCAGCGGATATTCAACAACGATGTGCGAAAACTACGTCTGCATTCAATTCTCTAACCAAGTGTTTGTGGTCTACCCTCATCGCGAAGGAAGTTAAGTTGCGCGTCTACTTATCCGCTATTCGCCCTATCACGATGTACGGATCGGAGACATGGGCAGCACCGAAGACGCAGATGGAAAGGTTGGATTGCACGGAGAAGCTGTTTTGTCGTTTGCCTGAATATATCTGACCGCTGATGTGCCACAACGAAGATCTCTACAACGAATTCGACGCCTTGCCTCAAGGCTTGACACGAGGGAGGTGCCAACATCTCCCACCGCCATTTAAAGTGGCAACGGAAGGTCGTCTTCGTTTGTCTGGGCATATTCCAAGAAGAAAAACGCATCTTCTCTTACAACACGCTTTAAGAATGCTTCCAAGTCCTGTCTGGAAACGGCCGCCTGGACGTAGGCGAAAGTTTTGGACGGATGTGGTGAAGGAGGATTTGAAATCACTCGGCATTGAAAGGCAATTCAGGCGCGATATTTTACTTCGCAGGAAGTGGAACAGTAATCAATGGATGGATTGTGTTCAAATTGTGGCTGAGGACCGTGACAAATGGGCACGGCTGACTACTAGGACGGTACACCTCGGTGAAGATGCGGAATTACGGCGTCAGGCGAAAGCCAACCGATTAAGTCAAGTAAGTAAGTCAAACAACAAATCGACGACAGTTGGAATGCCCAGCACCCCTGTTGTGGAGGACTTCAAATACAGGGGGCGGAGAAATACAGGGACGGGGCCAACTTCTTACTCGTGTAGCGACATTATAGGGTCGTTTTTGACGCTTCCAAATGCGTAGACGTTGTATTATAAGCCATACCATTCTATTTCCAAAGATGTCTCAAGCAAGTTTACGAGCGTATATGCTGCCTTTAGCTCTACAAACTTTCTACTTTACAAAATTACTAAAATTTTGCACACTTTTTCATCATTGTTCACATGCTTCGATGCATGTAATGAAGTAAGTAAGGTTGCTCATCTGGTCCAATCCAGATTACCGCGAAACTCGATAAGGTATCCAACTATATGAATTTGGAGCAGAATCGTTCGTCGGTTCGTTGTATGGGATGGAAAACATTTGACGTCAGACGCTGTCAATTTGTCAGAGAATTCGCTCAGGTCCACCTTTCCGCCACGGCAGAGGGGGTGGACTACCGTATTCACCAAAAAATGCCGAGTTAACGTGCTATTTCAGGGACGTCTCCAATAGCATTCTCATTACCGACGGGGCCCTCAATGAGGAGTTCTGCTCTACTCAGCCTATATCTTGAGCCCCCGTCAAACTTGGTCGAAAACCCGACTGGGCCCGGGGCGGAACAAACCAACCTCAGGTGCATTGGGCCTGCTCGTGGGCACGTGTGGAACACCAGTATCGACTAGGTGGATTGCGGACGCAAGCAGACGATCGCAGGTGGACTCGTTGGGTAGACTTTCTGCACCCATCTAGGAATATCTCGGTGCGTATCGACCAGATGGGACTTAGTCGATCGACCATCTCTGACGAGGGCCTTATTGTTAGAAGACTTTCCCGTTTCCCATCAAGACATCTAGGCCGTTATATAGGCTGATAAGTACACTATTCTATGCCAGGATCGCGACATTAATGCAGCCAATAGTAGGATCAATGACTACTTGCTCATACGAAACCCGCTATACGCCCAGCTGAAAAGCAAAATCGTCAAATACAATGGATCCATGGACGAAACCTACGCTGGTCTCCGGGTTCTGGGCCTCTGTCAGAATCCTACTTGTGTCTGCAAAGAAAAACAAGCGGTGGGAAACATATGAATATAGAGACGCGGGTTGCAATTGCGCATAGGGACTGACCGCCAAAGGTATATTTATGGAGACGCAGACTGCGGGAGAATATACTGGACCGACGAGCTATTCTGCGTCAAGTGCGCATTTGGGTAATCTATAGATCTCAACCTTCTACTAGATAAGTAGATCAATTGCAATAAGACTGAGGTCACGCTAGTATCACAAAACAGATGCCGACACCTACATGTAACTGTTAAGAAGGGGCTTACCTGTTTATTTAGCAGAACATTCTTGTACATGTCGCGAAATTTTTGACGGACATCCGTCAGCAGTTTATCCGTATAGGATAACTGTATCGCAGATTGGTAAATCACCTACAAAAAGGTATTTGCGGCTGTGTTTCCGACAAAGAATCACTTCTGAGATTATACTACAAACAGCGAACAGGGTAAGGGGTCTGATAACTGATACAAAACCCTAAATTATGCGGAAATTGGGGGCCAGATTGAGTGAAAGGGTTTCACAAGAACTGACAGCCGCCCACACTGTGAAAAGCCAGTTTCCCTCGCCGCATCGGCCACGAAGACTGATCGCTCTAACGGGTTACCAAATGAAAGTCTCCCTTTGATAGCAAAGCTACACATGGCGTTGGAATCAGTCAGACAGGAGTGCGCCACCTTCCCCTATGTCGGCCTTGAGCGTGGCCAACACCACAAACCATACTACTAGGTAGAAGCAAAAGAATCTCGCCACCTTACTTTGACGATTTTCAAACCTTTCAGCGTTTGTCCTTCGGCCAAGTGCGATATGCTGATAGAAAGCACAAATTCTTTTCTGTCTATCGCTGCCTTCCACTTGAGCCAAAGCCTGCTTATTTGCGAAATATATGCTATAATTCAGTGGTAATCTCAGTACAGAACATCTTAGAGTGCTTCTAATTACTTTGGGGTAAACCACCAAACCGGCAAGAGCTAACATGATATTTGAGACGCCTTAGAAGCAGATGATAGCGTTTGCGGAAAACTTTGATGGAGCGTGATTATGTATTTTCAGTTGATTTTGTAAGTTTGCAAATTCGGTCTTTCTGATTTACCCAAGAAGGTTCTGCCTAGAAGCTTCAAAGTTAGTTATAACGGTGAAGTACCCACTAAACAGCATTCTTTCGTCAAGTATCGATTTATTTTATTTTGAGAATCCGATTTTGGCAATTTTTATCGATTTTCGAAAGATCGATCGATAATTGACGACCAAGAACCAATGAGTGGGGACTTGGACACTAAACTCAATTTTGAAGCTTCGAGGCCGGATATTCTCGGATAAGCCAGAAAAAAGAAGCCACAAAATCCGCTGAAAATCAATAATTAAGCTCCGCCGAAAATTTCCACAAACACTATCATCTAGTTATATTAGATATTTGGGTATGGATTGAGTCTATTTTAGACCTAACCGAGGTATCGTACGATCGAGCATCCTGTCACCATGCAAGCCAAGCAGAGAGCCGAGATTCAAGAGATGATCAACGAGACTGTGAAGGATGCGATGAATGGTCTGGTCGAACAAATGGTGAAGACTATCGCAGATGCCTTGCAGCCCCTGATCCGCTCGATAACGGAAGCCGTTGGTGAGCTGACGAAGATGAGAGGAGTGGCGCCACCAGCACCTGCCGCCGGTGACGCAGTTCAGCGAGCCGTTCCGGCGGCTACGCCGCAAGTGATTCCTTCTCAGGTCGTGATTATGGGTATGGTAGAGGAGAGCAATTTGCCGGCACACAGCCGGAGGGAGGCCGACGAGAAAACAATGAGGGCCCTGCTCGATCATCTGGAGGTCGACGCCATCCCGACGACTGTGTACCGGATGGGATCCTTTGATAAGGAGAAGAAGCGTCCGGTGAAGGTCGCCTTCGCTAATCATCACGACGCCATTCAACTACTACGCAGCAGCTATAAGCTAAAACGTTCCAGTGACTGGGAAAATGTATACGTACGCCCGTCGTACAGTTCGGAGTTGCGAGCTAAGCTCCGCGAAGCTCGCAGGTCGGACGAGGATGCGGTGATTTACAAAGGAAAGGTGATGAGCAGAAGCGAGATCCCAAAAAGGGAGGGCCGAGTCCGCCTGCGGGGACGAGGCCGCCTCGTCGGTCTCCACCCTCGGGCGACCCACCCTCCCACTCGCTTCTCCCCATCACAGTGAGTGTGAGCGAGTCAGCCTCAGTGGCAAAGGGTAGCCTGAACTGTGTATACTTCAATTCTCGATCTATTAGGAACAAATTAGCCTCTCTGAACACACTGCTCAACTATTCGTCTCCCGATATAGTTATTATAACCGAAACCTGGCTCACTGAGGACGACCCGGACTCGCACCTAGCACTAGATGGCTGTTATGTGGTGTATAGATGCGACCGAATATCGGGCGTTACTGGTGGTGGTGTCGCAATCGTTGTAAAGAATACTATTAGAGTTGCTCAATCCATACCCAAATCCTTTAACTTCTGTTGTGAGCTTGTGTTTCTTGATGTTGTGTTTCAATTTGGTCCCTGTTTCCGCTTGGTTGCAGCTTACCGGCGGCCAGCAACGAGTAGTGAGGACTCTCTCGAATTGTTAGAGACTGTAGCTGACTGGTGTACGGTGCAATTCCCTTCCATAGTCGTTGGTGATTTCAATTATACGTGTTCTTCTGGAGATTCCGGTATGCTATTTAATGCTTCATTCGATAATTTTCTTACCAGTTCTGGTCTATCATGTCTGAATTTTGAGCCCACTCACGGGCGCAATGTCCTGGATTTGATCTTATGCAATGACCTCACTTTAATTACTGGTTGGGAGGTTCAGCCAAATTTCTCTACAAGCGACCCCTGTAGCATAGCCTTTGAAATCGCATGTCAACCTGATGTTCCCAAAACAGCTCGTAATTTTGATTTTCGCAGAGCCAATTGGGACCAAGTGAATCTCTGGTTGATAGGAACAAACTGGGATGAACTCTTTAGCACGTGCCGCAATATAAACGAGGTGTATGATGCCTTCATTTCCTATGTCCACCTTGTAATAGAGAAATGTGTTCCACTTCGGAAACATGGCCCTAAGACCAAAAACCTTCCACCGCACCTGCAGCGCTTGGCCGCTAAAAAGCACTTCCTCTGGCGTGACCGCTTTCAGCCTGGTGGGCGCGTTGCCTTCAGCAAATGTGCTAGGGATTTCGAAAAAGAATGCAAGCGATTTGCCAAGAACTGCGAAAAACGCCTTATTTGCTCGGGAAATCGAAAAAACTTCTTCAAGTACATGAATGCAAAGATGAAAACGCGTAAGTGTATCACATCTCTAAAAGATGAAGAGGGCGAAGTCATTATCGATGATCAGCAAAAATGCGAAATGTTCGCGGAATATTTCTCCAAGGTATTTACTCATGACAACGGTGCGACCCCACTATTCTCCTCCCGATGTTCCCAGAAATTGTGCTCCGTCCCTATCAGCTGCGAGGTTGTAATGGGTGCCATAAAAAAGCTCAATGACAAGATTTCGCTCACCCCCGACTCGGTGCCCTCGTACTTCATCAAAAGGGCTGCTAATGGGTTATGTTACCCTCTCTCGTGCATATTCAAACATAGTCTTGCTCTTGGAACGCTTCCGTCCGCATGGAATACTGCGATTGTAACCCCGCTTCTGAAAAAGGCACCAGCTGTTCAGGTCTCGAACTATCGGCCCATCAGTTTACCCTCATCAGTATGCAAAGTTCTCGAAATCATTATCAAAGATTGTGTTCTATCCCATCTCGCGTCGAATAACCTCCTCAGCCCGGCAAAATATGGTTTTCTGCCTGGTAGATCAACGCTATCTCAGCTGGTATCCTCGTTTCACGACTGGTGTTCGGCTGTGAACGAAAGCTACCAAACTGATGTTGTGTACATAGACTATGCTAAAGCTTTTGATACAGTCAGTCATCAAAAGCTACTTCTGAAACTTCAAGGCTACGGCATTTCTGGTGACATTTTAAAATGGTTGAATTCCTTTCTGACACCTCGTGACTTCATAGTCAAAATTGGCGACTTTTGTTCTCATCCTTGCCCAATCGTCAGCGGTGTTCCCCAGGGTAGCGTTCTGGGTCCTTTGCTTTTCCTCATTTATGTGAACGACATTTCTGACGGATTGTCGAGCACATGCAAGCTTTTGCTGATGATCTGAAGATATATCGTCCCCTTCGCAACCCCGCCATCGATTTTCACGAGCTTCAGTGTGACCTGAACCGGCTTTCTAATTGGTCCAAGCTATGGCAGATAAAAATATCTGAAGAAAAATGTAGCTTGTTCCATATAAATTTCCAACATGAGTGCTTTCTACGCCTAAACGATGTTGCGCTTCCCGTACGCGAGACTGTCAGTGATCTTGGTGTGCTTATTAGCACCGACCTTAAGTGGAATCCCACTGCAAGGAAATCTCTAAGAAAGCTTCTCGTGTGGCAAATTGCATCCTGAGATCTCTGCAACACCCATGTCTCGAACATTACAGGAAAGCATACATTGTCTACTGCCGACCGCTCTTGGAATACTGTACGCAGGTCTGGTCACCATCTTCTGTCGAAGATGATGAAGTAATTGAAAACGTGCAAAGGCGGTACTCAAAACGCGTTTTTGACAAAGTATTTCCTACGCGAGAAGTACCAGACTATACGGCAAGGCTTGAAATGTTGGGGATCGAAACCCTAAGATATCGGCGAACCGAGTTCGATTTACACTTATGTTATAAAATCGTTAACGGTCTTTGCGACATCCCATTTGAGAGTGTTTTCGTGTTCACCAGCCGCTGTACTCGCTCCCGCCAGCACGCTTTTCAGCTCGCACGTAGATTTACGTCGAAGTCCAACGTGCTGCATTCCTTTGCATTTAGAGTCATCCCAGTTTGGAACAAATTACCTTCAGAGATCGTTGAGGCCGCGCAGTTTCCGATTTTCAAAAGCAGGCTATCCCATTTCAACCTCAGGTCATTGCATGGGGTCGATGGCCGTGCTTTCTGCTGAAGCTTTAAATTCAGGGTGCTCTTATTCGTACGAGTGTTTTCTTTGCCTACAATTTTGTTTGCCTGCATGTCCAGGCTGTCTTGTTTAAACCTATTTCACATACATTTTGTATGTTTCTTTGTCGCCAGATAAAGCTATTGAATTGAATTGAAATAGTTCTGAGGTGGCTCCAATAACCTATCAACTCTGGCAGGTTTGGAAATTTACTTAAATGTATATAGGAGCACTCAAAGATGCTTAGTACTAAAGATTACCACTGAATTATGGCACATATTTCACAATTTAAGGGGCTTTGGTCCAAGTGAAATGCAGCGTTCGATAGAAAAGAATTTGTGATTTCTATCGATATATCGCACTTGGAAGAAGCATGAACGCTAGAGGTTTAAAAGCCATCGAAATCAAGTGTCGGGAAAACTTTCGCTTCAACCTAACATTGCGCAGAACTCAAAATTAGTAGAAAACTCAAAATAAAATTTTTTTACCCCAAAAACTTTCAAGAATCGATAAGTGTTTTGAGTGATTTTATAGAGAATAAATGCAACAATCTTCTTTCTCATCTTTGGGATCCTTGAAAAAAGACCCGCTCTATTTCATCACACACCTGCAGATCACATCCCCATATCGCCCGGATCTCCAGCCCCTGTATGGTTGCATCCAAATTGAATCCTCCATACACCCATTCAATTATCACCCAAACACGGGCTTCAGCCTTATAACTAGTTCACAGTAAAAAGCTTTCATTCAAAGAATCACTGGTTGCACAACGTCTCAATTGAAGTAGATAAATAGGTGAAAATGAATCTTATATCCACTGCCTTTAGGTCACAGACTTTATTCCAATGATCTTTAAGGGAACCTTTAGGGGAACCAATGAAAAACCCACAAGATAGAAAACCTACCACAAACACGAGCTCGAACTCGTTGTCAAGCTTAAACTTAATCGTCATGTCATTGTATTTGAACTGCGTGACAGCGCGTTCCTGAAAAAAAAAGAATATCTCCGGATACGTAAGGCCATACTGTGTTCGTTTTAAGGCACCCCATATCAAACGTATAGCGCACCTGCATTACATCTCTGCAGATTTTATGTTGTCATTTGACTTCCCTTACGTTATTCTAGGCTTACAGATGTCCAATCAGGGTTCAGTAAAACCTTCTGGTATGGCCCCTTCCTTCCCACGGCTGCTG
The DNA here is from genome assembly GCA_029168955.1 of Aplectana chamaeleonis. Lineage (NCBI taxonomy): Eukaryota > Metazoa > Nematoda > Chromadorea > Rhabditida > Cosmocercidae > Aplectana > Aplectana chamaeleonis. The sequence continues at coordinate 551,810 of JAPDOI010000249.1, read as the reverse complement.
GTAGAGTCACCCCAAGGGACGATTGGCAGCGTTTATTCATGTCAAATATTTGGCATTACTCGACTATACAAGGAATGCGACGCGAAGTTGCAAACTGAGCTAAACAGAATGTGGTAGAATAGTGCTAATCTTATATCTCAGTTTCGTTCACAATCAATACACGATGCATAAGGCTGTAAAATGCTCAATAATTTTCAAACAAATCAAAAACTTGAAAAAAAAGAGGTTTACATAAGCTGGAACCTTCCTTTAGGTTAGCTTTAGGCTCCCAGAGCCTTCTTCAGACCTAAAATACATGCATTACATGGTCCGTCCACGCGCAACGCACAGTGATGCTAACCGACGTCGATGTTGGCAACTAAGCATCCTCTGGTTCCGCGCCAAATTTGCTCTGTTCCCTCGCGCGCTTGTGCGGAGCGAGGGGAGAGAAGGCTAAAGAGTGTGGCGATAAGGAAACGCAGCTTACGCGCGCAGACGCACGCGATGAACGAAAATAAATTTCATTCGGAAACAGGGGATACCATTCTCGAAATGTATGATTCAGCTTCAATGAGCACACCACTTCCATGCCAGTGATACGAAAGACTGGGGAAGTACGTTTGGAACTTACTAGACACGTTGCAGGCTTTTGTATTGAGTATTGATTGGAAACAGAATATATGAATATTAACACAGCATAAAATGCACTACCTGAATGATCACGTCCTTCACGAAGGCGTTGATGGCGTCAACAAAGCGATCAGCTCCCTCCTGAAAAACGCTTTTTTTCAATAAACGAATACATCCACTACACATAAAATGGTGGTAAGGATTAGTTCGTGTCTGCTCCGAGACTACTGTTAAAAAATTACTCCTGGGTCAGATAGGCAATACAATCCTATCACATCTGGCTCCTGATACTTGTGAAATTCAACTTATACACTCGGCCAATTTATGGACAAATTCGACCGAGGAAAAAGACTTGAGACTTCAAAAATGTTGCACTTATCGGAAAGAGAGAAAGAGGATTTCCGCCTTCCAGTTCCCGCATTTCGAAAACCTTTGAAACATCAGAAGAAATCAGCAATGAAGGGCTTGTAGAGTTTAAGTCTACTCGAAATCTCAGATTTTTTGTTGCGTTTTGTGTCTCTAAAATAACATTTCTTCTTCTTCTTTGCAACCACGAAGTGGGTGTTGTCATAGGTTGAGGAACTGGTCAACCAGCGTTGGATTGTTTCATAGGTCAATCGAAAATGTGCGCGACATTGTGGCCAAGCCTACGTAGGATGAAAGCGATACTGATTGACCACAAGGCAACGAGGCGAAAGTACATCTGGCTCGCCCACCGGACCCGGGAGGCGGCACTTCTCCCAAAGTAGGGCTCGCAGCCACTTTTCCAAGATGGCCTCTTCTTCTTTTTCTTCTACAGCCAAAGAGAGGGTCCTGTCATAGATTCAGGAACTGGGCAACCAGTTTGGGACTGGTCCAGAGATCTACTGTCGTTAGTGAAGTCGGTCTCATCGGGCACTTTAAAAGGTACGCCGTGATACGCCCTTGATTCCGGGTACTCGTCAGGTCTGCTGCCGCCGATCCTATGTAAATGTAAATAAGATATAAGCATGGGGGAGTGCCCACAGCGCAACGAGGCAAAGGTGCACCTGGCACGCCTAACAAGTTCCATCTCGGTTTCGCTAACCTCGGGCGGCACAACTCCACGGATGCAGTTTACGACGGCCTTGCACAAATGATCCTTGACGAATCGGGTGTGCTCCGCAAGTAAAAGACGGAGGCGCTCTTGTTGTGCGTTGGTCCACCACTGTATACTGATCTTCGTGGGAGCAGCAGCAAACGGCTTCCTTATGCAACTCTTTTTAACCGCATCTAAACTCTACGCGACGGATGATTTGGCTGATTCAGAATGTCTATGTGCACCTGCTGTGCGCGGAGCTGGCAATGGTCCTTAACTGGCAGGATGCGAGCTTTGGCGTGTAACTGCTCTACTGGGGAGCCTTAAGAACAGCCTGCTGCGATTCGCAAAGCTCCATTTTGAATGCGCTGCAGCTTAGACCAAGATTTGTCCGATACGATGTGTTGCCACACTGATGCGGCTTACTCGAAGGCGGGCTGTTCGATGGCCTTAAGCGTTTTAAGGATCGTTTCTTTACGGGGAGCGGACATTTCTCACTCGTACGTTTTGCGTCGCGGTCGGTGAGCGCCGCGCGCGGCAGAAAGGGCGGCGACCAGGGATGAGCGGAATAAAAATTCAAAATTTCGGAAATCGGTTTTCGGGTTTCGGAACAGAAATTTTTTTCTCGGTTTTCGAAAAGCGGGTGCGAAACGCCCAAAAATGCGCGGAACTTCGGTTTTCGGAACGCGAAACGCGGAAACCTTCAAAAATCCCAGACTTCCCTAGTGTCTAATTGTCAAAAGCACATTTGGTTAAAGGAATTAATATTTTGAAGAGATTCTGTCTTGATGAATTACCAACTATGCAACTTCAGTAGAACATCTGGATACATATAGAAATCGATCCCGAAAAATGCACAGATTTATGTGTTATACTTTATATTATCCCCTAGAGAAAGGAAACGTCGTTGTCAGAACCAACGTGTGAGACCGAACAATAGAGAATTTTCAATAGCTTAGCTCTCTCGCAAAAGTAATGGTTTGCTGATGTCATATTTACGAAAAAGTTGAGGTCAAAGGAGTAAAAATGTCCTGGAACATTTATAAAAAATATTCGGCTCACAATGACCTAGCGTAAACAAGAATTTAGGAAATGTAGTGAGTTGATTACAAATGTGTTTTGGTGGTCGAACATGGACCAATTATAGATAAGTAAATACAGACAAGGGACCGGATTCCACAAGCTTCTCTATTAAACTTATCAAAGCATAGTCAAGCACGATATGAATTGGAGCGCTGCGGTTTCCCAGCTTCACTAGTGTTGACTGCCGTACAATAACCTTGAAAATGTTTTATTACATACAGTACCCCGTTAAGTTTTGCAAAAAACGGGGAGAATTTCCCAAACTTTGCAAAAAAAAACGTCCGATGCATGTAACTTTTTGAACGAAGACGTTTCAGAAAACGCTATCATATTCACAGCTCGAAATTGTACCCAATAAATTGCTTTGTGGACCGAGGTTCACTGCAATCGCTTTGTTGTTGAGTAGAATTGCTTTTGCGGTCGTTTCTCAAAAACGTCGCGTGCGGTAAAGTGCTGCGTAACTTTGAGTAGTAATTGCACAAGTAATAGGAGAGCAATCTCTGTGTTTTCTCCGTAAATAAGATGAAGGTGGAGCAATCTTAAAATCTGCGCAAGTTGAATTTTCGAACTCCTTCATTTATCGGTCTGGGGTTTTCGCTACAGAAGTCAGATTATTCAAGAAGCTTCCAAGCGTGTTTAATGAAGAATTTTGAATACTAAACCTGCACAAATCTCGAGATTACTCCCCTTTCTTATAACTCTCGAAGAATACATAGATATTGCTCTTATATTACTTGTACAATTACTACTCAAAGTTTCGCCGCGCGCGACGCTTTTGAGAAACGATTACAAAAACAATTTTACTCAAAAACAAAACGATTTTAGGGAACTTCAGCCCACAATGCACATTATTATGTAGGATTTTGAGCTGTAAATATGATGGCATTTTCAGAATCCTTAAACGTCTTTATTCAATAAAGTTATAAGCATCGGGCGTTTTTTGCCTTTTTTCTTGCCAAGTTTCGCTAGTGCTCCCCGTTTTCACAGAACTTCGCGCGGGTATTGTACTTTCATAGCACATTTAATGTTGTTTTATTAAGTGCCACGGAGAAGCTTGTAAAATCCTATCTTTCGTCTTTTACTTTCGACAAATGATGATTGATTGACCATCAATTCGTGGTTTTTAATAATTTCACTACATTTCCCAGTTGGCGTGTTACTTCAGGTTATCGTGCGCCAGAATGGTTTGTAAAATATTTCAAGACATTTTTTGACCTCCTTGACTTGATTTTTCGCAAATATGACATTGCCAAATCACCACTTTCGCCAGAGGGCCAAAACTCTAAAAAATCCCAGTATTTTTCTAGAAGAATCCCTTTCTGGCTTGACTTTTGCCGAGAGATTCAAATTTGAAAGAGGCGAAACCTCTGACAGCTTTTGCCTTAGGTGAGTCTTGGAGCGTAAAACTGTTTCAAAAAAGGCACAATCCAGGGCGAAATCCTATCAGTGACGGTGCTGATTTTCATTAATTTCCATTTTTACGGGCGACGGAGCGTCGGGTGGCTCATAATAACGTGCTTATATGTTTCTAAATGTCTTCGACCTCAATTTTGAAGTGCCGCTAAATTTGAGCTATCAAATATCAATAGAAGATTTGATGTAATGTCAAAACATTCAAATCAGTTCAGAGAAATCATCGGGGAAATTCTCAATAAGGACGAAGTCGCGATATTTTGTTCCGCATTTTCCGCGTTGCGCAGCACTTTCTGCGGTTTTCGAGAGGCGGAACGCGGAAGGTCAAAAACGCGCGAAACTGCGGGTTTCGGAACGCGAAACGCGGAATTCCGCTCATCCCTGGCGGCGACGCGGCATTCCAGCATTCAAGTGAAATCAAGTGAAATGGCATGTTCTGGAGCATCACTTGCTTTGCTGCGTTCATTTTATGTTTTTCACGATAACCGTTTGGCCATATATGGTGCCATACCTCTTCCACACGATGGCGGCTTTTCCGCGTTCGCCGCGCGCGCGACACTCACTGGACCGCAACGCGCACAAACGCAGGTGAGCAATGTCATGAAGCCTTTCTTTACTGCAACCCCTAAAACGTCTCACAGAAAGCACATAGGACGTTGGGTCTAGTTTTTATTGTGGCTTGCTTCTGCTCAGTGTTCTAATGAAACTTCAACGAAGGATCCGCGATCCCACCGCCGTACGAAGCTTGAAAGAAAACGTGTTCGATCCTGATTATCCGTCCCAGCCTACTGCGCGGCGAAACCTGCCGCGCGCGCGGCAAGACATGCCAAACGCGGCGGTTATCTCGTCGCGCGCGCCATTTCTCATTGGGTCGCACTCATGAACGCCAAATTATTCAACTAAGCCGGTCTCTTTGTTTGCGAGGTGACGATTGCTCAGAAGTGTCAACCCTAGTTACATATTTTCCTCAGTAACATACATTGAAGGGCACGCAAACGGCTGGTCAGCAATGGTAAAAAAAGTAACTTCTCGTCTTTTTCTGCAGTTTTTCCTGACGCTGCTGCCACAGTAAGCTCTTGACCTATCATAATCTTTGAGAAACTGAACATCCACAATTTATCGTGAACACTGCCTTTAAGTAAGTTAGTTGTGCCCTTCAATGTATGTTACTGAGGAAAACATGTAACTAGGGTTGAAACTTCTGAGTAGCGGAGAAATACTACCATGGCACAATCACTCAAGATTTACCCTTAGAAATGAAAATATTCATGCATGAAAATGAAATTTTCTTTCGTTATCGGAGGTTTGATAACGTTATCACTCGTAATTTCCTAGAAATTTCATGAAATGAGATCGATTTCTAAAAGCAAAGTCATCCATTTCTCACTTGGATTCCGAGTGCCCCCCACCCCCCGAACGAGTTTTGCACCATAATTACCACTTGAAAGATGGAAATGAGGAAATTTCAAATATTTGGAGCAAACACTATTTAGCCGATGATCAGGAGGTTATGTCAAGAATTTCGAAACAATACCTCCTATAAGTAACATTAGAAATAGTCTTCTCCGTTATGTTTTGGAGGAATTCATAATATTTCACACCTTGAATTCTAGTGGTCGCAATATTATTTTCGACCGAACATGTAATGGGTTATTTGGTACCAGCGGCGTCGGCCGGCTGACGCCGGCCTCTGCCGCTGGGGCACGGCTGCGCCGGCCCATTCGCCGGCTTCGCCCTCATCTTGGGTGTCGGGCAAATAACTCGGTGCTTTCTTTCTTCCTGCGCCGGCCCATAAGCTGGTTTGGGCGGCAACACTTAAACCATCGGGAATCACAAAGCATTCCAAACCTTGCTACGCCCGTTTACCTCCTTATCTGTACCGTGACACACCGGTCGTTCTTCCGTTTTATAAGATCCTGGAGTGGCTCTTTGATTTGTCTTAATTTTTGTCATGATAAGGACAACCGCTGTTTGGAATTTACTAAACGTTTTCATGATCAACCGACCCCCTGCTACTTTTATTGCCAAATGAAGTAGAATGATGTTTGTGTTTCATGGATGCAGATTTTGATTAACTCTTATTTTCATCGTATATAAACCCGATTTAGAAAAGTTAGTGCATATAAACAGCTAAGCAGTTGAATTGAGTGGTGAAGGGTAGGAGACCCGAAGAAAGGAGTGGTGTACGCTCTCTTTTAGACGCACATAGTGATTCTGAAGTAACGCTCTCTCTCTCTCTCTCTCTCTCTCTTGAGTCTCACACGTTTTCTACGGCGTCCAGCGCTCCCTTTTGGGTCTCACTTACTTCCTACGGCGCACTCTCACTCGGGTCCCGCACACTTTCTACGGCGTCCGGCGCACTCTCACTCGGGTCCCGCACACTTTCTACGGCGTCCGGCGCCCTCCCACTTGGGTCCCGCACACATTATACGGCGTCCTGCGCACTCTCACTCGGGTCCCGCACCCTTTCTACGGCGTCAGGCGCACTCTCACTCGGGTCCCGCACACTTTCTACGGCGTCCGGCGCACTCTCACTCGGGTCCCGCACACTTTATACGGCGTCCGGCGCACTCTCACTCGGGTCCCGCACACTTTCTACGGCGTCCGGCGCACTCTCACTCGGGTCCCGCACACATTATACGGCTTCCTGCGCACTCTCACTCGGGTCCCGCACCCTTTCTACGGCGGCAGGCGCACGCTCTCTCGGGTCCCGCACACTTTCTTCGGCGTCAGGCGCACTCTCCTCGGGTCCCGCACACTTTCTACGGCGTCCGGCGCCCTCCCACTTGGGTCCCGCACACATTATACGGCGTCCTGCGCACTCTCACTCGGGTCCCGCACCCTTTCTACGGCGTCAGGCGCACTCTCACTCGGGTCCCGCACACTTTCTACGGCGTCCGGCGCACTCTCACTCGGGTCCCGCACCCTTTATACGGCGTCCGGCGCACTCTCACTCGGGTCCCGCACACTTTCTACGGCGTCCGGCGCACTCTCACTCGGGTCCCGCACACATTATACGGCTTCCTGCGCACTCTCACTCGGGTCCCGCACCCTTTCTACGGCGTCAGGCGCACTCTCACTCGGGTCCCGCACACTTTCTACGGCGTCCGGCGCACTCTCACTCGGGTCCCGCACACTTTCTACGGCGTCCGGCGCCCTCCCACTTGGGTCCCGCACACATTATACGGCGTCCTGCGCACTCCCACTTGGGTCCCGCACACTTTCTACGGCGGCCGGCGCACTCTCACTCGGGTTCCGCACACTTTCTACGGCGACCGGCGCACTCCCACTCGGGTCCCGCACACTTTCTACGGCGTCCAGCGCACTCTCACTCGGGTCCCGCACACTTTCTACGGCGTCCGGCGCGCTCCCACTTGGGTCCCGCACACGTTCTACAGCGTCCTGCGCACTCCCACTTGGGTCCCGCACACTTTCTATGGCGTCCGGCGCACTCTACCTAGGGTCCCGCACACTTTCTACGGCGTCCTACGCACCTCCACTTGGGTCCCGCACACTTTCTACGTCGTCCGGCGCCCTCTACCTAAGGTCCCGCACACCTTCTACGGCGTCCGGCGCATTCTACCTTGGGTCCCGCACATTTCTACGGCGTCCTACGCACTTCCACTTGGGTCCCACACACTTTTTTCGGCGTCCGGCGCACTCTACCTTGGGTCCCGCACACTTTCTACGGCGTCCTACGCACTTCCACTTGGGTCCCACACACTTTCTACGGCGTTCTGCGCGCTCTTGAGCCCGTACCCGTAAGGTAGCCCGTCTTGAAAGTCAAGCCGAATAAACGGTCAAACAAACACACAGAGAAACGCACACATACATAAACACACACACGCACACACAAATTTACCAAAATATATATAGTAGGATGTTTAAAACTAATATGATCCGGTTGAGAGAAGTCTTCAGCAATTTCGAAGATGGATTTGAAAATGTCATCGAAAGAATAATATAGTCTACAGCAATATTAGTAGGACCTGGTGAGGTTGCGGACCCGTCCTAACATACGGTAGTTTGTTAGTGGTATCGCTCATTTTTCCGGAACAGCTTTGATAGATGGGTGAGTCTGTGTGTTCACCGATACGACCACATCTTTGGAAGCAATCAAAACAGGTGAAAATGTGAGAGCGGAAGCCGAAACTCACCGACGAATCTTAGTTATTGCGAAAAAATGATTGATAAGACTATCAGGCTACAGTATGTTAGGAAGAATCCGCAACCTCACCAGGTCCTGCTTCCATTTCTGTAGACTATAACTGATATTATTTTCGCTGGAAACAGCGTTGCTGACCTGTCCAACGTTGTCATTTCCTATTGAGTTCCTTCAAAAGTTTGTGCATGGCGTAAGCCTCCACAACGATTCGAGCCATAATTAAGCTTTTTTGGATCAAATACGCTAATTTATACATGGCGCAAACATCAACTTGAGAAGAATAGACTGATGTATAAGTCGAAAATAGAAATGATATTCAATGTTCCATTAACAAGAGGACTTGCACATGAGTGCAAAGGAGTCTCATATACTGTGCCGAAGTGCCCAGCTAATCGAGATTTCCCCCAATTGAGACATGGCTCCAGTGTTCTGGTAACTGAAATCTGTCTTCAAGATCCGGATGCATTTCTAAAACCATCGTCGGTGCTACATAAATAAAATGAAAGAAATCCAGTCCGGCATAATAGAGTTGTCTAGTTCCTGTTTACCACCAAATTGATTGCTGGAAATGCTTGGGTCGGAAGCCTAACACCTAGGCCCACACTCTAATCATAATTCAAGGCTCCTCGAGTCAGATGTGGGGAGCTGCTGTCGCGCCCCAGTGAGATGTGTCGACACGCGCCGCAGGCGCAGCGCGCAGTAGGCTGGGACGAATAATGGGCATCAACGTGTTCCGCCTATTAGAGTCGGATAGGTAATGATAGAATTCGAAACTTTTTTTGTGGGCAAACACAAACAGAAAACTCGAATAAAAAGCAAAGATGACCAGATTGAAAAAAAAATACCTGAAACGCCCAGAGACCAAAGCCGCCTTTTGTGAAGATAGCGAAGAGCTCGATCATATTGGAACGGGAGGTGCTGAAACTAAAGTCATGAATACAGTGAAAGGGAATAAGGTCTACAACAAGCCTGGGAAAACTGAAAAAAAAACATGATAAAAACGTGCCTAAAATCTTTCAACAAAAAATAGGAACACCTTACATAAACAGAAAAAAGGCGAGAAACCTGAGAAAACATCTGCAAATCAAGTATGCCTGATTAGAAATATTTATAATGGGAAAGCTAATAAAATCCACAAGAACGATAGTTAAGTGCGCCAGAATCGGGCTACCGTAATCTTAGCCGTAAAATTGATTGTTTGGCGACGGTTTCTCACGGACGAAACAACTCATTCGACGGCAGATAATGGATTTTTGTTCGTCAGTGTCGTGTCGGCGCTCGATTCATAAAAGGCCACAAGAAGACGGTTTTTTGTTATTGAACAGCTCAATGAGTGGACCCAAAAGGACTTTTTTATTTCTTGCGCTTCCTTTCAGTACTTTTCATGAGCGCCGTAGTTTCTTCGCTTTTTCATGAAACTGATTGAAAACTGAACATGAGTACCGGAAAAATGGATGTTAACAGGAAAATCACGGAACGAGTTTTCCTAATTAACAATCAATAATTCACATAAGAAGGCAGTCATATTGGGAAGATAACTGCTAAAACTGGCAAAGATTCGTAGGTACAGATAGTATTGGGAAGAGAATTGCTTAAACTAGCAAAGATTCATAGGTGTTAGATTTGGAGCAAACTGCTGATTACTTTTCGGGACACCCATAAACCAGCCGTTCCTACTAAAATGGTATAGTAGGAAATGATTTAGTTTTGAAAAATATTTCGGGTTGTTTCTATAAGTAATTTGAAGAAATTAACGAATGTTAGCGCGAATTGAAGTTTGAATCATGGAAATTGTTGAGTACGCCTATAAAATTATCAGTCCAACTATTACCATTACCAGGAATCCCAAAAAAGCAGATGGGATAGAAGTATTGAGAAAAGTCATGGTTTCTCACTATATGATTATCGCCGTCGAATGAGTCGTTTCGTCAGTGAAAAAGCGTCGCCAAACAATTTATTTTACGGCTAAGATTACGGTAGCCCTATTCTGGCGCACTTAACTATCGTTCTAGTATAAAATCCTAGAATTTATTGGACAAGTGGCAGAAAATTTAAGGTCGTCAAATAAAGTGTGTTCTGTGTAAATACACGTCATACGCACGGCTGACGCGCTCAGGCACTCGAGGGGGGCAAGCCTCGTTCATTTTCGCACAAGGGGGTCAGCCTTGAACTGTATTTGTGGGCGGAGACTTGAGAGGGACGGCGCTCAGACCACCGTTGAGCCAGCCCTCTGCACCGCGACGCGACTGTTGGGATTCGAGCAGGTTTTCAACGGTGGAGCACACAATCTCAACCCTCGTTTTCGTCATTTGTTTCACCACTTCATTCTTCTTCTTCTGCTTTCACAACTCCGAATCAGAATTCCGTTTTTTCCTCTCAGTAGATTTGTTGAACCATTCATTTGCATTGTATTCAGGGCACTATTCCACCTTCCGATATGCTTTTGTTTGTTGGATCTCCGTCGTCTTGCCGAGATGAAAGAAGGCCACTCCTCCAGAAACGATCCGACGTAGCTACGTGGAAGACGGATTCGCGGAGCCATCAGCTCATCAATAGCTATTTTTGTACCTTTCCTTCACAGCCCTTAGCCACCACTTAAAACTTTGATTTTCAGGAACGATGTGCGCGATTACAAGTGCGCCGTCGTTAATAGTGGCTGTGACTAGACAGCTCAGAAGGTAGTTTTCTTTGCAGTGAGGTTTCTTATGCAGTCTTTCTGATGAAGATAGTCTTATTGCAGGACTACGGAGGTAACTTTGGGACGACACGGGGAACTACTGGAATGGGAAGGCAGTGTTGAACCCGCGGAACTTTGGCATACACTCGCATCGTTATGCTCTACATGTTGTTTTTCCTTTTTCGTAGATCTATTACATTCCTATTATTCCTTTGTGTTGACATCTGAACCGTGGAAGTTGCGATTTTGTTTTTTTTACGTGAGCTGGTTTCCACAGATTATTGATTCATCGGATTTAACGATTTTCATAAACATAGACTCAATGTGTGTTATTAAAGGTTACTTTTCAGTGAAATGGAAACTAAGAAGATTGTGGAAGCCGCCTCACTTTGTACGACTGTGAATATTTGTGTAAACTACCATTAAAGTGAAGAGTATTCCGATAATTGTAATAAATATCAGTATTTCTCAAGGGGTTTACTAGTGTAATCAGGGTGGAAGTCGTCCTGAACGGCGAGGAAGCGATGAGAACGAAGCAAATTCTAGGGAGCCTAAATATTGGCTTTGGGCTGACCCGCGTAACCACTGCGGGTGAGAACCGCGGTGGGACGGTCCCGCCGCGAAGAGATGATAGGGGCGCCAGCCTTGTTCCACTGGCACGCCAGCCTTGTCATGGAAGGAAGGCTGGCGTCCTGGTGGAAGTAGGGCTTGCCCCCTCGAGTATCTGAGCGCGCAAGTGCAATCTGCGTTCAAGTGATGGAAACGGAAGTGTTTAAGAGGAGGATTAGGGTAAATTCGGAGTAATGCTGGCCTCCGATAAAACTTCTTAGCAGTTTGGTATTGTCTGGTTGGAACAAACTGACCAAATGACCCATTTAATCTAAATGTAATCAGGTAGAAAAGAAAATTTTTACTGAAAAGCTTTATTGTGAGAGGTGATAAGCTTTATCTATAGCAGTATTGTGATTTACATATTCACAATTCCATTCATTCTTCACTAACAACTTCCCGAGCGAATTTGTGGATTTCCAAGGTCAAGGATACGTCGCGATCGACTGCGGTCGGCGGAAAATCTGTGTCAGTGTTCAACACCGACACAACCATCCGCCGCTGTTCTTCAACATTTTTAATTAAATCCTTTTCAGTGAGTATCGTCGATCTGTTTAATATCTTTGTAAAGATTAAATTGAAAGAGGCTAACAAATTGGGGCACTTTTCCACATTTCGGACTTGACGATCACTTTGTTTCGCTGAATTCAGATTCGGTCGAAAAGTTGCTGAGCAGGTACTGATTACAAATACAAAAACTTCATTTCTATCCTGCCCCACGGTTAGGGTACGTTACTGTAGGTTTAGGGTCATTTAGCAAACGGAACCGTCATAATTCTTCCCAAATCGGAAACCAGTTATTGTAATCGTGTATAGAACCACTAAAATCGTGTAAAGAACCATATGGATGGCAGAGTTTCAAACAAGTCGGGGCGTTGATAGACTTACCGCACACATATCGTAGTCTTTCGAAAACCTGAAAATGGACTTTATATTGGTGTTCACTATACCAGATGAACAGCGTTTGTCTTTCCATAATTTTCTCTGATCTCTTGAGCCCTAAAAGTGGGATATTGCCCAAACATGTGATCTTTGTCGGCGATATTTTCTGTCAAATGAATCAGGGTTCGAAAGAGTTTCTCATGGCCTAAAGGGTTTCTATTGTTAGGTCCGTGGCGTGTTTTTCCAAGAAAAAACATTTGAATCTCACTCGCGGCTGACGTGGCGTTTTAAATCTGACCAGCGGCTGGCTGGTAATTACCAGCCAGCCGCCGGTGAGATTTGAATCGTCGCGCCAGCCGCGGGTGAGTTTTAAATGTGTTTGCTCAAGGAAACAAGCCACGGACCTAACTATACAAAAAAAGTTGTTTTGGAAGTTCCCCGGCATCGTGACTAAAATACAGTCCGTCTGAATGAAACTGTCATCCCACGCGGTCGGCGTGAGTGTCGAGCGTCCTTCGAAAAGGCATTTTTCGGGCTTGTACGTCGATTAGCAGGTACATTGCACAAACAATTAATGTTATCCCTGTTAGCTCTTAGCAAGTGTGGGGAGGCTGCTCCAAAAATTACCTTTGCCGGAGTTCCTTGACACGCACGTCGACCGCGTGGGCGGACAGCAATAGTCTGCGCCCGGACTCGTGTGAGCGAGAAAGGCTATATAAACTCGTTACAGATGGATTAGTACTGCTGTGAGTCCACCATGGAGAAGTTCAGACGTTTGCGCGGAGCAGTAGCGGCGATTCGACCTCTTGCTGTCATCGAGACGGTCACACGGCTACTCCTAGCCACATTCGTCAATTTCTACCTCTCGCAGTTAATGTTCGACAAAAGCCTTGGACCTGTTTTTGATGAAGTGAGTGGATGTCTCTCATGATTTTTCACCGCGCTTGGGAGGAATGTTCAATCGGTCCGATTACCCACATGCATTGTGCTTATCTGGGCCCAATTCCGATCCGCAATTGCGTCTCGACATGCTTTGCGGCCGCACGCGCTCGAGTCAGTCGAGTTTCCAGCGTCAAAGCCGACTCGATATGGCTTTTTTATACAGTTTTCCCCAATTTCGTTTATTTTCCATGTTCTAAAACCCACCTAGAGTCAACAGATCGGCGGCTGCGGCGCTGGAAACTCTTCCGACTCGGAAGCGCGCGGCCGCGAAGCGTGTCGAGATGCAACTGCGGACCTGAATTTGGCCCTGGGAAGCACAGTATCTACAGACTGTACAAAAACGGAAATCCCTTTGCTTCATTGCGTGCGTGTGTGTGCGCGCACTACTTCCTTCGTATTCCCTCTATGCCTGCTACCTTCGCATCGCTCAGCACACATAGTTAAACGCGTGAAGGACTCATGGAAGTTTTGTCTTGACACAAACTGCAGATGCTTATATTAGACTGAAAAATGACATTGTTGGTTTTTTTTCTGAATTTGGATATATCCTCTGGTTTCGAGCCAAATTCACTCTGTTCCCTCGCGCGCTTGTGCGGAGCGAGGATAGAGACTGCGAGAAAGTGTGCGGAGAACGAGACGCAGTGTATGCGCGCAGACACACGCGACAAACGGAAATAAATTTCACTCGGAAATTGAGAATATTTTGAACACAGTATTGAAAATTTCAGCATCGTGTTATGAGTTGTTAGAAAGACACCAGTTTACTCCACATCACTGTACTATAACTGGTCTTTCTTATAGGGTTATTCTTTTAATCGACTTTTGAACTGATGAAGTTGAATATCGTGATAGGTCTCTTTGACCGTACACTTTGTCTATCATAGAGTTGATTAAAACTGACTCAATTACTCCCGAAAAAACAATCACACTAATTCTTGGAGATGAAAACTCCCTTTTGAGTAACCTGTTACATTACGCCGAAAGTTTTTCATTATTTCGTAGATAATTCCAGATATTTGAAAAAAATCATGCGGAAATTTTTTTCCTCAACATAGCACATATTTGGGGGCCAAAATTCACAATTTTATAGGAAATTTGTTTCTGACTCTGCACATTCGACCTCAGCAATCAATTAGACCGATGGCAGTGATCATTCACTAACTAGGTGATTCCAGCGCAAACACGAATTTCAAAAAACCGTCTGTTGAATGTTGTGAGGGGCGCATATTTTAGCAGGTTGGGGCCGAAATCCACCCCAGCAGCTCGACAACGGAGCGGTTCGGTCGCGATTAGGTAGGAATTTCGTACTTTTCCGATATGCTGCTCTGGCATCAATTTATAAGAGGAATTCTGAAAGCTTCTCATCAAGCATTTCCGCAGCCTGGGAGGAAGGCTGTCTCAGACCACGTTTGCTACAGATACTGACGTGAACAAGAAAAGGTTGCTGAACTGGGTCGCTTCCATTCTAAATCGAATCTGCCAAGTGATTTGATAACGAAGAATACACAAAACGTGCCGGTCATTCCAAATCGTTTGTGAAATATTTTGTACTATGATTTCAACGTTTTGTATTGCGACATTTTTAATCAAGTTCCTCTCCTGGTGAAGCTATCAAGTTTTCTTTTTAAAGGCACTGTTCGTGAGAAAAAACCGTATTTTAGTTTTCCATGTTTGCGAGTAGGTAAGCCTACGAAGTTGCGGATAACAAGGAAAAGCTTCCATGAAACTCTAGAATATCGGAGAAAAACAGTATAAACTAACCTAATAATTATTTATCAACGCCTGCTGGTGGGTTTTGTGTACTGCGGACAAAACGACAAGTTCAACGCCGCAAACGTTTTGAGCTTTGAAATTCTTAGATGAGAGACTTCTTTGTTTTCTGTTTCCTGTACAAAAAGCTCTCAAAGACGTCGTACCCGCAGAAAACCGTATATTAATTTTTCATGTTTTTGTGAAGCTTGGCCTCTCTAGCGAACAATATGTACATATTGTCGAAGGGGCCTATGAAAAAACCTCCAATTGTAATGAAAAGTCAATCGGAACACATTGTAAATATTAATTTGAATTTTGCGCCAAAATGGATTTTGATTTTTTTTAGATTTGGAGGTCTGTCATTTTCGGAGTTTTTCTGCAAGTGGGGAATGTGCAGTAACTGTGTTTCATGTTGTTTGACGGTCGCATCAACATTCTATGAAAAAAGTGCTGGATGACTGGTGAAACAGATGGCGGATCCTCACCTTTAACCCCTTCCAACCTCAGAACACTACGTTTTTGACGTGCCGAAGCTCACCGGTTGGGTGTACCGGGCTCATTTATGAAATTGAGCCTGAAACATTGAAACTGGTCTCAGCGCGAACGATGCCTTTGAAGAATAAGGTGGGTTAGTTCACTTGCTTGGATGTTAGAATCTTCCGCGACAAAGAGTATTCAAGATTTCGGCCTCTGTTCCACTGGTGAAAAGAACATAGGACAACTGTTACATGACGTGGGTGGGGTTACCTAATGGTTTCAATCACTTCCTGGCCGTTTTCCGTCGCACGTCCGCGCTTTCCGCCAAAAAAACGGACAACCTTTTCTTCGTGAACACTGCCTTTCAGAAGTCTATTCAACACGCAGAGTCTGAGTTTGGCATCTACTTCGAGACGAACGGGCATTCACTTTCAAACGAAAGGAACGATGCGAAAACCCAAAATTGAACAATTTCATATAACGTCGGCATGAATCCTGAAGATACTTTGCGTTCCCCATTGAAGGTTGGCGTAAACTCGGTGCACCTATGTTATAGCATATGACACCGAATTTGCGCCAACCTTCAACAAAAAACGCGGAGTCTCTTCCGGATCCACGCCGACATTACTTGTGACGCGTGTACGACGACGCGCGCAAGGAGTGGAATTTTCGTAGGTTCTTCGATTTTTCAAATATTTGGCGTATTCGGAGAATCAAAATAGGTACTGTGCTTCTCTGGGCCGAATTCCGGTCCGCAATCGCGTCTTGACAGGCCGCGCGCATTTGAGTCGGAAGAGTTTCAAACGTCGCAGCCGCCGATCTGTTGACTCTAGGTGGGTTTTGAAAACTGGAAACTAAACGAAATTGGAGAAAGCTGTATACAAAAGCCACATCGAGTCGGCTTTGGCGCTGGAAACTCGACTGACTCGAGCGCGTGCGGCCGCATAGCGTGTCGAGACGCAATTGCGGACCGAATTTGGCCCAGATAAGCACAGTATTCCTTCTTTTCATGTCCGGCTGAATTTGGGTGGGGTGCAGGCCAACTTAAATAATTTTAATAAAGGCATTGGTACACAGTGAATTTTATCTGTTTCACAGATTACACTATGTAACAAATTTCCACTTTTGTTTTGTTCCTGGGTTGAAATTGTGTTTTCCTCACCCGTGAGGTCTAGAGCAGAAAGGAAATCGCTGTTATTCCATAAGAACTCTGCTTCGATGGCCGGGACAATGAAATTTGGAAAATCGCGGGTTTTCGAGAAAATTTTTGATTTGCTTTTATTGCCGAGCTTCCTCCTGAACTGCTAGGGTTGTCTAGAATCTTCTACAGTCCTCCTAAGCACTCTAGAACGTTCAAGAAGCTTACGGAACCTTCCTGAAATTCTCAGAACTTCTAGAACGTTCTTGAACGTTCCAAATTGTAGCTGTGCTAGTAAAAAAGCACAAGTGTCAAAGGACGGACCACCACGGACCAAATTTTCTATTGGAAACAGCAATGTGAAGTGGGAGCCGCTGATGAAACTTCATGAAGTTCTTATGCCACCGCTGCACATCAAGTTAGGCCTCAATAAAGGCAGTGTTCACGCTAATCTCCAATTTTGTGATTATTCGCTATACTGATCAAGTGGCCCCCGGGTAGAACTAAAATGACGTAGAAATTGAGAAAAATGCACCAGAAGTACATGAAATTCTTTAAGGCAGTGTTCACGATGATTTTCGTTTCCGAGTTTTTCACATAAAACTAAGCGTTAGCCTCCAAGTATTACCAAAATTACGACGAAACGGCGAGAAACGCATTGAAACGTTGAAACTGACATTATTCTATAACATCGACTAGTTGTCCGGTTGGATAAGCATGTTCATTGTGGTTGTCACCGGTGAAAAATGGCGTCAGTCGAAAATGGAAAAATATTATATGCAAAACAGTATTAGTTAGGGTCCAAAGGAAGGGACGGAGCAACAGAAAGCAAATGACGGGTCCACAAATATTTAATCGTCCCAACAAACAGTTCCTGTGAGAGCGAAGTGGCGGGGTGAGAGTAAAGGATTTTGTGCCCTTTTGGTCCGTTTTTCTCAGTTTCTCCGTCATTTTAGTTCTACCCGGGGGTCAATTAATCGATGTCGCGAATAATCTCAAAATTGAAGATTATCGTGAACACTGCCTTTAAGTATCACCCCGCCTCTTAAATATCACAGGAAGTGTTTGTTGTGACAACGAAACTTTTGTGGACCAGTCCTTTGCAGTTCTCTACCCTCTATTGCTCCGTTCGTTTCTTAGGGTCCTAACTAATCCTGCATTGCATAAAATATTCTTCGATTTCCGATTGACCCAATTTCCCAACGGTGACAACCACCACGAGCATGTTCATCCAATCGGACAACTAGTCCATGTTAATGCGTTTCTCGCCGTTTCTTCATATTTTTGGTAACATTTAGAGGCCAACGCATTGTTTTATGTCAAAAACTCCGGGATGAAAGTCATCGTGAACACTGCCTTTAGTCAATTGGTCACTGCTCTTGACAAGAAGTCGGCGGCATTTCAATACCTTCAGAATTTTTTCCGAAACTCTCCGAGGCTAAGGTCAGGGCTGGTATATTCGTCGAGCCACAGATCACGAGGATCATAAAATGTGAGGATTTCGCAAAGCTGTTGAACAGGACGGAGGGAATCGATCGTAAATAAAATCGTAAATCTAAAAAATCTACACGTTTCTGAACCAAGCTGGGTGCTTTCCGACTGTGTTTGTCTATTCCCTGTGCATTTTTTGTTTTTACCTGATCATAGTGCCGAAAATGATTAAAAATTTTCGTAATTCCACAGAAAAACGAGTTCTCTTCGTGCTGTTGTCGTGTAAGCAAAGTTTGTGCTTAAAGGCACAGTCCAACCTAAGACGTAATTTTTAATATTATGGTCCGCTCGCCGTCTATAGCAACCTTGCCAAGCGCGAAATATCAATCCGCTCAAATAAGCGAGAAAAAGCTAAGAAAAAGTCGGCCACGCACCCTTGAATGAAAAAATGGGTAACGCCCACCGCCAGGTTTCCGACCACAATAGGGAAGAAACACGCGGATGATTTTTCTCAAAACCTATGTTCTTCCTATTGTTTCCAGCCTGGCTTTATATTGTGGCCTGCTACAGAACGATGGCTGCGAATAACGAGAAAATACGGGCTCGAGACAACTCGTCCGAGAACTTCTAGCCGTTTAAAATCGAAATTTTTGAGGAGCCGTAACTCCCTTCGTAGTGAGTTCTGAGCGATTCTGCAGACACCATTGTGATCAGCGTCAATTTTTCTCCAAGATAGGCAGAAAAACGAAAAATGAATTCTGAGGTTGGACTGTGCCTTGGAGTCATTTTTCCACATACTTAAGACATAAGCAAGTGAAATATAACACTTAGAAGCCAGGAACAAAAATCGTGTTACGTAGTGTTATGCGAGGCCTATGTGCGTGGTTGCAGGAACAAGTTATCCAAGTCTGAACTGAATAGAGAAAAATGGAAAAAGTGGCATCCGCGGTCAATCCACTTTACCTAATTGCTTGTGTTTGACTCGTGTGCTCAGCAAGAATGAGCCGGTTTTTTCTCAACTTTTAGAAACGGCACAACCATAAGAAATTAGGAAGGTTGTGGTATTGAACGTGGTATTTCGTTCACCATATATTTTAGGCATTCAAAGCATCTCCTCTAGCGGGTTGGTCCGCATTTCGAGCAGACCGCGAGCGGATGTCAAAAATGCAGAGAATGTGGCCTCCTCACAGCCACGTCGAGCTGTCTGCCATTTTCACCATCGCTCTATACACCCTTCTGAAGTAGGTCAACTTTGCGTGTTGAATATTTTGCCGCTCATCAAATGAATATTACAGATGCATTCTGGTCCCGGAGGATGTGATGTCACTCATCAGACGTAAAGGTGGTGATTCTGCTGAGAAGCAATCACGACGCTCCTTACTGTCCGCACGCCTTCTTTCGTCTGGCGTGGTCGCTATTATTATCTTCATTCTGTTGTTGCCGATGCAGCGTATCGCTGAAATGCATGTTTTCGTCATTATACTCAATCTCATTCATACAGTTCTCATTTGTGAATCATCCGCTTTCATCTTTTTCTTTTTGTCAGATAGAGAGTCGGAAAAATTGAAAGAGGAATAAATAGTTGTGCACGTCTTTTAATCATTTATTTATTGTTTGTTCCGGTTCATGGAGCCTCGCACGGCATATATGATAGACCTGATTCTGATGAAATAAAAAAAATACATAACACAGGGCGGCGAATCGCTGAAGCGACAACTAATGCGGTGTTCAGAGTTCATTCGCGGCGCGACGTTACAATTAGCCTACGTATCGGTCGAGCGACGTAGCGTCGCATTATCGCTAGATGGTCGCTCTGATGAGGCGTGATACAATTCGCCTTCGCTCTACTCAGAAAAATCAAAACAAGTTACTTGTAATATAAATGAAACTTACTTGGATGTCTCAAGTAACTCACATTTATACTCCATGCAACATACATTCATATCACATGTAACTTAAATTTATATTAAGTGTAAGCTACACTTATGTTACATGTAACTTACATTTATAATTTCACTATGGGTGGCCATCACGTGACGCAGACCACACGCGAGGCAGAAAGCGCGTCCCGGACCACACACTACGCAAAAACAAATGCTGCGCGGGTCCTACCCTGCTGGTGTGGGAACAAGAACCTCAAACTTGGGTAATTGAACCAACAGTTACGCCATTCGTAAACCTGACCCCGTGAGGGCGTCGTACATCCCCTTTGGAAATATCTTCTTGGCCGATTTGAGTTACTTGCGACTTATATTGTGCCATTTAAGTTACATGTAACATAACGGAGGCGTACTGCACGTAGTATCTTCTCAGAGAATGAAAACAAGTTACTTGCAACATTTCTGAGCTGATGTAAGTTGCTTGCGACTTACCTCAAGTCATTAAAGTTACATGCAACATATCGATAGGAAACCACGTGCAATGCACCTCCGATATATAACACGTAACTTCAATGGCACAATAAATGTCGCAAGTAACTTGAATCGGCTTAAAAATTTTACAAGTAAGTTGTTTTCGGGCTTTTGTGTTACAAGCAACTTGTTTTCATTTTTCTTAGTACGTCATTCGCGTGGCCTTGCGCGACGCGATGGGATCCGCACCGAGGATGTGCTGGATTACGACTAACGACTAACGAAGGTAACGACTAGAGGGTTTTTTGGGCGTTACGTCTAATTACATACTATAACGACTAACGAAATGATAAAAAATGCGCTCCAACCCAATAATTAGATCAGGAATGATACATAGTTCCCTGTTGGTTGTTTGAGATGGATTGTACAAGATAACCATAGTCTTCAATATTTATTCATTTATGTATTTAATACGCAACATGATTTAGACATAGAAAATAGGGCAGAATAAATGTAAATGGACGAAAAGCAAAGTGAAACCTTACCACAAAAGAAGTATACTCGAAACTTTTCGTTCGAAAGATGTAAAAGAAGTTCATCAAGTTCAATTTCAAGGAGGCGAAAGCAGAGCCAGCTCTGCATGTTAAACTGTTTAATCTAGGGTTAGTTCCGGGAATCGCAAAAGGAATTTTCTCCGAGTTTGCACGTGTCCTAGAGGCGTTGAATTTATAGAACTTCGACTTTCAATGAGGGTTCGGCGTTAAGTGTGATGTATCACAGAGGGGGGGGGGTCGGATCCGTCTACGTTCGGTAAAAAGGGGGGTCGGACCTTCGACCAACCAATAACGAAGACGGCTCTCAATCAGGGATTGAGGATGGTTGAGAGCCATACCGTTAGTATAAAAATGACGGCAAACTGAGACACCAAAATGAGGTCAAAATAAGAGATCAAACAAGACTGGATATCAAGGTGAGAGGGCTAAATGAGAATGTATATCATACTGAGAGGGCAAAACGAGAGAGGAGGTCCAAAAAGGAAATTGAGAGTGAACGAAACAACTGCGCAAAGGAATTGATGCAGGATATGAAATGGAGAGGCAAAATCGAGGCAAGAACTCACAAGAAGAGGTGAGAATTCCTTGGTGGAGAAAGCATTCAAGGCAATAGACGACAGTAGCATGGCCATCGCTCTCGCCCGCTCGCTCTCGCGCGCTTACGCCAGCACCACGAAGCAAGCAGCAAGTTTTAAGCTCACTGCTCCATCATTAAAGCAGGTGGCATTAAACCTGTAGCAAAACTATTGCCCATATTTCCCATAATCCCATCACGGAAGTCGAAACCGTGGGAAATCATCAGCCGTTGCACCGATTCGAGCGATTGATCATCCAATCAAACACTTTCAATCGAATTAACACGGGGTGTTTGAATGTGTTTATTTGAGGGCATGGACTGCTCCAGCGTTGAGGAGCGTCGAGAGGCGCACAACAGCGGGACATTCCGCTCTCGCGACGTATGGATGCTGCCTTAAAGGCAGTGGTCACGATGAAAATCGTTTTTCTGTTTTTCGGCCTATCTTGAAAACGGCCCCATGCTGATTCCAATGGTGTCTCTGAAATCATACAAGACCTTCTGTGAACGCAGGTATGGTCCGTCAAAGATTGAGCTATGGAAACATGGTGGACGAGTTGTCCGAGGCTTGTAACTTCCGTCTTTTGCATCCGATCTATGCGAGCTGACCTGAGTAAAGAGGGAAATTGAGAATGAAGGGAAGAACGGTGCTAAAGATTGAAAATCATCGCTCATCTCACGATCTCGAGCATTCATTTGTTCACGTCGGTGGGCGTGTGATGCGCTTTTGTGGTTTTCAATGCGCTCGAAGTTGCAACTTCGGGCTCTTTTGGGGCTCTTCCTGGCTCGTTTTCATGCATTCTTTCGACGCTAACGTTACAGAGTGTCCCTCCACTACCCAATCCTAGTGGAATTTCGAAAACTTTTTTCATCGTGAACACTGCCTTTAATGACTCTGACATGAAGACAGAGTCGTGGAAAGGTAAAGTGTGTCGACAGAGCGCTCCTGGATCTTTCAGAAGCAGTGGTGTTGAGTATTCATTGTCTACGAGGTATTTACGAAAGGACTATCCTGTCAACGAAATGTCACAGATGTTCTGAAAATTTAAAACCTAAGATGAATTTTCTGGCGATATAGGATTCACGAGTTCGATACCGCCGAAGGTCAATACTTTTGCAAGGCTGGGGAACGACGCATAATTGACTGTCCCAGAAGAGCATTTTTCACTGTGATATCTCTTGCAACTTCTTCACGAAACTGACTTGTCACGCAATTTCAAAGGTGCGATATCGCCAGTAGCATAGCATTTTTTATTCCCTGAGGGAACATACATAGGTGCTGCTTTGGGCATGAAAACCTTATTTAGAATATGACTACTCGCATGTGAAAACGCCCTCAAAATTTCATGAGCGCAACTTCAAGCCGAAGAGCGCTACACTAGTACGGGTCAATGAAAAAATGTCCATGTCCGGGATGGTGATGAAATATTTACAAGTATTTATCGCAATTCTAATCAAGGACTTTTGCGTTACTAGAACTTGCGGGAAACCCAGTCCTGAACCCAAGTAACTAATTTGTTTTTTCAGCCTGTTCAAAACGGTCTTTGAATAAATAAACTAAATTTCATGAGGTGTTTCTCATGCCCAAAGCTGCACCTATGTGCCCTCAGAGCATAAAAACAGGCTCCGCCTATCATATATGATCGATCACTGCTCGAGAGATCGCCGCGTCGAACACATGTGGCACGCACGCAAGCGAATAGGTAATGATCCTATCACTACCTCCTCGCTTGCGTGCGTGCCCCATGTGTTCGACGCGGCGTTCTCTCGAGCAGTGATCGACGATATATGTAGCGCTCTTCGGCTCCGAGCTAAACTAGTTGCTTGGGTCCAGGACTAGGTTTTCTTTAGGTTCTAGCAACGCGAATGTCCCTTATTAGAATTTCGATGAATACTTATAAATATTTCGTCACATTCACGGACGGACATTTTTCCCAGAGAGCCCTTCCAGTGCAGCGTTCTTTGACTTGGAGTTGCGTTTATGAAATTTCGGGTACGTTTACGCATGTGAACGGCAATACTTGCGAACAGATATGCAGATTTCCTCACAGGGGGGGGGGTTGCTGTGCAAGTCGCCCGATTTAGGAGGGGTTCGGAATAAAGTTGGGTTGTATCGCAGGTCGTGCCGTAGCCTGGGCCAGTAGCAATCCCCCGAAAGCTTGAAGCTACCGCCTGTCACTGCGTGGTGACAGTGTCAATCACTGATTGGCTATCGATGTGAACACGCCGGCATAGAACTGCACACGCGCCGCCCAAGTTATTTACCGTTGTAGTCAGCCACCTGGTAGTAGTAAGAGTTGTTTTGTAAGGTAGCTGACTGCAAGAAACGGGTGGTGAATTCGCTCACCGTCGCAGAGAAAAGAGAAATAGCGCACGATGCGAAGAGAAGTTTGCTCGGTACCGCGGACGAGGGGTCGTGCACGTCCCAGAGTGGCGACTTCTTGACGAAAGTGCGCCCGGAGAGAGAGAGAGCAGTTGAGCTCTTGCAAACCGTCCAGTCCGCTATCCACTTATCACCCCATCACAGCAGGGCGGCCATTCTCGCTGTCTAGGAGGCCAAGGAAAGATGGCACCTGCCGGCTGGCAGTTATTCAGCTCCACTGCCAGCTGATAGGAATGACAGGCGGAACGTTCGAAGGTTCAGTTGATGATGCAATGACTATTGGCCAAGATAAGCGGAAAATTTACTAATAATTGAGCGTAGCTGTCATGAATACGCCTCCCGTTAGAGATTTTACATGCTTGACTACTATTCTGAGCTCAACTTAAATTTCCTATAAGTTGTTTTGTTCATATTTGACCAATTTCGGGTTTTTTCAATGACGGCTTACTGCAAGTAAAATCAGATTTGCCAAGATAGCCATTTAAAAACAAGGGCTGCGAAATGGTTTCGTTCGAGGAACGGTATACAGCTTTGGGGATTCAAACGGCTCATTCTTGTTTGAACACGATGACAAGTCTTGACACTGTGATAAGCTTTTTTGATGTGTAGATGGAAGCCCAATCTTCTTTTTTTATTGTCGGTAAGCTTTCGGCTCATAAAGCCTTCGTCAGTGATATGTGATAAGCATCATAGCGTAGCTTGATATGGTGGTTATCAACAAGTGATCAAGTTGTGACGTGGCTTATCACGTGCGCAGCCGGTATAAAAAGCGCCTCTTTTCACTCGAGTCCTCATTCGGCATTCTGATGCCGGCCCTGGGAGGTGACTTCGAGTCACTCTCCAGAGGCCAGCATATTTTCGATCGGTGGGGGATAGGGGTATTCTCTCAGCTGAGGGCGGTTTTTGCCGCGATCGGTGGGGAGGGTGGTTCTTCACCGCAGACCGCGGCGAAGTTTAAGTTCTTGTGGTCGACACAGGCGTGGTCCTTCTCTGCCGTTGGACTGCGACAAACCGGGGCGACATGCTTGTGGTGAGTATTGAAATGAATAACCTGTGAAGTCAATGACGTCATCGTAGGGCTGCTAATTGGGGTCTCCCGCTAGGCATTTAGGTAGTGTCCCAACCGTAATTGTGACATCATCACGAGCGTCGCGATGCTGTACTCCCGCTGCCCTTTATCGTATGGCTTCACGTAGGTATGTTTTTTCTCCTATCGAGAGTTTCACGCGGAGTCAGGATCAAGCGGAGCGTTGCGTAATTTTTTGAAGTCGGAGCGACCTCCCGTCACATTTTTTTCCAGAGTCCAAAATTTTGCGATCCCCCCTCCCCGAGGCGCGGTTTTCGCGATCCCTCCTCCCCGAGTCCGGGCAGTTTATAGTTGATTACTAAAAGTGTCAGACGCCGAAAATTCGTTCAGTATTTGAGCCCAAGCGCCTAAACCGAATGCTACGATCCTACCCTTGGAGATCAAAAGTAATCGAGAGTTTATGGAATATCGACGGAATTCTCATTTTTAGACCGAAATTTTCGCGATCCCCACTAACATTCACCTTCGGACCCAAATTTGTGCGACCCCTCGTTGCGAAATTTCGCTACCCCGCTTGACCCTGCGCGGAGTGACTCGCGATTACCCTGAGAAGCGCTACCCCAAGACCGAGCACGCTCCAAACAAAGCGCTTCTCACTTTCGCTACGGTGCTTTTCCTGTTGAGAGCTATGCACTTCTCACAATGCGCGCTCGCCCCCCCCCCCTCCAACGATGCGCTATCTCGATCTCAATGACGCGGCGCACGCTTCCGAAGTTACGCTAATCACCTCAAAGACTGCGCACACTCTAAAAAGAACGCTACTTTCCAAAAAGCGCACACGCACTCGGCGGAGCATTGCTTATTTTCCACGACGCTGCACTCGCTGCTCGTTAATCGCTTCCCACTTCTTATAACTCGGTGCATGCTTCCTGTGAAGCGCTACCGTCATGACGTGGCACACAATATCATGAGGCACTACACATTTGACGACGCGACAACAATTTTGGCGACGCGAAAATGAGTGAAATTTAGCCGATTTCTTCAACGAAAATACATGATTGGTACACTTTTCGATCATACAAATTCGACTTGATTCAACTTCGACACAATCAGAATTATTGCTGCTTCGGTGCTATTCATACTCCTCAACACCAGCGCGTTATGCGCCGGCGTGGCGTTGGAGTATGAATGGCGGGAAGACACGCCCACGCAGCACGCATCTTACGCCCGCTCCGCATTAGTTTGTTAATACGCCACCAATTTCATTGCGTTTCATAATATTTCATTCCAGTATTATCCTTTGCTACCATGGTGAAGGAGTTGGGCACCAGGCTACGGCGCGAGGTGTGATACAACCCAATATTGGTCCGACCCCCCACCCAAGTCAAGCGATTTGCTCAGTCCCCCCCCCCTGGAAAAAATGGTGGCGACGACCAGGGGGGGGAGGTCCTCATTTCGTAATTTTTTATTTTATAGTGAACGAATTTTTAATTCAAGGCTGCATCAAAACCTAATAATGCAATAAATAAATGTTTTCACGAAAGCAGACAAAAACAACCCTCCTACGACAATGGCACCAAATGTTTGTTCAATGGCTGAACGTTCATTAGTGCTCTGAGGGCACATAGGTGCGGTTTCGGGAATGAAAACCACAATAAGTAACTCGCGGTTCACATGTAAAAACGCACCCTAAATTTCATGGATACAGCTTCAATCCGAACCGCGCTACATAGGGTGGGCGGAGCCTGTTTTCATGCCCTGAGGGTACATAGGTGCGATTTCAGGCATGGAAACCACATCTAATAATTGACTATCCGGATGTGAAAACGCACCCAAAGTTTCATCAACGCAGCTTTAAGCCGAACAGCGCTACATAGTTGGGGGTCCATGAACAATTGATAGCTGTGAAATATTTACAAGTATTTAACGAAATTTGAATTAGGGAGTTTCGCGTTGCTACAACGTGCGGAAAACATAGTCACGGACCCAGGTAATCAATTTCATTCTTTTACCCGGTTGAAAACGGTCTTTGAAGACCCATTTTTAGGTGTGATACAATCGATTGTATCACACCTAAATCCATACAAATTAGGTGTGATACAATCGATTGTATCACACCTAAAAATGGATCTTCAAAGACCGGCTTTAGCCGGGTAAAAGAACGAAATTCATTAACTGGGTCCGTGACTATGTTTTCCGCACGTTGCAGCAACGCGAAACTCTCTAATTAAAATACTTGTAAATATTTCGTAGTTGTATTCTTGAGCAGTAGACCAAGGATTTTCAGCTTTATTCGGCTAACGTTTCGGCAATCACGCCTTCTTCAGAGCCTGGAAGCCAAAGATACATAAGGAAACTCGCCGTCCAAGCACCATTTCAGAGCAAAAGCACTAATTTTACAGAAAACTCACAAAAGCGACACCGTATGACAATTTGGAATAGCTAACCTTTAGTGTGCAGACTGGAGCCTGCCAGACACCCTCAGATGGTCTTAGATGGCGGGTGAATTGTCTGGCAGGCTCCAGTCTGCACACTAAAGGTTAGCTATTTCAAATTGTCATACGGTGTCGCTTTTGTGAGTCTTCTGTAAAATTAGTCCTTTTGTTCTGAAATGGTGCTTGGACGGCTAGTTTCCTTATGTATCTTTGGCTTCCAGGCTCTGAAGAAGGCGTGATTGCCGAAACGTTAGCCGAATAAAGCTGAAAATCCTTGGTCTACTGCTCAAGAATACAACTACGAGATACTACCATGCCGAGATTTATGGAAAGTCGAACGTGGAATATACTTGTAAATATTTCACAACAATTCCGGACTTGGAACATTTTTTCATGGATCCCACCCTATGTAGCGCTGTTCAGGCTTGAAGCTGCGTCCATGAAATTTTGGGGGCGTTGTTTTATCCGGATAACCAGTTACTAAGTGTGGTTTTGATGCCTGAAATAGTCCCTATGTGCCCTCAGGGCATGAAAACATGTTCCGCTTGCTCTATGTACCGCTGTTCGGATTGAAGCTGCATCCATGAAACTTTGGGAGCGTTTTCACATCCGGATAGCCAATTACTAAGTGTGGTTTTGATGCCTGAAATAGCACCTATATGCCCTCAGGGGATGAAAACAGACTCCAC
The DNA here is from genome assembly GCA_029168955.1 of Aplectana chamaeleonis. NCBI lineage: Eukaryota > Metazoa > Nematoda > Chromadorea > Rhabditida > Cosmocercidae > Aplectana > Aplectana chamaeleonis. The sequence goes on along the minus strand of JAPDOI010000249.1, from coordinate 523,562 downwards.
TCACCCTATGTAGCGCTGTTCGGATTGAAGCTGCATCAATGAAACATTGGGAGCGTTTTCACATGCGGACATTCGTATTCAAAATGTGGGTTCCGTGCCCGCAACCGCTCCTATGTGCCCTGAGAGCGTGAAAATCGAAAGGCGATTTCATTAAGGAAATTGTAAGAGATATCACAGTGAACGACGCTCTTTTGTGACAGTCAGCTATCCATCGTTTTACAGCTTTGCGAAATTTTTACCTTTAGCGGGATGGAACCTGTGAAATCTAAATCGCCTGAGAATGCATCTTAGATTACGTAATTTTAGAACTTCTGTGTCATTTCGTTGACAGGATAGTCCGCGTATAATGACCTCCTTGAGAGCGAGTACTCAATACCACTGCTGCTGACATATCCAGGAGCTCATTGGCGACACACTTTACCTGTCCACGACTCCTCCTCCATGTCAGACTTATTAACGATGGCCATGCTATTGTCGTCTATTGTCTTGCATGCTTTATCACCAGTGAATTTTAAAGGCATCGTACGCGCTGAAAACCGCTCACCGTTTTTTGAGTTTGAATCACTGGTTGGGCCCGCCTGAGAACGTGGGTAGAGTTTTTCGGGTCACCGACGTATCATTGGGAAGATATGGGTGACCTAGTGCCTCGAATTCCACCAAAAGTGGCCGGCCTTCTGACAGCCATGTGGCATAAAATGAAAAGAAAGAAGCTTCTCAGCAAGCCATATCGCGTAAATGAGTGGAAGTTGATGTATCATTTGTTGATAAGCTACCTTCTTTTCTCATTCGAGGCCACATGGCTGTCGGAAGGCTGGCCTCTTTTGGTGGAATTCGAGGCATTCGATCTCCAGTATCTTTTCCAAGATGCATCGTTGACCCGACAAACTCTACCCACGTTCTCAGGCGGGCTCAGCCAATGATTCAAACTCAAAAAACGGTGAGTGGTTTCCAGCGCGTACGATGCCTTTAAGCTCTTCTTCTGTGTTCCTGCCTCATTTTAACATCCCCATTTCATATCTTGCCTCATTTGCTTTTTCGCAAATGTTTCTCACTATTCAGTTTCTTTTTTGATCTCCTGTCTCATTTTGCTCTCTCAGTATAATCTCCAGTTTGAATTTGACCTCTTATTGTGATATCATTTTGTTATACTAACGGTATGGTTCTCAACCCACCCCCTCCGGCCTGACAGAAGTCCATCTTGTCTCTTGGTTGACCGAAGGTCTGACCCCCCATCCCACTGGATGTCGATGGGTCCGACCCCCCCCCCTCTGTGGTACATCACACCTCAAGTCGAACCCTGTCGGGCACTGAAATCGCGTGTTTGGAAAAATTAAGGTCCACTTTTTTTCCGCTCCGCCATGGCGTCCCCGCTGGCGTTTTCGTAGTCTCCGCAAGCGCGTGACGCGCGTAGCGCGTTGGCGCTGACCAGTATGACTTGCACCTTACAGCGACTCGTCGGAACATTGTTATGTATGATCGATCACTGATCGAGAGATCGCTGCGTCGAACACATGTGACACGCACGCAAGCGAGGAGGCAATGATCCTATCACTACCTCCTCGCTTGCGCGCGTGCCACGTGTGTTCGACGCGGCGATCTCTCGACCAGTGATCGGCGATACCATTGCTGCAGAGCTGACCAAACTTGTTAAAGATTTCGTGTTTGAACAAGAATGAGCCGTTTGAATCCCCAAAGCTCTGTACCGAACGGCGGTTTCGTTCCTGGGAAAAATCATAAAATTCACGTGATCGGAGTGTACTAATTATTGAATTCTGTATAATTGTTCATCTGAGTGCGGGTTTTGTCTAAACTTCGTTTTCCACTCCTAGGAAAAATTTCACCACTTTCTATGTGAACTGGGAAACGTGAAACAGACAGATCAAAAATTAGTCCATAATTTAAAAAAATCCTTTGAACTTTTTGATTCACCTTGTGAAGGAAAAACACAAGGTTGCCTCCTCGACAATCATAATGTAAAGTATTGCGTATCGTGATAACGGTGATAAGTGGCCATCTAACACGAAAATCTCAAAATCGCTTTCCAAATCTAATATTCTGTCGACTTGAGAATTTTCGAGTAAAATTCTAAAATCCCATCATTCAATGCTGAAGAATTGTTACAATTGGAAGATAGACACATGTGCATGTTATCGAAACCCATATACACGACCTCTAGTTCGATCGAAGCTGCAATGGGTACGAAGAACTGTGCAGGGAGTGTATGTAGGAAAACATGAAACGGCCCTCACATGTGTAAGGTGTGTCCGAATGAGCATGGCCGCCCATGCGGCCGGCGTGCTTAGCAGGCGGCCGTCGCGTTCGCCGCTCTCGGACGAGCATGCGAAACGTCCCCACCGCCATCGACTACGAACGGGGGCTAGCACCGGCTGGCAGAAAGCACTGCGCCGATCAATCAGCTCTGCAGACGAGTGGAGAGGGGATGGCCGTCGTTGAAATCCAACACTCGTCCGAGAGCGGCACATACGACGGCCGCCTGCCAAGCACGCCGGCCGCGTGGGCCGCCATTCTTATTCGGGCACATTTTATATGTGGTCTAGTTGTCTAGGGCGCTGTGTTGGGCATCCGTCGCCTGGACCCGACTTAAGTTGGTTCAAACACTGGCCAATGAGAGTTCTCCATTCAACACCACTCTTCGAGAATAAATCTCGTTTTAAGGTGACAACCATAGGAGGCATCTACACGTCACCGACCTCAGGTTGGCTGCCTATTTTAAGTCACCACATTTGGGGATTGCTAGTGGCCCTGATTTCGACTCTCAATATATGCCAATCAAGAGAGCAAGTGTAATGTCAGTTCTTGATTCCTCCTTGAGAGACCAATACTCTACCAGAAAATCTGTTCGGTCACAGGAAAGCTTTACGATTAAAATTTTTTCCAGTACTCTTTCAAAAATTTGAATGTCTCTCTTCTTATGCGGACAAAATATTGAAGTTCCCGATTCCATTATTGGCCTAACATACACCTGACACGCAGGCGCTAAGACGCTTTCTAACAAGCGACAAGGCTTTGAATATATGAAATGTGCGCACTGAGGCTTTACTACAAATCGCATGATAGTGAGTTGGGAAATCAAGCTCATTGTCACACTGAAGACCTCAATCCTTAACATTGGAAACATATGTTAGCGAGTGACCATCGAGCTTCAACATTTTCTGGGGAAAGTGTTTTGACCAATGCTTGTCACAGACGAGCTTCTTCTGTCTCTGAGGAATCCAGATATCGACCATCGAATTACAAGTCCTGTGCAGACGTCGCTCCATACAAAGATCATGCCTCCGATCTGAACAAAGTTCTCTGATTTAATTCCTTGACACTGAATGCGTTACATCAACTGAGAAAATACTGACGATGGAAACGTATTTGATCACCACAACTGTTATTTCCTGATCAGGAACGGCACTGATCAAGATTCGAAAACCAGCATTCACCACGAAGTAGAAGCTCAGTTTTATAACTTGCACAAAGATCTGAACGAAATGAAAAGTGCTAGTAATCGAATTGGTCTTAGTAGCCGCAATGATTGATGGGTGCAAAAAAGATGCACTCAAAAACGACTAGCTGTGATGATGAATCAACAGCTCACCTGTAAAAGTAGACCCGTTGTGAGCTTCGATTGCAGTGCTCTAACTTTACTCGTAGCAGGGTTCCTATTGAAATAGTCCCTCAGCAGGAAGTAGCATGCCATGTTAGTTCCAAGCCCAATAATACTAAGTAGAAAGGCGAAACAGATCATGACATACAGGCGTTCCTATACTACGCATAACTATATGCAAGCTAGCTATATATCTCCGTAAGAAAAAAGCATGGGATGTCTGAGAGTGGATCGTAATTCTCTGCAAAGATCCGACATAAAACAAGATCTCTCATCAGCTCTAAGTTCTAGTTCTACTTCCTCTAGTTTCTTCAATCTATATCAACGAATCGATAAATACAGAAACGTATGCGATAGCACAACTTCAATCGCTCTTAAAGGCAGTGTTCACGATGAAAAAAGTTTCCGAAATTCCACTAGGATTGGATAGTGAAGGGAGACTCTGTAACGTTAACGTCGAAAGAACGCATGAAAACGAGCCAGGAAGAGCCCCAAAAGAGTCCGAAGTTGCAACTTCGAGCGCATTGAAAACCCCAAAAGCGCATCACACGCCCACCGACGTGAACAAATGAATGCTCGAGATCGTGAGATTAGCGATGATTTCCAATCATTAGCCCCGTTCTTCCCTTCATTCTCAGCTTCCCTCTTTACTCAGGTCATCTCGCATAGATCGGCTGCAAAAGACGGAAGTTACAAGCCTCGGACAACTCGTCCACCATGTTTCCATAGCTCAATCTTTAAGGGACCATAACTTGGTTCCCAGAATGTCGTGTACGATTTCAGAGACATCATTGGAATCATCATGGGGCCGTTTTCAAGACAGGCTGGAAAACAGAAAAACGATTTTCATCGTGAACACTGCCTTTAATGTGCGGCGACAAACACAAAAACGGTCGGCACGGATCGAACTGATACTTTTGTTTCCTTATGATGCTATGGCGCAAACTCGGTGCTTGTATGTTATAACATATCCAGACAATGGGGCGCACTTAACGCGCTCAGAAATTGTCGAGTAGTACTAACCGCACTCGAAAACCGTTTCTACTGCAAGCGCGAATCCAATTAGAACTGATCGCGAACAAGCTGTGGTTGCTCGATATAACCACGCGGTGTGTCCAACAGATGCGCAAACTTATAGCGCTCAGCTACTTCCAAGTATACTCTGTAAAAATCCTATTTCTCCTAACGCATGGAGCGTCTGCGCGCTCGATACTGCAACCTTTGTCTGTTCTCCGATCTCTCGCTGTCTCTAACCTCCGCTCCGCATCAGCACGCGTAGGAGAAATGAGAATTTTGAGTTTTTACAGCCTATAGGGCTTACCGTGAGCATAAACCGTTTCTATCACACACAACAATTTAGCTAGAACTGATTTCGAACGGTCTGCATCGTACTGGTTGCGAGCAGCGGAACATATCGGAGTGACCGTGACGGACCCACGTCGACTACGAGAACGAGAGTGTCTCCTTTTCAATTACCCACGTTTGAGGTACATCCCGTATCTCCATCGCTGAACTAGCGGAGGAACACTCTGCCCCTACCGACGTAACACACACAGGTGCTCCATTTTGTTCCGAGGCTCAGCCCAGTCGTATTATAAAGCAACGACTTACTTGACTTGACTTAAGCGGCTGGCTCCACGCGGTCATTCCGTTTTTTTGCCAAGGTGTGCGGTCCTAGTAGTCAGCCGCGTCCATTTTTCACGGTCTTCAGCCACAATTTGAACACACTTTATCCGACTGTCACTATTTCATTTCCTGCGAAATAAAACATCGCGCCTGAACTGTCTTTCGATGCCGGTTTTCCAGGCGTTGGCTAGGATATTTCTGGCCGCGTTTATGCCATAACGAGATCTTTACAAAGGAATCGGTGCAGTATATCAACGCTTGAGACGAGGGAGGTGCCAGTATTATGAAAAATAATTGAGTTAAATAGAATTTCCCGACAGGTCCTATTTTGGTCAGGCGCAATGACTGCGAACCCATCAAGAGCTGACCGCGCGCAAAAAAGCGGTTTGATCGCCGCTGATTCAGCATTTGTTCCTATTTGGCGTAGCGTTAAAGGCAGTGTTCACGATGATTCTCGTTTCCAAGTTTTCCACTCAAAACAATCCGTTGGCAACCAAGTGTTACCCAAATCACGAAGAAACGGCGAGAAACGCACTAATTCGTCTTGTTTCAGTGACATTATTCTATGGCCTGGACTAGTTGTCTGGTTGGATGAACATGTTCACGGTGGTTGTCACCGGTAAAAAATGGGGCTAATCGAAAATCGACGAATATTTTGGGCAAAATAGTATTAGTTAGGGCCCGAAGGAAAGAACGGAGCAAACTAGAATGGAGAATTGCAAAAGACGGGTCCACAAAAGATTTCATTGTCACAACGAACAGTTCCATTGATACTTAAGAGGCGGGCTGATACTTGAGGATTTCGTGCCCTTCTGGTCCGTTTTTCTCGGTTTCTTCGTCATTTCATTTCTACTCGGAGGCTAAACAATCGATTTAGCGATTAATCTCAAAATCGAAGATCATCGTGAACACTGCCTTTAAGCCGGCCCCTTGACTGAGTATGTATGCGCACCGAGACTGCGCCAAAGCACAGTAAGGAACGCAAAGAATCAGTGCGATTCATGCCGAATTTATGTAAGCCAGCTTCCGCCACGGATGCGTTTAAGCTCCACCTGTGTTCCCTAGCCCTGTGTGATCTCGGTACAGAATCCTGCTATATTCTTGCCTCTATGTGTTATATTATGTTGTCAAAATTTGTGTAAGGGCGTGCCCCGCCCTCCTCTCTCCATCATGTTCCACTATGGGTTCCAATCTCGGGTCGGCTAGCATGGCCTGCCTCTCGGCGGGAGTGCCCCGCGTCCCGCTCCTGCTCATATAAACCGCCTTTTGTACCAGGTTTCTCATTCCTATTTCCGTCTTCTTGTTCTGCACATAAAGTCTTTTACTTCTCTGCCTTCCTCGGGAAAGTCGATTCAGGTTCAAACCGTCGTGTACATTATATGGAAGCCAAGCCCTTTCACTATTAGGCTCATCAGTGGTGCTCCCCTGAAGCAAGTTGAGACTTGGCGTGCTAGTGACGCTTCGGCTCTTGCACCAAAACAGGGTAAGATAGGAACTGAAGTTCAGATTGATCGCTTCGGCTTTCTGGACACATTTCAAATTTGATCAAAGTGTGTAAGTGCGGATCGACAACCTCGGCTCTCCGTACCGATTGAGTCATCGATTGTTGAGAGTGCAAAGTTTCGCAATCGATTGCAGCCTGTACGTCCAGATAGACTGCCTCTGTTCTCTGGACTAATTTCGAAAACAATTGGAGCGTGTGTTCAGATTGGCAGCCAATGCTCTCCGACATATTTCGCAATCGATTGAACGCACTGAGCGTTCACATCAGCAGTAGGTGCAATACTGTATTTTCGTATCGCGTCAATTTTCAAATTGGCGCTTCTGATCTCAATTTAAGAGTCCGAAACCGATCCTGTGGGCAGATTTTATCTGATGAACAAGGAGAGCCACGTGTTTGTCACCATCAGTGGTGTCCAGAAGGCGTACGTATTCTTCAAAAAACATTGCGAACACGTGAAGAAGGCTCTAATGGCGCACGATGGCAGCACAGTGGTTTTGACTGAACGTGGTGGAGGCGAAATTGACATCAATCAGCTGAATGACTTGCCGAACGCTGGAATTCAATACGCCATGGTTCATGGATTGGAGAACGTGGTCGGAGCGAAAATCGTCGCACGATCGCTTCTCATACTACCCAGCGGTTTCCGGAACTACGAGAGATTAGTCATCATTGCCGGTGACGTAGATGTGGTGCTGTACGACTCCATCGATGACATAACGTCCAACATACGCTGTCGCGACAACAATCAGCTCTGTGTCTTTGTGTCCCCAGCAGGAGATGAACCATATAGCCCCCAGAGTTGGATGGGCCTGGCATCGAAACTAGCTAAGGTGCGCCCGAATGAGAATGGTGGCCCATACGGCCGGCTTGCTTGGCAGGCGGCCGTCGCGTTCGCCGCTCTCGGACGAGCATGCAAAAAGTCCTCACCGCCATCGACTACGAATGGGCTGGCACCGGCTGGCAGCAAGCACTGCGCCAAACAATCAGCTCTGCAGACGATGGGAGAGGAGACGGCCGTCGTTGAAATCCAACACTCGTCCGAGGGCCGCACATGCGACGGCCGCCTGCCAAGCACGCCGGCCGCGTGGGCCGCCATTGTCATTCGGGCACACTTTACTTTCGCAAGGGACGGAGCGAAAATAATCGCGCTCAGTGGACCTCGAGGCGATCTGGATTGGGAGCTGAATCGACAGAAGTCGATTGACATGTGCTCCGCAATAAAGGACGCCTGCGCAACGGTTCGCGCTAATATTGCGGTACTGCTGTGCCAAGTGCCAGCGCACACCGCACACTGAGCCCATCTCGAACATGGGAGACTACTCGAAGCCAATTGCGCCAGCACCCTACCCCATCACAGCAAGCACGACTTTCTTCACTAAGCTGCTCAGTTTCATCGCCCCGCATGGAAAGCGCTTGCTGCTCAGTTTCATCGTCCCGCATGGAAAGCGCTTGTAGTGATCTTATGAACTCCATGTACGTATGCACAAATGTCGGCCCGTAATTTACCCGACCTTCCACCGAGCCAGAGAGGTGGGCGGAACGAAGGATAGGTTGTCAGCTAGACATTCTCGAGAGGATCTCGCCGGGACCTCCATGTAACGATAAAAACATGGTATGGCCCTTGTTTGTGCACTAACGTGGGTCAACCATTACCATTAACTAATGACCTCAACCTTTAGTTGATCAAGGGGAAGCTTTGGGGGACCAAGGGGCCAGTCTCGGTCATCCTTTTTTTTTACACTCTTAACAACTGCTAACTCCTTAACTTCTTGTCCTAGAATTTTCTTCGTGGCTTTCAGCCACTATCGACATGTTCCAAAATTCCTTAATACAAGTTATTTTCTGTCTTTCATTGTACCACTCCAGAACACTGGTTCGAACTCGTAGGTGTAGAACATCAGACCATTATACTTTATATACGAATATGGTGAATACGATAAGTACGAAGATTGACATTGTACATAAGAAGATGAAATTACATAATGATGGGTAGAAGCGAAAACATGTGGAAGCAGAATGAATACTCATAAAAGTGAATCCCTAGCTATCGCTGGAAGTCGTTCGGGTCGCCGGGCCGTCAGGCGGCCGCGCCCAGCGTGTAGTGATCTTATGAACTCCATGTACGTTTGCACAAATGTCGGCCCGTAATTTACCCGACCGTCCACCGAGCCAGAGAGGTGGGCGGAACGAAGGATAGGTTGTCAGCTAGACACTCCCGAGAGGGTCTCGCTGGGCGCGGCCGCCTGACGGCCCGGCGACCCGAACGACTTCCAGCGATGGCCAGGGTTTCACTTTTATGAGTATTCATTCTGCTTCCACATGTTTTCGCTTCTATCCATCATTATGTAATTTCATCTTCTTATGTATACTGTCAATCTTCGTACTTATCGTATTCACCATATTCGTATATAAAGTATGATGGTCTGATGTTCTACACCTACGAGTTCGAACCAGTGTTCTGGAGTGGTACAATGAAAGACAGAAAATAACTTGTATTAAGGAGTTTTGGAACATGTCGATAGTGGCTGAAAGCCACGAAGAAAATTCTAGGACAAGAAGTTAAGGAGCTAGCAGTTGTTAAGAGTGTAAGAAAAGGATGACCGAGACTGGCCCCTTGGTCCCCCAAAGCTTCCCCTTGATCAACTAAAGGTTGAGGTCATTAGTTAACGAAAATGGTTGACCCACGTTAGTGCACAAACAAGGGCCATACCATATTTCTATCGTTACACGCTGCACAGTGCGAGAGACACCTTGCAGCCGGAACGCGGTGTACCAGGAAAGAAAGCGGAGCCGTAACCCGGAAAGGACCTTCGAATTTGTGCACTCAGCGCCCAGTCGCCAATCACAGAGGTTTCAGCAAGCTAGTATCAGGTAGGAGTAGTTTGAGCCTTTGTTTTCTTTTTTCCCACTTTTCATGTTTTTCGTTCTTTGGCTGTTCTTTTATGTATTTGGTTGTTCTTTGGTGTTTTTGCTGTTCTTTTGATGTGTTTGGTTGCTCTTTGGTGTGCTTTGCTGTTCTTCTGTGTGTTTTGTTGTTTTGTGTTTTTTGTTTTGGTGTAATTTTCTAGCTCTTATGTCCTTCTTACAAGATCTCGTTTCTTCAGGTATTCAAACGCACCTAGAGGACGTCCTTCATGCGGACCGATCAGGAGACATTCACCTTCCGACCGTAACGAACAAAGCCCAATGCGTGGACAAGGATGGCGGCGTGGTAGAGGTCACTACTGACGAGGACGGCAGTTCGAAGAGGGGAGTATGTGATCTCGGTATAGATTCCTGCTATGTTTTCGCCTCTATGCGTTATATCATGTTGTTGGTATTTGTGTAAGGGCGTGCCCCGCCCTCCTCTCTCCATCATGTTCAACTATGGGTTCCGATCTCGGGTCGGCTAGCATGGCCCGCTTCTCGGCGGGAGTGCGCCGCCTATCTGCTCCTGCTCATATAAACCCGGTTTTGTACCACGCTTCTTATTCCTATTCCTGTCTTCTTGTTTTGCACATAAAGTCTTTTACTTCTCTGCCTTCTTCGTGAAAGTCGATTCCGGTTCAAACCGTCCAGTACGCTATACCTGCCCCTCAGGCCCCGGTCTTAGTCAGCCGAAGGCTGGACTGCACCGTCTTCTCCCATCCTCAGTGGTCCAGCGAAGTCCTCCCCATACCTAATGATCGACCGCGTGCCTATGGATTAGGCATGCAGTCGATCATTTGGTATGGGGAGGACTGCGAAAAATGAAAACATCTTACTTGTGACTCACAAGGCCAAAAATAAGTTACTTGTAACATATCTGAGCCGATGTAAGTTTCTTGCGAGTTATCTCAGGTCATTTGGGTTACATGTAACATATCGGCGGGATACTGCATGCGGTGCGCCTCCGATATGTTGCATGTATCTAAAATGTTCTGAGATAAGTTGGAAGTAACTTACGTCGGCTCAGATATGTTACAAGTAACTTGTTTTCGGCCTTTTATGTTACTAGTAACTTGTTTTTATTTTTCTTTTGAGAATTGCACAACATAAGTCGTAAGTAACTAGGCCGTGATTGGTTAGTTTCAAGATTTCCGGAGGAACGTCAAAATGCTGTAGGTCACATGGATACGGATGATGTTGAGAATAACGACGAGTTTTGGGCTCTTTGATTTGCAGCCGTCCAGTTCCGCCACGTGGAGCGTGAGGTCAGATACTTCCACAAGGGAGGAAAACAATGACTCCGTCTGGGACCAAGATGACTTGGACCTCACGCTCAATGATTCACCACTTTCGGACTGTTTCTCTCCTTAGATCATGCTAGTTTTGTTCCAATGTCAACAGCATGCTCATAGCATTGCTCTAGTCTAGCGCCCGAATCATTTCCTCTTCTATTGCCGTATCTTAGGTACATTCCTTCTTGAAAAGTCTGTGAAAAACTTATCGCTCACAAGACTTCCGGTCAAATGTCGGGTTACTATCTTGTTGTGATCTTGATTCATTTTGCGTTCTCCGGTAATGATTCTGCTTTATGCATTGCGTTGTTCTGCATATTCTCATACTCCGCACACAATGACAGTCTACTCACTTTGATATTAATACTGAACTCTTGTTCTTGAAAAGATTCTTTCTGAAGTAAATGTGAGTTCCGAACATTTTATGTAGAGCATGTTCTGAAGCCTAGAAAAAATCATCCCGGATTTTACAAGAAGGAGGCGGAATACGATGGTCTTGGAAAGATGACGTAAAAAAGTAGTAATATAAACGTAAGTTACACATATGGAAGTTACATGTAATTTGAATGTAACTTACGTGTAACATAAATGTAAGTTACATGCAATATATATGTAAGTTATCTGCAATCTAAATGTAACTTACTTGAGACATTCAACTAACTTACATTTATATTACAAGTAACTTGTTATAATTCCTTCTGAGTAGACGAGCGCACTGCGGACGCTGCCGTGCGGCCACGTCGGGGCCACCTCAGTGAGCAATGCTTTACTGTAAGTTTTAATGCTAACTCACAAACAATGCGAAAGTCAGTTGATATCCATTGAAAAACGAGTAGAGGATAATAGGAGGTACTGCTATTATATAGAATGCTTTTAGGAAGTGCGGTCTGGAAATAGCGAACCGTGATTTTTTAGTGATTGCATCAAACTAATGCGTTTCCTCCACTCACTTGAGAAAGAGAAGCATTCGGTGGACACTAAAAAACACGAGCAAAGCTTCTGCCAAAGTTTGCGTCACATGGTGGGCACATATAAGATACAATTGCTCATAGGAGTGAAGAGGCAAGAATAAAGGGCTCTGCAGAGTTGCACCGCGGCGAGCCTCGCTGCGGCAGGGCAATGATGGAGAATGGGGGGCGCCACGCAGCGGGCGATGGCGGCGGCGTGTCGCGAAGCAACAGCGACGTGGTTACCTCGCAGAGTGTTTCCGCCGCCGCGACAACAGCGACTTCCGGAGCGACGCCGTCAATGAGCGGCGGCGGGGAATGGTCTCGACCATTTCCATCGCTGGCGACGAGCGCCGCCGACGATCGATTCGAGCTTCTTTTTTTGCTCCTCCCATGAATTCAACCCTCTGAAGACCCTTTTTTCTATTTCAGCACAAATTGAACGGAAAATCATTGGAGCATACTTTAAAATGTCCAGATTTGCAGTTCCATTTCGAATTGGCTTTGTTTCCAGTTCTATTTAGTATTTTTTATTACAATGTCGTCTAGTGCCATTGTTTTCAAAGCGATCGCCACAAACCGTCCACTGATTTTATTATCTCAAAAACTATTCATTAAGGCATCACTCTACTGGTTGCAAACTTTCTTTTTCTTTTTTTTATCACAATATTTTGTAGTAGTTGCCGGTACACATTTACTTAAGTTTCGAATCATATGAAACCAACAAAAACTGTGCATAGCGAGATGCATTGTCTAATGAATGAGATCGTACGCAATGGTAGAATGCGATGCTGACGACAACGTCGCTGCAACTCTGCGAGGTCTTCGTGCTCATCGCCGCGTCGGGTTTCGACCACGCCCCAGAGTTCTCGCTCGGCGGCGTGCCGCTGGTCGCTGCAACTCTGCAAAGCCCTTAAATGTCTGATTGCTCCACAGTCAATGCAATCACGCTGAAAATGCCATTTATGAACTTAGCAAAAATCTTCCGTAAGTAATCTGGAGCTCACTTCGCTTAGTATAAATGCGATAGTAATTGTCATCACACTGATAATCGACTGTGCTATAATTAGATACTGATATTGGTTAAGCGATGAATTGTAGCGTATCACGCCGTGAAGAATAGTTGTATAAATAGTCAAAGCGATTACGAAAACTATCGCATTGTTGACGTACTGCACAAAATCCCACGTATTCGATTCCATATTTAGCTGTTCTCTGAAAGTGTTCGATACAACGAAACTTTGTTGGTATGGGCTGCAGTCAGAATTCAGTAATTCGCGTTGAGGCAAGACCTGCCTGTGGAATGAAGTTGCACAATGTAGACTCTTGCTCGCTCGGATGAGTCAGGGCGGAGCAAGTAGCGGAGCGGTCGGTTATGGTAAAACATAACAGTGGTAAGGAGCTTTTGACATGATAAGAAAGGTGGACCTTATTTCGACCGGCTCAAAATGAGGGAGAAAGGCTATATGCATGGTCTGCCTCATATTTCCAGGAAACTGCAATGCAGCTATTATATCGCTATCTTGGGAGCGAAGTGGTGTTTCCTCTATTTCTACCTTTCTGTTTTCTCTAAAACTATCGCGCGGCTTTTATGATAGAGTTATCATACAAGCTTCCAGGCTTCCGGGATTAAGGAGATATTTAGACGATACCCTCCCCCATCCCACATATGCGTAGACTGGCTCCATCTTTTTGAGGCGGTCGAAGTAAGGCTCATCGGGCTATGATGTCAGAATATCCACATCACTGTTACCCGGACTTATCTAACGAGATTGGCTTGATATGAGGTGTTGCCACATCTAGGAGTATAGTTTTCTGACATATTCACTCAACTAGTGATCACAGCAAGTTCATGGAAAAGCCCATACAGACCCTTCGAGGTGAGCGCATATTATCATAGCAGGTTTTAGACCCACTATCTCAAGATTCAAGAGAAACGGTTGATCAAGAAGCTCAAATTGTCAACAAACTCGAACATCAGTAATATGGTTTTTCACCAGCTGGATTCACAGATTCGGTCTCCAACATTGCCTTGCAATCGTGGCGACAAGCAGTTAAAGGCAGTGGCCGCGATGAAAAACGTTATCTAAAAAAACTATAAAAATCAGCTTAGGTAGAAAACAGCTGAAAAACTATGAAGGTGGCGCGGTGAAAAAGGGGCTAGAGCTAGAGTTTCTAGGGCCCAAAGATGCCAGTTCGTGCACACGTGTACAGCGTCGCAAAAAAAGATCGCCGCCTCATGCCGAGCAGTCAAAAATCATCGACATTCAGAGGAAGAAATAAATTCAAATTTACGTAATGAAAAGAGTTTACCAATGAAAGCAAGCACTTCAGTCAATGTATTTGACTAGATGAGTTCGAAGGATAATGTTCATTGATTGAAATTCAATTTCAAGCTAGCTGATATTCTCGATATCAAAGATCATCACTGCCGATAATGTGGAGTGGGCTCGTCCACCATCAAAAGACAAGAAAGTTTAGGCTTCAAATTTGACCCGAAACGGTGGGTTTTCGCGATTTTTTCTCATTGGTTCTACTGCTCTATACCCAGAAAAGGGTTTAGAGAGGAAAAGAAGACAAGCATATTTTATCGCGACCACTGCCTTTAAGAAAGTCTCGGCTGAACATTTTCCGCAGGTGTGCAACGAGAAGATGTCCAACTATTTGGTTTTCGGAAAATCTCTAAATTACCGATTTAGTTAATTTTCTCTGGTTTCCTGAAATGTTTTGAGAACTCCCATGAGCGGCATATAAATAGACTGGGCTATGCTGTTTCAATCAGGTGTCCTGAAGTTCTTCGGCTGCAAAGCGGCGAGTCCGTCGCGTGCGGGGATGGGGGCGGAAAGCTTGTTGTTCAGCAGTACTAAGGGCGTTACAGAAAGATCGCGTTAGCGTGCTGCAGAGTTCGATAATTTTTTGCCTCGAGTGAATATATTGATCGGAAGTAGGGAAAAACTCAATTCGGATGAAAAACTGAAAATAAAATTTCATCTCATTGTGAACAATAATCAGCTGTCAATGTTCTGATAAGTTTACCACCACTATCTAGGTATGTATACTTCACTCCAGAAATCCACCACACCATAAGTGGTTAACCGGGAGTATAGTGAACAGGAAAAACATGAACTTTTCCGAAAATTTTATGTGAAAGAACTCCACGCTCCGTTGAGCGGGAATTAGAGCCCAAAATAACACAACGGCGTAACCGTGGAGCAGTAGAAAACACTAGAGAATAGCAGAATACAATAACAGCGGAAATTGATGCGCAATGAGCCAGAAAGCTTATCGTCTGCCGGGAATTGAATATAGAAAGGATCTTCGCGATGAGGGAAACTCGTCCGAATCTCGCCGCGGCGCGACGAGCTTGGCCCCTATCGGAAGAATTGCTGGTCTACCGATTCAATCAGCTAAAGCGTCATTGGCTTCTACGTCGCATAATATCAACTATTCCCTCGAGACTATCTGTCACAATATCTTCTACGAGTACATTCAGGGTGCACCTGCGCGCGAAACTGCTCGGAAGATCAACCATGCTCTAGGCAAGCATACGATCTCTTGCACCACTGTCTTTTGACTAGTTTGTTGTTTTCCAAGGACGAGTACAGCCTCCCCGTTGAGTTGCTCACGAGTTCCTCGACGTCGACGTACATCGCGCCGCCATTGAAGCAAATCAACCTAGCGTCTAAACTCTTCTCGAATCAAGTCGTCCAAGCGCTGTTCATTCTAGGGAGGCCTCTAAAATGTGGAACGTGGGTGCCGCACGATTTTTGTCACTCAGCTCACATTTGTATAAGGAATCTAATTTCTATAATTCCTACCTATCATCGATTTGGTAGAACATCAGTTGCAAGTGCGCTCTAACACCTGCTTGCATCGTCATTCTTCTCACAGCAGCGGCTACTGGCTTCGACATGTGGTTGCGACGGACGAAATGTGGGTGCTCTTCCACAACCATGTACAGTGCCGTCCAAGAGTTTGTGGACACTTGATTTTTTGACATAACTCGAGCAAAATTAAATCGATTTCGCCCAAATTTCGTCATGATATAGAAAACTATAAAAGCTAAACTACTGTAACAAAGAAGACAAGGAATGTTTCATTCGAAGTCACTTTTAGGTATTTTAAAGAATTTACTTCATAAAACGTCAAATAATACTTAGTTTCTATCCAACGTTTCTACTATGTAAACGGAACAATTTACAATCACGGACATTGGTATTTGATGAGATATCACTGGAACCGGGTAGCCAATTGTCTTGATCACTTTCTGTCCGCGTCTTTGCATTGGCTCCAGAAGATTGTCGATGACCTCTTGTGCCGTTTCCTCTCATATGTGCTTTAGTTGCTCAAACTTTTTGGCAGCATTTCCGGCTCGGAGTATTGCTGTGGATCTGACAAGATGTTCCCATAGATGTTCGATTGGGTTCAGGTCCGGAGACAGGGAAGGCCTCTTAAAGGCAGTGTTCACGATAAGAATCGTTTTAATGTTTTCCCGCCTATCTTGAAAACGGCCCCATGCTGATTCCAATGATGTCTCTGAAATCGTACAAGACCTTCTGGGAACGGAGTTATGGTCCCTCAAAGATTGAGCCAAGAAAACATGGTGGACGAGTTGTCCGAGGCTTCTAACTTCCGTCTCTTGCAGCCGATCTATGCGAGGTGACCCGAGTAAAGAGAGAAGCTGATAATGAAGGGAAGAACGGGTTAATGATTGGAAATCGTCGCTCATCTCACGATCTCGAGCATTCATTTGTTCACGGCGGTGGGCGTGTGCTGCGCTCTCGAGGTCTGCCTTGCGCTCTAAGTGGCAACTTCGGGCTCTTCTGGAGTGATTCCTGGCTCGTTTCCATGCGTTCTTTCGACGTCAACGTTACAGTGTGCCCCTCCATTACTCATTCCTGGTGGAAACTCGAACACATTTTTTATCGTGAACACTGCCTTTAAGAATCGTGACATCACACGCCTGGAACCACTGCCACGCAGCCTTCAAAGTATGCTTAGGATAACTGTCCTGCTGAAAAACCCTCCATTTTAATAGAAAGTTGTGCATGCGTACGGGAGCATGACGTCGTTTCAAGTAAACGCTGGCTTCCATGGTGCCCACTCCTCTGCCACTAAAGCAGCCCCACACTACCCGTTACCGCCTCTGCTTTTATTGCTGAAAACCACGTTCCTACACTGCTCCAGCGTTCAGCTCAGATGCTCCTTCGCGAAGGGAACTCTGGCCTTCCGGTTCTTCATGTTGACGAAGAGTTTTTTTCGCGGGATGCTTTCCATATAATCTAGCCAACCACAGACGACGTTTCACTGTTATGACACTCACTCCAATAGCGTAGGAAGTAGCCAATTCCGTCATGGTGTCAGAAGCGGTCAGCTGTGGACTACGCTTCTACATTCTAGCAATAATGGTAGCGTGTCTAGAAGTGGTCAATCTTGGCATGCCTGACTTCGCTGCCTCCTCAGTTGTTCCCGTTCTCTTGATTTTACTAACAATCCCGCCGGTAGTCGAAGGTCCCAGATGAAAAATAGTTCCAACTTTACGGTACGACCATCCTTCCTGCAACATGCAAAAAAATAGCCTCTCGGAGATTCGCAGGGGGGTGATCCTCTTTGTAAAGAACCACGAGCCTTTGAAATAAACTAACCTCACACTCGCTCCAACGCTGTTTCAGTGATGAGAGCTCCATCTCGACCTCAATGACAACCAATCGAACAGGGGAAACGTGAGTACTTCCGCTTGGAATCGCAATCACATTTCCGAATTTGAGCGGACTCGGCTTCTTTTTGATAGAGTTGTGTTAAAAAAAGCAAGTTTCCACAAGCTTATGGATGGCACTGTAAGCAAGAGCTAGTGAAGTGGAGCGGACCACGCAGGTATTTCAGCTTTCTTCCTAATCAGTACGGAAAACGTTGGTGTTGACACGTCTTCGGAGTGGCAAATTAATGATCGGCTAGGATGTGCGGCCAGCAAGCCAACGACTTTAGTGGCCTACAGGGATTGGGTTTCTGTACACAGGGGGGGGGGGGAGCTTTTTCGTTTTTGCATTCCAACTCGTCTCGCTACTCAATTCAATCGAAAAGGTCCCATGTGGCATGAGAGCCGCAAAAGGCGAGACAACTCCTCCTTCGGTGTTTAGGCAACCCCTTTCCTTCTGCACTATTTTTCTTACCATTCGCCATTGATTATAATTTTTCCCGACCTGTCACTCATTACTTGGTTGAGGAGGATGCAATCAGGAGTGTAAAATGTACACTTGATGGAAGTTTTCTGATGAGAAACCCTTTGAGAGGCGTGGGATATATCTTCTGCCGTAACATTGGAGTACGGGAAGTGGAAAAAAAGTTGTAGGTCTTCATCTCAGGCGTCTCCTAAATTTCCGAATAACCTAACTAATGTAAAACGTTTATAGCACTTCTACTGCGAAGCAGTGTGACGTTTTCGGATTCTCCAAGTTCGACTCTCGATAAACCTCGGCATCAGAACAATGTGTTGAACGTTCGTCTGTAGCACGCACGAGGTGGTAAGATGACTTTATTGACTAACGTTTCGGCGGATTCGCCCTCGTCGGAGTCTGAAACGGTCAAATTTACTTGTAAAATTAATCGGCCAAATGTAGATACTATCCTACAGAAATTCAGGCAAATTTTCCAAAACGAATGGCACGGAAACATCGAACTGAGTGGCATACCTGTTCAAAAGTCCTCAGAAAACCATGTGATCAGTAGAACAACAAAGCGGGTACCAGAGTGACAGAAAGTACCCTAATCAGAAGCCCAGTCTGATGTAGGGTTGGAGTTCCCGTGTTATATTTATACCCTCGTCCTTCCGGTTGACCTTGGGATCTCTCGCACTGATCCAGAATGCTTCCAGCGCTTTTCGCGCACTAGTCTGGGCCTCCCGCGCAAGGATCTCCACTCTTAATTGTCATGAGGGAGATGATTTTGAGGTGAGAGTGGAGATCCTAGCGCGGGAGGCCCAGACTAGTGCGCGAAAAGCGCTGGAAGCATTCTGGATCAGTGCGAGAGATCCCAAGGTCAACCGGAAGGACGAGGGTATAAATATAACACGGGAACTCCAACCCTACATCAGACTCGGCTTCTGATTAGGGTACTTTCTGTCACTCTGGTACCCGCTTTGTTGTTCTACTGATCACATGGTTTTCTGAGGACTTTTGAACAGGTATGCCACTCAGTTCGATGTTTCCGTGCCATTCGTTTTGGAAAATTTGTCTGAATTTCTGTAGGATAGTATCTACATTTGGCCAATTAATTTTACAAGTAAATTTGACCGTTTCAAACTCCGACGAGGGCGAATCCGCCGAAACGTTAGTCAATAAAGTCATCTTACCACCTCGTGCGTGCTACAGACGAACGTTCAACACGTTTTCGGATTCGGTAAGAAACTACCAGGTTGTTCAATAAGCTTTGTCGTTCGACAAGAGAGGGCGTTGCTACTAGCCCAAATTTTTTTTTGTTTTGTTGGCACACTCTTCATTTCAACGTATGTGAAGTGTCATTTCAATCTGTCAATTCATTCTTTGTTCACAAGCCATTTAGTGTCGCCGTGTCACAGCAATGGAAAAATTGAAGATCGTGCAGTGATAAGATTCTTATTTTTTGAAGGTGTAGCATTGAAATAAATTCACGAACGAATTTTAGAAGTGTATAATGATTGTTCACCTACAATTAGAACAGTAGATGGGTTGCTGAATTTCAACGTGGTCGTACAAGCCTTGAAGACGATCCACGTGAAGGACGTCCAAAAAGAGCATCCTTAGGCGATCCTCATAAGATAACCACGGCATTCCATTCCGAATAAAACATCGATAAGGAGAATTTTTCGCAACTGCTTGATACTATCAATCAATTTATTCTTGTGCGTAGACCACAGTACTTGATTTGTGGTCTGACAAAGGTAGCGAAAAGGCTGAATAGCAACTTAGGGTCTCTGGACTTGAACGCTCGCAAAATATAGTTTGACTTGCAGCTAGCTTTCGCAATTTGTTCTTTTATGTAACTCACAGTGTTGTATATAACACCCAGATCTCGGATTTTTTCGGCGTGTTTTGCACTTTCCCATCGATTGAGATCTGAAAGACTGGGTGGCTTTTACCAAAGCACTTGACGTCAGTTTTATCTGCTGAAACACTGAGATCCCACGCTTTTGGCCTATTAGTAACTGCATAAAGAGCCTGCTGTAGTTTTTCACAGTCGTTAGTACAGAATATCTTGGAGCCGTACGCATACGTCGAGCAGGAGACCCCGGAGGGTAGGCAATTTGGCAGATCGTTAATGTACATAAGGAACATATGGATTGAGCTCACACTCCCGACTCCTGTAGGAATCGCCCCATTCTGATCGTTTCATTGCTGGTCGCGACTGCCGTTTTGGGAGGTAAGATAAAATAAAGTTGAGAAATCGTCATCAATTGTTAGTAGTGGGATGAATTTGGTTTGACATGCTGATGGGTTTCAGCGCACAGTCTCGCGCATGGGTGCTGACTTTTTCAGACTCTGAAGAAGGTCGTCTCTCCGAAACGCGTTAGCCAAAATAAAGAACAGTAACAATCTCGAGCAGGCTTCAAGAAATGCAGACCCAATCGTGCCTAGAGAGTACAGAAAGCAATTGACAAGATCATTTCAACGTTTTACGAGGTTACCGTATTGAAAAGAGTATTAAAGATATTGATTACATTTCTATCCCTATGTCTGTCCACACATAGGGCTCGCTGCCATAAGAGCTCGTTGCTAGAACTTGCAAGAACTACACTCTAAAAAAACCGCACTGAACGGGTCTGAATACGCTCAGAAAGACAATGCTTTGAGCATCAAGCACCCAGAAAAAAAACAGTATGGAAACAATAGAAGCATATATCTATATTCTCTTCTTAATGAACATCTCCTTTAGAAGAAAGATAGATAAGAGGTCTAGCTGTAAGACATAAAAGCCTTGTGGAAGAGGAATTGCGGGACTTCTAGAAAACTGAACGGGCGCCATCTGGAGACATGATTTTCAAAAGCATTGTCTTTGACTTGTTATGGGTCACATGAGATTGTTGTTGTAACCACATTAGTGGTTGTAAAAGTGTCACCTGCTTTAATTGAACCTTGAAAAGCAGTAACCTGGCAACGACTTACTATTTGTACTACAGGGTGACTGAAAAATATGGGAGCGAACAGAAACAAAATATTTTTGATGTAGGTGCTATTCTTGAAGGCCTTTTTTATTGTAGCAGGACAAAAGCGCGTCAGGCTAGTGCTGTGTGAAATGATTAAAAAATCTTCGACAAAAACGTCCATTTCCAGAATTCGGGAAAACCGTTTCTTTTCTTAGCGATTCATCGGAGGCTACAGATATGTTGTTATCTAAAAAGCTTTAATAAATGTATTTTTTTGCGTCAGATATCCCACCATCTACGCAACAAATGCTCTACAACTCTTCGTTTTGCTCCCTCCACGCAAGGCATTAGTAACAGTATTCGTCACACGCGTGGCTTTCTTCTTTCTAAGGAATTCAGAAATTGACCATCGAATCACAAAACCTGTAAAGACGGTGCTCCAGCCGAAGACCATGCTACCGATCTGCAAAAGTTTTCTGTTCTTTCTGCGAATCCAATAACACAATCACATAGACAGGGCGACACTTACAAATATAAAATATGTCATTACCAAAGCTGCCGTTTCTGGACCAGAAGTGGCATCGATGATTGGATAAATAGCATCTGCTACCAAGTTGCTACACGGTCTTAGGACTTGCACGAAAATCTGAAGGAATTGAAGATTACTGTTGGATAAATCTGTTGCTATTCGCTTGTTTGATGTCCTTGATCTTTCAGTTGCCAGCGCTTGGCTTTTTTCACCACCCTACACCTCAACACACACAGTATGTGTGCCGCGATGGCGTTGTATGCGACAAATCGGCGGCTCATGTTCACCAAGAACGAATTGTATCGCGACACCTTCGACTATTCAAAAGTTCCGAATTGGCGCCTCCTCGGCAGGCCGCCCAAGACTGCATACCGTTACACTGTGAGATCACCTGGAAAGGGCCCATGACGGATGGCTATTCCTACTTTAGACTCACCCCACGAACGGCAGCTCTCATTTTTCCTGCCACCTTATAATAACTTGATAAATGGTTTATTATGTCTGCCTGATTGAACATTCCTAACTCTACTCTCACCACATAGTAACCGCTGCTGTATCGGCCAAATGGCTGAAATCTCCTTGTACTAATCCTATCAGGTTGATGCAAAAGTTTCCGAACTTTTCACGACTTTGGATAAAATCATTTATTTCAAAAACAAACAAGGCTCACCCAAAAAAATAATTTCCATCACATTTAAGGATCCTTCTCCACCGATTGGGCAGATCATTAATTGCCGACGCGTAGAACACTAGCTGTTTCCGGTCGACGTATTCTTCTGAGGCAATTTTGACTTCGTCATCGTTAAGGAACTGTTTTCCATCCAGGAAGGGCTGCATCGAGCGGAACAGATGGTAGTCGGAAGGGGCAAGATTTGGGCTAGCAGTTTCTGTCGGGTTATCCGAGATACGTTTGGCCGAGCATTGTCGTGAAGAAAGCAAACAGTGTTCACCAGAAACTGTTGGACCCGGGCTGGAAAGTTCTTCTTCACTCTCCATATAGCACAGATCTAGCTCTTTCCGACTACCAGCTGTTCCGCTCAATGCAGCCGTTCCTGGATGGAAAGCAGTTCACTAACGATGACAAAGTCAAATTGCTTTAGAAGAATATGTACTTCGACCCGAAACAGCTAGAGTTTTACGCGTCAGGAATTCATGATCTGCCCAGCCGGTGGCGAAAGATTCTTGAATGTGATGGAACTTATTTTGTTGGATGAGCCTTGTTTGTTTTTGAGATAAATGTTTTTTTTTCGAAGTCGTGAAAAGTCCTGAAGAGAAAAAACTTGCGTCAAACCTAATATTATTCACTGGACTACACTTATTCTACCTGTCACATTAATTGCCATTCTAGCTACCACAATCATTTTTTCCCTTACTATCATCCTTCTCATCACTAAACCTAATTTGGCTAGTGGCGCATAACACAACTTTTGCATAACCCCTTATTTGGGGTTTTCTCTGTTACTCACGTTTCGTGCCCTGATATGTGCTGTGGTGAGCTATTCTTATATCTAGCTTGTGGCAGTAGCAACGACGTTGGAGTTTCGCACCCCCTAGGGCAGTGGATATTAGAGTATCGATCAGCCAGTCTGACCCAGTGAGCGGTCGCCGGCGATTGTGCGTTTTCTCGTGAGAAAGGATTAGACAGCCGGAGAGGCCCGGAGGCATATATGCGGCCGGGGCAGCCCGGGGTCGTAGAGGCCTGGTAACGGGGACGCAGTTCGTAGCAGGGCTACTCTCTTCGGAGAATGCGTACAGCTCAGACTGGGTAAATTGCGAGAGAAATAGAGAAAACACCAAATCACAAAAAAAAACTCATCAATCTTAGCATTGGGAGGTAAGATTACATAAAGTAAACATACATTCATTAATATCTTCATGAATATTCACAACTCGATAGATTTCACACGTCTCAAGAGGACTTCACCTACTCAATCGATGTCATAGCATACTACTAATTCCTTTCTTATCCAAGTTCATATTTTCAACTGCCACAATCAATTAATAATAATCTTGAATATCGCCGCTAACTAATAATTTTTACCTTCTCGCTATCTCTACCCTTTACTGTCTCAAAAGGTCACCAAGTGATCTCTTGCATCATGAGATTCAAAGGATAACGTATTATTAGGAGCTAGTGACGCCTCGGAAGCAATCAATCGATATTAAAACTCTAAATAGATTTAAGCCTCAATGCATATGAACTTGAGAGAGATCCAATGCAACTAAAGGAAAGTTAACCGTGCGATCTCAGAAAATCGCGGGGGTGGGTGGCCAGTTAAGGCATCGTCCACACGTTGCGAGAGCGTGCGATTACTCCAAATCGATCTTCATCAAGGCAACACGTTTTGCTTGCCTCTCACGCGCGCTCCCTCTCGCGCGCCCACGCCCGCTCGCTCTCGTGCGCTCTCGCCGGCTCAACGAAGGAAGCAGCAGGATTCGAGCTTATTGCTCAATACCTAGAGTAGAAGGCATTAAACCTTTTCCAAAACTATCGCTCTTGTACCCCATAACCCCACCGCAGAATACGCAAACCTTAGGAAATAGTCAGCCGTTCCGCCGATTCGAGACTGATCACCCGGTCAAAGATTGTCAATCGAATCAAAACGAGGTGAGGGTGTTTGCCAGTGCATAATTACGGACACGGGCCACTCCAGCGTTGAGGAGTGGTGAGAGGCGCATAACAGCGGGAATGGCGCGCTCTCGCCACGTATGAACAGAGACTAAAATGCCCCATTCCCAATCAAATTGATCTTGTCTGGCTGATCGGCGAAGGTTTCGGCATGACTCATAACTGCCGATGTTTTCGTGGTAGTGTCTCATATCTGGCGGACTATTCTGGGCAACATGTCGCAGTGTCCGCAGTGTTTTCTCCAACACTATCTCGTGTAGAGCGCGGAAATGGCAGCTCACAATGTATACGCTGCATTGGAATGTGAGGTGTTTGTGCTTGTCACGGCTGACACTGCTCGGGATATCGACGCTCTGGCGGGCGTCGGTGGCAGGTTCAATCGCCAATCCTGCTTCTCAACCTGCCACCGACGCCCGCGACTGGTCGGTGGTCGGCGATAAGGCGAAACTTTCGGTGTAAACACGTGGGTGTGAAGTCACACTGTGTGGTTGGTGAGGGGTGATCAGGCAGAGTTTTCGGTGTAAACGAGTCAGCTGTGATGTGGCATTGTAGGGTCGGTGGAAGGTTGACACGCGGAGTTTTCGGCATGAATGGGGAAGTTTTCAGGCCTCGCCCGCCCTTTTTTTGTTATCGTGCGGCAGCACGCTACCTGCTCAACTCCTCTCAACCGGCCACCGACCCCCGCGAGTGTGTGAGATTCTTGAATGCGATCGAATGAAGGACCAGGAAAGAAGCGAAACTGTTGGGACTTCACTGGAATCCTGAAGACGACATCATAAAGCTAAAAATCAAGTCAATAGAAGTTTCATCAGAGTGTAGTGCTTTACGCGCTCTTGCTTCTACGTTTGATCCTCGGTGATTAGTGAAGCCTCATCTGGTCAAATTCAAGATCTTTGTACAAGACTTATGATCCAAACCCTATGACTGGGACCAACCGCTGTAGGAAGATGATATGGCGAAATAGAGTATAGCGGCAGGGCCCGCCGCCGCGAAACTCGAAACTGAGCATCACGAAACCAAGAAATTTGCGGCATATTCGAGGTCGGCGGCGGGTTTTCGGTAGATTTGCGTCAGACACGTGGTTCTCAATAGTTCGCGGCTGCTTCGCGGGTAAATCGAGGGCCACGACCTCTGCAACTGCGAGGTGGTCGATATGTTATTGTGAAAAGGGCTAGATTCAAAAGAAACACATGACACGGCTCATCTGCAAAAGTAATCCGGTTGTAAAGTTTGACTGCAGAGCCTTCACCTTATCCGTAGTTGCATCCCTTTTGAAAACAGGCCTTCAGCAGGAAACAGCACACTAGATTTATTCCGAGTCCAATAAAACACATTAAGTAGGCGAAAACTGCCGAAGTATAGAACTTTTCCTATACTGTGCACAATTTATTGTCATCTTGCACCAATGTTTTTTTAGAGAAAGGTTATGGGGCCAAGGAGAAGAACTAGATAAGCAGCAAAAAAAGCTGTTAAAAAATTAGTCCTCGTCATTGAGAGATCCAGCTCAGGCGAATTTCAGCTCCGAGCCACCTGTCCGTTCGGCTGGTTCTCCTCATCCGCGTATCCGCTTCTGTTGCTGTCAGGCCACTATTTATGCTTTTCGGGCTCCTTCAGATCACCGCGCTTTCGCGGGAACCCGTGCCCTAAGATGGTGGTTAGGCCAATCACGATTTATAAGTTAGCCACGGCCCCGACGACAACCTGCAGCGGACGCTAGCAGCTGCATGCTACAGATACTAGCGCCATCTGCAGCTCTAAGACGGAATCAATAACTAATGATGAACGGTAAAACCCCTTCGCGTCTGCTAACGCTCGTAACCCACCATGGGGGGAGTCTAATCGAAGGTGTTCAGTTTGCGCACCATAAGTCCTACCAATCACCGTTTGTCTGTTATAGTTCCGGCGCCAAAGCATCGCCAGACTTTCTGAAGGCTTCGAAACAGTTGAATTCTTCAAGCATTTATGTTGTAACCACACAACAAGCACCTTTACGAACAAAAATTGAATACAACAGTTATGCTCTGCAACCGAACGCAACCGGTACTGTGTCTACTTTCCTTCCTCACTGCTTCCGTTAACAATCGGGCAGATACCTGAAGTTCCATATTCAGAAACTGTAAATTGTGAAAAACGGCGGAAATTTCAACACACTGGTAAACCTATGTATTTTCAGTTAACAAAAATTCAAAGTCTGTTAAAGTTTATCAAGATTCAAAAGCAAACAATCCAAGAAATTCACAAGCAAACAATCCAAGAGGATATTTCAAAACTCTATGCATTCTCGGACTTTGCCGGCAAATTTTTTCTGCTTCTTACAGGACCTCTAAAAAGCGCATAACATGAAGTGCCTCCAAGAGTTGACGGAAATTCTGGGCTGGGATGGTTGACGACTACCTGCGAGGATGCTACCCCGCCTTTCGAAGCGAACTTCCTACCGGTACTCGAGGAGATAGTGGACATTCTAGGATCTGGTGATTGTGTTGTGTTCACAACACTATGGCCGGGATCATATTCCCCGCGACCGGCGACGGCGACAGTGCATATCAGGCATATCGATTTTCGGTCGATACTGACGGTAAACATTGCGTCGCGTCGCTCGTCGCTGGAAGTATGATTCCGGCCTATGCCCTGCGCGCCCAGAATTATGGAACACCCTGTATGTTTAGTTTTCTCTGAGAGCCTTCCGAGGCCGGATCATCATTGCGCGGACCTTGGGTTTGCCGATTTGAGTTGGGTTCAGCAACCGGCGCAACCCTATTTTTTAGGATTCATCAATTTGATAACCCAACGGGAACTGGGTTTGGGTTCAAAGAACCCGAGGCGAGAGCAAGTCCACCAAACCCAAACCAAAATTAGCAGCTAAGTAACGCGCTTTAGCGCCACTTTCAGAAATAATGTGCTGTGATTTCCGAAAATCACTTATTATTAGTGCTCTTACTACTTATTTATTCTATGGGCTATCTAAAAATTATCGACTCAAACACTGGCTGGGAAGTTCTTATACATTTTCGAGCTTTTTAGAATCTTGAGACTTCCAATAAACTTCACGTCTTTCCTTTCCTCTCATATTTCCGTCATCATCTTTCATTGTTTCTCTTCTTTCAATACTCGGATTTTAGCTACCGCCGGTCTTTCATAGCATTCTTCTGCGCTATTCTGATTTAGCTATTGCTCATTTCTCATCCAATTTTGAATTTTCTTCGAAGTTCTATCGTTCTTCCCTTCCTTTGAGCTCCATTTTCTTTCCATTCTTCTGTCCCCTTAAGTTTTCATTTTATCTTAGAAATCGTAAAAGAAGGAAGTTCTTCTTTCTGGAGCTGTGGGGAGCAGATGAGATCGATATAAGGGAAAACTTTGTTAGAATATGTTCTAGTGCATTTTTAAGACGAACTGCATCCATTGAAAGGTTTTCTCAGACCCGCACCGTTATGTTTTGTAACATTGCTTATATTCTATTTTTCCTATTCGAGTATATACCCACTTCAGTGTTTTACTACAGGCACTGCGTACAGTGACTTGCTCAACAACCTATTTCAACACGTCTGTACTTTTTCTGAAATCGAAAAAGGGCACTTAATTCATCCATAGCGTAACACATGATTCTCTGTTAGCTTGATCAAAAAGAAAAATAAAGTACTTTTGAATACTCTATGCAAAGCCTGATAATGATAAATTGGAGAACCCTCCCCTCCAGAAATTCAAGGGTTGTTATTGAAGCACAAAAAATAAACTACGTGGCGCAATTTTCTCGGATGCAGCTTGAATTTGAACGCAACAGAACATATTTGAACCAATTAAAGAAAAATACTAAATAATTTGTTGAAATATGGATTACGACTGGCTTCAGAGAGCACAAGAAGTTGCAGTGCCTTCTTACCCATTTATGCTGAGGTGAGTTTCCTTGCCTATCTGCCGAGAAAAAAACAAAAAAAAACATAAATAGGCAGAGGGACATGAAAAGGGAAGATGACGAATTGTGTAAAAACACTGAGTACTTGGATGAGAAAAAACACTAGCTACGCGACAAGAGCGAAAAATTTATAGGAGGGGTTGGCCATTAAGAAAATTGAGTATTGATTGGACGGCAAATTGGGAATAGACGCCGGCGAAAAAACGTTGTGCATTCGCAGACGCCTCTCGTGGGTTTGGGGAACCAACCCAAGTTTTGCGCTGATGACTAAAAGGTGCTGGGTTGTCCAATTCAAACCCAATTTCCAAACCCATGTCTGGCGAACCCAGGGCAGGCGCTTACCCGTTTCTCAATGGTGAATACGGCCTCCGATAGAACGAAATACAGGAAGATTTGTTGGAGGCCTTTTTCAGAAGCGAAAATAGGTGCGCTACTACATCTGACAGCCGTCTACCTCAAATTGCTTCATTTGGACCAATATGTGGAGAATATTTTTCGACTTTTTTACGCCATATGCAGCCCAGGGGTGTGCGTAATTACGGTTTACGATCTACGATTTTACGATTTACGGTGTTTTTTGGTCTCGTAATTACGGTTTACGATTTACGACATTTTGGACCGTAAATCGTGATTTTTCGTAAATAAAAATACACGGAATGGCAGTAAATCGCAAGATATCTTCAATTGACTTGCTCTAATCCTACTTTGCGTATACTAATGTTTTTGGTCAGGAGATGGGACCAACCCAGGCGTGTGACTCCAGCACGATCCCGTTATCATTCTTTGATGTGATTCTCATTATAACGCGGGACACACGGTCGGAGTTGGAGGAGCTGGATAACACATCCGCGTTGCGCGCCGCGCACGTCTCACTAGTCGCACGTCGCCCGTCTTCACGAGGAACTTCGTTTTCGCGTTTTTCATCAAGATCAACTGTCCTGAATTCTATTACTAGACTAGCAACGAAACATCGAGCGAGGCAGTCTAGTCGATCTAAAATTTGCTTCAAATAGTGCTCCTGACCCGCCTTTTGAGTAGATTACGCCTACTCAGAGTCCACAAAATCAAAAAGAGGAGCATTCGTTTTTAACTCCAAAGTTTGAAGCTCAAAATCGTTTCCTCCAGTTTCTCTTCGACCGCAGCACACGGACCCTCAGAAAAGGCGTGAGCGCTAATTTAAACGCTCATCTTCGCCCCCTTTCTCTGAAACCTTTATCTCTCACAAATGCGAGCGTTTGATGGGGCGTTTTGGCTATATTTCTTAACTATGGGGACAAGACTACACAAAGCGGCAAAAACTATAAAGCGTTCTCTGTGATTACGTTGTCTTTAGCAACCTACAGTATCGTCACCATAAAGCTACGATTCTGCAGGTGATTTATTGGGTATAGAGAAAATTAACTTGGGCTGGGCGACCAATTCCGTGCTCTAGATAGAGTTGCCATGGATCGGACTGACACTTTGCGATCCCTATCGAAGGTCGGCGCAAGTTCGGTGCCATATTTTTTAATGTGCCTACACTGAGTTTGAGCCAACCTTAAAGGCATCGTGCGCGCTGAAAACCAAATTCCTGTTTTTGTGTTATACCATTCAAGTGAGCCTTGAGAAGGCCATTCACGAAGTCTGCAGTCTCAAAAATGAACCGAAATGGAGTTTTTCCAGTTGAAAACGTCTTTCTGGGTTCGGGGGTTGGCTGTTGGGTCGATAATCTGTTACATCCGTTCACCAAATGAGAAGAGAAAGAAATTGATCAACAAGTGATATAGTAGAAATGAGTGGAACATGAGGAAATATATCGTAGGATTACGTCATGAATGTCTTTTCTGCACATATTGGTCAAACTTTCTTCTTTTAAATTTCAGCTAAAAGTAAGATGAACGGGATTTGATTGGGAGATCATGGGCCAATACAGCGATTCGTAGCGATCGACTCCTCCTTTCTCATGAGTCGATTGGTTGAATGGGGTCTGAAAACGAAGAAAAAGGGGTCCAGAAAAGCAGTTTTCAGTAACTTTTTCTCGATAATTTCAACATGATTCTTGTGTAAGGTACCAGAGCTTCCATTATATACTGAAAACTCAGAAACGATTTTCATCGTGGACGATGGCTTCAAGTAGAGAATTCGAAGTAAATATCAGTGCGCTTCTTACCGACTGTATAATCGGTGTTGCGGTTTCGCTGGCAAATGGGAGGAGTTCTCAAATTCGGCCGTTGAAAATCGCTCAAAAACGATCACTTTGGCTCGTTTTACGCTTACAACGGCATTAGCCTTCCGGGAGAAGCATCATGAGTATAATTGCGTCCCTGTTGCCCAGCAAATACGCGAGCAGCTGAATCGGACAGGCGGGTTTCTCAAGATCTGGAAAGAATTTGTGGAATGAGTGATAAGGGAAAGCAGAGAAATACGGGTAAAACGGTGCCATTAGGGGTATGGTATACTTTTACGAGGCACGGTCGCATTGCTCAGCACAACGACAGCGACCTCCTGTCGCGGAGCTCCCGCCCTTCAAAACTGTCGCATTCGCAGTGCGCTGAACAGCGGCAGCGACAGGCTTCGGCTTATTTCCAGTATGTCAGCCCTCCGCGACACGTCGCTGCGGCTCACGCGCGATAACTGTTCCTACGACAACCGATGCCTCTGCTCCGATGCGGGTCCCGCCGCAATTTGTGCTAGATTTCATGCCTGTCGCTGATGACAGCGGTAAAGTATACCATACCACTTAAACGTGGTTAGCTGACAAATACTGAACGCAACCTAATATGTACTAAGTACGTGAAACGGTGGACAGTAGATAGTTTCTCTTGTTGCACCATAGTGGTGATATTTTGGTGGATATAGTCAATATTTGCTGTTTACGATTTACGATTTACGTTTTACGATTTACGGTGGTTTTCTCGTAATTACGTTTTACGATTTACGAAATTTTAAATTTCATTTACGCACACCCCTGATGCTCCCTCTCGAACTCCAGAGAATGGGAAAAAATTTCTACGCGATCGAGCCAAGCTTGATAGTTTTCGATCAGGGATTAGCAGGTTTATTAGGGAATCGCTTTCAACCTCCTGAAAAAAAAAACTGCGGCCATGATGATAATAGAAAAAACATCACTTCGCGTCTTACAATGGCATTGCTTTCTCTTCTCTAATACGCAAGCGACATTTATGTGTTGAAAACACGTGTCCTCTTTACTCGAGCGAAGTAATATAAAATGAGAAGGCGCTCGCATTACAATATTCATATGAATCCGAAATTTTAGCCCAAGAAGGTGAGAATAATAATTTCTTAAAGGCATTGCCCACGATAAAAACCATGTCTGATTTTTTGGTGGAGATCGGCAGCTGCGGGGCCTAGCGCAACCCTAACGTTGAAAAAACTAAGGAATTTGAGCTTGAAACGGTCCCCTACGGCCCCAAAGTTGGACATCCATCAGCTCGTCACACCCAGATGCACTTTCCACGACCACCGACGTGAACAAATGAATGCTCGAGATTGTGAGATGAATGGTTTTCGATCAATAGCCCTGTTCTTCGCTTCATTCTCAACTTCTCTCTTTACTCAGGTCAGCTCGCATACATCGGCTGCAAAAGACGGAAGTTACAAGCCTCGGACAACTCGTCCACCATGCTTCCCTAGCTCAATTTTTGAGGGGCCATAACTTCGTTCTTAGGGGGTCTTGTACGATTATAAAGACACCATTGCAATCAGCATGGAACCGTCTTCATCATAAGCAAAAAAACAGAAAAACGATTCTTATCGTGAACACTGCCTTTAAATAAAAGAAAATTTGCATATACTTAGAAGATCCTCTCGATAGAAACTGTAAATTCGGTGAGAGCTGAAAAAGCATGTTAAAATGTAAAACAGAATTCTTATGGTTGAACAATCGAATAAATGCAAGACTAACTTTGCAGAAGATTCATGGAAGGGATCGAACCCGTAACCCCCTCTCCCCTTGTCGTTTAGTATTCCACGGCGTTATCCTCTTGATAAACATCTCCACTCGCTAGGTATGAGTACTTCAATCAAGTGATTAGAGGAATGAAATGCACAGAGCGCTTAGAAATGACCTATACCTAGCGAAAAAGATAGATTTCCACCTTCTATAGGGTAATTTTATTGTAATCAAATGCGTGCAGAGCATATGAATTCACTCTAGCTGCTTTGAATAGGAAGTTACAGCTAGCACCCTGTCCATCTCCCACAACTCTCGGAAGAGCTTTTTTCGAGGACGTCCCCTACCCCGGAATGTCCTGCCTTGTTAGGTGGGTAAATTCGAATACACCGTCGAAAACTGATTCTAACACGTATCGATTTCGAAATGGCCACTTTGTTTTAGTACCATTCAGGGTACAGCGCGAGGTATGAGGCCTCACAGTGTGGGGCGTCTGAGCTCCTGTGATCTCGGGAGGGGGCTGAGAGTTTGAAAATCGTAAAACTGACACTGCTAATTTGGCCGGCACCCCCCCGCCCCCCCCCTCCCCACGGTCGTCGTCGTCGTTTGTTTCGTCATGAAAAATAGCACCATAATCATCACAAGAATGGAATACGATGTAATAAGAACTTTAATAATTATTTCAAGTTTGGATTACAGAAATTTCAAAAATCTCTCAGGACTTAATCACATACTCAGAAAAATGAAAACATGTTACATGTAATATAAAGTGTAGGATACTTGAGACATTCAAGTATATTACCTTTATATCGCATGTAACCTTCACTTGTATTACAACATACACTTATAATTCATGTAACTTGATTAGAGCTGCAAGTTGAAGCTCGATGCATTAAGGGTTGGAGCTCCAAGTTCCAAGCTACTGCTTCAGGTACGAACCAGCAAGCTTTGAGCTTTCTTGGACATCCCAGGAACTTGAAGCTCGCTGCTTTATGACTGAAGCGCAAGCTTGGAACACACAGCTTCATACAAGACGCAGAGGACTTAAGCTTGCTTCAGAAATATTGCATGTCGATCCCCCTTATCCTCCCCACGATTGGCACGACCCATGAGGAGCGAGAGATCAACGGCTCGACCAGGGCGAGTGACCACCCTCTCGAATGCCAAGCAATGGGCCTGCGCTCATAGCTATGTTACGAGGTGGCCCGTATGCTGTGCAGGTTTGCAGAAGGTGTTCAGCATGGGCCCTCAGTTGCTGGAGATATTTGAATTATGTTACACTTATACTACATGTAATTTACTTGAGTAGAGATAATGCACATGTAACTTACATTGACGGAGATGTATTACAAGTATATTGTAATCGTCTCTTATGTTACAAGTATTACGTTTTCACCATCGAAAACATATTACGTGAGACATTTGGTCTGCGAGCGAGGGACCAATATATTACATGTAACATACATCAGTCGAGATAATTTGCAAGTAATAAACATTGGCCAATTTATATGACATGTATATTAATTCAGGCCTTTTATATTACATGTAATATGTTTTCATTTTTCTGAGTAAAGGAGGAGGTGAAAGTAAACATGCACGGCATGTTTATTAAATTGTGGATTTTATAATTGCGTGATACATGTCTCCCCATGAAAAATAGCACAATTATCATCACAAAAATGAAATGTGATGTAATAAGACCTTTGATAATTATTTTGATGTTGGAATGCTGAAATTTTAAAAATCTTTCAGAACTTAATCACATAAATGTTCATAATAGGAGTTTTAATGAATTTAGTTTCTTGTAATAAATGATGTTAGTAAATAAATGTATGTAAATATGACATATTAAATGGAACCAGAACAGAGATATTCAAACCATGTTAAGAGAGAAGGAGAAAAACCAGTAGAGAGACTTGGTGAACATTAATGACCAGTTGGATCATGAGAAAACTGCGGGGCCTAATTTAAACACGAAAATAAACAAATGGCTCGAGCGTACGGATGACGTGAAATAGGGTTTAATTGATGAAAGAGAAGCGCCTGGCTCTGGTATTGGCGATAGCATTCATGTCCAAGATAGAAAGTCCAGTGCTTGGTCGTCGACCTGTGCTATATTGCCGCTACATTGACGACGTTTTCATCGTCTGTTCAACGCAAAAAAAGAGCTTGACGCCTGCTTAAACCTACCCAACCATCAATCGCAAAACATAAAATTCACTTGGGAGAAACCACGGGAAAATTGGCTTTCTTTCCTCAATATAGAAGTTCGTTTGGAGCGCGGTTTCTATAGAACCAAATGGTATCGTAAGGCCAGCAATAAAAATATTCTGGTTCACTCCATGTCTGCGCACCCGTCTAGTACATAGCGTGCAGCCATTAAGAACTTATACATCACAGCGAAAAGTGTTACGTCCGACAGCATGGAAAGAGCTGCCTCACTAGAGCTAGCGCGAAAAATTGCGTTATCGAATGGATACCATCCATGGGACCATCGTACCGGCAGACCACCCAGGAAGCACGGCGCCGCAGCGCCGTACAATACTGCAAAAGTTCCTCTCTGCCTTCCCTTTGTCTCTGACGCTTTTAGCGCAGCGGTCCTCGCGGCCCTAAGTAAATACAGTCTTGAAGACGTTTTCAGGATTGTTGAAACTTTGCCTCTTAACCTGAACCACCAGCTGATCCGAAATCGATTGTATGATTGATTTCGCGCTACACCGGATTGCGTAGTATGCCCATTTGGGCACGAGGGAGACTGGGGGCGAGGGAGACTGCGTGACGTCAGGGGGGTCTCTGTTATCGTGTGTGGTCTTTGTCGAGACGAATATATTGGGGAAACCGGGCGTTTTCTATGCACACGCGTTAAAGAATATCTTGCGGGCCTAAGGAAATCCAACCCTGCCACGCCGTTGGGTACGCACCGTAGAATGAGCCATGAGGACCTAGAGTTTGAGGTTATCGTTAAAATTCTACCGCGGGAGCCACAAACTGCGGCACGCAAGACTCTCGAAGCGTTTTGAATAACCGCCAAAGATCCCAAAATGAACAGGAAAGAGGAATGTCTTGCCATAACAGCTGAGCTCGCCCCGCTTCTTGACCTCTGTAGATTTTATTTATTCAACGTCTTCATGTCGAAAACGCTCGCCTTCTGACTACCCATTGCATCTGCCACAGAGGGTGCCCAATGCTAACTTGGCTCGGCGCGAGTAAGGTGAGCATCCTGTGATCGTGTTTTTGCTTTTTTAAGTACAAATCTTGTAATTATTTCGGCCTTCGTTCTTGTAATTTGAAAGGTTGCCCGGGAGGATATATCGCATCTGTTCTTGATTCTTCCAGGTTCCGACGAAGGCGATATAGCCGAAACGTCGACCGAATAAATCTACTAACGTCTTGGACTTGGCTCTACTAACATCTCACACGTAGAAGCGGGAGAGTTATTCGACGGCGGATAAATGACGTGTGGTGTAATTGCACTATACCCCTTTGAAGAAAAAGTTGACTTGAACCGAAGCAATTGGAACGGTTATTAAGCCTAGACGGTGGACTATACACCTGTGATAGAACACAGAAAATGTCATGTCGAACGGTTAATGCGGAGAGGCCTCACATTATAAGGGTGAGGTCGATAAAAGTACAAGTCCCGAAGTTAAAAAAGGTAATTTCCCAACTATGCAAAAATGGTTTTTGGTACATTTGCAACATTTTGGAACCTACTTTATTTGGTACCAAAAAAGGTTTTTTTCGCTCAAGTGGTCCAAGTCGGGTGGCGATGGAGGTCAAGGAAAAGTTAATTACCCACCTATACAGAAAGGATTTTCACAACATTTCCAACATTTTGGGTTCTACTTTCTCGGTACCAAAAATTTTTTTTGAACAAGTTTTCCCCTTTTAAAAGTGTTATAACTTTTTTTGTAAACGAGATTTACCCGTGAAACTGTGGTTGGATAAAGTTTAGGTCCGGTGTAGTGGTCTAAAGTATTGCACAGCCCCAGGTAATGACTTTTTCGAAGAAATTGCTAAGTGTGAGCGTAGGACAAAATCGACGATTCCCTCACACCCAGTTCCATAAATTGATAAAACGCCGATTAACATAAATTAGCATAATTAACATAAATCGTCGATTTTGTCGTTCCCTCACACCTAGCAATTTTTTCAAAAAAAGCCCTTCCCTGGGGCTGTGAAGTACCTTAGACTACTCCCCCGGACCTAAAGCTTACCCAATCGCAGCTTCACGGGTAAATCTCGTTCACAAAGAAAGTTACGCCATTTAAAAGAGGGGAAAGATTGTTCAAAATTTTTCTGGTTCCAAAAAAGACATTTCTGTATAGGTAGATAACGACTTTATCTCCCCCCCCCCCGGGTCACAATGCCGCAAATAATTGTTGCGGCGGGGGGGGGGGAAGGGAGACCTTGCTGTAGGGGAAATCTGACCACTATCGGAACCCCTCACACCTCGTGTCGTACCCTGGTACCACTTCCTTGTTAGTTTTCTTGTGCACCTCATGCATAAACTGTAGCATACCTGTTTTGGAACAGATCCAGTCAACATTCTTGGTAATGTCCACGAATCTGTTTTTAAAGACTGAAAACATATTCTTTAACATGCTAAGGAAAACGACATACTGCATACTGCATACATATCAATCTATATACCGTATTTTCTTGGTTAGAAGTACACCTCTGATTGAAGTACGAAGGTTTTTTTTTTTGGTGAACCTCTATCTCTATTAGAGGTTCACCAAAAACAGAGGGCTGAAGAATAGTGGTACACCCCTTTATTTGAAGTGCACCTTTATAAGTAGTACATTTCAAACAAAGATAAGGAATAGAAATTTAGACACTAAAACTTGAAAAAGGACGATACTATCAACCAGAGTGAAAGCGATGACTCAATCGGACTTGAATAGCTGACTTTTCATGAACGTTGGTCGCGAAAATCATTGTTTTGTAATCAGAATCTGCGCTATGAGAACTCCAAAAAATAAAGCTGAAAAATAGATACACCTATTTTAGAAGTGCACCCAAGTAAGAGGCCTGAAAAATTAAAGTACATGTACTTCTAAAAGAGAAAGTACGATATATCAAGTTTTTTCGGAGAGCCCGGTATCGTGCCTTCTCATTTTGCTGTGCCTTCGATGTGAATCTTTTGAGCAGCGTCAAAACGAGAAAAGTGGAAAGATACCTCCACCCAGCAATAGGTGGTTAATTACTACCTTTAGCTGCAGGATTACATTTGGAGGTGAAAGCGCTAGCTATTCCAACGACAATGGCTTTGTCTCCATCATTCCACTGGAAAAGAGGGCCGCCACTGTCACCCTAAAACACATTTTTGTGGACATAACTTCATTTCTGGACACAAGTTCAGGAGTGGCATGCACTACAGAAAGCTCGGACGGATTCTGAAAATCGCAGTCTCATTATTTTTCGTGGCTGGTAGACAAACAGCAACAGAGAAAACGTTCCGATAAGATTTCCCCTTTTCCATCTCAAGGTTCTATTGATGCCACTTTCAAATGTGCCGTCCCTCGTTTCATCCCTACGTTGCAAATAGAATTTTTCTTATATGCCGCTGAAATCCATTTGTTTTTTGAATCTTGATTCTTCAATTCCAATTGTATTTGCATCAAGGGTCTGTTCATGACATCCGTCTGTCCAGGTGCTGAAAGGAGTACACATAAAAGAAAACATATAGAGTTCAACTTATCTCTCTAGACCGAACGATGTCATTTTGTAAGATACGAAACGAGTTATTATGCCATGTTGTGGATATTGCTTCAATGTACAGAATTACGACACGACAATGCAATAAATCGGCCATTTTTAGTGGGTGAGCATTTGTGAATGATGTCGCAAGTCACTGTCAAGGAAACAATGGTAGAGGTCGATAAATCACTACAGTTCTGCTGTTAAGGACACTTTTTTCCACGCTAAGGTCAACAACCATGGTTGTGGAGGTTCAGGCGTGGATTGTGGTGGTTAGGTGACCAATAGGCGAGAGAGCGGGGGCAAACGAGGCGCGGAGACATCGCCGTGGATAATGACTCGTTTAGGGAACGAATAGAGTCTCGCCGCGCCTTTGTGCGCGGGGGCAAACGAGGCGCGGGGACATCGCCGTGGATAATGACTCGTTTAGGGAACGAATAGAGTCTCGCCGCCCCTCTCGCCGCACAAAGGCGCGGCAGCAAGGTCTTCAGCCGTATTGATCATGCGGTGCGGGGGTCGATTAAAAATGGTCAGGGCAGAATCTGGCAGCGGCCGCGGCAGGCGGCTGCCGCGCGGCTAGGCGGCGCCGCTTTGCAACCCCGAGAGATGCGGCGAAGTGGCGCGGCGACAGCAGACGGTCGAGCCACCTTTCCATGATCAAATGATCAAACGGTCATTTATACTTCCGCCGCCAAGCGGCGCGAAGAAGTGCGATTCTACAATATCGATCGTACCGCGCCGCGTGATTTATGTTACAGAAATACACTTCGCCGCGCCGCTCGGTGACTGAAGTATAAACAACCCCTTTTACGCCCGCCGTCAAGCGGCATTCCTATAATATCAATTGTGTCAGACTTCGTGGTCAATATTATAAAGTGTGTCCGAATGAGAATGGCGGCCCACGCGGCCGGCGTGCTTGGCAGGCGGCCGTCGCATGTGCCGCCCTCGGACGAGTGTTAGATTTCAACGACGGCCGTCCCCTCTCCCCCCGTCTACAGAGCTGATTGATCGGCGCAGTGCTTGCTGCCAGCCGGTCCCGGCCCCGTTCGTAGTCGATGGCAGTGAGGACTTTTCGCATGCTCGTCCGAGAGCGGCGAACGCGACGGCAGCCTGCCAAGCACGCCGGCCGCTTGAGCCGCCATTCTCATTCGAACGCACCTTATTTATGCACTACGCCACGCCGCTCGGCGGCGTAAGTATAATCGACCCCTAGTAGAAGCGCAGGGACTGCGTCAAAGAGCCAGGCGCCTTTGCTCGTTGTTATTCTTCCTGGCCCTCCCATCATGGAGGCGAAGCAACTAGCCGAGGCGACCTAACAAAATCAAACAGTTCGCTTCGACCAGCTAAGGCCGGGATCATGCTTCTCGCGACCGGCGACAGCGACAGTGCATAACAGGCATATCGATTTTCTGTCGATAGTCGCGATGAACATTGTGTCGCGTCGCTCGTCGCTCGAAGTATAACCCCGTGAAAATAAATACATCAGTCGCTCGCCGAATCGCGACTGGAACTGCAAACTGTCCCAGACCGTCGCGACTCAGTGCAAGATCTGTTGCCGCGATGGGATTTCGGAACTGTTGGCAGTGCAGCGACTAGTCGAGGGGCTTTACCGATCATTGCAATGAGATACTCAGCCCCAACACCCTTTGCTTAGCGATGGCTCAGTCAGTTAGGCTGTGGACTACGAAACGGTGGATTTGTGACTGCTAGTGGTTCGAATCCTACTATGCCATTGCGAAGTCGCTGCTGTGAAGAATGCCATATTTATGGTCCTTGGTGAAGTTTTGCACTAATTCATGTCACAATTGCGTTTTTCACCTTATTCTCAGGAAAACTTCAGTTCAGGAGATACATTCCAATGTTTGGCGCTGGAAAGAAAGGTTACACGTCATGAAACCTCATACCCGAGCTGTCTCTTCTGTTCAATGAGCGCAGCATTGATGAGCTGAGGAGTTCTGCAATAGGCCCTCTACGGAGGCAGGGACTGTGAGGACGAGGAAGAGACTTTCCAGGTATTTTCTCATTTTGATACAGTTTGTTGAAATGGCGTGCGCTACTTCTCCAATACTGATCAGGCATTTTTATGTTATCTTTGATTCCAGAAGAGCTCTGAAGAATCAGAAGACACTGATTAGTTTCCGGATGACTTTGAGGGAAACCCTGCTGCACAAGACCTATCGAACCATGAGAATGTATCAGACTGCTACAATTCAATTGTCAGACAGGGGAGTTGTTCTGAGCGGTTAACGCACGCTCAAAAAACAAATTGAATTGCTGGTATCTCTTGGGCATCCATATAGAATTTGTCTAGTTGCCAGTCCCGAGCTGCTGGTTTAAAGAAGTATTAGTAAAATACCTGTAGCTGCTTTGATCTAGCTCGCGATCTCGATAAATTGTCACTACCAAGTCCCTCTCAAGAAGGAGACACTAGGTGATACGTCATCACTGCCACTAAACGCTGTACCTCAGAAGTTTCTGATAAAATTACATGCGAATTAAAGATTTTAAACATTTTACATGCGACTTATCTACATAGCTTGAAGTTACATGTGACCTTCAACAAAGTAAGTATCTTGCACGG
Organism: Aplectana chamaeleonis; assembly: GCA_029168955.1. Classification (NCBI taxonomy): domain Eukaryota; kingdom Metazoa; phylum Nematoda; class Chromadorea; order Rhabditida; family Cosmocercidae; genus Aplectana; species Aplectana chamaeleonis. The sequence goes on along the minus strand of JAPDOI010000249.1, from coordinate 483,311 downwards.
TGTGAGTTGACCTACACAAGACATAAAGTACTGGCTTGAGAGGTATACGACGCACCTCGAGGCAGGACTTGGATGTCGGTAGCGTAATCGGTTCAATAACCCAGGTTTGAGGTATTTTACCCCATACACCGGCTGGAGGCCCCGCGTAGACGGTGGCGGATCCGGCATGCTCGGCGAGCATGTTCCGCGTCGGTGAGCTGACCGCGTCAAGTGTCTATGACGGCCGAGTCACGTGTGGATGTCAGGTAACATGCAGCAAGGGTTCAAGTTACTCGCAATGTTGCATTATAAACGCAACATACATGATACTTCAATTAAAAATCTGGCCAAGTTACATATAACATCCCTTCAAGTCACTTGTGAACTTAAGGAAAGTTGCGTGAAGCGATCGCGCAACTTGCGTTAGAGTGACAGGTAACTTGCTCTGAAATTCCTGAGAATCAGTCTCTCAGTGCGTAGCCAAGCTCGTCGTGGTGGGTTCTATCTTACGCGTTCACCGGAGATTGCGTAAAAACAGTGGCTTGAATAAAATGGATTTCATTTACCTAGTCCATAGCCGGCAGCGGTCAGGTCGTTCTTCAGCGGCTCACCATATATTGGTAAACAAATTGGGGAGGCTTCATTCTTCGGAATGTTTTCGGTCAACTCGATTATAGCTATATCACTTTGAGGCTTCCTGCATGGATGGAGATTCTGGACGGCAGGCTTAATAAATAACAGCTAGAGCCCCGTATACAATCTTAGCGTAACATTATATATTGGGATGCTCATATATAAATGCAACTGTCGTAGTTGCCCTCAGAAAGATTTTTTACTAGCGCTTCAATGTGCGTGTACAATTTCATTTCTCATGTTTATCTTTTTTTATTTATCTCATGACGATTTCGAGGGTAAACGTGGTTTTCGGGAAAGTGATGTACAAGAAACACACCTTGTATAGACTCCGAGCAGGGTGGAAGCGCTCCCAATCAGCATTATGAATTCGGTTAAATCATCGAGAAGCAGAAGAGGTAACCCGTGAAGCTAAAATTAAAGCTGCAAAATGGCTACAAAACTTGTCACGCCGAAGATCACGGAAAAGTCTGAACAACGAATCCCCTGAGGCCGTCGTCGAGTTCAATCCGATTTAATTTACAATTGAATCCCTTCAGGGCCGAAACGACAACCGCATCGCTCGCTGGACATATGAGATTTTGACTTTTTCCAAAGATCGTTGGCAGGAGTACTTTAAACAAATATTTGTTGATTTTGACTCTTCCAAAATTTCTCGTTCTTAATTCATTGTCTTTCGTTGTTTCGATTTTTCGTACAGCTTATCGCATTGCTGAATGGCGGTGGTGCGGTTGCTGTCGACAGACCAAACCTGGCGTGTGGGAAACCTGGTGCGTTGCCAGATTTCGTCATCCATCGACAGCACAGCTGATATTCTAGGTGAATTAAGGGCTCTGCAAAATTGCAGCGACCGGCGGCACGCCGTCGAGGGAGAGCTTTGGGGCTTGGTCGAAACCCAACGCGGCGTTGGGCACCAAGATCTCGCAGATCTATGGAAAATCTGAAAGAACAACAATGTTCTTGTTGTTCTTTCCGAAAACAAACAACAAAAACAACATCCATGGATGAATACGAGATGAACATGAACCAAGGAAGAACCGTAATGAAATACAGATAGATACAAAACTATGAACTCTACCATGAAGATGCGAGCAATTTCGAATTCAAGTTTTGCGCGTGAATTGAGATGCGAGTCAGTCCAGAACACACCACACACACCACCTCACGGTTGAACGCGGTCAGTCCGATTTCTGTGCGACATCAGTCCTATTACTGTGTTTGCGCGCGATCCGACCGGTTGGCGAAGCGGTTGTATCGCGAGCACAAGAGTGCAATCGCTCCGACCGCGTCCTATGCGGGAGCTTCTTCGCGGTGGGTTCTAATTGGACTTTGATCGCGATTGAAACGTGTCCTGAGTACTATTCGGCGATTTCTGTGCGCGATAAGTCCGCCCTTACGTCTGAGGAGTTGGAGCGACGTTGTCGGCAGCATCGCATTTTACCACCGCTTACGCCCCCATTCATTTGACGCCACATCTCGCTCTCAGCAGTTTTTATTGGTTTGATATGATTCAAAACTTTAAAAAAATGCACACCAGCGACATTCAAAAAACATCATGATCAAAAAAGCAGTGAAAAAATTAAATCAGTGATTAAGATAGAAATCGCTTTTTTGGTTATCCACCTATCTTGAGAACGGTCTCATGCTGATTGCAATAATGTCTCTGGAATCGTACAAGACCTTCTGGGAACGGAGTTATATTTCATCAAAAATTGAGCTGGGGAAGCATGGTGGACGAGTTTTCCGAGGCTTGTAACGTCCGTCTTTTGCAGCCGATGTATGCGAGCTGACCTGTGCAAAGATATAAGTTGGGAATGAAGGGAAGAGTGGGGGTATTGATCGGAAAACATAGCTCATCTCACGAATTCGAGTTTTCAGTTGTTCACGCCAGGGACCGAATGCATCAATAGGCCGGGTTGGGGCAGGGGCAGGGCAGTCTACGCCTTTGAAGATCTCCGTAAATCACAAAATCAATCGTGTTTCAGCTAGGAGGCTGGGGCAGCTAAAACAGCGAAAAAAAAACTGCTGGGGCACGCTAGATTAGATGATCTACTGCCCTCGCAGTGCGATCGTCAAAGATGCCGACTGCCCTGCCCCTGCCCCAACCCGGGGCGTTGATGCATCCGCCCCCAGAGGGCGGGCATTGCGCTTTTGGGGTTTGCCTTGCGCTCAAAGTGGCAAATTCGGGCTCTTTCAAGGCTTTTCCTGGCTAGTTCTCATGCGTTCTTTAGACGTCAGCGTTACAGTGTGCTTTTCTACTACCGATTCCTAGTGGAAACTGAAACGCATTTTCTATCGCGAACACTGCCTTTAAAGTTAGAGTGATGCCTTTCGGAATAGTGTTCGAGGAAGCAAGTTCAGTGGGCGATCTTTAGAAAAACGGGAGCAGAAAAAACAATTCGAGATAAAACTGCGAATAAGTACATTCTGAAGTATGTTCCAATGATTTCCCCTCAATTTGTGCTAAAACATAAAAAAAAGGTTCTCAGAAGGTTGAGTTCATAAAGGAAACAAAAATGAAGCTCGTATCGATCGTCGGCGGTATTTATCGCCGGAGACGGCAATGGTCGAAACTATTTTCCGCCGCCGCTCCTGAAGTCGCTGCTGTCACCTTCGGGGAAAACACTCTGCGAGGTAACCACGTCACTGCTGCCGCGCGACATTTCGACGCCATCTCCCACTGCGTGGCGTCCCCCATTCTCCATCATTGCCCACGGTGAAACTCTGCAGAGCCCGCAACGGTTTTTCTTTCTTTTTTTCACGCTTGTTTCTGCATTATTTTTGTTTCTGACTCTTTCAATATTGCGAATAGGGGCAATTATTAGTGCTTTAGGAAAACTTGTTGTTTGTTCGAGCCTGAAAGTGTATTTTTTTCAAAATTCTTCTTTAACACTTAACGGACCGCGTGTCCACACTGCGCACCCACGGCTGTTTCGCCCCTCGGACCGCGTGTCCACACTGCGTACCCACGTCATAGGACATTCAATATTTTCTGAACTTTTAGGAAATAATTGAATAAGAATTGGTTGTTTATGTTGTAACCTATTTACAGTCATAGTGGTCAAGCGTTTTGAGCCTTCCTAGTTACTTCACCAGTATCTCCGTGAATGACACTTTTCGAATTTTACGAGCTTCTGTGGTCGGAAATAAGTTGTCCCAAACTTTGCTAAGGGGTGGTATCAACGATGTTTATAACGAACCTGAGGTCCACTAGTGGATTTTCGAAACAGCAGCGTCAGCTAAATAAGATAACTCCAGTAGATAAATTTTTCAAAATTTGCTGCCTTGACTCCGAGGGTCATTCGAGTTGTCGCATACGAATTTGGTCTTTACCTTTCAGTTTCCAATAAAATTTTCGACGACTGCGGTAAATGAGCCATCTTAAGCATCGGTCAACATTGTTTCAGATCTAGCTAAGTCCCGAGTGGAGGGTAACCGGTGGGAAGGGGGGACCTGAAAGCCTGCCGATACTTCAGTGCTCAAGATTTTGCTGAAACTTCGCTGCGGAGGTGTTGAATAAAATGAGGTTTATTCCACGACACTTAACAAAATATTTGGTGTCTGCACTTTGTTATGCATTAGTATACGTTTGAGGTTTTGATTCGTCTTCGCCCAGGTGGTCATTTGGGGAAAGCTGATCGCGAATCTCATTCCCATTTTGGATTTCTAATGAAATTTTCGTCAGTTGCCATGAACAACTTTGCATGTCAAAATCTCTGAGACCGCTAAAAGTACTCCGAGGCTTATTAGGGCATCACGTACCTGAGGTCCATCCATGTTTTAAAAAATTTCCAACTTATTCGGGTTTGCCTCGGACGGTGCTGTCTTAACCATTTGCGGTAACCTACAGAAATTCTAGGAGTCGAGAGAAAAACGTTTAATTCGTGACCAGCAAGCCTGAAAATATGCGAAAACTTGTGTTTTAAAGCACCTTGTTTGTGCGAAGTTGAAATGCCTTTCAAATTCGAAATACACCTGGTGCTTGAGGTAGTGAATGATCATTGGTTCACAATGGTTTCTCTCCAATTCTTTGTGGAGGGATATACTCTTAGGTGGAGTGGAAGTGCGATGAATGCGATGGTTGTTTACCATGTAAGAAAGCCTGCTCCAATCGAAGTGGTTCACAACGGACCGTGTGTCCACACATGTCACCCACGAAAACGATTAGCCGTGGAGCGCACCGGTCGGTTATGGGAATTCGCCGTGGAGCAGGCGGTCTCTCAAGTGTTAAAAGGAATAAACAGCTATTCACTCTCAGCCACTAAGAAAAGCCCCTATTCGCAATAATAAAAGAATCAGAAACAAAATTAAAACAGAAACATGCGTGAGAAAAAAAAAAGAAAAACCGTAGCTCACTCAGAGTATTAGCTGTGCTGTCGACCGATGACGAAATCTGGGCAAAGCGCCAGGTTTTCCACCGTAATGTTAATGTGTCGACCGCACTACCGCACCGTCGCCTTTGAATGGTGCTGTAAAGGTAACGGTAATGACCGTGTCACAGACAAATTGGTAAATGCGTTGTCAGTAGCAAAAAATATTAGCTCAAATAACATAGAAGGGGAACTTCTAAACAAAATTGAATAACTTCATGACAGTTCGTGATATTCAGTCGTTTTTGCGTCTTTAGTGTCCTTTTCGAACTTTTGTCCAATTAATTTTTTTTCTGACCGGGAAATCTATTGAGGGCCCTTGTGTAAAGGGCAATCCAGCAGTGTAGTTATAGCTGAAATTTAAACTTGAAGAACAGAATAAGGAGTGAAATCTTTAGCGTGAAATACGCTATACCAGGTTGTTTGATAAGTTTTGTCGTTCAATAAGAGAAACACAATTTAATGGTTCAAAATACACTTTATAATTCAGTGTAATCTCTCTGAACATTACACACTTGCTCCAACGATCCTCCAATCTGTGGACCCCATCCCTGAAGTGAGAATTCGGAAGGCCTGCAAAATACGCTTCAACAGCCGTTATGACCTCTTCCTTTGATGAAGAGGCTATAGCCACGAATAAATTTTTTGAATTCTGGAAACAAAAGGAAGTCGCTGGGGGCCGAATCTGGTGAATAGTGTGGATGCTTCAACAATTCGAAATTTAATTCATGGATTTTAGCCATTGTTAAAATGCTCTTGTGAAACGGTGCACTGTTCTGATGAAGAAGGATTTTCTTCTTCTGCAAACCGGGTCTTTTTTCACGAACTTTTTCCTTGAACTGGTCCAGAAGGTTGCAGTAATATTCAAAATTAATTATTTTACCAGTTTGCAAGTAATCCACAAACAAAACTCCTTTCGCATTCCAAAAAACTGATGCCATAACCTTTTTGGCCGATTTCCGGACACGAACTCGTTTCGAAGCCGAACAACCAGGTTCACACCACTCTTTAGCCTCTTGTTTTGATTCAGGATCATGTTGATAGACCCAAGTCTCATCCATAGTGATGAATCGACACACAAAATTCACTTTATCCTTTTTAAAACGCTCCAACTGTTGCTGAGAAATTCGCATTCTAATGTATTTTTGTTCCATTGTCAGCGAATGCGGCACCCAATGTGCACACAGCTTTCTAAAACCCAAAACTTCACTTAAAATATGGCTCACACTGCCTAGTGAGATGTGTAGAGCCTCTACTAAATCTCTCTCAGTCTATCGACAACTTCCAAAACCATATCCTGTATTTCGGCTATGATTTCTGGTGTTGATGCGCTTTTTGGACGCCCTTCAAGTGGATCGTCTTCTAGGTTTCTACGACCACGTTTAAATTCAGCAACGCATTTTCTACTGCTTTAATTGTAGCTGAACAATCATTATACACTTTTAACATTCATTCGTGATTTTCTTTTGGTGCTTCACCTTCCAAAAATAAGAATTTTATCACTGCTCGATATTCGTTTTTTTTTCATTGCTGTGACACGGCGACACTAAATGGCTTGTAAACAAAGAATGAATTGACAGATTTGAATCAAACTTCACATACTGTGCTTTCCTGAGCCGAATTCCGGTCCGCAATTGCGTCTCAATACACTTTGCGGCCGCACGCGCTCGAGTCAGTCGGATTTCCAGCGCCAAAGCCGACTCGATGTGGGTTTTTTATTCAATTTTCTCTAATTTTTCTTAGTTTTCAGTTTCCAAAACCCATCTAGAGTCAGCAGATCGGCGGCTGCGGCGCTGGAAGCTCTTCTGACTCGGGAGCGTGCGGCCGCAAAGCGTGTCGAGACGCAATTGCGGACCGGAATTTGACCCAGATAAGCACAGTGAGCTTTCATATGAAGAGTGTACCAACAACGCAAAAAAATGTTGGGTAATTAGCAACGCCCTCTCTTATCGAACGACAAAACTTATTGAACGGCCTGGTACAAACACAGTGTGCGGCTGCACAGCGCTATGTGTACTACTTAGTGTACAGCGCAGGCCCCCGTTAAAAATGTGCGGGACCCCAGTGGGAGTGCGCACGACTTCTTAGAAAACGTCCGGGGCCCGGTAAGAGTGCACAGGACGCCATAGAAAGTGTACGGGTCCAATGGGAGTGCGCAGGACGCCAGAGAAAGTGTACGGGTCCAATGGGAGTGCGCAGGACGCCAGAGAAAGTGTGCATGGCCAACTGGGAGTGTGCGGGACGCTAAAGGAAGTGCACGGGACCAAAGTGTGAGCGTGCAGGACGCCGTAGAAAGTGTGCGGGACCCAGTGTGAGTGTGCAGGAAGTCATATGAAATGTGCGTAACCCAATGGGAGGGAGCCAAAAGCCGTAGAATATGTGCGGGATCACAAATGGAGTAGCAGGACACTGTAGAAAAAATGCGACACCACGATTGGAGAGCACAAGACGCCATAGAAAATGTATTTTAGCACAGAGGAAGTGCACAGGGCTTTGTAGAGAATGAGCAGTGCCCCGGATGAAAAGCGCAGGGCATGGGAAAATGGGTTCAGTACCGCATATGAAGTGTACAAGATGTCTGGAAAGCGTTCAGGATTGCAGGATTGCGCGTGACGCCTGAGAAAAGGTGCGGAACCCAAAAAAGCGCAAGCACTGGACTCCACATATTGTGTACCCGACATCGCGAGCAAAGGGGTTAGAACCCGGACGAAGTAGTCTTCCCTACTGCAGAACGTGCATCACGCTATGAAAAAAGCGTAGAGCATCAGATTCGTTCGCTGTGCGCATGAAAAAGAATACATCACCACCTTTTACGTCATCTGCCCGTACTAAACTCATTTCCACCGATTTCAAATTCGAGAGAAACTAGGAAGATATTATAATCCAGGCGTTGAGGGATATCCAGTGATGAGGCATTGTCGGGGTTTCGTTGAGAACCATGGAAGTTTCGCAACCAACCAGCTCTCTATATATGGTAGACCCAGAAAAACGCAGACTGAGACGGTAGCGCCCCATCCGCCGCGGACCGTAATTACAAAATTGGCTGATTGCGAAACTTATATAGTTCTCAACGTAATAACCGAAAAGGCTAAACCATTGGGTGGCCCTCAACACCAGGATCATGAATATTGATTTGAGTTGATTCATTTACGTCTATTTAAGACAGCCGTGATAGAATAATACAGCAAAACCAGCATAGAAGCGTAAATACGGAATCGAAAAGCTGACAACATGAGTCATTCACAAATTGAAATCTGAGAAACACATTGAATAGCAGCACTATAAAACTTAGCAGAGACATTTCTGTCATTCGTTTAAGAGAAGATAAGCTCTGCGTGGTAGGAAGTATGTCGGATTTTTAAGCTATAGCAGATCCACCTCGGACTGTAAATCAATGTGCCCTGGCATTCTGATCTTGGCTTGGTGTACCATATTTTATAGGGAGTGCCTCTAGTCCTCGAAGGAGTGAGCTTATAGGAATTAGACGAGCCCACAGAATCCAGACCAGATAGTATCTTAAAAACCCAGCAAACACCGGTAAACTTTCTTCGCGAATACACTTAATGGAGATCAGAAAATTTGTTTCTTATTTTGGGGTGGTACCCAAGAATGCAGGAGTCCATTATACCTAATTACAAGCTTTCTCATATAGTCGTTTTGAACTCTAGTTCCGCTCAATAATGAGTTTGAGGTGAGTTCTTCGAAAAAGACGACAGAGACGCGAAAACCCGACCTCGCTCGCTTCCTGACCAAATCCTACGAGCGGTAATATACATATTATCGGCTGCTCTATCACAGGCCTGTTAGGCGCTGCGCGCGACGTCGGACGGCGAAAAATTGTCAGAGGGGCTTTAGATTACGAAAAAGATGAAGAGCTTTTGCACTTATTATTACAGAAATGAATATGAGAAAATAGCGACCTCAGGACCTTATATGAGGTGTTCACCGAACAGGGGAGGAGGTTATCGTGGTTGCAAGGCTCGGAGTGGTCTTAGTGATGAAGTGTTGCTGGCATACAAGCCGGCTCAGCCGAACCCCTGCGGCAGGGAGGCAAGCTGCCGTTGGTGAGAATTTATGGTGGACTTGAATGCAACTAAAGTCTAGCCATATGAGACTGTCCGCCTACGAGGTCGGCGCGCGTTACGAGCGTTCGTGGCATAGACACTTTTCGACCCTGTAAATCAAGAAGAAATATTGTTGAGAATATTGAATTAGCTGGTTACAGTCGACTAGGAAGGTCCGCTAGGAAAAGCCTTCGCGACGGTAGCACGACACTCAAGGCGACCGCGTAGGTGGATAGTCTCCTTCGAAGGGACTTCACTGATCATGCGTAAATCTGTGTAACTGGCTTGGAGACAAGCATCTCTACACGAACATCCCAATATGCTTATAAGTACGTCATTTTCACTCACATAGCTCAATGTGCTGTGAGCCTCAGATGCACCGTAGGTAGATCCAACATACGCCGTGACATTATTTCCGGGGGCAGAGAGAAGAGCGTGAGTGGAAAAGTGAATTATCTCTCCGCTGTTCAAAAATGCAATTAATCTAGTGGTAAAGCTTAACAGAATGGGAGAAGGCATATACATGATTCTTCAATTCTTTGTTAAATGAAAGGGAGAATAGGAAAAAAAAACCCACAGTGGAGTATCCCACTCTGGCTTGCAAAGCACATCGTAACTGGGCATCGCTTCTATCACACAATGACGTGCTGTTAAGATATGCCTCTGCGAAATCAGAACACCACTACAGCCACCCTCTTCCTTGCTGAGTCCTGGAAAAGTTGCACGAGGAATAATGGTTCTATTTCTCGTGTCATTCAATAGTAAACCGCGCTCAGTAATCGGGCGCGAATCATTCGATCGATAGACATCTTCTTTTCTTTTTCTCTCGAGAGCAATTTCCCGCGAAGCGGCGTCGCGGCTCCCTACTTCAAGTACACAGTCCATATAAAAACCATAACAACACTACAGGGTGCGCTTGAATTGCGGACAGTGCGGCAGCACGGAAAAACTCTGCATCTCATAATGGGTCCTTACTCCTGATTTTCATGCCTTTTTAAGACAATCTTCTATTTTTAGCCTTGTTTATTGGAAATCTTATTGTGGGAACCTAAATAACAAAACTATGATGTTTGCGATCAACAATCATGAAATGTCAGTTATTCAAGTCCGATTGAGACGTCGCTTGCATACACGTTAACATTATCGTCCTTCCCTAAGCGGTAACACTGTTTAGGGACTAATATATTTCTTCCTTATTTTATTTTGAAATGAACTTCTAATAGAGGTGTACTTCTAATAGAGGAAATAAGGTGTTTTGTTGTTGGCATTCCAGCCAATCTATGATAGCCATTTCTGAAATGAAGATTGCACCAGGTCATCCTGAATCCATTGTCGAATTACATAGTCTAGGAAATCTAATACTGTCGATGCACCATCGACTAGGAGAGCTCGCAAGACCTAATCACCTTACGATTCGACACTTCAAAGAACTTGACAGTGATCAAGACGTATTTCTTGAATCAGAATCTCAATATTTTTTGATAAACTGAATTGGACGATGGACTTTTTACTAGGACGGCCGGTTGCCTACAGGGCGTGAACTTTTCGGGATAAAAAACAGAGGCGGTAGCAATCTGGCCTTTAGTGCGAATCAGTGATAATGAATATCTTCCACTGGTGTGGAGTAGACAACCATAATAATGAGGAGCCAGCCCTATGTTAAGTAGAGATCTGAAACGCTGTAAGCAAAACTTACCACGCCTGTGGGAAGCGAACCAGGTCAACAAGACTGGAGCGAGAACAGCGTGACATCGCACTGCGCCATAACGCTGGCTGTTCAGTTCGAGACCAGACACATGAGGTAGTGGTGCAACGCATTGAGGAAAGTAAAATGCAGCCATCAGGCTAACTGGTGTGTCACATAATGTCCATAATGACATGGATTTTTTTTGATTTTCATCTTTTTGTGTATAAGAATTTTGTTCTGTAACTCTTGTCAGTGGCGAGATCTCAATTCCCTGTAATAGGCGAGATATAAGCGGCCACCACAGGCCACCCCTTTTCTTAGCCTTCCGAGCACAATAGCGGCTACATACAATACCCGCACTAATTTACTCAAAAAAGCCGCAAAAGTCGCGAACTCGCGACTTTTGCGACTTTTCGTCATAACTTGGCCCGACGTGATCCATTCGAGCAGTGAAGGGCATAATTCGAATCAGCATCGAGAGCTCTTTCTTCTGAGTTCTCGCATCTCTTACGTCCAAACAAGGCATATAGGGCTAACACAATCAATCGAGTTGGTGAAAGGAAAATTCTAGTATTTAGTGGTTATTTGACGTAATGCCACGTCCACCTCAGCAGTGTTAACATGATAGACAACAGTTTATCAAACTGTCTGCGGCTGACAGACTTTTTCTGCGAAATTTCGATTTTTTGAATTTCTAAACCCGAATAGTTCACCATTTCTACAACCACAAGCCTTCTCTTGCTTAGATTACAGAGAGTAGCAATGTTTTTTCATCAACTGTGTCTGAATCCATCCATGGTGGAAAACTTGGAGAGAATTTAGACTGTGAAAAAAGGGTTCGCAGCGATTTCAAATAAGCGATCTTTGAATTCAGCCCTTCCAAGGAGGCCCGCACTCCCTCTCAGGGGCTGGTAATATTTGGAGCTCCTCGCTGTACAGGATAAATAGTTCGGAGAACCGCCTAAGATTTTTCGCCAATTATTCCTTTCAAACTCAAAAACGTGTAGTAATTATCGATAACTTCCATTTGTTTTCCTATGCCTGGCGATCCACGATCAGCCGCTTCCCGAAATTTAGAATGCTGGTGGTAAGGGCTTTCAAATGGTATAATGTTTGCTTGTTCCGACAAATCCTTCTGTTTCTCAGATCTAAAAGAGTAATTTATCGTTAGTCCCTGGCTTCGCGCCTCTGCGTCTCTAACTCTCCGCGCCCTGCTCACCCCACTTTTAAAGGTGTCGAAAGCGCTTTGTCTTGCCCGTCTGGGACAGAGTCTCTCTACACACGGAGGGAGGAGCACGAACGAGATTTCATGCTGACGCCACGCGCGCGGCGGAACTTTTATCTGATTACCTTCATCACTGGAGCGCGCTTGCCACAATCTCGCAAGATTTTCATTGCGTTTCATGTGTTTATTGATTCTCATATGACTATTTCTTTATGTTTAATAATCCAGAACCAAACTGGTTTACGGCGGCAACGATCCCATCACTACATCTAAAAATGGTGCTCGATCTTTGAAACCATATTACATTTTCTATGAATATCAAGCGGTACAACGGCACGAGAACATGCAAGAGTTATTGAAATGAGTGTCCAGGATAAGAAGATGAGAGGAACAACTCAGTAACATAAAGAAAAGTCATGTGAGAATGAATAAAAACATGAAAAACCCCGGGAAATCTCGTGGGCTTGTGGCAAGCGCGCTCCAGTGATGGGGTAATAGGATAAAAAGTTTCGCCGCGGGCGTCGCGTCAGCAATGAATCTCGTCCGTGCTCCTCACTCCGTGTGTAGAATGACCCTCTCCCGCCCGTCTCGCTCAATGAGCGAAGTCCACGCGGAATGGATCGATTTACGTGGGCAAGGTTTCACTCGGGGAACGACAAGAGCTTGGGTTGAAACAGTAAGAAGAGGGCAGAAAGAACAGGAAGTGAAACATGAGGGGGAGGTAATCACACGGGAGGTATCCTTGTCATCAACTGGTAGGGATAGGCTGGAAGGGGATTTAACGAGATTAGTTGTGCCTAGCTCATTAGCGACTACAGACATGTTGAAAAGGAACTCACTTCTGTAAACGGGATGAAATTCAGCTTGATTTAGATATCTTTCTATTTTCTAGCCAGGAATATACGCTGCTCTAGCATAGCTTAGATAGTAGGAAAATCTAGGAGAGTAGAGGAATGCTGGGCTTTGTTTTCTTTCGCTAACGCCGCTGCTTTCAGGGCGTGACGAAGCAACGAGGAGAAGCCCGATGCGGGCGGCGACGACCGGCTGTCCATGGTGCCGCTAGCGCCGAAGCCAGTTCTACCTGAGGCCTGCCATCTCCACCGACCACCGCCAGTATGGAACCCCAATTCACCGTGATGTAACCCCTTCTGGTGCTCGTCTGACTTGCTCTGTTATGTACTGATATTCCATCGTCCGACATAAATCTATATTAACCTTCGATGTTGGAGAACAGCAGCACGCTCCACGGCGCTACGTTTACTGGTAGCAGCGACTGGTTTCTCGTCGAGCGAGACGGGAAATGGGAGCCCTCAGGTAAAACTCAAAAATTCTTTTTTTTTTGAAATTTAATTTTTTTTCTTCGTCGTTTTGGTAGTTTTGTGTTGTTTTTTGGTTTCCTTTTTTTTGCTCTGCTAGAGCCGAAGCAAGTTTGGCCGACTTTGCCCTGGTTCGTGCAGTTTAAATTTCAAGCTAGCACACAAAGGGCTTCTCCGCACAAAGAGTACCGTATCTGCCCTTTCATGCAGCCGGCGCATGAGAGTTCGGCGAGGCGTCAATTTTTCGTCAAGGGGCTTTGTCTCGGAATTCAATTCCGAGCCCCAGCCAAACAAGGAAAAAAGGTGATTCACGCAACGCCGAGAAACGGTATTTTTTTGAAATAGGAAAATTTCGAATACCCTGTCGCAAGGGGTCTATCTTGCATGCCCTGCGTTTTAGTAGGATGAAGGGAAACTCCGCAGTGAGGCGTTGAGAAAAAACGGTAGTGGCCCCGCGTAGCAGCGGCGAGCATGGTTGTGGCCCCGCGTAGTAGCGGCGAGCATGGTTGTGGCTCCGCACGGAAGCGTTGAGCATTGGCGCCCGGTGAGCTCCGCAGGGAAGCGTTGAGCAGCGAAGGTAAAGTGGAAAAGTTTGTTTGGTGCACCTAGGAAATGTTCGAATTGAGAAGTAATGGGTGATTCCCTCGAATCCAGTGACGAGAATATTGTTATGCATGATTCCCTCGAATCCAGTGACGAGAATATTGTTATGCATGATTCCCTCGAATCCAGTGACGAGAATATGGTTATGGGCGATTCCCTCGAAATCGGTGATAAGAATATTAAGTTTTTTTTTATTTTCGAGAGCAGAAGTTTGAAATGTTTTCTCAGCAGACACATTCCGCTGCCATTTCTCCGAGAAAAAAACATTGCTGATGAATGTGCTGATATCCGACACAGCTTGGGAAACTTTTTCATATTCCCAGATCAGACAAGAGATAGCTAAATGTTGACATTATACGAGAAAGCTTCTCTTGGTGCGATAATTTATCTCCCGAACGGATCTAAAACCGAAGGGAAATGTAGCATTATCGCGCGGCGAAACAAATGCCAAACATTTGAACGCAGTATCCCGGGGTTACTCATCTTTCACATATGGTAATCTAATCGTAAGACAATATGGGCAACTAATAACTTCTCACGTCGTCAGATAGCTGATAGCACCCCGCAGCGTCAATTAAGGATCGAGCCTGTATCGAGTCTGTTTACGATCTGGCGAAAACTCTCCAAGTCATCATCCAATGATCGGCATTTCGCCCGACGCAAAGCACAGTCGTCTCGAGCGGCCACGCCCATTTTGTACTGTATAATATCCGCCGAGCGGTCTTCATTCTCCATCGTCAGGACTAAGCGAGCTTGTCGTCTGCTCGCCCCACTCTGGTATTCTGCTGTGTTGCATACTAGACTACCGAAGCTTGAGTGAGTTTAAGTTTTTCCTTAATCGCAAGCTTGGGATATGGGACCAATTACCAGGTCGCAGTCTCAAGTAAGCGAAAATTCGGCTGTTGCCACGACACCAGTTTTATCGGCGGAGCAAGTGACCGCACCCTTGGACAACGCCTTGGCTAGTTTAGCGGATGACTCGACGGTACATGGTCGAGACGCCAGGGAACTTCGCGACGCGACGACAGAAGTAATAACCCAAGTATGGAACGATGCGAGACAGTCGACCACACAGCTGGCTCGCCAGCTCACGCAAGGTAACTCTTCTCTATTAGTTGGCCTGAATGAATCTTTTTCAGCGGTAGGTTCTAGGATAGATTCTATTCCCGTGGTGGCCACATTGAGCCCTGATGGAAGGATACCTAGAATCCAGCCATTTAGCGGATATGAAGGAAATGCCACGCAATTTTCAATCTGGCTAAGGAGGCTGGAGGACATAATCAGGATGGGCCCCTCCCCCATGAATTCTGAGCAGAAGGCCAACTTCCTGATAGGGTATCTGGACGGGGTTGCTAGAGAAAAAATCGAGGAACTTTCGGAGGACGATAGGAAAGTTTTCGAAACTGTGGTAACGCATTTGCGCAATTTTTTTGAAAGCCCACAGCAGCGGTACGTGTCTAGGCAAGCGCTATCGTCGTGCCGACAGGAGGCTGGCGAAAGTAGTACGATTTTTGCGAATCGCTTACTAAACCTGGTTAGAGCCGCAACTGCTGGACAGGACACCGCCACACAGAAGGACCGCGT
This sequence comes from Aplectana chamaeleonis, assembly GCA_029168955.1. Lineage (NCBI taxonomy): Eukaryota > Metazoa > Nematoda > Chromadorea > Rhabditida > Cosmocercidae > Aplectana > Aplectana chamaeleonis. Next base: position 467,850 of record JAPDOI010000249.1, on the reverse strand, counting down.
TCTAGAAGAGTTCGTAGCGCGATTACGCAGCGATGTACGGTATTTTGTGAAATTGGATAACCCCACCACTTTTGAACAGGCAGTAACCAAGGCCCAAACTGTAGAGCAGTTACTGTTGGAGGCAGCGTCTGAGCATTTAATGAACCCAGTAGCAAATCCACAGACTTTCAGTTGGAGTATTAGAGCGCCGCTCGCGAAACACGTTTAACAATAGGGTAAATTCACCCAGAGGACCTATAATCAAGAATAACTACAACCAATTTCAGAGTCGTCAGAATGCAAGGAACGACGGAAACCGAACACAAGGAAGAACACCTATTTCTAATATTACCTGCTATAATTGTGGTGGAATGGGACACTATTCACGCGACTGCCCCTCCCCGCGGAAGGATACTCGAGGTACAGGTAGAGTGACGTTTTCTAGAAGTGTATCACCACGTTTTGGATCGTCTGGAAGAGAACGTACTTTCGTTAATAATAATGCCCGCGCAGCGTTAATGAATTTGGCTTCACCTTTAGAAGAGGATATGGGTGCCGCGCACAGACAAATTCAGGCATTGTCGATCTCGCTGCGCGAAAATCAAGAAGCTCTGCGCAATTCGAATGCGAGAATCTCTGAGTCTAATAACAATATGGGTTCTCTCCGCGCAAGTACGCTCTCGTCCAGACCTGGAATCAACAGCATTTTTTTGTGTGTAATTGCATTTTCTTGTCTGTCTTCTGTGTGCGCTGAATTTTCTTGGCTTTGCCCTCATGATTCCCAAGATTTGTTGAGTAGAATACCAATCTCGTATAATTGCTCAAATATAATCCCGGATATAGTTACTCCCCCGTGTAGCGTAACTATCCAGATTTTTCGACCAAATTCCAAGCGTTACGACACGCCAGCTGTTTTATGTAAAATAATACAACAAAGCGTGTACTTCTCGGTCAACTTTTTCGGGGCGCGCAAAGAACACCATACAGAATCTGCTAAAACGGTCACTGTAGAACAATGCAGACAAATGCAACTCCATCATAAATGCGAACATGGAAACTTGGTTCCTTCAGGTGCTACCTACAAAACTCAGAATAATCTTGAAATAGTCTGGCCCTCGGCTCCTTTTGGGTGTTGCACGGAACATTTGGTCTCGACCACTAATTGCTATCTCGTACCTACCGTAATCCACGCTAGGCACGGTGCCGGAGCACCAGATGCGGCAGTTGGCGACATAAGGCACTGCGCTTATAGGGATAGTTCATGTACCCTCAACGACGGTTCTGTTCTTCTATGGACTCCTTCCAGGGAAGAAATTTGCGAGTTCGTCTCAGTTGCTAAAATGAAGGGTCATCTTTTGGGAAATGTTTGGATTAGTGATTCAAAGGAATTCGCTTTATCCTGGAGGAATGACAGCCCTACCATAAATGAGTGCGGAAACCAATTAACGATATCCGACCAAGGCTACGCGCTGACGACGATGCGAAGACACCCCCGGTCCGTGAAATCCGAAGTCGGGATCGTAACTTCTAACCAGTTGGCAGCGCAATTGCTAGCCGTCGAGGATTCGGTTCAAAATGCAGTTACAGCGCTTTTTCGTCATGCGTTAGCCTCACTCTGCGATCGCACAAATATGCTTGCATTTTCACTTCACTCCTCATTGATGCTCGATGCTACATACAGCGTACGTAAATTAGTAGATAGAGAGGATGTAGCAGCGTCTTACCTAGGAAATACCTTGATACAACTACGTAAGTGTATCAGAATTCCTCCGCAAAATTACCGGTTTCTACCTTTTAATGGCACCTGTTTTTCGAAACCCAAAGTAGAAGTGGTCCTCCCCAGTGGGTCAAAATGGTCGGCATTCATCGATCCCATTACACGGGTGATTTCTAACGACGCCCAATTAGTGAATTGCTCACCGATGAAATCATTCTACTTTTCACTGCCTGATGGCGTGACAAAATTTAATCCTCTCACGGGGAACTCTGTTAAAATTGCGCAGTCACTCATCAGTGATATTTCCTTCCCCCAGGCTCTCAATGGCATTAGTCTCGCACCGTCGCTGACTATTTTCCATAATCTTGTGCTTACGAACTTCAGCGAGCTAGTGCAAGACCACCAGCTGCAAGAGATATGGGCCACCCGCGATTTTGACAAAGTTTTAGCCTCTCTGAATCAGGTTTCCACTGGTTCGCACGGTGAAAATAAGCAGAGTGATCAAACTTTGTTCTTCCCCCTTCACTTTTTTGGATTCTCCTTTTTCGATATTTGAGTATCTATTTGTTGCTTGACCACAACTTGTATAATACTCAAGCACGTGGCTGTGATTTATCTCAATGTATCACACCCTTGGCTGTTGCCTCGAATCCAGTTTATACGCAATTCCGCAAATAGCGTGCCAACGCCTGGCTTACCGACGCCCACCTCTCGTATTGTTAGCCCTACAATTATACAGACACCCGTAGTCGAACCAGAAAGCAACCAAATTGAGTTGACCCATGTCCTAATAGATTCCAAAAACACGGCCTCCCCGAGCCTCGCTAAGCCCTGTCAAAGTTTTGGCGGTTAATCAGTACCAGGAGTTCTTTGTAGCCCAGATCCCGATAAAAGCAAACGGAATCGTTATGTTAGGCCTAGTCGACACCGGCGCGGCAATCTCAATAGCGAGCAGCGAAATCGCCACACTTTCAGGAATATTTTCCTTTGACCACAATTCGATAACCTCTGCGATCGGAATGGCAGGGATTCCGGTGAAACTCGTGGGTAGTGCTAAACTAGAACTCCAGATAGGTAATAACACAATTATCGAGACCGTTTATTTCACAGATGGGGCGTGCATTCCCAAGAGTACGGATTCCTACAATATAATCCTAGGTAATAATGTTTTATCTGCCCTTCCTCAATGGAGCATCGACTATAGTACCCATACTCTAGTACTCGAGGGCGAAGCAATCAAGATTTTAAGCATCTCCCCAGATGGAGACATAAGCGAGAACGCGATAGACATGCGTGTTGCCGAAACCACGGTTCTAAAACCAGAGACGGAAACATATGTGCCATGTTTTTCTTCGGAAATGAGAGACTCACCAATAATGCTTTCTTCCCAGTCCCGTATTTTAGAAGAAAAATCGCTTATGGTCGCTCCAGCAATTTCTCATACAGGACCGACGAAATTGTTGATTACAAATCATTCAAAAAGGTCGGAAGTCCTGTATAAGAACCAGAAAATTGCTTCCGCAGTTTCCATTGTCGAAATTTGGGACGGTGTTTTGATGGAAGCAGATCACAATTTTCAGCACTACTGTATTAGGTCTTAGTCATAGTAATGCGGCTGTTAGCCCAGATGCCAGAAATAACGAAACAGTACTGTCATTAGATCTCAGTAAAACGGACCTTCAGGACTATGAAAAAGAACAGCTGTTAGCTCTTTTAACCGAGTTCTCTGACCGTATTTCGCAAAGTAGCTATGATCTAGGTTCCTACGAAGATGAGGAAATTCATATAAGAACTACCACGGAGGTGCCACCTACTCGTTTTCGACCAACGAGAATTCCAGTTAAGTTCCAAAAAGAGCTAGACACCCACATAAATAAGTTACTAGAATCTGGAAGAATAAAAGAAAGTGATACCCCCTGGGTTCACAACACGGTCCTGGTAAAGAAAAGAGATGGATCTCTCAGAGTCTGTTTAGACTTCAGGCCTCTAAACGAGATAACCATACCCGACCGTTACCCGTTACCTCGGATAGAAGACATTTTGCAGAAAATTGCGGGTCACAAATTTTATACAACCCTCGATTTGGCATCAGGATACATGCAATTGTTGATGTCACCCGAAAGTCAAGCAAAATGCGGTTGGGCAACACACCGAGGAGTGTACCAATTTGTTTACCTCCCTTTTGGACTGAAAAACGCTGGGGCGTATTTTTCGCGAGCAATGTCGAAGATTCTAGCTGGTCTCGACGATAACTGTTTAGCATATCTCGACGACATTGTGATATTCGATAAAACATTCTCCAATCATTTAGAATCTCTCCGTAAAGTACTCCAGAGGTTTCGCGATTTTAACATCAAAATAGCTGGCAAAAAGCTAACCGAAATAGCTCAAACCAAAATAAACTTTTTAGGTCATGAGATCTCCGGTGACTCATACTTTCCGTCGGACCGGAACGTTCGAGCTATTAAAGAATTCCCGGCACCCACCTCAATTAAGCAAGTCAAAGGATTTATCGAAATGGCTAACTTCTTTCGAAAGTTTATCGAAAACTTTGCCCTTATAGCTTCACCTTTGTACGAACTTACGAAGGATAAAGCTAAATTCCTTTGGGGACCCGACATAAGGAAGCGTTCGATAAATGTGGCGCTCACGAGGTGTCGGCAAGGTCAGTTCGTGTTGGGTCACGTACCCTCGCTCCAGAATATGCACCACTGGAGTGTGGTCATCAACTGGGCGAGATCCCATCACGCAGTGATCCCCGCTTCGACGCTGAGCCGATATTTATAAATTACTACCTGATCGGTACGTTACACGTGTTATTTTTTTTATTTTTTTTCCTTTCATCATTTTTGGTCTCTCCGACAAGTCCGAGGACGGACTTTTTGTGAAAACGGGGAGGTGTAAACGGGATGAAATTCAGCTTGATTTAGATATCTTTCTATTTTCTAGCCAGGAATATACGCTGCTCTAGCATAGCTTAGATAGTAGGAAAATCTAGGAGAGTAGAGGAATGCTGGGCTTTGTTTTCTTTCGCTAACGCCGCTGCTTTCAGGGCGTGACGAAGCAACGAGGAGAAGCCCGATGCGGGCGGCGACGACCGGCTGTCCATGGTGCCGCTAGCGCCGAAGCCAGTTCTACCTGAGGCCTGCCATCTCCACCGACCACCGCCAGTATGGAACCCCAATTCACCGTGATGTAACCCCTTCTGGTGCTCGTCTGACTTGCTCTGTTATGTACTGATATTCCATCGTCCGACATAAATCTATATTAGCCTTCGATGTTGGAGAACAGCAGCACGCTCCACGGCGCTACGTTTACTCTTCAAGGGTTGTCTATTTACTGAAAATCAACGCCTCGAATTCGGTGTAGAGCGTTGAACTTTACGGGTGGTTCCCAGATTATTTGCTCGTTCCTACCGCAGCGCTGAATCACAACGCGGCGCGGTCGACGCCATGCGATGCTATACCACGCGGTAAGGCCCTTTTAGAGTTCCATCGCTGCGCGATGCGGTATTTTCTGTGGGCATCGATCCATAACGCGCCACTCGTCGATTCGCATATGAACCATGAAATCGCGCCGCGCCGTGGTGCAACTCTAAAAACTCCCTAAGTCATTCATATTAATAAGCCACGTAGTTGGAATCTGTCAGGCTTTGAAAGAATTATCTTAGGAATTGTTCTTTATGCATGGCGACAAATGGCATAGCGACCACTTGGTCATTTCTCCCAGTACGATTATCACGTGCCGCATGATGCAACAACCGTAGTCCGCAATTGCGGACCGCAATTGCGAACCGCAATTTGGCTCCGAGAGCAATAGTAATTCGATTCTATCACACATCTGTCGACATCAAGACTGCGCCCCACGCGGCTCGCGCGGACTTTTGGGTTCAAAATAAAGCATTTTTCAATTTTCGGTCTTCGGACCTTAACCTATTGCTCATTCAGATTGCCGCGCTGCAGAGCAACGCCATGCGGTCGAATTTATGCAACAACGCTTTGCACGGTCACTCTTCTTCGTCGCGTTTTGGAATCGCTACGTCACGTGATTCGAATCTTCCACGCATCTGTCAATATTAAGATTGCGGCGCACGCGGCTTGTCGCGCACGCGACGCGACCGCTCGGACGACTACTGGCGTAATCAATTATTTATTCGAACCAAAAACAAAACCGTGAGTAGTCGAAGTACGTTCTTGAACGAATTTTCACCAAAGAGCCGACTTCACTACGTACTGGCGACGGCGTTCTCTGAGGGGAGCGCCTCTCAAGCGGCGTCATGGACGCGACCCACGCCGCAGCAGGGCGTACACGGCGCGCACTACAACTGAGAGCATTTTTCACGGACTGCCAATTGCCTGCCTTTCGGACAAGTTGACTTGGATGAACCTGTACGCAATCTAGAACATTTCTCTCCGAAGCAGCTGCGTCGCGTTGCGCGGGTGCTCGACAGTGAGTTGAAGCCCAAAGGTGAAAAAAAGGAAAAATGCTTCATTTTGGAGCTAGAGGTCCGCGCAAGCGGTCGCGCGTGCGATAAGTAGAGTGCGGCCATTGGATTCGAGGCTTTGATTTTTCAGTAAATAGACAACCCTTGAAGTGAGTTCCTTTTCAACATTTCTGTAGTCGCTAATGAGCTAGGCACAACTAATCTCGTTAAATCCCCTTCCAGCCTATCCCTACCAGTTGATGACAAGGATACCTCCCGTGTGATTACCTCCCCCTCATGTTTCTCTTCCTGTTCTTTCTGCCTCTTCTTACTGTTACAACCCAAGCTCTTGTCAACCCCCGAGTGAAACGTTGCCCACGGAAATCGATCCATTCCGCGTGGACTTCGCTCATTGAGCGAGACGGGCGGGAGAGGGTCATTCTACACACGGAGTGAGGAGCACGGACGAGATTCATTGCTGACGCGACGCCCGCGGCGAAACTTTTTATCCTATTACCCCATCACTGGAGCGCGCTTGCCACAAGCCCACGAGATTTCCCGGGGTTTTTCATGTTTTTATTCATTCTCACATGACTTTTCTTTATGTTACTGAGTTGTTCCTCTCATCTTCTTATCCTGGACACTCATTTCAATAACTCTTGCATGTTCTCGTGCCGTTGTACCGCTTGATATTCATAGAAAATGTAATATGGTTTCAAAGATCGAGCACCATTTTAGATGTAGTGATGGGATCGTTGCCGCCGTAAACCAGTTTGGTTCTGGATTATTAAACATAAAGAAATAGTCATATGAGAATCAATAAACACATGAAACGCAATGAAATCTTGCGAGATTGTGGCAAGCGCGCTCCAGTGATGGGGTAATCAGATAAAAAAGTTCCGCCGCGCGCGTGGCGTCAGCATGAAATCTCGTTCGTGCTCCTCCCTCCGTGTGTAGAGAGACTCTGTCCCAGACGGGCAAGACAAAGCGCTTTCGACACCTTTAAAAGTGGGGTGAGCAGGGCGCGGAGAGTTAGAGACGCAGAGGCGCGAAGCCAGGGACTAACGATGAATTACTCTTTTAGATCTGAGAAACAGAAGGATTTGTCGGAACAAGCAAACATTATACCATTTGAAAGCCCTTACCACCAGCATTCTAAATTTCGGGAAGCGGCTGACCGTGGATTGCCAGGCATAGGAAAACAAATGGAAGTTATCGATAATTACTACACGTTTTTGAGTTTGAAAGGAATAATTGGCGAAAAATCTTAGGTCGTTTTCCGAACTATTCATCATGTACAGCGAGAAGCTAGAAATATTACCAGTCCCTGAGAGGGGGTACGGGCCTCCGTGGAAGGGCTGAATTCGAAGATCGCTCATTTGAAATCGCTGCGAACCACTTTTCACGGTCTAAATTCTCTCCAAGTTTACCACCATGGATCGATTCAGAGACCGTTGATGAAAAAACATTGCCGCTCTCTGTAAGTCTAAGCAAGATGAGGCTTGCGGCTGTAGAAATGGTGAAATAATCGCGTTTAGAAAATCAAAAAACTGAAATTTCGCAGAAAAAGTCTGTCAGCCGCAGGCAGTTTATTAAACTGCTGTCTATCATGGACACACTGCTGAGGTGGACTTGGCATTACGTCAAATAACCACAAAATGCTTGAATTTTCCTTTCACCAACTCGATTGATTGTGTTAGCCCTATATGCTTTGTTTGGACGTAAGACATGCGAGAACTCAGAAGAAAGAGCTCTCGATGCTGATTCGAAAGATGCCCTTCACTGCTCGAATGGATCACCTCGGGCCGAGTTATGACGAAAAGTCGCAAAAGTCGCGAGTTCGAAACTTTTGCGGCTTTTTTGAGTAAATTAGTGCGGGTATTGTATATGGATAGATTTTATCAACGACTTTGATTTCTTTGCCAGCTTGTCTCTTTATTGTGGTCCGCTCAAGAAACATGTGAGAAACTAGTTCGGGGGGAATGGAAAATATGATTAGCGAGTGATTCTTTACAAGCTTAGCATAAAATTGAGCTTTTCGGGTGTCTCACACCTTTGAGGCAACGTTCGCGATAATTTTCAGTTTTTCTCCATACTATGTGTAGCTATCTTTTTTCGGAGAAAACTCCTTTCCGGTTGTCGGTACATTCTTTGAGTATGGCGATTTTTTCCAGGGTTTCCTTCTATTTGATGACGATTGCTAGATTCTAATATGTTGCTGTTTTATCACAATTACTATTTTCTGGTGTGCTTCCACATTTTTCGCCTTGAAAGTCTTGTTAGATTAGCAGTTGGCTATTATTTTTGAAGATTCTTTCTGACGAGATTTTTTTAAACGGCTCTCCTCACTTTTTGTCTAATTCCTAGAGTTTCAGTTTTGATGGCGAAGACACTATTTCGGTAGTGCGTGCTCAGTACAGCTTGTTATTGGTTTGAGATTTTTTTGTAGAACTCACTGGTTAGAAAGGGAGGATATTTCTTGTATTGCATGATTGATGGATTGTTGCTGGAATAAGTAGATTATTCTGGAAAATCAGCAAATCATATGCGAAAAATTGCGAAAAATGGTACGAAGGGTAAAGACGATTATAGTACGGTATTAGATAATATACGTTAAAGTCATCTAGGATTCCAAAAGTGATTAAGGAAAGGCTTCTACTGTGCAGATTCGAGGTTGATGACGTCACGAGCGTTTGTTTCATACGGAGTCACCCCGTTCACCATAGCGTTTGCGATGCTGTTCCCAATTCGTGGCCGCTCCGTACGGTGTAGGGTTGTTAAGGCTACCCATGCAGGCATCACTCGGTCGACCTTGGAGTTTGCGACCATCCATCTGTCGCTGATGTTCGCAATCAGCGACACCTTCAAATTTGAGATGAAGATGAATTTGAGTTGGATCTGACTTGCTCATTAAGAGTCAAGACTTTACCTAGGGCATCCTTATGCATCAAGTAAAGTTTTTAAGCTATTAAACAGATGTCGTCCGATGCAATTCAAATCAACGATTTAAATTGCATATTAAGCCAGAATACTACCGCCCCAGTATTTTACCGATGCAGTCGCCGTTAATTATTAAACGTATACAGCTTCGGACCAAGGCGCAATCCTTTACAATGTTTTATCGTCTCTTGCCGCACATCTATGTCGATTTTGCAAAGAGAAATCCGCGAAGTGGGCGCGGCAGCATTCTAGCAGCGCTGAATTAACACTGGAATTAACTTTCTCGCTCGATAATAATTCTATGACAGCGTTCAGAGAAGGTCTTTTAGCACTATCGATGCAGCAGCGACCCTGATTATTGGAGAGACGTGGTTCTGACTGTGATTATTGGAGAGACGCGGTTTCATCATCATAAGAATTAAATATCGATTCCGCGCAGCACTGTCACTATAAGAATATTGTGTCACTAAAACTATCCACCGAACCTACAACCTTTTCAAAGCTCCAAAATCTAGAAATCTTGTAATTTTTATAAAGGCCTACTAGTCGTACATACGTCCAGCAGTCGAGTGTAGCACCACTGTTTTCAATGCTCATCTAAAAAAATACATTGCTTAATTAGAAAGTGTGCGGAATAAATTCACGAGAAAGCTTATCCTCCGCACTAGTGGTGTCGGTTATCGTTTCATTCCTAATGGAGTTGAGAGGCGAAAGTTTTTAGGCTTACACAGTTTCGAGAATAGACGAAAAAGGAATGATCTCAAATCTGCCAATTTTTCATTATTTTTCCTTCTAGAACCAGGGGCTCCAGCCACAAGCTAAGAACTGTGTTTTCTAGATCACAGGTCTGGCCAATTTTTTTTGTAATAGTGTGAGCTCTGTTAGCCCGTGGTGCACTTTTCTTGAATCCTAGCGCATTAAAAAAACTCGTACACAAAACGGTTCGTCCATAAGTTTCCCCGTGACATTTATCGTCTATTTCGTCGTTTCTTATCATGTTTTCTAACTGTTATAGTTTTAGTCTTTCACTTTTGAATTTGATTTCATGTAATTTTGTACCATCTCACAATTGCGCATGGCAGGATGATTTTTGTCTGAGGTTATCATACTTTGGTCTTCGTTGGTTGTATACACGTATACTAATTGTGTACGTCCCTAATTAAATAAATACATGAAAGCGATCCATTAAGACAAGAGTCAACGTACTCACCAGTGTAATACCCCTGCCCGCAGTAATTTGTGGTTTTTGAGAACGTAGGCTAGCGAAAACAGCACTTTTGTGTCGATTTTTCTCTTAAAGGCAGCGTTCACGATAATCATCTGCAGTGACCTTTCACATTGAAATGATAGGCGAGAAGATTCCTAGGCTCCCGGTGTCGAAAGAACCGTATAAAACGAGCTAGTACTGGCGAAATAGCGGCTGCAAACAAGTGTTTTGGTGTTCCAGAACCGCCTCGTGCTCCAGGTCCGCCCCATCGATGTGAACAAATGAACACTTAGAGGAGCGATGGTTTCCGATTAAAAGCCCGTTTTTCCCTTCATTCTCAACTTCTATCTTTACTCAGGTCGGCTCGCATACATCGGCCGCAAAAGACCGAAGTTACAAACCTCGGACAACTCGTCCACAATGCTTCCCTAACTCAACTTTCGAGGGGCCATAACTCCGCTTCCAGGGGGTCTTGTACGATTCCAGAGACATCATTGGAATCAGCATGAGACAGTTCTCTAGATAGGCGGAGAAACAGATCAGCGATTTTCATCGTGAACACTGCCTTTAACTCGCCGGAGTAGGCGCGGATTCATATCAACTTGCGCGCATCTTCACCGAGAGTCAGAAGTTCCACCTGGAAGATGATGTCAGAAATTTCGAAAAATACAATAAATAACGTCCGTTCGATCATATCAGCCATATATGTACTAGCAGTTCCATTCCAATAGATTCTCACCATTTTTTTACTTTCTTCGTTGTTCGCCTTCGAATACCCTGTGTACTTCCGTCCCACACAGAAAGCGAGCCCTGCCTTCAAGGTGGCAGGTGACAAAATGGTCAGGCAAACGAGTCCCGGAGACATAGGCGAGCATAACAGAAGAACAGAGTAGCGCCATCATCTGGTTTAGTTGCGCGATCCCCCCCCCCTCTCTACCATCAGCTCTGTTTCCGGCCTCCCCTCCTATGCTACCTAGCGACCATTACCTTTGAAATAGATAAGCTTAGACGATTTATGGCCGACGTATCACCGGGGCCAGTGGAGCGTAGGTAATGCGCCGCAGATCATCTTGCTAGCTTCGCGGATCCTCTGTTTTAGCCATTTACTGCCACGCACGCGCCGTAAGTTTGACTGAGCCCCATCCAACACGGATCGATGACAAATTGTTTTATTGCTACCACTTAGAAACTGGTCCCGCAGCTCAATTGCTTCACTAGTAAGCTTTCAATATTCGCCCCCCCCTATGCGTGCTGGGATCGATGCAGTACGTTTCATTTGCCATGCTAGACTGATTCTGAGAAACCTTGATGGAAATATATTGAATGTTCTTTTCGCGAGTAGAATGGGATTTCAGGCTTATATGTACACTGCGACGCATAAGTATAGCAACACCTGTGAATTAGGCGTTTCATATGTTGGATTGAGATTTTGAATATTGTGGAGAGTTTCTATGTTTTCTACTACCACGAAGACGATGGTTCATACGGGCGGACTCCAAATCTCCCGTTTCGCCTTTAGTTTTAACAGAAAGTTTGTATTTCTTGCGACGCATAAGTATAGCAACACTTGAGAAAAATGAAAACGCCTCGCGACCATATTAAGCCTATTTTCGTGTGTGTTTCTGTAAAAGTGGTTCAGGTTGATGTTATTTGTCCACCTTTCAGGCGAACTTCACCAATCTTCTGACGATAAAGTCCCGATTAGCTCTTTGGACCTAGATTTCGATGGAATTTCAGCGAGCTAGAACGACAAGCTGGATGCAGTACCGAGTTCAAGCAGGATCCTGAATCGTTCAACGCCTGTGGTTGCCCTCACGTCTCATGGAGCCTGGGAAGCATTCCCAGTGAGACATTTCTCAACGAGTCGCCACCGACATGGTGTCGGTCCCGCCGACTCATTACTACATATTCGTTGCCGAGTTTTTCGGCAAGTACCAATCCATACTCCATCAACCACTACGACAACGTTGTCGACCTCAAAATGAAGCAACCTCTTCACTCAGAAAATTTTCACAAGCCTGGTACACTCGAGCCCGCGCGATCAAACATGGAAAAATTCTTCACCTGCAATACGGACAGACGAGGTGCGGGAACTTGTCAATAAGAGCTCTCCAATGACGTCCTGTGTCATCAGAACCAATTGAAACATGGAGATTGGCAATTGAAACAAACTTGTTATCGTGGATTAATATGGCATTAGTCACGATTCGGCGAACGGCGCCTTACTGCGTGGAGCTCTCACGTTCCCCTGGTTCGTGCTCGTGCTTGATCGAGCTGGCTCGAGTCTAGCAGACTTGTGAAAATGTTCTGAGCAAAGAGGCTGATTCATTCTGAGGTCCACAATGTTGTCGTAGAGGTCAATGGAGTAATGACTGGTATTTGCCGAGAAACTCGGCAGCGGATAGTAATGAGTCGGTGGGACCGACACCATGTCTGTGGCGATTCGTCGAGAAATGTCTCACTGGAACTGTTTCCCAGGCTCGATGAGAAGTGTAGGCAACCACAGGCGTTAATCGATTCAGGACCCGGCAGGAACTCTGAACTACATCTAGCTAGCTGAAGTTTCATCGAAATCCAAGTTCATAGAGGTAACCCGGGCTTTCTTGTGAAGACAGGGGAAGTATTCAGCAAAAGTGGACACATAGCATCACACTGAACCAAGATTTTGTAAATACACATGAAAGCAGGGGCTAAGCGGCGGGCGCCGCGAGGAATTTTCATGTTTCTCAAGTGTTGCTTTACTTATGCGTCGTAAGAAATACATAGTTTTTGTTATAACTAAAGATAAAATGGGGAATTTAGAGTCCAACCGAGTGAACCATAGTCTTCGCCTTAGTAGAAAACATAGAAGCTTTCCCAATAATCGAAACTTCGTTCCAACATATGATACGCCTGATTCACAGGTGTTGCTATACTTATGCGTCGCAGTGTAGGACTGCGTAGAGAACACTGACAAGGAGCATAGAATCTGACTTTGTTACCGTGGTTTTGTCGCTCTTCGCAGAATTATGTATAAACTTGAGTGTTCTACATTTTAGTCACAAGTTTAATTAAAAGAGGCCGAAAAAAGTATTGAAAGGTTCAGTGAAAATTCCGAAAATACTTGCCGGCCGGGAATACCTACTCCTACACTGCTCCCAAGTAGTCGCTACTGCGCAGTAATGCTTTCTTTTATCATGAAACCTCAGCAAGCCCATCAAGAACACGCAGATTTTTGGGTGGATTACCACTGGCACCAGTACAACAGCACAATTAGTTAGGCCTAATCTTCAACCTTTTAGGGTCTAACGACGGCGCTAAGCGCCAGCAGCTCACAAAGGAGAAGGAGGATCAGTAGCGAGGGTTTCCTCCATTGCATATTTTGAAAGGGATTTTCGCAGAGCCTCTCATTAAATTTTCTAGTCTCTATCAGTGAGTGTTGTGATCTGAAAGCATGGAGTTTAGGGAAAAAAAACATTACCATATCTTACTTTTGTTTAATTTCAATGAAACCATCCAAGGGTATTCGCCTGGGCTTGTCTTCGTACCTCCCATTGATCTTCTGGTCCGTTGTGCTTCAGATGAGTCTGAAAAACTATTCAGAGTGTTTATGTGACACTGCCAGTAATCTTGAGAATGTCATTTTTGTATTTGTGTTGTTTCTTGCTAAGTTGCTGCAGCATCACATTTAAGGAAGTTGTCTATTGGTCTATAAGTCTAGTGCTGCTTTTTAGCTTATTCACCCCTTTTCTGTGCAGAAGTCTCGGCAGCGAAACGCACTCGATCGATCGCATGAGCGGGCCTTCGGCGAGCGGCCGCCATGGAATACATAGCTAGCGATTTCGGAGTGACAGCGCCTTGGCGTGTGCCTGCAGCCCACCACGGTTGTCAGCTTCTGTTGTCTGTTCCATCTGTCATCTGGACGGTCTTGTGTCTGATGGCTCTGGTGTCTGGTCGGCGGTATGACGGCTCGGGTGTCTGAACGGTATGTTGTTTAATCCTTCCTGTATGCCTGGTAGCGGGGATGTCTGGTCGCTCTGTTGTCTGAATAGTGGCAAGAGGTGCTAAAGGATCCGCACGGTAATGTCATATCCTCATTACGAACCACCCAGGTCCAAGAAGGAACTAGACGCCCTGTTCTGCTTGAGCGGGATGGAGCGTCCACAGACAGGCACGGGGCCCTGCGATTTAGCCAGCAGTAGCTTCAAGCGTGCATCCCTAGTATTTCATTGAAGTTGTGTTTATTCTCTTTTTTATATATTAAATACGCTGACCGTACTTTCAACAAAAGTTGTGTCCGTAGAGGGAAATTGAATAGCAAGGGTGGCTTGTTAGAAATTTGAAGAAATTCCATAGTCTTATAATCAGCCAAACTCATGTCGACATAGAGGTAATCTTGGATCAGGACGGAAAGTCTTCCGAAGGTCCCCCAACCCCCAACCATCTAACGTGGATGCCAAGCCACAACAACATCTGTATCTTACGGATATTAGCAGCACTCACAAAACAGGTATGGCTCGCAAGTCGACGCGGAATGCTGAATAATCGCAGTTGAAATTACCTGTTGGAAGAAACTCATCACTAGTGGTCCCGCGCAAGTCGTGAATAAACTTTAATAACAAACCAAGGATGCGTTTGAAAAAAAAGCGCGGTACCTTACGCTGTCTTGTGCAGACGACGGTCGATGCAAAATGCTGCGATTGGTTTTACGCTCCAGTGGAGAATTTGAAAACTGCTCTACACACGGTCGTCATTAAAGGGAAAAGAGAAGCAGATTGCTTTGTTTTGATTTTAATTGTGTTCTTTGCAGGCCTTGCGGTCATTGAGTACTTAGCCCTGACTGGAACCTATAGTTGAGCCAATCAATCGGAATGACGCTCGAAGGTATAGCCTTGCCGCAGGCACGGATACCAGACTCTGAGTGATCGTGAATCGTAGATTATGTTTTGCTCGAGGCAACAAAATGAGTTAGCACAGTAATCCCCTCTAGCGGTTCATTGTAGAGTTGCAGATAGCCATCAGAAGCAGCGAGCAGTACATCCGATGGTGTTCTACTAGCGCTCAAGAAGGTTCTCAAAACGTTCTCGATAGCGCTGGAGCAAAAGCCAGTATTTTCAATTGGGAAGTAATCTGTACGGATGCCTTCGGAATAGGCTTGATCCCTATTACTTGTTGGCAGCGATCTAAGTTCAAAAAGACTTAGTAATCGAGGACGTGCTCAAGGTTGTGTTCTGGTCAGAGCGCATACAAGTCATCACACAAAAAGATCGAGAAGCGCCGCGGAGTAAGCATAGGGCCGATAGTGACGACCGGCAAGAATACGCGGCCGACAGGCTCATATCAACGTCAGCACAAGGCCTGAGAGCGTGTTTCCAATTTAGCGAAGAAGGTCATCTACAGCGGGCATGTCCACCTACAAAGAAAACCCATGCTACGCTCGAGGCCCTGAAAGGTGCAAGGGGAATCGCAGCAGCAGGGACACAGTCAAGAGCGTTCTTCGTTTTTAACTCACGTGGAGTCGTGGTGACGCAATGTCAAGAACAGCAAGGACTTGACCAAGGGTAACGGAAAGCTCTGCTTCTACGATTTCGACAAGTTCTGAGCTCAGTGCAGGGCTGTGATTGATTCCTGACCAATGATCTTTATAATGTCGGTTTCATTTCTGATGCGAGCACAGGAACAAGTTGCTGACTGGGTTGTATGGTACAAAAAATAGTGAAAAGCAGTTTCTCATCTCAATATTTTTTCTTCTCAGAGGATTCCTTCATTGACAGTTGTTTACTACAATTTAACATCATTTTGAAAATATCAGTTGAGGTAATTCGAGTTGAAAACTATACGACGGGCCCAGAATTTTCCATGCCCGAAATGGAGTCCGCAAAATACAGATATACAGGGCACGTCGTAGTCCAAATGACGTCAGGTTGAGAACCAGGCTCATGTTTGGTGTCGTCGGGTAATTGAAGGAGCACTTGGGCCAGGCCCGAGGTTTTCATCGCAATGAACATTGGTATCTTTTTCTAGAATGACCTGAAGCAAAGGTGGTTAACATCGAGGAGGCGGAGTGAGTGTTGAAGAATTAAACAGAAGTCACACGGGCTCCAAGACCGGTTTTAATTTTAACTTTGGGGAGACAGAAATCTACCAAAAGTCGATCGGCGAACACTGAAGCATTTTCTCCAAGTCATTCAATTAGACTGAATTTGTGCCTTATTCATTGGGAATGTCAGTTTTACTTACTGAGAAAGCGTCTACCACAATCCTGCTCAATCACTTCATTTTCAGCTTCCGTCACGTTGCCAGCGTGGGCAAAGCAGACAAGCACGACCGAGAAAACAAGTTTCATCTGCAAGTTGTAATGCTTTTGCAAAACTAATACGGTCTAGTTGGTTGCAAAGACTGCATAAAAACTCTTTCAGTGACAAAGTTTCATTGCGACTTGTTGTCAGCATCAGTAAATGAAGATGTCTTATATATTTGCTTTGGACCGCACCTAAGATCCTTCAGGTACTGACGCTGCCTCAAACCGAAAAGAAAATGCACAGAGTTGAAAAATAAACGGAAAGGGTAACGCTCACATCCCAGAAGAGGGTGATGGAAGAATTTGCGAAGTAGATGTGATATCATGAGAAACCAAGGACATCGATAGTTACCAAATTGCCTGCTTAAAGGCAGTGTTCACGATAATCTTCGATTTTGAGATAAATCGCTTAATCGATTATTTGCCCTCCGAGAAGAAATGAAATGTCGAAGAAACCGAGAAAAACGCACCGAAAGGAAACGAAATCCTTTACTCTCACCCCGCTTCTTATTGCTCTCACTGGAACTGTTCGTTGTTACAACGAAATCTTTTGTGGACCCGCTTTTTACAATTCTCTATTTTGTGTTGCTCCGTTCTTTCCTTCAGACCCTAAATAATACTGTTTTGCCCGAAATATTCTTCCATTTTCGATGAGTCCCATTTTTTACCGAGGACAACCACCGTGAACACGTTCATCCAACCGGACAACAAGCCCAGGTCAGAGAATAATATCACTGAAATAAGACGATTTAGTGCGTCTTTCGCCGTTTCTTCGTAATTTTGGTAACACTTGGTAGCCAACACATTTTTTGAGTGGAAAGCTCGGGAACGAAAATCATCGTGAACACTGCCCTTAATGTCGGGTTCTCAGTTGTACACTTTTATCGGTAGCCGTTGAAGGAGTGGGCAGTCTCATTCTCATTGGGAACACTCACTTTCAACACCGCAGGAAACATCAGATAACGTGGAGGAACCCTAATGGAATAGACGTGGCCACTCTTGACTACGCGCTGATAAATTTACGTTTCAGGTCTTCATTGAACGACGTGCGCCCTATGAGAGGCGCTGACTGCGGTTCAGACCACTACCTCCTGCGTGCATTGGTGAAGCTTCGGTTGCAGCGAGCGAGGCGTGTGGAACCTCTAAGAAAAAGACTTGATTGGTCGCAGCTAATGGCACCCAATACGAAGGAGGCGTTTCAGTTCGCACTGTCGAACCGTTTTGCTTTGTAACTGAAGCTGATTCTGTGGACGAACAAGAGAGGCAGACAACGGACGCCATCCTGGAATGCGCCGAGCCACTTTGCCCTGTCACTCGCCGGCGGACGCAACCATTGATATCGGACGAGTCTATACGCCTCATAGATGAACGCAGGCAAACGAAACTGTCTTATTTCAACTGGTATCGGGAGCTGTGTAAAGAACTTCGACAAAGGTTGAAGGCGGAACGAGAGTCTTATTGGAACAGAATAGCCGACGAAATGGAAGAGTCTGCTGTTGAGCATGACTATCGCTCACTCTACCGTACACTGAAGCGCCTCGGGAAGAAAACTAAGTCCGTTAGCGATAGCATCAAGAACTCAGACGGAACGTTCGTGCGCACTGCGGAGGAACGCCTACAGCGTTGAAGACAGTTCTTTGATGACCTTTACAATCACGACGCACCACATGGACCGGTTATCGAGTCGCCTCCAATAGAGGTGTCGCAGGAAGCTGCTATGGACTCAGAACCTTCTGTGGAAGAATTGAGACGGGCTGTCAAGTCTCTGAAGAACGGTAGGGCGTCGGGCGTCAACGACGTAACAGCTGAGGCAATCAAAGCTGGCAGAGACATTCTGTTGGGTCAACTTCCTAAGCTGATAAAGCTCATTTGGCAGTCTGAGAACAAACCACTCACTTGGAAGCGTGGTATCATCGTGCCTATCCACAAAAAGGGTGACG
The DNA here is from genome assembly GCA_029168955.1 of Aplectana chamaeleonis. NCBI lineage: Eukaryota > Metazoa > Nematoda > Chromadorea > Rhabditida > Cosmocercidae > Aplectana > Aplectana chamaeleonis. The sequence continues at coordinate 449,364 of JAPDOI010000249.1, read as the reverse complement.
CGAGGGACTGTCATACCTATCGCGGAATAAGTCTTTTATCGATTGTTGGAAAAGTCTTCAACAGGATCATTTAAAGAAGACTTCAGCAACATCGAGAACAAACCAGCCGTGAAGTGCAAGCAGGATTTCGGCCGGGTCGTAGCTGCAGTGACTAAATTTTCGCTCTGCGTCAGCTTTTAGAAGAAAGGATTCGTTGTGGTAAACGCGTTGTTATCGTGTTTATCGACTTCAAGTCAGCATTCGATTGCGTTTACTGGCCGGATTTATGGGGACCACTTGAATGCGAACACATACCGAAGAAGATAGTGAAGCTGCTTCAGGAAACATACAATGGATCAACTAGTTGCATTCGCCTCGGAGATAGGCTGTCTGAAGAATTCACGATCAATGCTGGTGTTCGTCAGGGTGATGTCATATCGCCGCTACTGTTCAATACTGTGATCGATGCCATCATGAGGAAGGCCTTTGAAAACAGAAGAGGCGTCCAGTACGGTACCAATGATTACGTGACGGACTTGATGTTTGCAGATGATAGTGCTGTGTTCGCGGATACCGATGCTGAGGCAGCGTACTTAATTGGTGACATAGCGCAGATTGCGAACTCCTATGGCTTGCGAATCGATAAGGATAAAACGAAAGTCATGACATCAAACGGATCGCACGCCTCTGTGCACTTCGAAGGAGCTGAACTCCAGCAAGTGAAGGAGTTCAAGTATTTTGGATCAGTAGTGCAGGGGAAGAAAGTGGCAGCAACGACGGAGATCCACAGCAGAATCGGGAATGCTTATTCTACTTTTGCTTCGCTTGGATGGTGTCTGTGGAAGACAGCCTACGTGTCGATGAAGACGAAGATTCGGCTGTTGCGAGCATTGATAATTCCTATACTACTATACGGCTCGGAAACGGGGACGCTGCTCATGTCGGACCTGGTAAAACTTGAGTCCTTCCAGATGCAATGCTTGCGCCAGATCCTCGGGATCACCTTTTGTGACCGCATACGCAACGAAATCATCAGGGAGCAATGTGACCACCAGCCTACGATCGAGGACCAAGTCCAGACCAGACGATTCCGATGGTTTGGACACGTTTGCAGGATGGACGCAAGCCGATTACCGTACAGCATGCTATGGAGGAAATGGTCAGTGCAGTGAACGATCCAGCGAACGGCCCCTTAAAAGACATGGCTGAAACAAATCGAGGGTGATCTGAAGAGACAACGGTGCAGTGTCCTTAAAGGCAGCATTCACGATCGCAAACATTGTCGAGATATCAGCACAAATAGGCCTGCACGGCCTCTACCATGTCGTGAACGGCGTTTGAAGCGCTGGAAACCATCCAGGATGACAGTATTTGACCATACCTGTCACGCACGCCCGTATTTTCACACCCTTTTGAGTAACAGAATGAAAAGGTGAACTTGAGAAAACATGTGATAATTGGGAGTGATAGCATAATCAAATGGGAGTGCACGAGAGAAACAGCCCGATTTACTTGAATATTACCTGTCTAAACACCCTCATAAACTCTCATCCACTTTCGAGAATGCCGCTCTACTCCGGGTGGCTTTTGAAAGTGGAGGATTTCATCAGTGCACAAACATGTAATATCCAGGTAAATCGAGCTGTTTCTCTCGTGCACTCCCATTTGATAGTGCTATCACTCTCAATTATCACATGTTTTCTCAAGTTTACCTTTTCATTTTGTTACTCGAATGGGTGTGAAAATACGAGCTTGCGTGACAGGGATGGCCAAATACTGTGATCCTGGATGGTTTTCAGCGCTTCAAACGTCGTTGACGACATGGCAGGGGCCGTGCTGGCCTATTTATGCTGATATCTCGACCATGTTTGCGAGCGTGTATGCTGCCTTTAATGCTACATCTAATGCTACGAATCGTTCTTAATGGAAGCGTATCGTTCAGACCGCTCGAGCTCCCACGGCACCAACAGCAGTGTATTGGCTGAGAGGTCATTTCGCTCCGTCAGACGCCAGCTAACGGGATGAGTGCGTGAGTGAGTGAGAGTTGCGCACCGACCGCGTGGCAATCCGCTTTGACCGTGTCTCAGTCCGCATTGACCGTGTGGCAATGCGTACTGATTGCTTGGCATTGCGTACCGACCGCGTGCAAATTGCGTTCCGAACGTCGCCCATCTCGCGATCGATACGCCACTTGCGCGCGGTCGGTCCACCCCATTGTGTGAGTTATTGTACAGGGCCCATCAGCGCTGGAGATCGTCGAAGAGTGCGAACGAGTGAGAGCAAGCGGTTACGCGACGTATGGTGGAGCCTTACTTAGACAGTCGTCTTGTAGGACGTTGACAAGAAAGGGATAGTTTCCCAGGGCGGGCATCGTATTCAACCCCTCGTTGCCAGCAGCAGCTATTGCTAAGAGCGGTATATGTTTTCAAAGCATGCTAGTGTTTAACCTTCGTTATCAACAGGAGCTGCTGAGGTTCCCGGCTGCTGCGGTCGATAACAAGGGGTAAAACTCCTGCTGCGTTGAAAACATATGCCGCTGTTAGCAGCAGCCGCAGCTGGCAACGAGGGGTTGAATCCGATGTCTTCCCTTGATATACAACCACTATTGTGCGACTACCCCACGATAGTGTGAGTTTTGTATTACATGAATGTGTTGACTGCCATTCTGATCACAGAATTAGGGACGATTGTTCACGTCATATGGCAATCCCCACCGTTCGAGTCTGGAGCGCGCCAATTTTCAGAACTTTATTCTTATCAAGCCGATTCGTGCCGTGGAAGTTCACGATCGATCAACAGTTGATCAGAAACCCTAACCTACGCGATAACTGGAAGGATTTGAATATTTAATGCATTCGTATGGCCTGTTATGTATTCCGTAGACAATCATGCATAATGTGTCGGGTTTCAATGAGTTTTGAAAACATAAAGAGAGTTTACAGTATTCAGGAAACAAGAGAGACCGAAGGATCTGTGGAACTTCGGTAGAAGTTTGTGGTTTCGAATGACTAATTATAGGAGAGGGAACAATGATGATATCGAGCTGCACAAAGAGTTTAAGTACGGGACGGACGATGAGAAGGAGACCTCATTCATCTGGTGAAGAAGTATTTGTGCAGGCCGCCAATTTTGTGATTTGTACAATGTTATGACTTCTAGAGTGAAGGATCGTTTTCGGCTTACATTTATGAGCGTCTGTCGCTGAGGCACGACTTGTGTATGGATTTTCAGATGTTCATCTCCTAGCGACACGACAATTCCAAACGAATGTGCAAAGTCTTATCTTTCATAAAAGGTTTTAGGCCCCGGTCATAGTTGGATGAGCCGACGTCTCCGGCCCGGTCGATACACACAGAATGCATTGGAAATGGGATGCAAAAATCACTCGGTGTATCCCCCCCCGCACCCCCCAACACCCCCCAACACCCACCCGGCCGATACGTATGAACAACATGGTGAGGTGAAGCTGAGAAAATCACTCGGTGTATCCCCCCCACCCCCCAACACCCCCCCCCCCCCCCCCTCCCGGTCGATACGTATGTTTAAAATGATGGGGTGAGGTTGAGAAAATCACTCGATGTATCCGACGCGGTCGATATCCATGCAATACGTGGATGAGAAAATCACCGGGTGGGCGGGTCGATGATAAAACATTGCGTATCACTGGAAAGCTAACCTTACTGCTACCTCCGTTCCTTCCCCGTACTCTCCTTCACTATTTCTCTGAACAGGTGCAATCCTCTTGGCCACGTAATCATCGTCATATCTAGTTGGATACATCGAGTGATTTTCTCAACCTCACTCCATCATTTTAAACATACGTATCGACCGGGTGGGTGTGGGGGGGTGTTGGGGGTGCGGGGGTGTTGGGGTTGCGGGGGTGCGGGGGGATACAAATGCAAATAGCACCAACTCTGACCGGGGCCTTAGACGCACGTGACTACGAATAATGTTGTGTAGCCCACCATTCGGATTCGTAAACAAAATTGATGATGCCCAATTGATAAAGGCCAGGGATGAGCGGTGTGTCTTTACTCACACACCTTCCTTCACCAGGGGTCGGCGGTTGAGGCTCTGAACGGACTAGAAAGTATGTAGGATAACAGCACCAGCGATGGCCAAGATATGACAAAATCGGAGTGAAGACTTGGAAAATTTTGAAGCCAGCTCAAAAAAGCCGAATAGGGGGGGGGGCGGATAAGAGTACTCCTTGACCATGCGGTAGTCTTCATTTAGTCGCAGTGAACTGAGTTGAGTCAAAACGGTATGATTATCAATAACAATATCGCAAAGATCTAGATGTAATGCTAGCTCATGAATTTTTTCCATTTTAGGCTCAATTCCATTAAAAGGACTTGCGGAGAACACCGGTGGCTGCAAGTATCGTTACAGAGTTTGAGTGACTCAAGAACCACGTGAACCAGAAGACTCTCCAACTTGCCTTAATCGATTTAAAGGAAGCTTTCGATTGGTCAATTGAGTCCTGCATGAAGTGATTTCGTTCGCTTTGCAACGACTAATTGTATCGAAGGAGCTCATTGTCTCGATCAAGATCCTTTATGCTGATCAAAGGAGTAGTGTTCAAAGGTAAAGAACACCTAGAAAAATATTTCTCCGATATCATGCTGATCTTGGAGGGAGTCTCACGGTGAACACAGTGGTATCTCTCGAATCGTTCAAGACTCCCTATGAACAGAGTTATGGCTTCTTTATGATGGCTATATTTTGAGTGCCAAAATTTGGTGGGTGAGTTGTCTGAGGTCTGTGTTTCTCTTCATCCGTAATCGTGGTGCGAAAGCATGCCAGGATAAGGAGACAGCCCGGCAATGAATTGAAAAACAGCGACTTGTTGAGAAGTTAACAAGAGGCTAAAGAGTGGCGTGAACCTGGTTGTTCGGCTTCGAAACGAGTTCGTGTCCGGAAATCGGCCAAGAAGGTTATGGCTTCAGTTTTTTGGAATGCGAAAAGATTTTGTCGGTGGATTACTTGCAAACTGGTGAAACAATTTATTTTGAATATCATTGCGACCTTTTGAACCAGTTGAAGAAAAAAATTGGAAAAAAAGACCCGGCTTGTAAAAGAAGAAAACCCTTTTTAAACAGGACAAAGTACCGTGTCACAAGAGCATTTGGACAATGGGTTCAAAGAGATTATACTGAATAATGAAGTGTTTTATGAATCATAAAACTGTGTTTTTCTTATCGAACTACAAAACTTATTGATCAACCTGGTACATCACAAGCGGCGACATGCGGCTGCGTCTCGGCGTAGCTCTAATTGCTGGAAAAACTCCACGACGCTCGACTGCGGTTGTATGGGCGCTTTCTCTGCATGTTGGGAACGTCACCGTTTGGAGAGCTGACCTGAGTCTTAGCGTGCCTGGCGAACGATCTAAAAGATGACCGAGACATTTCTAGCATGACAAACTGCATGCAGATTCAAAGGCTACTGGTGAACACCTTGACGAGGCGCATGCAGGGCCCAATAGTTGTAGATAGCTTGGAACAGGGGGGGGGGCAGTCGTAACGATTCCTTAATGGAAACGAAAAATTGGATGGGGGATCGCGAAATTTTTGCTAGAAGTACATAATTTAGAACAAAAGAACGAAGCAAAAATATTGCATAATTTGTGGAAAGTTGTTTTTGCGAACTGAAAACAAAATTGCAACTGTTTGCAACTCGAGAAGAACCAGCTCTGACTCCATTCAACTGTTTTCAAACACCTTGTGGGCGGAAGTTACTCTGTCATAAAGAAAACCTCAGAAGATGTACGCCTCCCCCCTAAAATTAAAATTTTCACCTTCAAAGATAGCTGAGTTTCCAATAGAATTCCCCACAAATCGTCGTACCTTCATTTCTCTAAACCACTGGTATACGAGAGTTGAGATGAGGTAAAGTGTAGGACGTTGACGAACCAATTTGCGAATTGCAGGGTTTTGTCCTCTCTATCCAACCGGGGTCTTCCTCCAGCATTGGAATTCCGTACCAAAAAGTGTCCAGGCTCTGAGGTAACTGTACCGTGTGAATAATAGCACACAGGTTCCTGTCCCAGCTTCTCATACATACGTCGAAAATAATCATACGTAAGAATATGTACGGCGACGAAGTTAACGCGCCCTAATCTAAATGCATTGCCGCGAGCGTTGGCAAAACGCAAAGCTTTTTTTATCATTATCATGTTTACCATGACATTTGTTTATCATTATCATCTATTATCTGCAGTACATTACCTTCCTTTGACGATTTTTTCGTAACTTTTATCCTCTTATCGTGCTAATATCCTTTTTCGGATAGTTCCTCACACTCCGAGCTATTATGATGACTGTTTCTTTCCAAACAAATACATCGTGCCCAGCCCAGCTTTGCCCAGTCCAGCGCCTGCACCCTACATTTCATAGTTAGTGTTTTTATTTGAATTTTCCTTCAGCCAATCGTTTATATTCAGATTTTTGATCGGGCTCATGCGGGCTGTTTTGTTTCTTATTTCTTTGTTTTCAAAAATGTTAGCATATTCCAGCCTATTTTGTGGAAAAAAAAACAACAAGTCGTGGCGCCCAACTTGTTTCTAGGTGAATTTCGATCGAGCCACTTGTGGGCCACTTTTTTCACATAGTCTTACTTGATTGTTTCATTGATTTCAGCCGAGTTTTTTTAGAAAAAAAAGCAGTCCAGTTTTTCCTGGGTAATTTCCGATGCTTTCGGGCGCCGACTAGCCTTCGTGAGGGGTCGTAAGTATTCCACTGCCATTGCTGGAGCCTGGACGCATGACAAGGGACTAAGAAGCCAGAGTTTCAGAAGAGCGGAGCCCGCTTAGAAGATTCAAATGCCGAAGGAGAATGAGCGCAACCATTCGGTGATTGATAAGCTCAACAAGCTGAATCGAAATAAGCCTAAACAGTGTATTGTTGACGGCTATTGTGGAAGTCGCGTTTCTATTACTGCATGCGGATTGTCAATCCCATTCAAGGAACCGGAGCTAGAAATTCGATATGGATTTCAGCGCCGATAATTGTTTTGAGTAACAGCACTTTTACATCGGTGGTAACAAAAATCTTAAATAATCATTCATTTTAGACATACATTTATATGTAGTAAATAGATTACCAAGTATCCAAATGTGTCCTTGTGTCTTGTATCTTCACAAAAATTTTTCTGTTCATCTGTTTAGAACTGACCTGCTCTCTAGGAGATGCACATTGCAAAATCCATACAAGTGTAATGGCTTTACCACAGCTGCTCATACATTTAAGCTAAACACGACCCTCGTTCCTAGAAGTCACAAAATCGTACAAGGCACAAAACTGTATGGCGGCCTGCTCAATTAGTTCTTCGCCAAACGTATGAGGCCCTCATCTCAGATCCGTACTTAAGCGCTAAGCGCTTCCCAATTTGACCGACGCTCTCTCTTTCAACTGTGGTTAGCATCTCAATGCCGCCAACACATGTTTTTCTCTTAAACTGCTTGTTCTTTCTTCTCAGGAATTTGAAGACTCTCGTATATACACCACACAGCACGACACTGCTCCTCTACGCACTGCAGTCCGAAGCACAAACTTTCGTCAAGGGGAATTTAGGAACCAAATCAAGAATGAATGATGCCGCTTCCAGTAATCAGAGTACCTCTGAAAAAAGAACGACCGATAGCGCTATCAGATAACGGTCATCGAAAGAAACTTTCATAACATTATATTTAGAATCTTGAGTGCCCTGCCCCAACTAGGTTTGCGCCTATTACGTCACACAGAGCCGCTTTGAGAGCAGCGTTCGTGATGTGGAAGTCTGTGAGCTCACAATTGAAAACTACTGGGTGGGTAGCGACGAGTGAACCGAATATGAGGCAGCACCCATGAAATTAGAAGGGGAAAACATTACACAGCTTCACTAGAGCCTTTGAGCTCCATCCCTTTCTCGAGATCCTGCTCCTGAATGATGAACTCACGTTGACGACGCGAGTGATTATCTGAAGAAGTATTGCTGGTAAAAGAATGCCGCTAAGATATGCAGCAAGTTCACGATGATTTTTTCTATGTCAGCCAGCTCCTGTCTCAGTAGAAGGAGGGTATCTTACTCTCGGTCCTAAATAACTGTCTTCGACTTTTCCTTGGCGGTTCGCCCAGTGTAAAGAAGCCTCTCGACAGTTTTAGTCTAGGGAATAGACGAGGTTGCGGCTGTCGATTGTTGCTCTAGCTATCCTCAATAACTCCATTGGGAAAAGGAGAGGGGAGGTACGACAAGGATACACTTTTTTGCCTAAACTATTCACTACCGCCTTGCAGTGAAGGGCATACGTGTAGATGCGAATTTTTTTTCGAAACTCTTGATCTTCTACAAATTGTCATATCTTGATAAATACCATCACGGAGCTGAACAAGGTAGGGAGAAGGGTTTGACAGTTAAATCAAGGAAACACATTTCCTTGAACCACGCTTTGTGCGGAGAAGCTGTGATTAGGATTGTTGGCTCACCGATTGTGGATAATAATTGCACCAAGCCACCACGCAACAGTATCCGACGCTTTCCTTTATCTGCATCCTACCATATCTGAAGCTCTCTTTTTTTTTCAACGCAGCTAACAGCGTAGGACAACGTACTTTGGTGCTCTTCACTAAGGTTTTTGTAATGAACATTATACCACTAAATTTATCGGTTAATCCAGAAAAACAAATTGACTGATCTACTTACAGATGCACATTCTGCTACTGCTCACCCTAGCTTGCATGGCGCAAGCCGGCAATGTGACTGAAGCTGAGAATATAGCGATTAAACAGGAGTGTGGTAGACGCTTTTTAAGTAAGTAAATAAAATTGATATATTTGTGTGAAGAATAAAAGGCAAAACTCAACTCAGCTCTATAGGAGCGGATCAATGATAATGCTTTGGAGCAATATGATCATTTTTCTCGCCTAAACTTCCAATTATAATCACTCTCGGAGCATGTGCATATTTCCTTTGAATTCTGGTGGGCATGTTCAGTGATGTACTCAATCAAGACCACTTTCAGGCAGCGTACATACGTCGTCGCGAGAGCGGGCGTTCTCGCTGTTGTGTGCCTCTTGACGTTCCTCAACGCTGGAGCAGCCCGTTTCCGCAAACCAACACAGGCAAACACCCCCTACCTCTTGCTGATTTGATTGAAAACTTTGATCAGGTGATCAATCGCTCGAGTCAGCGTAAGGGCTGATGATTTCCCACGGTTCTCGATTTCCTCGCTGGTATTATGGAAAACTAGGGCAGTAGTTTTGATACAGGTTTAATTCTTTAGTGATAATGCAGCAAACTTGAAACTTGCTGCTTGCTTTGAGGTACTGGCGCAAGCGCGCGAGAGCGAGCAAGCGAGGGCGCGCGAGAAGTAGCGCCTGTGAGCGGCTAGCGAATCGTGTGATTACGATGACCATCGATTTTTCGTATTCGCACGCTCTTGCCACGTATGGACGGAGCCTCACTCCAGGCGCCGAATGCATCATTCGGCCGGATTGGGGCAGGGCAGTTTGCGCCTTTGAAGAACTCTGTAAATCAACAAATCAATCGTGCCCCAGCTGCCCCAGCTCGGAGGCCAGGGCAGCTAGAGCAATGAAAAACACAGCCGGGGCACAATTGCTTAGATGATCTACTGCTCTCGCACTGCGATCTGCAATGATGCCGACTGCCCTGCCCCTACCCCGACCCGGCGCGTTGATGCATCCGACCCCAGGTAGTTTTGGGAAAAACCATGGTCATTCGGTCCGGAGAATTTCTTCCGCTAAAGTAGGTTGCTGAACTAATCAGCCCAAGGCTCCGCGGCTAAGCGAAAAGTTCTTTGAAATCGTTAGGATTTCAGTGCATGAATTTGGATATACATCTGTCATCAGTCCCACCGTTTGGCGCGTGCCGCCTCTAGCACCTCCATACAAGATTCAGGAAGTCAGAAGATTCACCGATTTGCCCATTGGAGATGAGAAGTAAAAGTCATTTGCTGAAAAGATGAGGTGGAAAAGTCATACAACGGTCTGGGGCAACGGAAGTTCGCACACATCGTCTATACAGTTATCGAGCCTGCTGACCCTAATGCCAGGCAACAGGATTGTAAATAATACATATCCTGCACGCCAAAATTCACTAAAGAGTAAATTGACCAGTCATTGTTGATATGCAGGCTGCCCGGTTGAGATCATTTGCAAAAGGCCTGGGATCTTCTGTATATTGCATCGAACAGCGAAAAGATTAAGTCAGTCGACTCCGAGGTCTTCTTTTCAAATACCTGGAATCCTGTTTTGACTGGGATCAATTATGACGGACAACATCATTACGTACGTAATGCCATTTGGATAAGCTACCTCAGAAGTACGAGAGGATTTCGCCTAGACTCTGGTTCATTTTATATGAACTCCTGTTTTCGATTATCACAGCGCGGAGCGGTGGCTTTTTCGTCGGAGCCTCCTAAATCACTAGTTATATTCCACCGAGGCTCACCACTCCGCTGCTGGTGGTAAGCGAAATCCACTGGTCACTAGCGGTTGGCCAGAGTCTAACTCCCTGCGTTTTATCGGCGAACAATATTTATAACATTCTGTATTAGATATGGGCATCGGGCTAGAGGTTGGCGTAATATAATGTTCTCATGGTATTTCAGGCTCATCACAGCGGTCGAAAAGATCAATGGGAGGAACGCTGACAAGCCCAGGCGAATATCCATGGATGGTTTCACTGAAAGTCAAATCATGTACGCCGTTTCAAACTATGAGAGAATCCACCCCATTAGGCATCAAAAGAAGCAAATTAGTTATCAGGGCTCGGCTAGTATTCCCAGTTGGCAAAAATCAATTTTGAAAAAAAAATGTTCTATGACAAGAAACTGAACTTTATAGCTAATTCTCAACATATATGTATCAGTCTGGTTGGGGAAGTTTCCCAAAGGTCGCAGCGAAAATGGCGAGCCTAAAAAGATCGTTTACAATCCTTGAACATGCTATTCTTTCAAACAACTTTCTTCAACGTTCTTTCTTTTCTATGACAAGAAACTTAACTTGATAGCTAATTCTCAACATATAAGTATCAGTCTGGTTGGAGAAGTTCCCCAAAGGTCGCAGCGAATATGGCGAGCCCAAAAAGATCGTTTACAATCCTTGAACATGCTATTCTTTCAGACAACAACAAGAACGAAGAATACGTGTGTAGTGGCGCTCTTATTTCACAGAGGCACATCCTAACAGCATATCATTGTGCGATAGACACGTTACCTGACTACGACAAAACTCTGTGTGTTGATCCGTTTTTGGGTCCATAGTGAGTAACCTTTTGACTTCAACGGAAAAAAGTGGAACGGTATTGGCAAATGATCGGAAGCATTGTGCACATAAAGCGTGTCCAAATGAGAATGGCGGCCCATGCCGCCGGCGTGCTTGGCAGGCGGCCGTCGCGTTCGCCGATCTCGGACGAGCATGCGAAACCTCCCCCACAGCCATCGACTACGAACATGGCCGGCACCGGCTGCCAGCAAACACTGCGCCGCTCAGTTAGCTCTGCAGCAAGGGGGAGCAGGATGACCACCGTTTAAATCCCCCACTCGTCCGAGAGCGGCACATGCGACGGCCGCATGCCAAACACGCCGGCCGCATGGGCAGCCATCATCATTGGGACACACCATACAGAATACATGAGTCCTACTGATACTTTTCATACCCTATTAAAGGTTGGCGCAAGTTTAGTGCACCTATGTAATAGCCTATGGCACCGAGTTTCCGCCAACAATCTGGTAAAGATTTGTTAATCTTCTAGAATTCTTTGGTGATCTACTAGAATTTTGGTACTTCAGGAGAACATTCCAAAGTGCTGCTAAAGAGATTGGCATACTCGCTGAACAGGGATAGCATTCTGACCACGGTTTAAGGGGTTACCCTCGATGTGCACCATTTCAAAAAAGAATCTTTAGCATGGGAGCACGTGGATGTGTCTACATATTCATGCGCGTGTGTGTGAGTGTTCAGGCGCTTGTGCACATCTTTATACCGAAGTGCACGCTTGTTCATGCGCATGTGTTCCTAAAGTGCGTGTACTACTCTTTGTGAGCTTCTTGTGTGCGCAAGTGTGTTCTCACGTGCGTGCGTGTTTGGTTGTGCGTTAGTGTGTGAAAGTGTTTGTATGCGCGTATCTGCGTGCATGCGCGTGCATGCGAAATTTCGCATGCACATATGCACACACGGTTGTGTGAGGCTTAACAGCGTACTTTCTCGCGCACATGGGTATTTCCCGTCACGCGCTTGCTGAATCCCTCAGGCACCTGTACAAGCCTCTTCCCTTTCTCTTCGAAGTTCTAAGCTGTGCTCCTTTTCTTTGATACTCACACTATTCCGTAGGGCCGAGATCACACTCACAGTCAACCCGGTACGGCGCTGGTATCGCCTGAGCCGAGAACGGCGCGCGCGATCAGTGAATGCAAGCGCAATGCGGTGTGCCTGACTAAGACAAGACAGCTGCCAAGCTTGACGCCGTTGTTGGTCGTCCAGCGATTTTTCACATTTATCGCCGTCGAGTGTGCAGTTTAATGTCATGGTGGTGCAACGTATCGCCGCTATTCCTTGCAGAGCAAGACATCCAAGTAGGGGCTGCTTCATCGTCGCGTTGTCGTGCGATTTCAGTCCTCGCTATTGAATCACCCCGACAGAAAGCATAATTTCGCTTTCGTAGTGAACACCGGCGGCGTTTCTTACTTTACCCTAGAATTACCACTACTTAATCGAAAAAAGCCGCTATACTGAATTACTAAAAAAATAGTGGAATACAAGAATTTCCTAGAGAATTACCAAGTGATGTTCTGTTTATAGTTGCACAATCGAAAAAAATTTGTTCGACGAAGTTTCGAACGCACGAAATTTGAAGAAAAAATGAGCTTGACGATATATCAAACGAAGGAAATTTGAGAGAAATTCATTCGACAAAATTAAAAACGAACGAAAACGAACGAAAAAAGTTTGGAAAAATCTTTCAAAACTTTTTCGAAAGCTTCGTTCGTGGATATCTGTAGTTCTGATAATATTCTGGGATAAAGGAAAAAATATCAGTACCAGGGTAGATCTTTCGAGAAACTATCTGGTGAAAATCGCATTTGCCACAGTAAAAATCGCATAGTGATTTAACTCTGACAAATGTGTAGTTTTCAGTAAACTTCCAAGAAACAAGGAAGATGAACTACTATAACTAAAGAAACTTCCTTTCTTACCTGTTAGCTTTCCGACTTAATGATTTGTACTTTTTCAACAGCCATACTCAATGGGTTTTCGATGTTTTGACGCGTATCCTTACACGCGGAAACGATGTCACGGTATATGCTGGACCTACTTTCGGTGCCTCTAAAGCGTACACCGCATTGAACTATGTGAGTGAATATAATGTAGTACAAGGTTGTCTCGTAGAGTAATAGATTTTATTACAGTTTCAAAAATTTACGTTTAAACAGTATCTAAGCGTTCGATTCCACGATATATTCTCATAGAGAGTGGGTGGCGTAAATGACTCCGACCCTAGACGTAAGCTGATTGTGTTTTGAAGAACTTCAACGTCAAGATCACGAGGTTTCCAATCTTCGCATGAGAGCCAAAGCTAAAAGCCTTCGATGGGAGAATTTTGAACGGAGCGAGTTTCTATATGAGTGGTCAGTCAAGAGCCCATTCCTATGTTTGACAAAGGCTGCTCCACAAAAATCCTCGAATCCGTGCTAGAAAATCTTTGATAATTCTGACAATCAACTCCAGCAGTCTGATTCTGCTTAGAAGCTGATCAGGGATAGAAGACGTTCGAGGCTAACACCGACCGCTACACTTCTGGAACGGCTGACAGCCAATGCCGGCTGCAGAATGTAGCAGAACCTCAGAAGATAGGGCGGCCAAGGTTATTAGAGAAACTAATTGCGATCCGTGCTAGATGGCATGCCTGTCGCTGATCAGGGTAACGTGGTATACAATAGGCCTCAAATTGGGCTTATTACCCCGTGATGAAGTGCTTACTATCCAAAAACCGCACTCGGTCTCGCTTCCCGGAATCAAATAGCCCAAGCCTAAGGCTAAGTGCATACTTACCGTGACGGGCGACGCGACATTGTGTTCGGGATGGATATCGACAGAAAATCAATATGATTTAAATGCTCTGTCGCTAGTACGGCTAGTATGAACTAGGTCTAAGGCAGGGATCATACGTTCAGCGACGAGCAAAGCGACGCAACGTTAACCATCGATGTTTACCGAGAATCTCTATACCCGATATGCACTGTCGTTCTTTCTTCGTGGTAAATATGGACCCGGTCTAAAGATGGGGTTTTCCGTCTTAAAGGCACATTACACCCTCAGACATGAATTTTGTGATTTTCATTTGTTTGTGTAGTGGATCCCTACTGCATAACACGTGCCGAGTGCGAGATCCAAATTCCTGAAAATAAGCGAGATATAAACCACCACCACAGACCCGGCCCTCTTCACTCACCACCACAGGCCCGGCCCCCTTCCGGATTTTTGACCTCGATATCGGCTGGATGGATGGATGAATTCCCACCAAACTCACGTTCTTCAGTCCATTACCGGTCTTTGTCCTTATCCTGGCTCGCTCTCGCGCAACGACTGCGAGTGAAAAGAAATACAAACTTAAAGACAGCAGACACGCTCAAAAAAGTTGTCGAGATAACTAAACTTTGGTACCGCCGTAGTGACCTGTTGATTTCGATTATCACAGCGCGGAGCGGTGGCTTTTCCGTCGGAACCTCCTAATCACTAGTTATATTTCACCGAGGCCCGCCGCTCCGCTGCTGGTATTGATCGAAATCAACAGGTCACTACGGCGGTACCAGAGTTTACATTAGTGGGGTCGTACGGGCCCTAGAAGAGCCCTCACGAAGTTGGAAGAGTTGAAAACGAGGTAAAATGACCGTATTCGAGCCGTATTGAGTCACAAAATCATCCTTTTCCTGCCCGTATCGACGCCCCTCAATACAAAAGTTCAGTGCTGAATTACGGTCATTTTGGCTCATTTTTTACGCTTCTGAAGTCGTAAGCGTTCAAGAAAGGGCCGTACGAGTACATTAGCGTCGTTAGCCCAACAAATTTGTCACTAGCTCCAATATTTTAGCCAATGCGGTACAACTCGTCCACATCTGGGCCAATATAGAACGAACCGTTATATCTTCATTTCGGTCGAATTTTGTCCGGCGGTTTTTTCGCTATCTCTGAATATTAACAGCTTCAGACCTTCGATTCCTTCCATAAAATTGATATCATTTTTGAGCGTGTATGCTGCCTTTAAGACAACTCGTCCACCATTTTTTCGCCCTTAAATGATAGGCTTTCTGAGGGGCCATATCTTCTTTCGTAGGGGTTCTCGAACGATTTTATAGATACCACTGTGATCAGCGTGTAATTTTCTCCAATATAAGCATGAAAACAGAAAAATAGTTTTCTGGGTGTTCTGTGCCTCAGAATCGTTTTTCTATTTTTCTGCCTATCTTGAAAACGGTTCCACTCTGATTCCGTTGATGCTTCTGGAATCGTACAAGACCCTTTAGGAACGGAGTTATGGCCACTAAAAATTGAGCTGCGGAAGCATAGTGGACGAGTTGTCCGAGGCTTGTAACCTTCGCCATTTGCAACCGATGTATTCGAGCTGACTTGGATAAAGAGAGACGCTGAGAATGGAGGGAACAATGGGGCTATTGATCGGAAGCCATGGCTCATCTCGCCAATGTTGAGCTCGGAAGATCGTAGAAGGGGGTACCAAGGAGCAAATGCGCTTATGAGGGCACGTAAATATCAGAAAAATATGTAACCATATTCAAAATCCACCCTGTGTAGCGACCCTTTTGGTACTCCGCTTCTTACTGCAAAACTAAGCGGCGCTCTAGTGATCTCAAGCTCCTCCATGTCTGAGGAGACCTGAAAAACTCATATTGGCTCGGAATCAACTATTCTACTGTGTGTCTGGTGAACCAAATCGCTCCAAACAAATACCAGGTTGTTCAATAAGTTTTGTCGTTCGATTAGAGAGGGCGTTGCTACTTGCCCAAATTTTTTATTCTGTTGGTACACCCTTCATATGAACGTATGTGAAGTTTCACTTCAATCTGTCAATTCATTCTTTGCTTACAAGCAATTTAGTGCCGCAGTGTCACAGACATGGAAAAAATTTGAATATCGTGCAGTGATAAAATTCTTATTTTTGGAAGGTGAAGCACCAAAAGACATTCACGAACGAATGTTAAAAGCGTATAATGACTGTTCTCCTACAACTAGAACAGTAGAAAGATGGGTTGCTGAATTTAAACGTGATCGTACAAGCCTTGAAGACGATCCACGTGAAGGACGTCCAAAAAGCGCATCAACACCAGAAATCAGCCGAAAGAGCGAGCCATATTTTATGTGAAATTTTAGGTTTTATAATAGAAAGCAGCTAGGCTTGAATAAAGAAATCGACTTTGTGTTAGTGCGAAACTTGCGAGAAGTTATGGATGTCGGAGTCCTCTGCTCCGTGAACGCAGGTAGCGATCATCGGCTCATTCGATGCATCTTACGTCTACGCCCAACAAGAAGAATACAGAAACCGCGACGTGGATCATACACTGTGGATAACAACCTGCTTCGTCTTCATAGTGAACTCATGCTAGCCGATACTCGATTTACTGGCGAAGTAAATGAAGACTACAGAAGGATAACAACAATCATCAATACTGCGACTGACATCGCCACAAAATATGAGCCAATGCCACCACGGATATCGGCACGCACTCAACGACTCTTCCAAATTCGCCTCAGCTTACGATATGGAGGAACTACCGCTGTTCAAGGAATAGATTACGTGGAAGTGTGCAAGCTCGTTAGGAAATCACTTGAAGAAGATCTATACCAACGGCACCTTGCAATTTTTCGAAAAGCCGTTCACTCAGGTCGACTACGCTTAGGCAGAAAGGAAGAGACATGTGTTCGCCGACCACTCACCAGTTTACGACGAAACGCGACCGGTAGCCCGATCATCGCAAATCCTTCAACTCCGCATTCTCCACACGAGCGTTCCTCACCCACTCCTACCCCGAATGCCCTTGATCATGAAGCAGAAGCTGCTGACGTGATAAGAAATTTCTACAACGATCTTTATCACTGAATGAATGGCTCTCAACTTCCCCCAGTTGATGATATGACACTCAGATTCAACGAAAGCGAAGTCGAAGAAGCAATGAGAACAAGAAAGCACAAGTCAGCTCCAGGATCTGTTCTCGTCCGATCCCACGCCCTGCGTCCCCTCTCCCAAACCCTCGCCCACTCCCTTACCAAATTCTTCAATGCCATTGTTGCAACCAAGACCGTGCCAAAGAAAATGAGTTCTGCTGATACCATTCTGCTCTTCAAAAAAGGAGACCCGAAAAGCATTGCCAACTACAGGCCAATCTCTTTACTTTCTACGCTATACAAAGTCATGACAAAAGTAGTGCACAAACGTCTGGAAAGGTTTGCCGAAGACAATGCCCTACTCCCTTATCAACAGTCTGGCTTTCGCAAAAACTTTTCAACCATCGATCATATCCACACGGTGAGCACTATACTTGAAAAAAACGTACGAATTTAACACCTGTGCTTGCATGATGTTCGTAGATTTTCGCAAAGCGTTTGACACTATTGAACTTCCAGCAATATGGCGTGTTTTGGACTCATATGGGATCAACAACGACATCATAAAAACCAGTCAGATTCTTTACGCAAGTGGGAGCGCAGCTGTGAAAGTTGGAAATCATGAGGCCAAGCTAAACATACAACGAGGGATCAGGCAAGGCGATTCGCTTTCACCACTTCTCTTCATTCTCACTCTACAACACGTATTGAACAAACTGGATAGATCAAGTCTGGGGTTCTGCTTAGGAGGAAGACGTCTACCATACCTTGCACTTGCGGACGATGTGGTGATTTTAGCTGCAAATAGGAGAGAGCTCCAAGAGCTGGCGCAAATGCTTGCAGATGAATCGAAAGAAACCGGTCTCAGCATTAACTTCGGAAAAACCAAATGGATGGAAAGCAGCCAGAGCTTCACGTTGCCCGATATAACACTGCATATCAATAATGAACAGGTTGAGCGCGTTAGCGAGTATATCTGCCTTGGCCATCTCCTCTAATGTCCACGAGACCCAGCGAAAGAAATCCAGAGAAGAATCAGTGCTGGTCGGAAAAACTACTTCATGCACCGCAAGTTTCTACTTTTTCCCTGAATAAGGATTGGACTGGAGAGAAAACTTATCAATTCTTGCATTCTACCAGCTATCTTGTACGCTTGTGAGACCTGGACTTGGACCAAGGAAGTTGCGGTAGCACTTCGAACAGCGCAACGTCGACTGGAGCGAGCGATACTCGGAATACGCCTAATCGACAAAATCCCCGCGAAAGTCATACGGCGCAGAACTGGCCTGAAAGACTGGACAAGATTAGCTCTTAAACGCAAGTGGACATACGCAGCATCTTTGTCGACGAAAACCCAAGAATCGTGGGTCCGTTTATCAACAGATTGGATCCCTGTTGGACGACGTCACCCAGGCAGACCGCGAACCAGATGGCTTGATGAAATTGCGAGCTTCCGTGGAAGAAAAAACAAAGGAGGTCGCAACAGATTGGATCACACCTGTAGTGGGAGACGCTTAGTAGACGGCTGAGCTCTTCGCAACAAAAGTTCAACAATTGTACTGCTGCGATCAAGAGTCTTAATAAATAAAATAAATAAATAAATAAAAAGCTGTGTGCACAATGGGTGTCGCTTTCGCTAATAATGGAACAAAAATACATTTGAATGCGAATTTCTCAGTAACATTTGGAGTGTTTTAAGAAGAATAAGGTGGGTTTTGTTCGTCGACTCATCACTATGGATGAGGCACGGGTCTATCACCATGATCCTGAATCAAAACAAGAGGCTACAGAGTGGTGTGAACCTGGTTGCTCGGCTTCGAAACGAGTTCGTATCCGGAAATCGGCCAAGAAGGTTATGGCATCAGTTTTTTTGGGATGCGAAAGGAATTTTGTTTGTGTATTACTTGCACACTGGTAAAACAATTCTGAATATTATTGCAACCTTTTGGACCAGTGGAAGGAAAAATTCATGTAAAAAGCCCCGGGTTGCAGAAGAAAAAAATCCTTTTTTATCAGGACAATGCACCGTGTCACAAGAGCATTTTGACAATGGCGAAAATCCATGAATTAAAGTTCGAATTGTTGTAGGATCCACCGTATTCACCAGATTTGGCCCCAAGCGAATTCCATTTGTTTCCAGAACTCAAAAAAGTTATGCGTGGCAAGCGTTTTTCATTAAAGGCAGTGGTCACGATGAAAAACGTTATCGAAAAAACTACAAAAATCAGCTTAGATCAAAAACAGCTGAAAAACTATGAAGGTAGCGCGGTGAAAAACGGTCTACAAATAGAGTTTCTAGGGCCCAAAGAAGCTAGTTCGTGCACACGTGCACAGCGATGACGAAACAGATCGCAGTCTCATGCCGAGCAGTCAAAAATCATCGACATTCAGAGGACGAAATAAATGCAAATTTAACGAATAAAAACAGTTGAATAATGAAAGCATCACTTCAGTCCATGTTTTTGACTAGATGTGCACATAAATTCGAAGGTTCATTGATTGACATTCAATTTCAAGCTAGCTGATGTTCTTGATATAAGAGGTCATCGATGCCGATGATGTGGAGAGGGCTCGTCCACCATCAAAAGACAAGAAAGTTCAGGTTTCAAATTCGGCCCAAAACAGTGGTTTTTTCGCGATTTTTTCTTATAGGTTCTACTACTCGAGACCCAGGAAAGGATTTGGAGAGAAAAAGACGACAAGCATATTTGATCGCGACCACTGCCTTTAAATGAAGAGGTCATAAAGGCTGTTGAAGCGTATTTTGCAGACCTCCCGAATTCTCACTTCAGGGATGGGATCCACAGATTGGAGGATCGTTGGAGCTAGTGTAAAAGGCAGTGTTCGCGATGGAAAAAAAGATTTCAACTTTCTCGAAGAATCCTAAGCTTTCAGCCCTTCTCAAGACATAAATGGAAAAAGAAAGGTGAAAAACGGACCGGAAGTGGGTCAAAATCGTGTGCTGCAGTCGACCCACTGCTGCAGCCCTCCTAACAGACTAGTACTTATTTTGAAAGCCTTAGGCAGATAAACAACCGGTTATCAAAAGAATATTTACTGACATGTTCAAGTCGATTAGGTTTATCACATTTTTACATTGGAAACTTCTCTCCTCTAAACCGGTCAACTCTCCTAGTGTCAGAAATGAAGCGTCACAAAACCGATCCTATTTTGGTACAGAAGGACGGTTTCCGGTCATTTTTCGCTGCTCTTTCTGGCACGATTGTCTCAGCTGGCCTCTGACCTTCCCTACTCAACGAAAAGCTCTCTATCCATGATTTATCGCGAACACTTATCAGGGAGATTATTCTGAATAATAAAGTGTGTTTTAAACCATAAAATTGTGTTTTCTTATCGAACGACAAAACTTATTGAACAATCTGGTATGATGGTTCCTTTGATGTCTCCGACCTGTATACGGAAGGGAACAAGTGGCCCAATGTGCAGAAGGGTTCCCACAACTATGAATCGAGTAACGCTAAGAGAATAAAATGCCTTTATAGTTTTGAAACCAGCTGTATTGTTGTTTTTTTTTGGAGGGAAGTCGCTTTAATTTTAGTAGAAACCGTATGTAATGTTTCTAAAGGTTTTATTCAGAATTATAACTGTCACTAATTAAGCCTTCTGCTCAACTTATTCATCCATGCAAGAAGTTCCGCAAGGATATAGCTATAATTGAGTTATCTGAGGATATTCCCAAGGACGTAGCTTCACCGATTTGTTTACCAACATACGGACAGTCACCAAACAAACACAACCTTACCGCTGCCGGATATGGAATAAGTGAGTTGAGTCACTGTTCATTGATGTCGACTTATTCTCCGCAATAAGAAACATCACGATCATGGGTGTGAGGAATTTTCTGCTTTCTGTTTTTGCCCATTTTTACCAATCCCTCGATTTACTCTAATTCTGTAGAAATAAGCAAAATATGGCAGAAAACAGAAAAAAATCGTTAACCACGATTTGTGAAAAAATATTGCAGAGAGAAAAGGCCTGACTCATAAACGTTTAATTAAAACCATCGGCTTAGAAAACCTCACCCGCTTTCTTTGCGATTCCCTATGGTTTGCAACCTGAGGAAAACCTGTTTCAAGGCCATTCAACTGTTTTTTTTATCGCCGTGTAATCGGGAATTTGCTGTACTTCGTTGTAAAAAACACACTGTAAGTCGTACAACTCCCATTAAAAACAACTTCAACATAAAAAACTGAGTTCCAAATAAAATTTCCCATAGAGTTCCGTTTCTCGATCCAACAGGTGTACAAGAATTTGCACGAGGTGGACGTTGGCAAGCCACGCTTGCAAATCTGTGTTTTTGCCATCTCTATCCACCGGGTGACATTCCTTCAGTATGGGAATATCGGATCAGCAAGACTTCACACTTTGAGGTTAGAGGACCGTGTAGAGTTATGCACACATTTTTCTCTCGCAGCCTCTCTAACTTCTGAAAAGATTATATACGAAAAAATGTAAGGCGATGTAGTTAACGGGCCCTAATCTCAATGACGCGCCGCGAGCGCTGGAGCTACGCAACAATAATTCAAACGCTTCATTGCCTAGTTGTTCTGTATCAACCAAAGCTAACTCTCACGGCGGCAGCGGTGGTAGTTCGACCGATTCGGCTGGCTACTCATAGTTTACTACAAACGATGTTTTTACAAATTGAGCTTCGGTATGTTCTGTAAAATCCTTGTGAGTTATTAGTAACAACCACTGCAGGCAAGGCAGCATGACCCTTATTGCAGTAAAGCTACCAGTCGGGTAACATCATGATCCGGTTAGCCTCGAAAAAAAAACTCGCGGGTTTATGATGAAAAAAAAAGAGTTTTAACGTTGGGAGGAGGGTCATTACAAGCTCCGATATGTTTGGGCGCGGACTGACCACAGAGGGGGGTCGCAAGCATTTTACTGCCCTTGCCAATGGGTTGCTGGACCCTGGCGATTGTTCACTGTACATAATCAGGTTTTTTTCGTCGATCGAGGTCAGCCTCCCTCCTACTATCCCTCTGGGTGCCTCGAGTTGGTGCCAGACTTGTGTAAGGAGATGAAAGCACTGGCTAGAAAGTTGGCTTACCCCGCAAACCGCTGAATTTGCCTCAGAAGCATCCAATCCTCTACGAAGTAGACGTCGAATGCTCTGCGTATCTCAGTAGGAATTTAAAAAGCTGATTCTATATCTTTACCTTATAGTGGTTATCCTCGGGCTCCTTTCATAGTTTGCCGGCCGACGTCGGTCCACTCGTTATCCAATTTGATAAGTCAAGATAGATAAGATGGAAAGGATAGAGTAGATAGATATTCCACATTCGATAACGAGTCGTCCGACGTTGGTCGAGAAAGTGTGAAAGGGGCTTTACTCAGGCGTTTACCGTTGACGAGTCCCTCAGAAGGTATGCGAAAGATTAATCACGCGATTACTCTAGCGCTGTTGTATAATATCAATCATGAGCAGCTAATACTACTGAAAGGCATCGTTCGCGCTGGAAATCAATTATCATTTTTTAGGCTCAATTTCACGACTGAGCCCGGTAGACCACACTGGTAAACTTTGGCGCGTCAAAAACTTTGGGCAATGAGGTTGGCAGGCGTCAAAGATGAAGATCCGCCACCAATTCTCACCAGTCACCTAGCACTTTTTCCTAGAATGTTGGTGCGACCGTAGAACAACATGAAAAATAGTTACGGCACGAACTCCACATGCAGAAAAACTCCGAAAATGACAGTGACGAGGCCTCCAAAAGCAAAAAAAAAACTTCAAAAAGGATTTAGGCGCGAAATTCAAATTCGTATTTAAAATGTGTTCCTATTGACTTTTCTTTACAAACGAAGGTTTTTCATGGGCCACTTCGACATTTTCGTTCACTAGAGAGGCCAAGCTACACAAAAACATGAAAAAGTAATATACGGTTTTCTGCGCGTACGATGCCTTTAACTATAGCTAATCATACCCGCACTGGCGCAGCGTTCGAGAATGAATACTTTCTACACGTGGGGGAAACCGACGATACTCCAACGCCACCGCTTTGGTGGAGCAGGGTGAAGTTCTGCCCCAACTCTGTCATTCACGCAGATTCTGACTATGTTTTTGAACTCTTCCCGGCTGATACAGAAGTAAATAGGGTGAAGCGCTCGGAAATCGATGATGGGGCAATGGTGTAGATTTTGAAGCTGTAGAAGTACGTGGGACACCTCCATGGTGGAGCGAGCGGCGCGTTAAATTATACTCGATCGGCACACATGCGCACATCCGCATGACTTTTGAGCATCGAATAGTTGTACAGTGTTCAACCGAATAGTTATCCCAAAATTATCATCAAGATATGTATAATAAAAAAGGGAAATATTTTTACGTCTATGATTATGTACTCTTTGCACATATTGAGCTTCTGATCAATTAATCAAGTGTTGTTGTCTCATGGATGCTTACTTTTTTGCTATTACCAACTTCTGGGTTTCGGATCATTGTACTAAAAAACATAAATTAATCTCCTAAAAGTGCATCAAAGTTTAACTGCTGTGAAAAATCCCAAATGTATTACGCTGATTTGATTTCGGACAAAACGTTCTGATTTCTGTGTTCATTTTTCCCGCACATCCCTGATCGCGATCCGCGTGGACGTAACTGAGGCCTCTTTCAGAGTTCGATCGCTGTGCGACGCGATAGCGTGTATTGAATGCAGATTGACGTGCGACCCGATCTCGATCGATGTTCATGTTTATTATCCCATCGCGTCGCGCGGCGATCGAACTCTGAAAGACCGAAAAGCACTGCATTTTTAACTATCTCTCGGTTACCAGTATTTTACGATAACATAATTTTGACTCTATGGAATGTTTGCTTTTTTTGCCGAAAAAGTTAACATCACGCCTAATAGCGCTAGAAAACTAGATTACAAGTCTGTGACGAGTACAATGCATTTCCGTTCATTGATTCGATCGAGATACCTGAGGATAGGACGCTTCATAGAGTTCGCGCTATAATTTTAGTCTGATGAATGGACAGGGCTGCGACGGTAGATCACCCCGCGCGAATCGAAACCCTATTGTCCAAAGAGGCCGCCCACCCCCGCACCGCTTGGCCCAAGCGTCAGACTAAATCAAAAACGGAAACCATACTTTCCCACATATGCCGACCACGCTAGCGTACTCCAATTCTCTACTCTTGGCAAGCAATCTTCGTCTTCGGACAGGATACTGTACTTACGGTAACCTACCGTAGGTTAAGGTATGTATAATGCAATTGATGCGGTATGTATAATGTATAATGGTCCCGAAAACGCTTAACGAACCTCATATTCAGTACCCGCAAAAACCCAGGCGAAGTTTTGGGAAAATTTTTATTGACCTCTCAAGCCACACGCTGGGTAGTATACATTCCATCCGATGGCCAAAATCGCGTCGGATCGGGTTTTCGGATATTTCCGATTTTGCAAAACCGACTCATCGGATAAAACGGATACTGACTCAAACGAGAATTTCGGATAACGGATCCTATCCGAAACGAGAATTTTTGACTGGATCGGATATCGGATATCCGACCGGATAAAATCGGATCCACTGGATAATTCGGATGAAAAAAACGGATAAGAAAAATTTTCAGTAGTACCGAAGAGTCAACTCCATCTATTCAAGCAAATACAATTCTAGAGCCAAATATAATCTTCATATATTATTCGTAGAAACAAACAAATCAATGGTTTTGGGGAATTTTAAAGCAATAATTGACTTGAGCAGTTGGACCGGTACTAGCAAACCTTCAGGGCTAGAATTCACGAAACGTTAACCACGTTTCAGCCATGGTTTGAGGCCGATCGATTTGCGCACGATATGCCATGGCTACGCTAGCCATGGTTGACACGTGGTTAGCGTTTCGTGAATTCCATCCCTGGGATTGGAAAAAAAATTACAACAAACTATCGTGGTGACCATAAACCAAGACATATTTGGAGACCTTGGACTGATATGGTTGCCTTAATCATACAGCGCATTTGAAGACCCACGTTCAGTCGACTATTTCGGTGTCGTCTTCCGACACATCTTTCTCTCCGAAAGTAGATCGTCACTATTCAAGTCAGCTTTATAATAATCGGATTTGACCTCACTGCGCCCATACTTTTCGATGACTACATGTTAGTACAGAAAAAATTTAGAGGTCTGACACTTGTAAAGTAATGTAGTGCAGCGAATCCTGTGCAATTGAATATTTGGGGCCGCATTCCTCGCAACGGAGTCGGCCGCGGCACGCCGCTGCTCGGGCAGGAATTCCAACAGCGGAAACCAGAAACCTGCCGAGGTAACCAAAATGAGGCGTAAGCAAAATGCTCTGGCCGTACACAGCACGAAACATAGAAAAGTTCGAGCACAAGCTCCAGGAATCATTTCGGCTGCTCTTTTCAATGTTAGCGTCCGGAAAAAGGCGGTTGACTTCACAACACCCAGAGTTTCCCTCTCCTTTCAAATACGAATAGTTAGTGACCCAGAGGTTTGATATTTTTTACAAAGTTGTTTTTCTAAGTGGGCTTATATGACAGATATACGACTAACATGGGCATGGATCTTGAAGAGACTTTGCGTTCCCCATTGGAGGTTGGCGCAAACTCGGTGCACCTATGTTATAGCATATGGCAGCGAGTTTGAGACCAACCTTCAACAGTGAACGCGAAGTCTCTTCAGGATCCATTCCGACGTTACCTAAAATAGCGGCGGGTACGAGTGCTCAAAGAATCGTGACGAAGGATGACACGCTTCGGTTCTCCACTAGTGAATGGAAGATTGGGATTTTGTCAGATTCAAGTACAGGCGTAAAACATGCTTCCTGGATCCCTCCCTACAGTACCGCGCACTTTTTTTTTGCAAAAAAAGCGTTTTGGGGCCTTTTTACGCGCTCTCAAAGCGCCGCATCACCGTAACTCACTTTAAAATCGACGGAATGAGTTTTTGGTAGTTTTCGTGTTCCTCTCAGTGAGGCGAATGCAATGGTACGTGTAGGAAGTCTTAGTAGTAAAGTACGAGCTGCTGCAGCCAAGTCACGCTACAATATTCTGCGTGCAATCGCTGGCACCGCCTGGGGCAGCACTATGGATGTTCTGCGTAAAACGTATAGAGCCATGGTACTGCATGTTTCGAAACCTCCGAGCACTCGCGTAGAGGATCACAGATGGCTGAGCATACACGTTTCATGACAGAATAGTTGTCTGCTACTCAGCCCAATCCCGTATATGGCGGTGTGGCTCCTCTAGTCGATGATAGTGAAGCTGACCTGCTCAGGCGTACTGGAACCATCCTAGCAGGTCTTCGATGCGGTCATTCTACATACGTGAAGGCCTACGCACAGAGGATTGACCAGTCAGGCCCCGATAAATGCCCTGATTGTCAACGTGTTGGACGTGATTCATTGCACCCATTTTCATGTCCGGTTAGACCTACAACCCTGTCTGCTCTAGATTTATGGTACAAGCCGTGTGAGGTTGCCAACTTTCTGCGTCTCTGATGCAATGCTTTCTAATGGCTGAGAAGAAGAATAGAAGACGAAAGAATGTTCTGGATTTCAGAATTTCAATTTTGGCGCCAACAATGCGTCAAAATACACGTGCGCGGGTAAATCACAGGCGCGCATCATCGTCATTTGCGTCGTGCACGTCGATGGAGATTGATTTCGAATTCCGGACAAGGCAGAAACAGTGGGCAGTGGGTCAGGAATTACCTTCAGGGCGCGATTGTTGAATTGAGTAAAATGAGCGCAAATCTATACGGTTTTATACGAAATTAATCGATTTTCATTCGAAATTACCCGATTTTTACCCAAAATTATCCGATTTTCATCCGAAATTATCCGATTTTCATCTGATTTCGATCCGATCGATTATCCGTTTTAACCGTTTTTCTATCCGGTTTTCTAATAGGATCCTTCGATTTTCACTTTTCCGGATATCGGATATTTCGGATATCGTGTTTTTTCGTCTGATCGGATTTCGGATCAATCCGAAATCGCCATTTTGACGTCGGATCGAATTTCGGATAATTATCCGATCGGATTATCCGACCCGGATAATCGAAACCGACTCCGTCGGATGGAATGTATACTGGGTAGCTCCTTCCCATTTTCGGGGGTGCAGAGGTCAAGGAATAATTTTCAGCCCAGAGCGCTCTGCAAAGCTATCGACCGCGTGGACAACCTAGGCAAGACTATAGACTACGCAGTGCGGCCTATCGCAGGACAATTTTCTGTTCACGTTTTGAGTGCCTAACTTGCATATCGACCTGGTAGGACTACGGAAGACCCAAGAAAGCTTACCTTGAGGCAATTTCCGTCCTCCGAAGTGTTTTACCGGTATATCGACAAAGTGAGACTATGGCCTATCGTTCAACTATGGCGGGGCCTCAGCGCTAACCATTTCCTACAACACTGCTTACCTCTCCCTTAGAGCTTTACTAATTTTACTCAACTGGGCATGCGCTTCCGGCGAAGCGCCCTTTATTTTCTATGACTGTACTATCCACGGAAACAAATTCGAATGTGCCATTACTTTGAAAATTGAGTTCAGTTAGTTGAACCAGATGGAATTAACCCGACATCTTCAACTGTTTCTTTCAAATGATATCCTTTTAGCACCTGGACAAAAGTCTGGCGAGCCCAAACGCTTGAGGCAAATAAAGTTGGAAATAGAGGACGAATTCGCGAACTACGAACTACTTTCAATGGCATTTGAGAAAAATGCCATTTGTAACGTATGTTTGATACTGATTGCCCATTAGAGTATTTCATTCGGCAACAAAACCTAGAAACAAAACAAAAAAGGAAACACGGTACAAAAACGCATTCCCTGCTCTCTCAGACAATCCGTCGCTCAGAGCGTGACTGGCTAATTCCAATCAGGACCTCGCCGTCCGGGCAGCTGTTGTTCTTCCCCGTCTTCCACCATAAACACGGATCCTGGTCTCAACTTCCGGATTGTACACGAACGATCGGTGCACCTGGCTGGGATTTCAATTTTTGGAGAATCCCTGATGGTGTTTTTTCGACCCTCTTTTATTTCTATTATTTGATTTTTTATCTATTTTTGTTTTTTGCTTTTTTCTCTTTTAATTAGTTTATTTTTTTTATTTTCTGAGCTTTTTTCCTTTCCGTTCTGTTGCAATCAAAATGACAGAAAATTGGCTACTTGCACGGGTTTAACCAAAGATCTTCAATTGTGAGGTGCAATGGCTTTTTAAAACATGGAAATATGTAGGGCACTCCATGTTTCTCCCCACTGCATTCCCCGCCTAGTGCATTATCAGCCGCTCGAATCTTATGACGATACCATTGCGACTATCAGTAGTAGCCCCCCCCCTCCGGAGCTGAGACAGCGCTGCTCGACTTGATCTTGGCAAGGTATCTTCGTCCTTCGCGATTCGTGGCGGTGGTCGACTTAGCACGAGAGAGTTCACAGTACCTAGAAACTCTTTCATAAACCCTTGTGGACTTCTTTGCAGATGCTCTCAGCATTTTCTGCCCTTACCGGCAATGACGTGACATTTCTGACGTGCCTTCTAATCTGTCGTACCGGCTTCCTCTTCACGTCGTGCCAGGAGTTCTCAGGGCCGAATACCGTCACCGTAAGATTTTGGACTGACAGCATCTCATCATGTGCTTGCACTATTATGATCCCGACTCATTACTCAGGTGGGTTCTGCTCGTCTTTGGCAGGCTTCACGTCGCAGTGCTCAGAGCTGCAGTTTGACAAACTTGTTGACCAGCCAATAGACCTCTTCGGAAACCATCCTGCTGGCTGTTGGTTTGCAGATTAGTCTCCAATGCAGAAAAAAAATGGTTCTCTCCAGATTACGGGCCATAGATAAGGTGATTAAAATGGGCCTGTAGCTGCTCGGATCTTCTGCAGGTTTCTCGGGCTTCAACAGTAGGAAGATTCTCGCTTCCTTAACAAGCTCTGGGATCAGCTCTGTTGACAGAGTCCTGTAGAACAGTGCTTTAAGACAATCGCGAAAAGTCAGTCCTGTATGTTCAAGCATAATAGGGTGTACTACACTTGTCTCCAGCGCGAATCTAAACTCTTCAAAAAAGCCAAAGAAAGAACGTAGAGCACTCATTCGCTGCGAGCTCAAAATCAGCACCCATTACTTCCGCCCACTTCAGGGTTTTTGGTTTCAATAGGGACGGGACGCGTCATGGATTTCGATCAAAGTCTAAGTTCTTCCTTCAGTCATCGGGCTGGTTTTATAGCGTGGCCTGCTCGGATACGATGACTGCGATTGACAAGAAGATACAAGCCCCAAACAACTCAAAAATCTCGCCGTGCGACTTCACGGTTTTCGAGGAGTCGTTACTCCGTTCTCAGTGGGTTCTGAGCGATTCCCAAAAACCACTGTGATCAGCGTGACATTTTCTCCAAACTGATCAGAAAAACTGAGAAACGATTTTGATATTGGACTGTGCTTCCGATTAAGAGGCTTAATTTTCTTGAGGAGAGGCGGGAATAGAGGAGAATCAGCAAATGGGAAATATTTGAAAACTATCCCGGACATCAGCCGGATATCGCATTGAGCGAAACCGCGATCGCCCGATTGGATCGCTGATTTTTGCGGAGAACGCGTCGTTCGCGTTGTTTTCCGGGCCTGCTGCTAGCGGCGGTTCGTCTGAGCTGACTTGTGCGTTAACCAGGTGGAACAGTTCCCACGAGCTCACTCTGAAATGTTTGCTAGGAATCACACTGCAATCGCATGAATTCAGCAAAGGTTTCAGTTATGCATGTCAAAAAATGTGTGTATGAAAATGAAACCACTCTCGTGAATAATGTTTTTTTGCAGGGTGACAGTGGCGGTCCTCTTTTCCAGTGGAACGATGGAGACAAAGCCACTGTCGTTGGAGTCGCGAGCAGTTCATATGCAAATTGTAATCCCAAAACTTTGGGTAATATTCCGACTCCTCTATTAAAAATATCGACTCATCCAGCGCAATCAATTCTATAGCTCGTGTATGTATTCGGACCTCTTTCTTCTTCCGAAACTGTTCGTCATAGAGAAACCAAATAGCCTCAAAGATCAAATGAGAAGGAGGCGAATAGAGGAGGGCAAAAACAATTTTTCTGTTTCTGTGCGCTCCGAGATTGCTGCGGGCAATACCGTGGAAAGGCGGCTATTTCACAGGGCCCTGCTATGTACATCTCACAATCAGTTGCTGAATTCTGCTTTGAGCACGTCGTAGTACGCGAAATTCCTAGCAGAAAAGCCGGGGTTTTCTCTAAAAGGTGCGGCTAAGGTTTATAGACACTTAGAGAGCTATGCGTGAACGACCGATTACAAGGCAGTGTCCACAATGTTTTTAAATTCGAGTTCCCCACTAAAAACATTGCATTGGCTACCAATGATGACTAAGATCACGAAGAAACGGCTAAAAACTCGTAAAAGGCCTCATTTCAGGGCACTAGATCTCTACCTGGATTGGTTTTCTGGTATAAGGGGCAGCATCCGAGAACATGAGTTTACGAATGGGTTAGGGGTCGAATAGACTCTCGCCGCTAAAAGGCGCGGCAGCATGCAATGGAGAGGAATCGACCGTGCGGCGCCGCATGATCGATACTCCTCAATTGCATGCTGCCGCGCCTTTCAGCGGCGGGAGTCTATTCGGCCCCTAACCCCCCCCCCATGCCGCCCCAGATACTCAGGCAATCGCGGGGGTCGGTGGCCGGTTTAAATGCCCCTTTCCCAACCAAATTGATCGAGTCTGGTTGATCGGCGGAGGTTTCGGCATGACTCATAACTGCCGAAGTTTTCGTGGTAATGTCCGGAGTTTTCGGGGCAACGTTATGCAGTGTCCGCACTGTTTTTCTCTAACACTCTCTCGTGTAGAACGCGGAAATGGCAGCCCACAAGGTATACGCGGCATTGGAATGTGAGGTGTTTCTGCTTGTCACCGCTGACATTGAGCGGGGTACCGACGCTCTGGCGGGCGTTGGTGGCAGGTTGAATTGTCAATCCTGTTTCTCAACCTGCCACCGACGCCCGCGACTGCAGGAGTGATAGGTGGTGGTCGGTGGGAGGCGATCAGGCGAAAATTTCGGTGTAAACACGTGGTTGTGACGTCACACTGAGTGGTCGGTGGAAGGTGATTAGGCAGAGTTTTCGGTGTGAACGGGTCAATGTGGTGAGGCATTGTGAGATCGGTGGGAGGTTGACACGCGGAGTTTTCGGCATGAATGGGGGAGCTTTCGGGCTTAGCCCGCCCCTTTTCTCGTTTCGAGCGGCAGCACGCTACCTGTTCAACTCTCCTCAACCGGCCACCGACCCCCGCGAGTGTGCGAGTAGGGTTCAAAGGAAAGAATGGAGCAACAGACAGTTGAAAAAACTGGTACTCAAAGGGTTCCGTCGTCCCGTCAAGCACTTCCACTGAAAGTTCGGTGGAGTATTGAGGATACGTTTCGTGTATTGCTGAAGCAATTTTCTGTTTTTTCTTTTCATTTCAGTTCCACCCGGGGACCAAGTAATCTATATAGCAAATAATTACGAATTTGAACATCATCGTGAATACTGCCTTTGAATATAGTGCATCGATTTTCCTTCGACCGTGCTTCGTGACACCAAGTTCCAAGCGCGCCGACTCCATCATCGTTCTGGTTGCCTCCTTCCATGACTCGTGCGCACTTGTGACTGACGGTAGGTGGACACGCGAGAAGACGCCGACATCCTTTACTCTTAAACCCCACCACTTTATCCGAGTAGGCCCACACCGCTCACCAATACTACGCCTTGGCGGCATGATGTTCATCGTGCATATCAGCGGACGGTTTTGTGTTGCGAATGTCTCATGCGCAACGACTTTTGCATCTGAAACAATTTTTTCGTCACGATCTCGAGCAAGCACATAATCAATTCGCGTCATATTGCTGCCGCTGTAAAAAACTGGCAAGGTGAGTTTGAAGTTTTCGTAACTTTGTGGTGACAACGATAAGGGCATGTGAATACTCAAGAATTCGTTCGTCGTTCGTGTTCCGTAGTCCGTAACCGAATTTTCTGTGACATTTATAGCCTTGGGAAGCGTTCAGACACAACAATACCAACGCCGTTCGTGGTTCTAGGCTGCCAGGATACAGGACTTTGAGGTCGCTGCCAATGTCATTGGTCTCACTACCCGACCAATTCGTGTCTCGCACAGCGCAGAGATCAAACCGTCCACGCTCTAGGGCAATAGCCAATTCACGGAACTAATATACTGCTAAAAGAGAAAACAGGATGCGATCTCGAAAAAACGCCTAACAAACGAAAATCAAAAAGTTCGAGTCTGAAACAATTTCGAAGGTAACCAAGTTTAGGATTGTTCGATCGAGAAAATTTCGCACGCTCGAAAATCGAACGAAGAAACATAGTTATGTATTCATATGTAGTATGCTCTTCACTTCTAAGAATGACACATAGCGTTTTTTTTTCCAGATTTTCTTATTACAAGTTTGTTCGTGGACGTAACTAAAAATACGGAGTGGATCTGTTCCAAAACAGGTATTTTACTATCTGTTAATGAAGTTCTCAAGAGTTCTAACGGCTGTGGGATAGTATGTTATTTGAGATGCGTTCATTCGTTATGAACAGGAAGAAAATTTAGAGATCATCGAGTGTAGGCGCACCCGCTCATACGCAGTCGTGTGTGGGTGTGTTGGCCTGCATTCAAGTGACAGGGAAGTAACCGAAAGGCGATCTGAGTCGCCTCTAAAGACCAAGCCCCTTGTCCTTTGTCCAAGCAAAACATGGTAAGAGATGGGTGTGCTCCCTTTCAACATCAACTAGGCCGTATTTCTGAATATTCACTAGTTACGTCTCTTGTCAACCACTACGATTCCAATGCCAGGCTATGTACAATAACTGTACTGCGACGAGCCGATTGATAAACACCCTGTCCCACCAGACCACGATGTCGTCTATGTGTTCCATGGAAGCTAGGACATCCCCGAGAAGCGACGCGTGCTGTGGCCCGAACAGCACGGAAAGTATGCTAGGGTTACCGGCTAATAGACGGAGCCGGCTAAAGAAGTAAGTCTACAAATGCGAACATCAGCGGCGCCTTGCCACTCTAAATGTTTGGAGCCTCACCGCCAGAAGTCGAGAACTTGCAAGCAGTCTCAGATGCCGTCGTGTAGACATTTACTGCACATAGAAGACGCGCTGGAAAAGTTCCAAGTCAAAGGATTTTGGAGATAGATACAAGCTAATTTACCATGGACTAACAGATTGAAATGGAGTCGGATTTGTCATAAGCTAGAAACTGAGGGATTGCGTCACTGCTGTAGATCGGGTCTCGGATCGTCTTATGGCTGTCAAAATAGACACAGGAGCGGTTTTGATGCAATTGTTTCAGTTTATGCGCCGCATTCGGGATGCTCAGATGAAGCAAAGGCTGGTTTCTGGCAGGACCTCGAGAACTTCGCGAAATCCTCCGGAGAGGACGAATCGCTGATGACTGGAGATGACCTGAATGGACATGTGGGCTTCGAGCGAGAATCTTGGACTACGCAACGGCAGCCGACTTGATTCTTGCGAATACGCAGTTCCGCAAACGAAGACCTCATCATATACTGTAGCGGTGGCCGAGAAACGCAGATTGATTACTGGATTTCAAGCGACGCTGGCTTAGCCATTGAAGAAGATTGGAGCCGAATGTTGGATGCCATGAAGACCTCAGCTGTTAGCATAATTAGGAGCACGAATCCCTGGAAGGCTAAAATCGATAAATCCACTTGGTGGTGGTCTGAGGAAGTACAAGCGAAAGTCCGGGAGAAGAAATTAAAATTTGGGCTGTGGATGAGAACTGGGAGTGACCAGGATCGCGCTGTCTACTTAGCAGCCGAACGAAGCGCAAAAAAGGCAAAGAAGGCAAAGTCCAATCCCTACAAGGATCTCTACAACAAGCTGGATACCCCGGAGGGGGATAAATGTATATCTCGTTTGACGAAGGTACGCAATTGCACGACATTGGACATAGTGCATATCAATACCATCAAAGCAGCCAACGGTAGCATTCTTCGACGCCCGTGTGATATACTGGAAAGATGGCAAGAGCATTTTACGTCATCTTGAATGAAGCATTCCCACATCCGCGTATCCAGTCTGTGAGCAGTACGCAAGGACCTGTCCCTCGTATTACAGCAGATGAAGTCAGTAAGGCAGTCACGAAAGTGAGTCTAAACAAAGCAACTGGCCTGGATTATCTGCCTGATGGGGTTTGGAAGTTGCTAGGTGATTATGGTTCTGAAGGGCTTGCGAAACAGTTTAATCGGATTATCGCTGAAGACAGAATTTCGAATATCTGGCAAAAAAAATGTAGCGGTGCCGATCTGGCAGGGTAAAGGAGATGTTGCCGAATGCTCCTTGTGTAGGTTGATTCGCTTGCTATGCCACACCATGAAGATCTTCGAGCACATCCCGAACAATCGACTCAGGGATATCGTGACAATGACGGCAGATCAATGTGGGTTTGTCTAGGACTGTGAGATCTTCGACGCCATACATGCAGTGGAGATTGAGTGAAAACGGTCATGACTGAAGCGCAACTCACTATGAGGGACGCCGCCGACAGGAACAAATGGCGAGCAATGTGCAATCAAGCGGACCCCGCGAGCTCGTGGGACAGACGCTAGGAAGAAGAAGAAGGTCGTAAGTAGGCAGAACCCACCCCAAGATAACTGGGAAAGCATAATTCCTTAGCACATTGAGGAAATCGCAGACATTTAGAAAGTTCTCTAATCCAACATTGACTTTCAGGAATCTGCCCGATTGTTGCTGAAAGCAGTGAAGAAGGAAAATAAATGGAACACGGAATGCGTTCGGTCGCAGCCTCTGTTGTCTTGATCATCTTTCGTTTGTTGGGGTTATACGAGGTGTGATTCGAAAATGAAGTTTTGAATACTCGTTAGTTGCAAACGGATTTAAGGTCTCTACACATGGTCGCCTCGGGAATTTTAGTCCTATATACAGTGCTTTTCAAAATTATAAAGGCACCCCAGTGAATGGCAATTTCGCTCGCATATCGGAGAATTTCGAGCTGGGACCAAATCCATACGATTCACCGTATTCGAAAACATCAATCAACTTCATTTCCGAAAATATTGCATCACACTTT
Organism: Aplectana chamaeleonis; assembly: GCA_029168955.1. Classification (NCBI taxonomy): domain Eukaryota; kingdom Metazoa; phylum Nematoda; class Chromadorea; order Rhabditida; family Cosmocercidae; genus Aplectana; species Aplectana chamaeleonis. The sequence goes on along the minus strand of JAPDOI010000249.1, from coordinate 414,159 downwards.
CTCGAAAAAATATTCGACAGCTCAAAATAAGACCGTTTCAAAATTATAAAGGCACCCCAGTAAATGGCAATTTCGCTCGCATATCGAGGAATTTCGAGCTGGGACCAATTCCATACGATTCACCGTATTCGAAAACATCAATCAACTTCATTTCCGAAAATATTTCATCACACTTTCTCAAGAAATATTCGACAGCTCAAAATAAGACCGTTTCAAAATTATAAAGGCACTATAGAGAACCAAAAATTTTATTCACAAAAATGAAAAACAACAACAGATTAGTAACGGATTGGTCCACCATGATTAGCAATAATATCAAGAATGCGATTTGGCATACTATCCGTAAGCTTTCTTAAAAGAGTGGGGTCCAAATTGTCTCAAGCCCTCAGAATGGCGTTCTTGAGGTCACCGATGTTGTTATACTGTATGCCATTAGAGTATATCTGCTGAACGATGATCTCCCAGATGTTCTCAATCGGGTTTAGGTCAGGACTACAAGGTGGCTACTTCAGAAGAGCGATATTCTAATGTCAGAGAGGTACACGAAAGTGTTGCCTCTCCAGTGTAGTGCAGGAGGATTGAAACTGGGGGAGATGAAGAAGCACCGCAGGGGGTGCCTTTATAATTTTGAAACGGTCGGATCATATATTGGCGAATATTTCTTAAAAAGTAGGAAAATGTGTTCTCCATAAAGTAAATTTGCTGAGGTTTTCGGCTATGCTGAATCGAATGGAATTGGTCTCGGCTCGAAATTCTCTGACCTGTGAGCGAAAATGCCGTTTTTTGGGGTGCTTTTATAATTCCGTCGCGCACTCCCGATATTCGCGGTCAGAGCATCGCTGTCGGATGGCTTCCCGAATGCCAAACAACCCTCCGGAAGAACGCGTCACCTCCTTTCGCTGGGCAATAATGATACGATGATCTCGCAGTCACCACTGCTAATATTTCATTCGCGCGGGTACGCAGTTTCTCCTACTAGACGTCCTTTTTTCGATACCTCTTTTCGAACTTAACTTATTTCTACCTGAAAAAATCACAAAAGTGAAAGTAAGTGAAAAAACTCGGCAATTTGAGGGGCAAACGCTCAAAAAAGAGGTTTAGAGGCTTAGTACAGATGTCGGCCGGTTCACAGTCTTAGTCGAGTTCGGCCGATTGCAGTCCCATTCCTAGACTGCGATCGCCCGAATCGCTCTGATGGCTAATAAGTGGTATGGGTTTGATTTTTGTTCGGTTATACAGTGCGTTCAGAAATGATAGGCTCACACTTCAAAACAGAGGTTCTCAAAACGCTTCCCGATTTTCAATCCATACTGTTCACTATTGAATACAGCAGTGCAAAAAACTTGTGCGTACTCAATCTCATGAATACTCCACGCTTTTGAACAATTTTGTCGCGAAAGCGCGATGCTATCGCTCCTCAGGGAGGCCTGGGTGCGGTCGGTCCCGCGACGAATGCCGACGCACGGTAGAGACGCCGTCGGACTGGCTCGGGCGGCGCGGTCTGAATCATCAGTCTTCGCCCCTGCCGCGACCAAGCGTGGTCCACCTTCCAGCAGCTCTATGCTGCTCTTTATTCCTACTGTGCTGTGCATCGTCTCGGGGCCTCTGGCCTTTAGAACACTACTATTCCACCTGCTATACGGCTGGCTCACGATGAGCATATTCAATGAACAGATCAATGGCCATGGCCTGTCTCATCGATCGTGATGCAATACTTCAGTGGTGCGTTTCTTCTCTTGTATTATTGTTCTCTATTTCTTTCTATCTCCTCCTCTAAGATCTCTCCACATTACCTTGTAGTATAAAATAATCTAAATTAGCTTGTGTTCTGTTGTGTATGCAAGAGGGACATATATTTGCTCACCATATACTGCAGTCGGGATCTGTGTCGATTAGTCCAGGGAAGTTCAAGTGTGTGGCCACTGGTGTCAAATACATGTTATGTGGTGTTATCGTGGGTATTACCCTTATTGCAGTATACAGCTTGCCGGGGTTAATTAGTACAGTCAGCTATGTTATCGGTAGGGAGTCTGTAGGTTGGATCTCCCGGGACTGACGTCTGGTGTCGGACCCGGGGGAGAAAACCACCGATTCGCCACAAATTTCAAGTTCAGAAATGATAGGCTCACCCTATAAAAAGTCAAATTTCTTACTTCGAAAAATTTCCCGTTACAAGTCCATTACATATCATTGACATGGGTACATCGTACATCGTTGTTGCCAGTATGGGACGTGGCACTGCTCTCACTACTTCTAAACAAGCCGAGATTCGTGCCCTCGCTACTGTTGGACTGAGTCAGCGAAGAATAGCGACCCAAATCGGACGTTCGCAACACTGTGTTGGGCAGTTTCTTAGAGATCCGGCTTTTTATGCAAAGACGAAGTCTACCGGAAGCTCTAAGAAGGTTACCAGTCAGGATGCCCGAAGGATCAGTCGCCTATGTTCCAACAGCACGCTGTCGCTGAATCAAGTCATGTCGTGTCGAGCACGTATACGTGTATTTGTAGTGTAATTTCGGCGCGCTAAACACAATACGCAGGGTCTTTGTAGTGCGAGATAGGGTCTTTGTCGGGCTACATTGATCCCACTCCACTCGTAAATTTGGCGCGACAAAGACCCTACGTAGAGTCTTTGTAGTGCGAAATAGGGCCAATGTAGTGTCTTTGTAGGGTCACCAGTATTCGAACCTTGCTGGCTCCTCAGGTGAATGTAATTAGGGTACATCAATGGTGGATTTAGGGTTACCGGTTACCTATTCTTCAAAGCCGTTGCTCGATATGGTATCTAACCATCGATACTAACTGGGGACCACCCTGATTTCAAACTAGTGCTTCTAAAAATGGTTTATTGAGGGTTGTAGGGAAGATGGAAAGCAACGATTTCATGTTTCAAGATTTCACTTAATGCTCTTGTGTAGATCAAAACTGGTAAAAAAGTCACTTTTTTTGAACTTCAGAAGAGCCCAAAACTTTTACAGGGGTTTTTTGAGGTGCTGAACTCAAACATGAGGTCCGTATTTGGTTTTTAAAACGACTAAGACTAGATTACGATAGATAATCGAGGTTTAATCTACGTGACCCACTCTTAGTCAATTTAAGAACCAAATACGGACCTCGTGTTCGAGTTCAGCACCCCAAAATACATCTGTACAAGCTTTGGGCTAGAACGTTTCATCTTCTGAAGTTCAAAAAAGTGATTTTTTCGCCGGTCTTCTTCTACACAAGAGCATTGAGTGGAATTTTGGCACCAATTGTGAATCGGGTCGTACCTCGTGAGTGTTCCCGCTACAGTAGCTGAGGTCCAACTTGCGGTTTGCTGCCCTCAACAGCTTGCGACCGCAAGGCCTCCAAGGCTTCTTGCTGCTAAAACGAAAACTATTAGCGCTTCTTTGATACATATTTATGCAATCCTCGCATTTTAAGTCTCTAACCTAATGTTTTGTCCACGAACTAACATAATTTGGTGGAGGTAAACCAAGACAGGTTGGATAGGCACCATTAAAAGTAATTTCATTTAAAGCTTACAGTTTCATTTGAACTCAAAACTCACAAGCATATATCATCTATCTTCCATGAGTAGTCAATTCACAAGCAAACAGGGGTACAGATCATTTCAATAGAAGCAACAACTACATACTCATTTAGTAACAGCACCGACTTTTAGCTAGCAGCAATAACGACTAAGTAACAATCTTATAAAATAATATACAGTAAAACTCAAAGGATGAACTTCTCGCTCACCAATCAATGCCAATTATAATCTAGTTGTATTAAAAATATCAGAAAAGGAGAATATCTTATTCCAAACGACGAGAACAACGCGTCAGTCAATTTTTGGTAGTCATAGCGTTAAGCACCCTGGTGGGGAAAACCCGCAGTCACAACGGCGTCGTCACCAACGCGGTAACTGCCATAACCCCGTGAAGAGACGCGCAATAGACTTCATCGTGCAAACGGGCGGCCCTCCCAATCAAACGCGACCACTGAATATACCAGCAATCCCTTCCTTGATTACTGCTGCTTTGCGATGAAACTTAAGGCACTTTCGCAGAACGTCTGCCGGTTAGCTATTTTGGGTTAAATTTTGCTCACACTCCGGGTTTTGAACCCCAGTGGAAATCGGAAAACGTACCTGGATTCACACTGAAATCGCTTCGATTTTCGCTACAGGGTTGACAACTCAGGGAGGGGGGGGGAAGTCGGATATCACACCTTTTCGAATATTCGACTTTTCAACTGTAGTCGGATATCACCCTTTTTCGAATGATCGACTTTTCGACTGTAGTCGGATATCGCCCTTTTACGAATATTCGACTTTTCGACTGTAGTCGGATATCGCACTTTTTCGAATATTCGACTTTTCGACTGTAGTCGGATATCGCACTTTTTCGAATAACCGACTTGTCGAAGAAAAAGTCGACTTTTTTATCCGACTGAAACAGTCGGATACTCATCCGATTATTGGATTCGGAACAAGTATAATGTGTATGGATTTCAAAATGTTCATCTCCTAGCGACACGATAATTCCTAACGAATGAACAGAGTCTTATCTTTCATAAAAGTTTCAGACGCTCTTGGCCAGGAATTTTGTTATACAGCCCCATGCTGATTCGTAAACAAATTTGAAGATATCCAATTGATAAAGGCCAGGGTATAGAAAGTGGTGAGCCGCGTGTCTTCACTCACGCACTGTCCTTCTCCAGCAGGATCAGGCGGGCGTTGTCCAGCTGGACAAGGGGGGGGGCAAAAAAATTTTGGTCAAACCAAAAAATATCGAGGGCGTTTTCAGTCGCGTTTTTCTCTCCGATGAGAACAGGTCTTGGAATGAGGGTTTAGAACGTGGTTGTCTCACATATTGTAATAGCAACAGAAGGATCAAAGAGAACAATAGTACAGTACCACAACAGTACATGTGAGGGAATTATCCATACCTAACGATGAAATAGCCGTATTTTACCCAGTAGCCAAGTTATTATCACATAAGACAAACTATTAGACGAGTCACATTCATAAATCGGGCCTATTACCCCTTTAATTCTTTTTTCGAAAATTGGACCACGTACGTCCCCCATAAAATTTCAGGTTTCCAAAATTCTGAAGAATAGTTCCAGAATTTCCATGAAATTCCCTACAAATTGATATCTAGCACACCTCCTATAACCTCAAAATTACGAAGAAGATCGTCTAGACCGCGTTTTCCCGTTGTGCAATACCGTTGCTTAGAACCGCGCTTTCGGGCGGAATTGGACAGGGCTGATTTTTTGCATAATACCTTCAAAACTCCACGAGAACAAAGCCACAAACTCTAAAGTCTGCGGGGTGGGATTATTTCACGCAGCGTCGTGGCCGGTTCACAACCACTACTACTTTTGGATGACTATACGTTCGGACCGCGTTCAAAATTGCATTACCGTATACCGTATAAGAGTGTGAAGTGAAGAGCAAGTCAAAACTACACTCCCCGAGGCTCATCAGTAGGGTAGGGAGTGCAGCTGAAACAATTAGTTAGGTTAAAAAGACTTTTATTCGGAAATTTTTACTGCGAAAACGGCCAATAAAGTTTCACAACCTGTGGGGACTTGAAAATGTTGGACATTTTTGTAAACTTTTGGTCGCCAAGGGTGTGGCGCAGCTTTCCCGAGCGATTCTATGGCATCTCGTCCCCATAGCCGTTCACCCTAGACCCAGAAATCGAAAATTGACCTTTAATTGACCTTCGTTAATCTTAGCGTTTGATGGATCCGGTATACTAAACCTAAGCCTTGTGAGGGGAGGAAACTCCTACCTGTGGCAAGCTACGACTGAGGTGTGAAATCACCGCGGGGACGAGATGCCCGGAACCTTCTCGAGCTCCTGGACAACGGTAGGAAAACAGCACAACCGGTGGTCAGGGTATGACAAAATCAGAGTCGAAAATCGGAGAATTTCAGAGACAAATAAATTGAGCCGATTAGGGGGGAGGTGGGCTGGGCAAGAGTACTCCTTAAAGGCAGTGTTCACGATGATTTTCGTTTACGAGTTTTTCACATAAAACAATTCGTTGACCCCCAAGTGTTACCAAAATTACGATGAAACGGTTTTAAACGCCTTGAACCGTCTTATTTCAGTGACATTATTCTCTGACCTGAACTAGTTGTCCGACTGGATGAACATGTTCACGGTGGTTGTCACCAGTAAAAAGCGGGGTTAATCAAAAATGGAAGAATATTCTAGGCAAAGCAGTATTGGTCAGGGTCCGAACGAAAAGGCGGAGCAGTAGAGAGTAGAGAATTGCAAGGGACGAATCCACAAAAGATTTCATTGTCACAACGAACAGTTCCAGTGAGAGTAAAAAGGTGGAGTGAGAGTAAAGGATTTTGTGCCTTCCTGGGGCGTTTTTCTCGATTTCTTCGTCATTTCAGTTGTACCCGGAGGCCAAACAATTGATTTAGCGGTTAATCTCAAAATCGAAGATTATCGTGAACATTGCCTTTGACCAGGCGGTTATCTTCGTTTAGTCGCACTGAACTGTGTTGAGTCAAAAATGGTATGAAGAACAATAACACTATTGCAAAAGTGCGGTGCTGTAGATGTATTGTTAGCGCACGAATTCCGTCTACGTTTTCAGGTCGAATTCCATAATAGGGACTTACGGAGAACACCGGTGTCTGCAAGTATCGTTCTGGAGTTTGAGTGACCTATACCGAGAATAAAGGCGGCTTCTTCATTGCTCTCCACTCTGTACTCCTCCAAAAGAGGCGTCAGTAGAAAATGACTGATTCGCGAATGACATACAGCTGATAAGAACCACGTGAACCAGAAAACTTGCCTTTATCGATTCAGAGAGAGCGGTCGATAGATCGATAGAGTGATTTTGCTCGCTTTGCGACGAGATGATATGTAGAATCAGCTCATTGACTCCTTCAAGATTCTTTATGATGATGCGAGAAGTCGTGTTTGAGCCGCCTAGGAAATTTTGACTGAGCTTCCTAAGTCTTCTGTTAAATTCGAGAAATTCACAGAAACCGGCGCCATGGTTCCTGTTGTACGTTGATGACGTTAAGCTTGCATCTGAAGATAGGTCTGACCTTTAGTGAAAAGCAGCGGAAAGAACGTAACGGGTGACTCGACTCAGACTAAATCTCAACGTTAACAAAACGCAGTATCCAAGTACGGATGTAAATGAACAAGGGTCTTTCCAGATGGACGGTGTTGAGCAGCCACTTGCTGAAGTCTTCAAGGGCCTTGCGTCAACTATTGCATCTCATAGCGGTTTGGAAAGTGAAGTTGCCACTCACGTGAGCGCAGCAGGGTCAAAGTGGCGGTTGATGACTGGGTTATCTGAGAAAAAGCCCGATCACCTGAAACCTGAGAGCAATTGAACGGATTTGCGACCCGTCGCAATGGATGGCGCAGAGTAACAATAATTCAGAACCATGACCTAGTGCGGAGGGGAGGAAAATGTTGCGATTGACTGCTGGTGTAACTCTCGGTAACTACATTATAAACGACGACGTGCGGCAGCGTCTCGGCGTCTCCACGAAGCTCAACTGCGGTTGCATGAGCGCGTTCTCTGCATGTTGGGAACGATTCCGTTTGGAGAGCTGACCTGAGTCTTACAAGGGACCACTTCGAACGAAAAATAATGTTTTGAAAAACGGTCTTTTGGGGGTTGTAGAGGAGTTAGAAAGAAACGATTAGAGATTTTAAAATCCCACTCAGTCCTCACGGGTAGATCGAAAACGATCAAAAAAGGAAAGAAATCAGAACGTTGGATTGGGAGGACGTAGCACAAATGTGAGCTGTACAGTGGCCATGAGATCATCTGAAAAGGTTCTCCTGAAAGTTTGAAGATGAACTCTAGCTAGGTTCTCGAGTTATGACTTGTTCATTGACTCCCTGAACAATGAACGTTGCAATGAGATAGTTGAGGAGAGGTGGCATCACAACATGGCTCAGCCGGTTAGGCGTTGGATTACGAAGCAGTTGAAAGATGGTTCGAATACTGTGGGATCATTGCTGCATTATGGCTGATAGTAATGACATTTCTATGTGTTCACTTGTTTTGAGATTTAACAGTGTCTCGGAAATTGTGAGCGAAAGATAGGAACGTGTAGGTTATGGAACAGTTTTGAATTCCCTCGATAAGCCACGATCAACTGCCTGAAGCTTAAAACCACACCAGCCGGCCATGGTGCCTCACTCTGATGCAGGTATCATAGAGCCAAGTCAGAACTACGGTACACGGGAACGCCGGCTTCCCTCGTGGAACTGGGTGGCCGGACTTGAGCATTCAATGAGACGTGAGTAACCGAAGGAGGCGAAATACACCAGTCTAACCTATGTCAATTATTTTTTAGATAGGTAATGTTTTTACGGTTCAGCTTGATTTTTTAGCAGAACCGGGGCATCATCGCGAAGATCATATCGAAATGGAACACTTGACCAGAAAGAAAATCAGAAAAGCGCCATTTCGATTTATCATGAGAGCTTCTTAAATCACTGCAATCTAAGATAACAAGGAGCGTATAATTACATAGTGTTGTATTTCAAGACACGTTCGAAACTGGTAATACATCGAGCAGGTGGATTTTTCTGAGAGCCTTTACTAACTGAGACAGTTTTTCACAGGCTATTTATTGGGCAGGTAAACATTCTAGCCATCTTGTAGTACGAGCGATGAAGGAATTCGAGCGGAGCATTCTGTGAAAGCGTCCCATTCTGTGATGATACGCATGAAAACCATTTCTCCGGCCATGTGAGGGCCGAAACGTCCAGAATTTTGACGGTCGCATACGTAGTTCACCTCTGAATAATTTGAAAGCAAACACAAGATCAGCGAAAATTCGTCTGTAATAGAGGCTTTTCAAATGTAGCTCTTTCATTTTAGTGCTGTATGGAGGAAGACTCTGTGGATAATCCTGATTAGGAAAAACTTGACAGTACAAGATCCAATTGCAGATTGCTTGTATATCTTTCACAAGTGAGGGGCTCCAAACAGGGCTACAATACTGGACGATTGGAAAAACGAACATTTTCTAAAGCCTTAACCACACTTTCAAGTCGTTGCTGTGAATATTTCTGAAAAGTAAATGAACGATTTTCAGCCCCTTTCTAGAGACCACGTCAGTACGAGAGCTCCATTTCAAGTCTTTGGTGATGCCTAAGTCTTTCACTTCGACGACACGCACAAGCTCAGACCCGTCAGGGAAGTGAACTTTCAAGGAAGAGGAGCGCGGTGAAAATATATGACATTTGCCCACATATAATTGTAGTCCCCATCTACTGGCCCACTCAACCATCCTTCTTACAGAGTTGTTCAAAGCAATTTGCGCTTGCTCAACTTCCTTTTCCTTATATGTAACAGCCACATTGATATCGTCGGCGAAAGCCGCGACTGAAGTTTTGCTGTTAGTCCTGATGTATTCTTAGTAGTCAACTGCGGGGAAGCGGATCTGTCCAAGCAAAAAAAAATCAGTTTTCGGTGGCTTTTTGCGGTTTTTCTCTTATTTGGCTGTGATATAGGGGTACTAGGGTACCAAATCTTTTCAAGGGCACACACGGAATGCCTGAGATTCTTATGATTGTGTAGTATGCTCCTCTTGAATGGCGCATGCCGAAAGCCAAATCTCGAGTCTTCTAGACGTTCGAATTATAGGGACCACGGGCCGCCCCCCCCCCTTCGAAAGTCACCCAGTTGGCTTTGATCTCTCTAGCAGCTGGTTACCTGATTGACCTTCAATCAAATCTTTGACGTTTTTTTTTCTTCTTGGTCCCTCAACATGTTGGTTTGCGTCGAAGCAATGACTGTGACTGAAGTGGTACAAGCCTACAACAGCTCGCTTAGTGAACATCAATTCTGGATTTTCATGCAGTATTCAAGGAGTCATATTCAGGTTTTCGCCGCCTTTCCGAAAGATCGCGGTGGATAGAGCGTGATTCTCTCTAACATGGGCATAAGAACCTCGAGAAAAAATTCTTTGGCTTTCTGTGTCTTTATGGCTACCCTTGTCTTTTGCAAGAGCAAAGTTTAATCCTCAGGCTCTCTTCAAAAGGACCTCCAGTTGTTATCGTGCCCGCGAGCTACATGCTTAAAGGCAGTGGTCGCGATGAAAAAAGTTTTAGAACAAACCATGTAAATCAGTTTGATTTGCGAACGGCTAGAAGACCACGAAGGTCACGCGGCAAGAAATGAGCTATATTTAGGCAGCGTCCATACGTGGGGAGAGCGGGCGTTCCCGCTGTTGTTCGCCTCTCGACGCTCGTCAACGCTAGAGCAGCCCGTGCACGCAAATGAACACAGGCAAACACCCCCTACCTCGTGTTGATTCGATTGAAAACGTTTGATAGGGTGATCAACCGCTCGAGTCGGCGCAACGGCAAATGATTTCGACTTCCGTGGTGAGATTATGGAAAAGAAGGGCAGTAGTTTTGCTACAGGTTTAATGCCCCCTGCTTTAGTGAGGAAACAGTGAGCTTGAAACGTGCTGCTTGCTTCGTGGTGCTGGCGTAAGCGAGCGAGAGCGAGCGGGCGAGGGCGCTCGAGAAGGAGCGCCTGTCAGCGGCTAGCGAACCGTGTGCCCACGATGACCATCGATTTTGCGTAGTCGCACGCTCTCGTCACGTATGGACGGAGCCTTAGAGTTATCAAGATACTAATTTGCCAATTCGTTCACATGTGCACAGCTCCACCTAAAAAGATCGCAGTCCCATGCCGAGCAGTCAAAAATCATTGATGTTCACAGCCAGAAATAAATGCAAATTTAACCAACAAAAGCAGCTGCAAAATAGAAACAAGCCCTTCATTCATTGTTTAACTCGACGAGGACAGCAATATTCAAAGGGGTCCTTCCGAAGGCTACTGTTTATTAATTGAATTCCAATTTTCAGCCAGCTAGATGTCCTTGATATTAATCGCTGCCGATGGTGTGGAGTTGGCTCGTCCACCATTGAAAGACAGGGAAGTTCAAGCTTAAAATTAGGCCCGAAACAAGGGTTTTTTTGCAATTTTCTCTAAGTCTTACCACTCTGAATTCAGAAAAGGGTTTGAAAAGAAAATGAAGACAAGCATATTTTATCGCGACCACTGCCTTTAAAGAGTTGAGATCACTAGTTGATTAGAGTAGCAGTGATCACGTGAATCGCACTAAAACGCCATGCGTTCATCCGGTATAACCATCATGGACCTGTGGCCGTATTCATTAAACCGCGGACGCGGGAAGAGAGCGTGACCTTCAGTACCCGACGTATGGCCACCAGTTTTGTGCCTCACCTGTCGAGATTTGAATAGTGGCGGCCCCCTTTTCTCCATCTGTAAAAGCGGAGACATGTAAAAGCAGAGACAGGCAGGAGTAGCAGCCTGCAGAGACGGAGAGGAGACCGCCAGGTAGGAGGCTGCTGGGTCTCAGCTCCGATATCAGTGCATTCCGGCGGGCATAGCATGCCTGGCGATTGTGCGGGTGGACGGGCAGAGCGCGCGCTGCTTGCCAGCAACATATTGATAACGTTCTGCAAACGCAAGATCGACGTAGCAGGCAGCCGCAATTCTCTCCGTCCACCCGCCAGGTGGCTAGAAACCCTCTTGTCTACCCGCGAGGTAGCCCTGGGAGGCTCCGAACGTTTCACGAATACGGCCACTGGTGAAGGCAAAGGACTCCCTTCCAACTTGAGTGACTGAACGCCAGGGCTGTGCGGAAATCTTTTTCAAGATTTTCGGAAACGGAAACGGAAGAAGAATGACCAAAAAACGCCGGAAACGGAAATCCGGAAACGGAAACGGAAGAGACAAAAAATTGGGTTTTCTCATCCCCACGCTTCGCTGTTGCTCATTGCCCGCAGCTCTCATTCAATAACCAATAAATTCAGTCAGTAAACTAATACTTATTCTAACTAAAGTCACTACGAGGCATTCAACGATTTCGAAGTCTCGCCTCTGGAAATCCGAATAGGATTTCAAAAAAAACTAAAAAAAAAACTAAAAATACTTATTATCTGTAGCCGCCCATCAGGGGTGCGCGGTAATTGCCGTATGCCAACTGCAGTTTGCTGCCCGTCTTGGCGTTCGTCGTTGCTGTTTACCAAAATTTTATTTTTTGTAGCCGCGCACCTCTGATGTACAGCTTGTCCCCCAAAAAGCAGTCCAAGCGACACCGGGTATCCTCCAGGGCTTATCAGAAGTCGATTTTCAGATTAACAGCGACAACTTTTTCTTCTTTCGAACTATATTTGCCTGCTGGAGTGGATATCAAACAATTGAATTTGAAAAATAAAAAACTAACTCTACGGAGACATGGGAATTATGATCCGCTTCAAACGAGCCTAGCCGCTGCCAGTGGTCACCTCCACCTGTCTTCGACGAGACTCCTTTCTGGAAGACAGGCTGCACGTGCAAAACCAAAACTATCTCGATTTTGTTGCTGTCGTGGCGGTAAACAAGCGAAGAAGTGGAATCAAGAAGAGAAGTTTCAAGAAATCACTGAATCTCAGAGAAAAAGATACATATTTGTTTTCAAGAAGAAATCCTCAGAAGGCGTGCAGATTCCTGCCACACCCATTTCGTGTCATCATTTTTAAGGAGTCCAATCTCAGGCCCCCAAACTTCGTGAATGATCTCATCTAAGCTCAGATATTCCCTTGAACACGAAGAGATCAGATGTAAGTTTCAGCGTCTCATGAAACCTTCGAAAATCCTTGCCTAGACCCACTATCATTGGCCGTGTTGCACTAATTTATTCCGTTCCCGGACCCAAAAACTTGGAAACGGAATCGGAAACGGAACAGTTCCGCCCAGCCCTGCTGAACGCCATCAAATGACTTTGGTATACCGAACAAATTGAGTTTTACGCTGTAAATGGAAGTTGGGGTTAAGCATTACAGCAAGGCATACTGAAAAAAAAAGCGAACACAGTACTTTTGGGCTGAAAGAGGGCCATTCTCTCTTATCTTGACTTCATACAATTAGAAAGGAAGGTTTGATCGCTATGAAGAAACGATACCTATCAATGCAATCAGGCGTTATGGCTCACTTAACAGTGCTTCTATGATGACCCATCCCAAAATCCATGCACGTGTCATGTCTGTGCGACAGATGCTCATACATGTAAGCTAAAATCGGTCCCCGACTCTAGAAGTCACAAAATTGTACAAATCACAAAACTGCATGGCGGCCTGTTCAAATACTCCTCAACCAAGCGCATGAAATCCTTATCCCAGATCATTATTTAAACGTTACCGGCGGTTCAATTTCATCGACGCTTTCTATATTATGGTTAGCATATCGTGAACTTTTGTCGAAGCCCCACGTTCTGTTTTACTTTTTTTCGTAACCAGTTTTTCGTACCCGAGATTTCGTTGCCTTCTCCTCATGAATCTGGAGATACTCATCTAGGTACGACACACTCAGCCTGCTCGTCTACGCACTGCAGTCTACGGCACGAACCTCGTAAAAGGGGGGAGCACTTAGGATTCAAGCTAAGACTGAGTGATACCGTTTTGAGAAAATGAAATGGACTCTGGGGAATCTGTAGCAAGTGGTTTCGATTGTCGCCAGCAGAGGAGTCTTGAACCAGTAAAATTTTTCTAGTGATAAAAATGTTTCGACAAAAAAGCGACCGCTGCTAGCTGTGACAATCGAAATCAAGAGCTAACTAGAAGCGCGTCAGAGCTTACCTCTGTGACGTTCAAGAAATATAACCGATTACGATATCAGAAATCCAAGATTGAAAAAAAAAACTTTTCTTCTATGAGTGAATCTTGATTGCCTCTCCCCAACTAAGTTCGCGCTCAGCCTGTTACACAGAGACATCTTGAAAGGACCGTTTGCTGTGTGGAAGCCTGCCCTTTACAGTGGCAAATTACAGCGTGGGTAGCGAGTGAGCCAAAAGTGAGGGGACAAGTTCCTGTTCATGTTCGATCGCGCAGGCTCAAGTCTAGCGACGTTGTGAAAACGCTAGGATCGATGAGATCGCCTCATTCCAGAGCCCACAATGTTGTCACAGTGATCGTTTTAGTAGGGAATGTTAGTTGTCGAGGAACGCAGAGACATTCGTAGGGAGTCGTCGGGGCCGACACAATGTCACTGAAAACTCGTCATGCAATGTTCCGCTACCCAAGATCTATGAGACGTCTGGGCAACCACAGACGTTGACCGATTCAGTATCCATCAGAAACTTCGAATTACATTCAGCTGGCCGTCCTAGCTAGCTGGAAATCCATCGAAGTCCAGGTCCAGCGTCATGTAAGGACTACTTGAGTTTTCCCGTCAGAAGGCAATTGAAGTACACTGGGAAAATGGACGAATAGCATCACCTTGAACCAGTTTCGTAAAAATACACGTGAAAACGGCTCACTCTGACGATCATCGTGAGATATTTCCATGTTGCTCAAGTGTTGTTGTACTTTAGCGTAGCGGGAAATACAGACCTTTGCCTGTAAGTGAGGTCGAAAAGTGGAAATTCTGGTCATACCACTTGATATATCGTTTTCGTCGTAGGAGAAAACAAAGAAACTCTACACAATATTCAAAACCTCGATCCAACCTACGATACGCCTATTATAAAGGTGTTGCTATACTTATGCGTCGCAGTATATCAAAAATTACCTCTGAGGACTGTTTTTAAACGACGAATAAGAGGGAAGAAGAAAACCGGCGCACTCCATGCTGCGCCATTCTTCGCAGTTGTTCTAACCTGTAATGTCTATACCACCACTGCGACCTAGTTCAGAACCTCCGAGTACTAAATTTGGATGATCCAGTCACGCCGTGAGAACAGCTAAACATCTTGCCAACTCTTCAATTCTCTGACTCCGCAATGTACCTCATCTTCAACTCTCTTTTTTTCAACGCATCTATCAGCGCAAAACCACGTACTATACTGATGTTCACGAGCGTTTTTGTCACGAACATCGATACCACCAAGCTGATCGTTCGGTACAGAAAAAAAACAATACGACTTATTTGCTTACAGATGCGCATTCTGCTGCTGCTGGTGCTAGCTTGCATGACACAAGCCGGCAATGTGACGGAAGCTGAGAATGAAGCGATAAAACAGGAGTGTGGCAGACACTTTCTGAGTGAGTATAACTGGTAAATCTGAGAAATAAGAGAGGAAATTCAACTTAGGCTCCGTCCATAGGAGACGACCAGCATCAAAGCGTTGAGGCGTCGGAGCACGATGCGCCAGCGCTCAAACGCTGGCGCATGGCGCTTGATGGCTGGCGCATTCAACGTGTCCGAGGACGGCACGTGGTTAACGAAGGTATCGATAATATTAGTGACAGCCGTTACGGTCACTATGCCTCCACCGTCAGCGACTGGCCGGCTGCAGTGGTCGCTGGGGAGTCAGATGGATAACAGATGCTGAAGACTCAAACCCCCAGCGTCACTTTACGGTCACTTGACGCTAGGACGTCTGTTATGGACAGAGTCTTATCTCTTCACAAACAGCTTAATGAGAATATTTTGGAGATTAATATTCATTTTTCTCCCAAAAATCTTTCAATTATAATCTCCCATGGGGCGATTATAATCGAAAATTTCTTGCAGGGAAAAGTGTGTATATTTGCTTAAAAACTACGATAGGTACTTTCCAATAAACTACTTAAAGACACAGTCCAACCTCAGAATCGTTTTTCTGTTTTCCTACCTATCTTGAAAACGCTCCCACGCTGATTCCAATTATGTCTCTGGAATCGTTCAAGACCTCCTGGGAGCGGAGTTATGGCCCCTCAAAAACTGAGCTGTGGAAGCAACGTGGACGAGTTGTCCAAGGCTTGTAACTTCCGTTACTTGCAACAGATCTAGGCGATACGACCTGAATAGAGAGGTACGCTGAGAATGAAGGGAAGAACGGGTTTATTAATCGCAAAACATCGCTCATCTCGTCACTATGGAGCTCAAAAGATCGTAAAAGGGGCGTGCCAAAGTGGCTTCCCGATGGAGGCGCCCCAGGTTGGCTTCCTCCTATATCTCGCTTTTTCGGAGGAATCGAGAGCTTGCACTTGGCAGGTGTTCTATGGGGTGGGTCTACCTGACAATTATGTGGAAATCTCAGATTTCGAGCTTGGACTGTGCCTTTAATATGGACCACATTCATTCTAGGTGGCCCTGGGGTGAGCAAAGTAAGCAGGCCATTCAGTGCAAAGATCCAAGCCCGAAACATCGTTGTTGACATGTTTTTTTTTCAATTCGCGGACCCTATTACATGAGTCTGACACTCCATCTGTCAACGGTTCGGCTCGACGTTCGTGCTTATCTGTTCCGTGGTCTCCAAGTGGAAGCGTGTCCCCAGTTCCAAACTTTTCCCGGATATCCCCAAGTGCTTGGCGTATGCTGCCTCCTGCTCTTTCCTTCAGCATTCAGGACGTCAGAAGCTTCTTTCATATGTTGTAGGGAATTAGAAGTACGAGTCATCTGCTGAATATATGAGATGGAAACAAACAGAATTTTGGAGGACACTAGGAAAGTCACACAGAGGGGGCCACGGTAGTTTTCACATGTGCTCATCGAGTTCGTGCAATAGCTTTAGTCTGATGAATGGACGGGGCTGCGGCGGTAGATTGCTTGGCTTCTTCTTCTTCTTTGCAGCCGCAGGAAGGATTTCGTCAATGGTTCAAGAAACGGGCGACTGTAACCGGACTCTTCTACAAATCCATCGTTGTCAGAGTGGTGAGCCTCTTTGGGCAATCTAATAGGTGCTCAGTTGTGTGGCCACGGCTACCACGAGTACGGGCACTCGTCACGCTTACTGCGATCGATCTTATGCGAGTATGACATCAGCATAGGGGAATGACCGCAGCGTAACGAGGCAAGGGTACTTTTAGCCCGCCTACCGAGTTCCATCTCGGTGTTGCTGACTACGGGTGGTATGACCCCCAATATGGGATTGACGGTCATCCAACTCAAGTGATCCCTGACGAACTTGGTGTGCTTCGCACGTAAAAGACGCAGGAGATCCTGTTGGGAGTCCGTTCATCTTTGTATATCGACTTTCTCGGGAGCATCCGCAAAAGGCCTTCTGATATGTCTCTCTTTCACGGGAATCATGATTCTTCTTAATGGGTGGTCAGGCTGCTAGTCAATGTTAATAACCAGTTGCTGCGCTTGGAGTTGGTAGTGATCCTTAACTGGCAGAATTCGGGCTTCAGCATGAAGATGCTCCACTGGGGTGCTTTTAGCACACCCTGTGGCAATCCGAAGAACAGCATTTTGAACTCGCTGCATCTTTGTCCACGATGAATCCGATATTATGTGCTGCCATACCGGTGCAGCGTACTCCAACTCCGGCTGTAATATTGCCCTGTAGGTGGTCTATATTGTCTCCTTGCTACTTCCCCACGACGTTCCTCCCAGAGCTCGTAGGACGTTGACCTTTGCTTTCACTGTAGCTTGCATCTGCTCATTATTCTTGTGAAACCTCAACGAAGGATCCAATACTATGCCGAGCAGCTTAGGGAAACGTGCGACAGGCAAGCGAGCGTCTGCCCTTTTCACAACGGTGTGAGCGCAGTGTTCCTTAGGGTCAGTGGAGAATCCTGATACAGATGATTTAGCGGCAGAGACAGTGACCATCATATCATCCAGAAAGCTCTTCCCGGCCGAATCGAAACCCCATTCTCCATTGAGGCCGCCAACTCCGCACGGCCAGCCGCCTGGTTCATGCGTCAGACTAAAACGAAAACGAAAACTGTGGGTGATAACGAGTTAGAGGACTATGAAAGCGTAGAACTGCGACGATTGTTATACGTGTGTAATGATCCCACCGGATGTCTATACAGCTACTGATTCTGGCCCTAATACCTGTCGACAAGGACATACTGCACCACAAAAACATTTTCCAGAATGTCACGGATTATATGGTCAGCTGTCGGTTGAGATCATTTGCAGCAGACCTGAGATTTCCTAGTGCGCATCGTTGAGCGATATCTTCCAGTCAGTTGACTCTGAGGGTGTTCTTCAGAATACTATGGGATACGTGGAAACGTATTTTACGGGTATCATTTGAGATGAACAGTATCATGTTCCACGAAACACCCGAGAGAATGCGAACAAGTTACTCACACCCAGATGCGAGTTACGAGAGGATTGCCCCTAACTCCCTGCGTTTACCCGGCAATCAATTTGTTTTTTCTAATCATTTTGTGTTAGAGGTGAACATCGGATTAGAGGGTGAAGAAATATAAGATTTTCATAATATTTCAGGCTCATCTCAGGCACTGCGATCGAAAAGATCAATGGGAGGAACGACGACAAGCCCAGGCGAATACCCGTGGATGGTTTCGCTGAGTGTTAGATCAAGTACGCCGTATGAACTATTAAAAGAATCCTTCCTAGTACATATTCGTCGAATTCGAACGTCGTCGAATGTGAGGGCTCATTTAGAGGTGTCTGTTGACGAAAATCTATTTTGCAGCTCAGCCTTAATTCTACAGCTTTTGAGCGGCTTCAATTCTGCAGAACGCTCAAAACCTGAGAACTGCATGGTGTTTGTATTTTCGCTCATAAGCGCAATTTATGCCAAGGCGGCCCTGCCTTGGTGTTGAAGGAGTGCGCGGTGTAGTTAAAAGAAGTGTTCACGATGAAAAAACCCAATTTTTTTTACAGAATCGTGAGCATTGGGACCTACCGATGAAAACACTGAAGAGAGAATTAAGAAAAACCATTGGGAAGTGGGTGAGAACCGCGTGGTCCAGTCAACCCATAGGGCTACCCAGCCTCCCAAGCAAGTCCTTTCTGAAAAAGCTTGAATGCGTAAACAGCCGGTCACAGCAAAGATATTGGCTTCGATAAGTTGCAGTGAATAAGGTGGATTACGTTGTCACATGGAAAGACATTATTCCTTCACATCGATCAATCCTTACATTCTCAAAAATATGAGGTCACACATGAGGTCCAGCTGAGCCGCAAAAACGTTTTCTCGTCTTTTTCTGCGTTCTTCCTGACGCGTTTGTCCCAGTAAGCCCTTGACCCATCATAATCTGTAGGAAGCTGAACATCCAGGATTTATCGTGAGCACTGCTATAAGAGCTGTACGTGATCACTCTTACGGCTCACTCAAGGATTTGTTGTAATTGGCTCGAAATCATAAAAATTTTTAAGCTAACCCAGAAAATATTCCTTTACCTGCCACAGAGGGTATTGTACAACATGCCAACAAACTTTGGCGTCTTAACTTTGGCTTGGAAATGATCTTAATTTTATAATGTTGCTTTATTTTCAGTAACTTGAAATGGCGGTTAGGGATTCTGATATTTTCATCACGTACATATAGCTTAGGTTGCTAGGATGAGTCCGGGCGCAGTAAGCAGCGGAGCGGTCGGAGATGGCAATTATGTATAACAGCGATAAGGAGATTTTGGCATGACAAGCCCGATAAGACTTGCTTCGACCGGCTCGAAATGAGCGGCCTAGGTTATCTATTTGCATTAAAGGCAGTGGTCACGTTGAAAAACGTTATCGAAAAAACTACAAAAATCAGCTTAGATATAAGACAGCTCTAAAACTATGAAGGTAGCGCGGTGAAAAACGGGCTAGAATTAGAGTTATTAAGACCCTAAATTTCCAGTTCGTGCACACGCGCACAGAAAGATCACAGTCTCATGCCAAGCATTCAAGAATCACCGACACTCAGAGGAAGAAATAAATGCAAATTCACCTAATAAAACAGCTGAACAATGAAAGCAAGCACTTCAACCAATGTTTTTGACTAGATGTGTACATAAATCCGAAAGTTCATTGATTGAAATTCAATTTCAAGCCAGCTGATGTTTTCGATATTAGAGATCATCGATGCCGATGATGTGGGGTGGACTCGTCCACCATCAAAAGACAGGAAAGTTCAGGCTTCGAATTTGGCCCAGAACAGCTATTTTTTCGCGATGTTTTTATAGGTTCCACTTCTCTATACCCAGAAAAGGGTTTAGAGAGGATAAGAAGACGAGCATATCTTATCGCGACCGTTGCCTTCAAGGAGTTTGATCTTCACAGCATGACCATATTCATAATCATACAACGGATTTCCGAAAGTTTGGCCTCCTGGCAAAAACAAGGATTTCTCAATGCCATTTCTCCAAAAATTTGAAGTAAAACAATAAAAAAATAAAACTGATTTAGCGCATTAAATGGTGAAGTCATGAAAGAACGGGAAATGGGTAAAACGGGCTAAAACATGGTCTGGCAGTCAACCATATACCATCTATCGATTAGTATTAAAAAAGAGAGCTCGGACTTTACAAGCTTCTCCGTTAAACTTATCAAAATAAAATCAAGCGGGCTGTGGATTGGAGCTGGAGCGTTGCGGCGCGCTAGCTTCGTCAGCGCTGAATGCCGTATTAGAGCTTCGAATTTTAACCCCCCAGAGCGCGCTTGATTTTGCTTTTTGGTGTGACCGCCGCTTTTGCCCCGAGAACATTATTTCATCAATTAATAGCTTCTTTATGAACGCAAAGTTTCACGTGTAGGTTTTCTATGTGTTTTTTATCGAATTTTCTTTTCATCGATCATGGCAAGAAACAGAACCTCATAACTAATTTTTAACATACAGCTCAACTCCGCATTGCCGTTCAGTCCGCAAAGTGCACGCTGATTGCTTAAGCGTGCTGCGGCGCGATTGCGAGCATCCTCAGACAGGGATGTGGGATCACCCGGGCGGTGGGATCAACCAGGCATCAAAGGCGAAAATCGCCCGGGTGATCCCACATCCCGGTCTGAGGATACTCGCAAACGCGCCGCAGCACGCTTTCGCAATCAGCGTGCACTTTGCGGACTGAACGGCAATGCGAAGTTGAACATGTTATTCTTTCAGAAATTACCAGCGAAGACAGCGTTTGCAGTGGCGTTCTGATTTCACAGAGGCACATCTTAACAGCGCAACATTGCGTGATAGAGGCGATACCTAACATCGATGCAACTATGTGTGATGAGAAAACGTGGGTTTCAGAGTAAGTAACTCTTTGACTTTGACAAAAAAATGTGGTACCGTTTCGATGAAGAATCGCAAGCATTTTGTGCATAGTGAATCACATCAAAATTTATGCTTCCCCTCGTACAAGGGGTGCACTAAATATGATGATACAAGTAACGGTGAACTATTGTTTGAAGATCCTCGCCCAAAGGTTTTCATACTTTATTATTTTTACCTTTTTCCAGCCCACCCTCATGGCTTTTCTCAGCTACGCTTATTATGGCTTCCTCCGAAAACGATGTCACGGTATATGTTGGACCTACCCTCCGTGCATCTAAACCGTACATCACACAAAGTTATGTGAGTGAATATAACCTAATACAACAATAATAGACTGGAAATACCTTCTTTTACCACAGTTTTAATTTCTTACGCATGAGCGATATCAATTTATTCGACTCTACGATGGGATATTGGGGATCTGGACATCATAGAGAGTTGGTAGTACAGGGACCGCCCCCCCCCCCCGTATACGCATGACGATTGCAAAGAACTATTATGCCCAGATTCCAATATCCCAATCTTCGCGGGGGGAGCCAATTCTCGTAAAAATCGATGGAATAGCTCTACACGGGACAGCATTCAAATATTAGTGGTGAGTCAAAGAGCACATTCAGGGGTGGTAGTAATCTGCATGGTGGCCGCAATTTAAGCGGGTGGTAGCGGTCACACAGTCAGTGGGCCGCTGATCACCAGCCCGTATAGCAGCAAATAAGGCATGAGAGAGGTTTATTCTTTAACAGTACTAACGAAAGTAGCTTGCTCTTGAGATTGGAAGTGGGCGAAGACGAAAACCACGGCTTAGAAACTGCTGCTCCTGTTTTGAAATGAAAAATTGCGTGGTCACTGAGCAGTTTTTCAATGGAGTTTCACTCTGCGAACATATAAGACCACCGGTTGAAGATCTTCTGACAGACGGTGAGAAATATGTCTGCAGTGGAGAGACGAAGAACGGTCTCGCAGAAGTCCTACGGAGGACATTTTGCGAGCGGTTAACACAACTCGTTTTCCAGCTCTGTTTTCTCAAAAATGCACATTTTTGAAATTTCTTTTTCTCGCACTATGTATTATAGAAACAAAGAATACCAAGGTAAACACGAATAATGCGTTACCAATTTGTTGTTTGTAACTTAAGAATAAGTAAAGAGATGTAGTTTAGCCTTTTTTGGTGTTTATTAATCATGTAATTTACAAATAATATAGTACAATTAAACAGCCGCGAATAAACGTACAATTTGATGTTCTTTTTCCGTTTATTACCCTCGAAATTGATGAAATTCCATTGTCTCCTCCGATTTCCAACTCTACATATGTTGCCCTGCAATTATGTTGATCCAGGAGATCAAATCGTTTGCTGCGGTCTCGAAAAACGTCAACGAACTGCTCCGAATTCAAGGTTCAAAAGAGACTGCGTATGCATCCGTCGCTTTTTACATGACTTAATGTGTAGTGGTTGTGCTACGCTTAAGGCTTGAGGCAAACCTGCAGCTACACTTCTCAGGCCGTAGTAGTCAATGCCAGCTGCAGACAGGAGTAGAAGGAGGAACTTCAAAAGTGCGGGCGACAAAGGTTATTACAGAAACTGATTCATGCTAAGTGATAGGCGTGCCACTCATCACGGTAACGGATCATACCCCCGTCGAGCAGTGTTTAATATTTAGAAATCGATACGTTTTGTTACCACTCACGCAATCCCGAGAATTACGAGTACATCCTGAGACCGGGATGATACATTCAGCGACAAGAGACGAGACGCAGTGTTTACCATCAATGTGTACCGGAAATTTACATGCCCTATATGTACTGTAGCTATCGCTGGCCGGAAGAAGTATGACCGTGGTCTATTGATGTATTGCTCCGTCCTTCACCTAACAAGCCATCTGATCGAGGATATACCTGTAGTTTGATTGTGCACTGCTTTCAAAATGGCGCCGCACCACAGAAGAAGGTTATAACAAGTGAAGAAGATAGTGGACGCTGTCCCGGAGCCGGAGTGGACACTAGGTTGAGTGCTGGAAGAGATTCGTTGTTGAAAGTGTTGCGTGACAGAATGTACTGTAACTGGCGGATAAGGTGATCGAGGTTTGTCCGAATGAGACTGGCCGACCATGCGGCCATCGTACGTGGCAGGCGGCTGTCGCGCTCCCCGATCTGGGACGAGCATGCGAAACGATAGCGAGCCTTCTTCCAGAGCCATTCATTAGAAGCGGGGCCGGCAGCCGCTGTCAGCAAGCAATCAATCAGCTCCGTAGCCGAGGGGCAACAGTTTGAACACTCGTCTGAGAGCGGCTCATGCGACGGCCGCCTGTCACACACGACGGCCGAATGGTCCGCCACTCTCCTACGGACACACTTTGCCTGGAGGTGCAATCTAATGACGTGTGTGCAAAGACAGTACAGCCCATCATCCTAATTATTAAAAGTGTTCTACAAAGTTTGGAGTCAAACTTCATGAATGAGTCCGAGACAGGTCTCACATATCAGATTATGTTGTCAATTGGATCAGTCTGCTGTATCTTAACCCCTTGCTATCGATCCGATGGACTCCAGGACAGCATCCAGCGGTTGTTAGCATTATCCCGTAGCACTGCGGCTCCTACATCTGCGCCATGCCTGATCAGAACGTGTTTCTCGTCCAAAACTTTCAAGAGCGATAATTTTCGTGCAGAAGTTATAAATTTGACAAGCAAAGAAACCATACCGAGTGGGTTACGGCAGCTCCTCTTTTATGCGAATACCCTGATGCAATTAGTTTCACACTTGAAGCAATTTGGAATTACACGATTTTCGGTTGTTTTTTGCCGTAACTGCAGTTCAACGTCGCAGTGCACGTTATGGTATGTTTACACAAGGTGCTGAGTTGATCGCAAAACGCTTGGCTCCGGGCGAGATTGAACCAGCATATTCCCTTTCCGGGGGAGCGCCTTATCGCACTGCACCACCGAAGCCACAGCGCCGCTCTCACTCAACTGCTCGGTAAATCTTCACCGAAGCAATCATCCTTTCACCCGCATAACGGGATGAAACAGGAATACCGTCAGAGACTATCTAACAGTCGTAGACCTGTCAAGATGATGCCCTAGTTAAGTCTTACACGATTTTCGGTTGTTTTTTGCCGTAACTGCAGTTCAACGTCGCAGTGCACGTTATGGTATGTTTACACAAGGTGCTGAGTTGATCGCAAAACGCTTGGCTCCGGGCGAGATTGAACCAGCATATTCCCTTTCCGGGGGAGCGCCTTATCGCACTGCACCACCGAAGCCACAGCGCCGCTCTCACTCAACTGCTCGGTAAATCTTCACCGAAGCAATCATCCTTTCACCCGCATAACGGGATGAAACAGGAATACCGTCAGAGACTATCTAACAGTCGTAGACCTGTCAAGATGATGCCCTAGTTAAGTCTTACACGATTTTCGGTTGTTTTTTGCCGTAACTGCAGTTCAACGTCGCAGTGCACGTTATGGTATGTTTACACAAGGTGCTGAGTTGATCGCAAAACGCTTGGCTCCGGGCGAGATTGAACCAGCATATTCCCTTTCCGGGGGAGCGCCTTATCGCACTGCACCACCGAAGCTCCAGCGCCGCTCTCACTCAACTGCTCGGTAAATCTTCACCGAAGCAATCGTTCTTTCACCCGCATAACGGGATGAAAGGATAATGAAGGGATGATCGCATAACGGCGTTTTGCGATCAACTCAGCACCTTGTGTAAACATACCATAACGTGCACTGCGACGTTGAACTGCAGTTACGGCAAAAAAACAACCGAAAATCGTGTAAGACTTAACTAGGGCATCATCTTGACAGGTCTACGACTGTTAGATAGTCTCTGACGGTATTCCTGTTCCATCCCGTTATGCGGGTGAAAGGATGATTGATTCGGTGAAGATTTACCGAGCAGTTGAGTGAGAGCGGCGCTGTGGCTTCGGTGGTGCAGTGCGATAAGGCGCTCCCCCAGAAAGGGAATATGCTGGTTCAATCTCGCCCGGAGCCAAGCGTTTTGCGATCAACTCAGCACCTTGCGTAAACAATTTGGAATTACTTGACTTAATCGGCTGGCTTCCTCCTGACGCGGTCAGTCCACGTTTTTATCGAGGTTTGCCTTCCTAGTAGTCAGCCGTATGCATTTGTCACGGTCCTTAGCCAGAAATTAAACAGAATCCTTCCAATGGTCGCGTTTTCACTTCTTGCGAAGTGAAACATCGCTTCTGAATTTCCTTTTAATGCCTAGTGGTTTTACCTCCTCCTTCACCACATCCGTCCAGAACATGTGTTTACGTCCAGGCGGCCGTTCCCAGGCAGAACCAGGAAGCATTATTAGAGCGTGCTGAACGAAACGATCAGGCGGTCTGCTCAAAATATACCCAAGTAGTTGAAGTCAACCTTCCCTTGCCGCTTGAGATGGCGTTGGAAGACGTCGGCACCCACTGTCGTTCTCGGGGCCGAATTCCGGTACGCGTTTGCAGACTACGGCTGTTGCATCAGGTGGCACGCAATACTCGTGCTGGGACCACTTGGCCCCGGCATGACTCATCTTTCTCCCGGCACGATTAACACGTTTCGCATGATGCAAGAGCCGTAATCCGCAATTGCGGGGAATTCGGCTCGGAGAACGATAGTACCTCGTGTCAAGCGTTGATGTGAAGCGTGGATTTCGTGGTGGGGATTATTGAAGCAACACCGATTCAAACATCGATATCAAGTTTCGTGCAGACTTTCAGTTGATGACATAAATTCCAAGCAATCAAAAACACTGAGCTCCCCATATCTAGGCAGAGACCTGGAAACTTCATTTTGTCCTAAAATCAACCATTCCACTATCGTTCTCTGGGCCGAATCCCGGTACGCAGTCGTGAACTACGGCTGCTGCATCCTGAAACACGTGATAGTAGTGCTGGGGGAAGGGTGTATCGTGCCGGGACTAAGTGGTCCCAGCACGATTAACATGTGTCGCATGATGCGATAGCCGTAGTCTGCAAATGCGGAGCGGGATTTGGCCCAGAGAACGACAGTACTGAGCAATGGGTTCCCCGAACACTTCAGGCCGTCACGATGGTTTTCTTATGTCTCCGTTCGGGTTAAATGCTTACCTTCGACGAAAAAGCTGGCTAAATAGAAATTTACGCTTTCCGTAGTGATTGTATCAAGATGGCACCTCTGTCGGTAACCATTAATGCTCCGTTTGACGAAGAACCTCGGCATCCTCTTAAAATATAGCCAGCAGTGGGTACGGCTGCTTAATTAACTCAGACAAAAACCCGCTCCACGCTGCTGGGAAGCTGGCGTCGCCAGCGGGATAGTATCCGTGGAGCCTAATGTCCGGAGTGTTGTGGCGCGCAGCAATGGTCTGACTGTAGTGGGCGAGAAGTTGCTTCGAGCCCGGGCGATAAGTTCCTCTGAGTTTATTTTTTCTAAAAATTTACACACACGCCGGTGCGCAACACGGCTGGTACACCGACACGCGACGCGGCCGGCACGCCAACACGCAACACTGCCAATGCGTCGAGCACCAGCTGAGGCCGCCAGCGGTTGAGAGGGAACTTCAGCGTTCAGTCGGGGTCAAGCACCTCGAAATTGGGTAATTGAACCGAAGGCACTGCAGTCATCCGAGTCCTGGCTTAGAAACGTGTCGTATGCTTCCTATATAAATTAGCGTTTTGGGCGTCGAGCCGCTTCTGGGGGCACGTCTTGCCCGTGTTAGGAACAATCCCGCCCTTATCCCCGCGATACGCACGCACTCGTGTCAGGAGGGCGAGCGCAGGCCTATCGCGTGTCTCTGGGAAAATGGGCGGATCGAAATGGGCATCGAGCTCCTTTTTGTCTGAGAATACTAACTCTGTCCAAATGAGATGGTCCGCGCGCACGGTAGGCGTGCGTGTCGTGCGGCCCGTGTTGGCGCGAAGGCATTTTTCTAGGACTTTTTTCACTGCTGCAGACTCGATTATCAATCACTATTCGTCTGACAATTCTCTTAATCGTGAAACAAGTTCAGGAAATGTCTTCGCGACGGCCGTTTGGCTGGCACGCTGACGGCGTGAAAGAACACTCTCATTCGGGCTGACATTACCTGGGCCTTCGGTCTATGAAAAGTGGATCTAACACAACATATAATGAGATCCAACCGAGAAGCCGGAGCGATTTCTAAATGGATCTTTGGCACAAGTGTCAGGGCATTTAAAGTTTACAATGGAAGCGATGAGCACGGGACCAAATCGAGTTTCCCACTAAATGCTTCCAATCAGTATTTCATTCATCCATCCTCTTATCTGGCCCGAAGCGACAAAACTTGTGACAGCTTTTGGCAGCACAACGCAGCCGTCCGTGCCTGTCACTCCGCCAAAGTGGTTCAAACAGCTGGGTATTTACAGGGGTGCTCACCTAGTGCTGAGCATTTGGAAAATCCTCTTTTACATAATTCCATTCGGACACTGCCTCTTAGCCCAGGTTGTCACCATAAAGGTACCGTCTTTAGTGAAAACGTTGCATAATAAGGAAGCGCTGAATATACAGGTCAACTGCAATATTTTTTTACAAAATATTTTCGCATAAAGTTGTGGACAGTGGTTTTCGATAACGCGGAGACCAATGGTATTCATGCCATCAGGCGAAAGTTTTTGTGGAAAATGATGCCGGTGTTTGGGGAGGGGGGAGGGGGGGGGGTGAGTGCCGCTATAATTTTGATACGCACTGTACGGAATGTTTTTTCATATTTGTTTGTTTTGTTTTGTTTTGTTTATCACGTCACTTAAAGGCAGTGTTCACGATGATTTTCGTTCACGAGTTTTCCCCTCAAAACGATGCGTTGGCTACCCAGTGTTACCTAAATTACGAAGAAACGGCGAAAAACGCACTAAATCGTCTTATTTCAGTGATATTATTCTCTGGCCTGGACTAGTTGTCCGATTGGATGAACATGTTCACGGTAGTTGTCACCGGTGAAAAATGGAACTAATCGAAAATTGAAGATTATTTTGGGCAAAACAGTATAAGTTAGGGTCCAGAGGAAAGAACGGAGCAACAAAAAATAGAGAAATGCAACAGACGGGTCCACAAAAGATTTCATTGTTACAACAAACAGTTCCACTGAGAGTAAAGAAGCGGCGTGAGAGTAAAGGATTTCGTGCCCTTCTGGAGCGTTTTTCTCGGTTTCTTCGTCATTTTAGTTCTACACGGGGGCCAAACAATCGATTTAGCGAATAATCTCAAAATCGAAGATTATCGTGAACGCTGCCTTTAAGGCAAACGTCATATACACATAAATATACACACAAACACACATAAATAAGATAAATAAAACTAAAAAGAGTACAATAAGAGCCATACGAATAGTTCTAATGATAAATGATGATTTCCAACATGAAAGGGAAAAGAGCAAAAGTATACGGCATACTACGGCTTCAATAACTTGGCGGCGAGTTTGCGTTTAAAACGTTTGAGTGTAAGCGGCGATGTCTCGCATTTTGCGAGCTTCAAGTATATCGAGCCTGAGCGGTTCGTAAAGAATCTAGATCGCAAAGAGGTTTTGGCCCTGTGAAATGTTATCTTATTTCTCCCACCGCGGGTGATAGATGGAAGTCAGGTGAATAAACTGTTCACTTTTACTTTAATTACACCATTGAGAATCTTGTGCACCATGCATTCGTCAAACATTGCCCGTCGGGTTTCTAATGAAGGAACGCCAAGACAAATATTCCTACTCGGCGCACTAGGCATTGTAGAGTAAGTCGCCATTCCAGTCCTTATAAAGATCTTCCGAGAGAAATTATTTTGCATTTTCTCTAGAAGCTCTATATCTTTCTTCTGAGACGGATTGATATTATATTATTAAGTATTGTATTTAAGTATTATAGTGTTAAAGTAGTATGTATATATTTACATATTGTATTTAAGATTATAATTGTCACTTGTTAAGCCTGCTGTGCATGCTCTTCATCCATGCAAGAAGTTCCGCAAGGATATAGCCATAATCGAGTTAACTGAGGATATTCCGAAGGATGTAGCTTCACCGATTTGTCTACCAACATACGGGCAGTCACCAAACGAGCATAACCTCACCGCTGCCGGGTATGGAAGAAGTGAGTTGATATATTGTTTAATGAAGCTGATTTAATTTCCGAAATGAGGAGTATCATCCTCTGGATTCTGTTCCCTGCCTGTTTTTGGCTAATTTGCTTCGACGCAGGGATGCCTATGAGAGGACAATTTTTGCTCTCGTTTGGCTAGCTGTGCTACTGTAACGATGTACTGGGACTACAGCCTATCGTTCAACTAAGACGGGAGCGCTGATCACATTCTACAACGCTGTGTGGACTTCTATTGGGGCGCTACTAACTTTCCTGAACGCTGCATACACTCCCCACTAACTTCTCACGCCCCGACCACCGCTCGCTGAGTGTCTCACGACACTGCGCAGGTTACTTCTATGCGGCGTACGCTCCCCATGGAGCAATACCCTCTTATCATGTCATGAAGCACGCTCTTTATGAAGCGCCAGTGGCCCTCGATGACTGGATTATCTATAAAAATCAATACCAATATGCCTATAATATTCAAATACCAGGTTGTCCAATAATTCTTGTCCGAAAATTTTCAAAATTCTATAATTTTCCTTAGAAGTGTTATAATATCAGGCTAGTGTAAGAACCTTTTAGAAGGCTCTCCAAGGTTCTACGCTAGGGGTATTTAAGGCGCAGTCGCCGCTTCTAGCTACCAGTACAAGCTAAAATGGACCAAGGTCGAATTCGTACGTTCGTGTACTACGAGTGGCTGCTGGGTAACGCCACGGGCACCGCGGTCGCCAACATCTGCAGAGCGTGCAAGGAGGATGCAGTGTCCCAACGGCAGTCAGCCGCTGGTTCAATCGTTTGAGAGCGGCG
Source organism: Aplectana chamaeleonis (assembly GCA_029168955.1). Taxonomy (NCBI): domain Eukaryota; kingdom Metazoa; phylum Nematoda; class Chromadorea; order Rhabditida; family Cosmocercidae; genus Aplectana; species Aplectana chamaeleonis. The sequence continues at coordinate 384,342 of JAPDOI010000249.1, read as the reverse complement.
ACACGAGCCTTGAGGACAGGGAGCACAGCGGGAGGTCTTTTACGGTGGATGATGACGAAGTCCGTCGCTGTATCAAGGAGAAGCCGGAGGTCACCACCCGTGAACTGGCGACGACGCTCGGCTGCAGCAAATCCACCATCCACAATCGACTCAACTTACTCGGCTACCACAAAGTTCTGGCCCGTTGGATCCCCCACCGTCTGACGGACGCCAACAAGCAGAGCCGCGTGGCCGTCTGCCAGTCCCTCCTCCTTCGTCCGCATCGCAAGGAGTTTCTCGAGGACCTGGTCACTGGGGATGAGAGCTGGGTCCTCTACGACAACGTCGCCCGCCGTGCCGTCTGGATCCCGCGCGGAGAAGAGCCGCCGACGACGCCGAAAGCCGACCTGCACCCGCTGAAGATCATGCTCTGCTGCTAGTGGGACACCAAGGGCATGCTGTACTTCGAGCTGCTCCCGCAAGGCAGGACGATCACCGCCTTCATCTACACCAATCAGCTTGAGAAATTAGCCGCCGCCATCGGAGAAAAGCGTCCCCGATGGGCCTCGGTTCACCTGCTGCACGACAACTCGCGCCCCCACGTGGCGAAGGAGACCCAGCAGAAGTTGGCGACGCTCAGCTGGGAGACGGTTGCCTATCCGCTGTATTCCCCGGACCTCGCCCCCTTCGACCACCAAATGGTGAAATTTTCGGACAAGAATTATTTGACAACCTGGTAGTTTAGCCTGGTGGATTTACTTTGGCATCTCCTACTGATTCTTTCAAATGATTTTGTTTCAGCGACGGGACAAAAGGATGGTGCGCCCTATCGCTTGAGGCAAATAAGGTTGGACATACAGGAGAATATAGCAGAGAAGCAGCTTCTTGGAATGCAATACGAGAAAAATGCTGTCTGTAAGGTGTGTTAGGAACCAGTGACTGCCCAATTAAGAGTGGCGTTCGTCAACAGCCCCTAGAAACAAGGAATTAAAAAACGGGACAGAAACACATAACCTGTTTGGGCTTGTGTTTCATCCAATTGGAGCAGTTCCTTCGAGCTCCCTCTGAAAAGCATGCTGAGAGTGGGACCATAATAGCCTTTTCTCAGGTAAGGCTTGGGTTACGCAAGCCTTTTCTAAACTTGAGACTGTGTAGAAATGACTCCTCACTAACAAAAAATGTCATTTTTTGCAGGGTGACAGTGGAGGTCCGCTTTTCCAGTGGAATGATGGAGGCAAAGCCACAGTCGTTGGAATTGCGAGCAGTTCCAACGCCGATTGTATTCCCATTTCTCTGGGTAATATTCCAACTCCTCTTTCAAAAAGACGAACTCATCCAGCTCATCCGAACCTATGGTTTACGAATGTGTTTAAAATTCCTGATGTCTCACCTGGCCGAGATGACCGCATGAGTATTGCGGACTGATTCTGCGAAAAACTTCTCATCGTAGAGAACCTAACTACCACCAAGAATCCAACGAAAAGAAGGGCTAGAAAGGAGGATCAAATATAAATTTTTAGATGCTGTGGGATTCCGAGATCGCTGGTGGCGGTACCGTGACGAGGCTGTTTTTCTCCCGAGACCCTTCTACGTACATCTCACAAAAACTTGCCTACTTCTGCTTTGAGCATTCTGTAGTACAAAAAAAATCTGTGGAAGGGCCTCGGGTTTCGTTCTACAGGGTGCGGCCAAGGTTTGTAGACACGTAAAGGGCCGCGTGGAAACGGCCAGTTCAAATAGAAGAACTGATCGTCGTCTCGAAATATTGTCTAAGACTTTCGAAACTATAAGCATTAATCTGCTCCCAGAACAATCTACGTTGGCTCGAATGCCTCCGATACTTCCGGAAAAGCAGGCCAGAAAAGGCATGCAGGTAGTCTACGTAATTACATTCCCATGCCTCCTCTGGACTTTGACCAACGTTGGGTGATATTGAGGTCATATCTTCGGCTTCGCAACGACCTCACGAGAATGCTAATGGACCTAGAGTCTTCATCGAAACCAAGAAAGCTCAGAAAGCTTGTCAGAGAATGTTCCATTGTGTACGTATACGAATACCTCACATGAGTACTGTCTAAAACAGGCGTTTTAACCAGGTTTTGCCGCACTCATAAGATTATCGCAAAGTTTTGCAAAGCTCGTAAACATCAGGCTTCCGCACTCAAGACTCGCAAAATACTTTTCAGCGCAAAAAAGGCCAGAAAAAACCCTTGATTCTATTCTTCCTTAAAAACTACCTATTTCATGGAATCGTCTGGAAAACAACTTCGGCTTATACTTTAACCCCAATTTGACACAATTCACTACTTAATTTGGTGTACGTGGGTTGCTCATGTTCTGCTCCAAGCGATAATCGAGATTTGTCTCGAATTCTGTCACCTTGTGAAAGTTTCATGCTGGCCCTCTTCGTTACAGAAGTGTTGACGATTTCAAAACAGTTCATGCTGACCACACAGCCGGTCAGCTGGAATATGCTGTGCTACTTGGAAAAAATTAACATATGTATAGCCCTCTTCCTTATTTAGGGCTGGTCGAGGTGAGCCTTATCCTACTCATCAGGCTGAAATCTTCTCTTCACTGTTATACTTCCCGATAACCGACCGCTTCGCTGCTTGCTATGCCTGGATCCATCTGAGCGAGATTGATTTTATGTAGTAAACCGTAACTTTTCTGTCAGAGGTGCACCTTTTTTTAAGTACACCTATATCAGTAGTACATCCCAAAACGAGATAAGGAACGAAAATTCAAAATTTCAAACAGTGTTACAGCTCAGAAAGGACGGTATTATTGACGAGTGTGCAAGCGGTGACTCAATCAGACTTGAATAGCTAACTTTCCATGGTTGTCGCGCTTGATCAAGTCATACATAGTCGTTATTGAATTTCCGGCTATAAGAATTCTGAAGCAAAAATAAGGCTGAAAATTACGCTTTCTCTAAGTACACCTAAAATGAGGCCCCAAAATGAGGCTACTCTTGAGTACGCAGACTTTCAAACGAGAAAGTATGACAAAATCTAGAAAAAAATGTAAAACGAACAAAATTGGAAAATTCTAGTTTGGAACAGTTCCGGGCGAAAGACATTCGAGAACTTTCCGGTCAAGAAATTTTCGAACGTTTTTCAAAAAACGAACGAGAAAAAATTTCAAAAACCTTTCGAATTTATTCTGAAAATTCTGCTTGTGTACAACTACAGTATGTTGAAAGTTATGTATTTGTATGTTGTACGCTCATCACTTCTCATCAGAACGTTTTTTTAGAATTTCTTATTCGAAGTTATTTCACGGACGTAACGAAACATGTGGAGTGGATCTGTTCTAAAACAGGTATGTTACTATCTGATAATGAGGTTCTCAAGATGGCTAACGTCTGAGGGATGCTATTTCATTCGAGATAGGTCCATTTGTCTTGAACAGAAAGAAAATTCAGAAATCATCGAAGGTAGGCAGACCTTACCACTAGGAGTTTCATTAACTGGAAAGACATACATACTCAGCTTCTGAGGCACTTATACAGAAAATTGATTCTTTAAACTTTAAGTTTCAGGCATCTGCCCGATTGTTTCTGAAAGCGGTGGAGGAGGAAAATAAACGGAACACAGAATGCGTTCGGTCGCAGCCTCTTTTGTCTTAATAGTTTTTCGTTTGTTGCGGTTATAGGAGGTATTCTTCAAAAATAAAGTTTTGAATGCTCGGTTATTGCAAGCTGATGGAAGATCTTCATACGAAGTCGTCTTTGAAATTGTGATCCTGCATATACACGGAGCCGCGCGTATACTAGCGATCAGAGCCCCGCTGACTGATGGCATTCCGAACACTGCCCGATTCCCCCCAAGATGATGGTGTCCCATCTTTTTGCTGGGCTTCAATCACTTTTACTTACTTTGACTTAATCGGTTGGCTTTCGCCTGACGCGTCATTCCGCATCTTCACCGAGGTGTGCCTTCCTAGTAGTCAGCCGTGTCCATTTTCACGGTTTTCAGCCACAATTTGAACACATTCCATCCAGCTGTCACTATTCCATTTCCTGCGAAACGAAACAACGCGCCTGAACTGTCTTTCGATGCCGAGTGACTTCAAATCCTCTTTAACCACATTCGTCCAGAACTTTCGCCTACGCCCAGGTGGCCGTTTCCAGACAGGATTTGGAAGCATTCTTAAAGCGTGTTGTACGAGACGAACCGGCATCTCAGTATATGCGCGAGCAGTCGAAGTCGACTTCCCATTGCTGCTTGAGATGGCGTTGGGAGATGCTGGCACCTCCCTCGTGTCAAGCGTTGATGTACTGCGTCGATTTCATTGTAAAGATCTTCGTTATTGCATATACGCGGCCAGAAATATCCAAGCAAACGCCTAAAAAGCTTCCTCTACGTGCAGTCCAACTTTTCCATCTGCGTCTTCGTTGCTTCCCACGTCTTCGATCCGTACATCATGATAGGACGAATAGCGGATAGGTAGACGCGCAACTTGACTTCCTTCGCGATGGGGGTAGACCACAAACACTTGGTTAGAGAATTAAATGCAGACGTAGCTTTCGCACATCGTTGTCGAATATCCGCTGCATAACTACTATCGTTCTTCAGCAAACAGCCCAAATCGCAGAAATCATCCAACAGTTCGATACGTTGTCCGTTCACACAATTTCCCGTTGAAGTTCTCTGAGAGACCCACATCTGCTTGCATTTGTCGGGACGAAGACGAAGTCTATAGGCTGCGGCATACTTCGAAACGAGGTTCACAATCCTTTGCAATTTTGCGTTGTTTTCAGCGAATAACACAAAGTCGTGGGCGTACTTCAGGTCGACAAGGGAGCGTCCTGACGGTGTTAAGATCACATCCGCAGGAAACTGTTCTGCAACTCTACGCATGATGTCATCAACGGCGAAGTTGAAAAGAAAAGGTCCTGCAACGGCTCCTGGCCTTACTCCTGTTTTCACCCCGAAAGCTGACTCAAATCGGACAGGTGTACGAACTGCTGCTGTTGTTCCTGTGTTCATGTCCTCGATTAACCGAACATACTTTTCCGGGACTCCATCTGCTCGCAGAGCGTTGAGCAATCGATCACGATAAGGAGAGTCGAACGCGGCTTCAAAGTTCAAAAAAGCAAGCTGTAATTGCTTCGAATACCGCTGCAACGATTCAATTACTCTTCTCACGACGAACACTTGGTCGATGGTCGATCTTCCAGGTCGAAAACCGGCCTGCTCATCTCTGGTCGTTCCTTCACGATGTTTGATAAGCCGCTCGAGAACGATACTTTCTAAAACCTTGTACATGACACGAAGTAGAGATATTCCTCTGTAATTCTTAGGATCCATGACGGATAGCTTCTTGTGAAGAGGTACGATGATCGCATGTCTCCACAAATCGGGTATCTTTTCGCTCATCCATATAGCACGGATGGTGTTGGTTATCGCACGAATCCCAGACGGAGAAAGAGCTTTCAGCATTTAAGCAGTGATGTTGTCATCTCCACCTGCCTTTTCATTCTTCATTTTCCGAACACAATCCAAAACTTCAGACTCAGTCGGCGGTTCCTCACTGACATCGTAATGTGCTCTCCGAACACGCGGGAGCTCAGGTACTGATGGCGCTCGACGATTCAGTAATCAACTAAAGTAATCCTTCTATATTGGCAGTGTCGGATCACCAACTGCATCTCCATAGCAATGTGTAGGCTTTCTTCCGATTCTTCTCCTCCCAAGCCTTCTCGAACTCCTTAGCTCTAAACGTCCACTCTCGTTCGCGGTCATTTTGAAGCGTTGCGAAGTTTCTTCTTCGTACGTATTCCGATGTGAATAGAAACGCGTTGTCGAAAATTCCTTCTGCACTCTTCATATCTGAGACTTGTCATGTCAATCCTCTGGAGAGGCTGAGCCCCTCGCTTCCTCTTATGAATCCTCGCAGTGAAGTTCAACAGAACAGGATGGTGGTCCGAATTGAATGCGACATCCCACACAGCTCTAGATCTTCGAATGTCCGATACTGGAATATTCCTCGTCAGAACATAATCTAGCTGTAGTTTCAAAGTTGTCATTTTCCGCTTCCGCTGCTCTTCTGGAGATAGCTGGGTTGGTCCCTTCCACGTAAGCTGATGGCGGCGATGATTCCTCTTGAATGTCGAAGCAATAATCAGACCACTGCGTTCACAAAAGTCGACAAGGCGGTAGCCATTGTCCGAAGTTTGCTCCACTGCTGAGCGAAGTAGTCGTCAGAGTTAGAAAAATTAGGGCACTTTCTGAGGTGTCGGCAATTCTTTCGAAGGCTCGCACGATGCGATCTATTCCTTCTAGCAACTGCGGGACATTAAAGGCATCGTTCGCGCTGGAAATCAATTTTCATTTTTCAGGCTCAATTTCATGACTGAGCCCGTTAGACCACGCTGGTAAATTTTGGCGCTTCAATAACGTTGGGCAATGAGGTTGGAAGGCGTCAAAGATGAAGATCCGCCACCGATTCTAACCAGTCATCTAGCACTTTTTCCCAGAATGTTGGTGCGACCGTAAGACAACATGAAAAATACTTACGACACCTACTCCACATGCAGAAAAATTCCGAAAATGACAGTGACGAGGCCTCTAGAAGCAGAAAAACCTCAAAAAGGATTTTGGCGCGAAATTCAAATTCGCATTTACAATGTGTTCCGATTGACTTTTCTTTACAAATGAAGGTTTTTCATGGGCCCCTTCGACATTTTCGTTCACTAGAGAGGCCAAGCTACACAAAAACATGGAAAAATAATATACGGTTTTCTGCGCGTACGATGCCTTCAAACGGATTCTGCGCCGAGTTCTCGAGCATTCCGACTTGTTCCGCCGTCTTGGATGGAAACTTGCTGCGTATTAGCTGCAGGACAAAGATGTTGATGTAGTGCTCTCCATACCGTTGGAGCTGTGTCCAAACGGATTTGAGCTGCGCGAGCTGTACTCTTTGTTGCAGTGCGGATTTTCCAGCTGGTTCGAAAGCTTGAAGCTTACGACTGAGCTGAGAGCGAATAAATTGAGGACGAAAGAACGTCTCACAAAGCGTATTAACAGCTAGTTCGTAATTAGCCGCAGTGATCTCAAAACCGGATACCATAATCAAGGCGTCTCCCTGTAGTGAGCTTCGGAGATGATGAAATTTGACTATGGGTGGTACCGAGCAGTTCGAATGAGCTGCCGTGTCAAATACATCCCAAAACTTGAGAAAACGTTCCAAGTCTCCGGAAAAGGTAGGGAGATCAAATTTTGGCAAACGAATGGGCGTGGTAGGCAGCGAATTCACATTGGGCGAATTGAACACAGGTGTATTCACAATGGGCGAAGTCAAAATCGGCGGAATAAAATCTTGCGGATTACGATTATTTTGCTGATTAGCAGCATTAGGTGTACTACTTAGCGGAATATTTGGCGTTATATTCAGCGGATTCTTATCAGCGCTCATTGCTGATCCCGACAGTGGAGAACTGGGGGATATATTTTCAGCATTTTGAGCGGTGACGAGCGAATTATTCTGCGGAATAACAGGTGTTGTAGACCTGATGCGAGTGAGCATGACCTCAAGCGTAGTATGAAGGGAACAGGCGTCAGCCTCTACTATTTCTCCACCACTTGTCTCCAGTGGTTGGAAAATTCTTCGTAGGTGGGCTGTTGCTGGTCCAAATCCTTTAGCGAAGTAATGTAGTCCAAGCAATTGGACCACACATTGCGTAGTTCTTCAAGATCTCTGACTATAGAAGCATGAGAAATCATTACAGATTTCTCTCGCTCGCTTCTATTGCGGTCGAAATCTTGAGGCGTATTATCCAGGCTTATGTCTTCCAGTAGACTTGCGTCTACTGATTGACATTTAGCCTGGAGGCGATTAATGCAGGTGGGGATTTGTGCCTTATGGAATCTCCACAGCTGCTAGCAGACGAATATCGGAGTGCGAATTCAAATGGCGGAGTAGGCGTACCGAATGTCGATGCAAAGTGCAAGCGCAAAGTGCAGCGTGTGAAGGGCAATCGATGAGATTGTTTACGACTTCGCGTGACCTCTTCGGCGCCGGCGGAGTGTGGGAAACTGCCGTGCCGTCTGGCTCTCTCTCACGCGAAAGAGAATACCTCGCGTGGGAGAACGCGATAGCCTCTGCCCTCTCCGAGCGAAATAGCGTGGGAACGTCCACCCACGACAACTTACAGCGATATCGATTATCGTGCGTAATTCGGCGAAAATCGAGGGACGCCGAGCGAACTAAAAGGCGAAATATGGGACAACCAAGGTGGAAGGGGTTTTAGAGGTGATTGGGGACGGAGAGCAAGAAAATGAACACAAGACAGGAGAGCAAAGTTTAAGGGTAGTTTCGGCAGAAATTACGTCAAAATGACCCAAATAATGTCAAAATGGACCCAGTTCAGGGAGAAAAGATAGGAAGAAGGAGGGAAAGCAGAAATTCAGGGGTTTTACACAAAAATTAAGGTTTTTTGAGGGAAAACCTTTTAAAGTGCAAAAATGACAAAAATAGCGTATTAGGGGTAGAAAAATGAGGAGAACAAGATGCGTACTCAGAGATAAGAAGGGTATGATGATAAAGTTGTGAAAATAACCCTGGTTGTAGGATGTTCACCCTGCGTAATAAGCCAAAATGAACCTGACTGTGTAGGCTGTGGGCTTTTTGGTGGTGTGCTTGCTGACAAGCGAAACCAAACCCATGGCCTTGCAAACCTAATAGGAGGGGTAGTATGATACCCATGCTAGTTGTGGGAAAGACTTGGGGAGAAGTGGGAAACCATAACCCCTGAAAGCCTTCGGAAGCTTCCTACAAGTGAGGAAGTCTAGAACCCTCCGGAGGTGGCGTCCAAGAGGCACTGACCTTGCAACGAGCAATGGCGGCGCTAACCTGGCAGTCAGTCAGGTTTCCCGACCCCGTCGTGAGAAACGTTGCGCACGTATCGGGATTGACCAAGCCACACATCCAGCCGAGCTCTCAACTAGGCCCGGGTCCTCTGACCTAAAGGCGCTGCTCACTCTCTCGGGTGGCGATCCTCGTGTGGTTCCGGAAGCTATCTTCCCGAGTATTGCGTGTTCTCCAGTGATGACGTCTGGATGCGGTGTCCGACAGGGCTGCCACCACCTGTTGAACGGTGCACCTCCAACTTCGAACGCGCTTAGCGTCTCGGTCTGCAGGTCGCTCCTCGGGCTAAGGGTTAGGCCTATGGTATACTTTGTCGCTGTAATGAGCGACAGGCATGCAATCTAACACAAATCATGGCGGGACCCGCATCGGAGCAACGGCAACGGTCGTCGTAGGAACAGATGTCGCGTGTGGGTCGCAGCGACGTGTCGCGGAGGGCTGACATACTGCAAATGTGCCATAGCCTGTCGCTACCACTGTCGCTGTCGCTGTGCAGTGCACTGCGACAGCGACAGGTTTAAAGGACGGGAGGCGGTCGCTGTCGCTGTGCAGAGCGACGCGACCGTGTGTCGCAGAAGTATACCATACCCCTTACGAAGGTTGGCAACTAGGTTGCCTGCTTCTACCCTCGTCGATCCTCCGTGCTTGGAGGTGACCTGAACGGTGCGTGGAGCGCCCGTTTGACCCACTGTTCCCAAACAGGAACAGCGGGTACTTGGGTTGCGAATTCCACTTGGCCGCATTGCACCATGTCGCGAACGCGATGGGATTTATGGTCCCTAGCACGATGCGAACGCATCATGCATGGACCGACCCACGGGTATGACAACCCTGGATAGCGGTGTGGCCAACACCTAGAAGGATCTCACTAGATCACTGGTTCCCCGGCCCACTATTGCGACGCATCGATGGCTTCTATGCATCCGTGAGCTCGCCCCGTTACCGCAAGCTTATCTCGCAACCTGCTCCCCACAAGCAGGCGGAGTCCTCGCAACCACTGGGGATTACCTTGTCCACTAACCTGGGACAGCCGCGCTAGCAAGCCACGTAACCCAGCCAACATGTATGGGGGGCCCGTGGGGGGATATTCCCGCGTAATACCAGCATAATAGCACAACAACACAAACCAACCACGTTGACACCGATATAGTAGCGCTATATGAACACAAACACAGAAACACGGTACACCGTAGTAAGTTATAACCCGTTATCCTTAAGGCACTAACACCTAAAGGCATCTACGGGGTTAGCCTTACAGTTAACGGTTCAATTGGCCCAAATCCCACAGCGAGTAGTAGTTAGCGTAGTATATAGCGTAGTACGTGATGGCGTATTATCGCACCTCCCCTACTAGTCAACCGCACATCCCCAGCGTTGACTAATGCCAGCAACCGTTGGGCCTCCGCCAACCTCCAGCTGGCGCCCAGATGCCGGCTTCCTCAGCAGCCAAGGCTGCTGGGGACGGAGCCCGCGGTTCCGCGGTCACTCGGTAGGCCATCACTGTCGAAGCAGTGCAGTACCCATGGGTACTGTAGGCCAACGCCTACCGGCGCCGGGCAGACCACTGAACCGAGGACAGCCGCCTTATATAGGCAGCGTGGAGGAAGGCGGGCGGGGCACTACGGCTGGCGCGGGCATGCCCCGCCTCCAAGCGGCTGGCGTAGTGGAAACAGGCCGGGGCCTCACGGTGCGCCCCCAGCCACCGTCGCATCTGCGACAATACGCCTTGTATCATCTAATCGTAGGAAGCAGCGTTGCAACTATTATCGTGCAATCCTAGCAGCGGAGCGGTGTTTCTTCATTTCTATCACTATGCCTTCTAAAGAAAAACAACTTGACTTTTAGAGATTGGCGATAATGTAGAAGGGAAACACTTGGGAAAAGTTGTGAAATTTCTGAAAGTTGGGCTCCGCAGAAAAGGTTAAGGATTCGGCATTGCTATTAAATGTCGTGAAACTGTTTCATTAGATTTGGCTATCAAATTGATTTTCTAAATGAGGTTAAATCGTTGAATAGATTTGGCTGTTGTTGGTATATGCAGACAACATAATCATTCAATGTAGTGAAATTGTTGCAAATGGATTTGGAAGGCGCTCTATGAATTATCAGAGTCAAGTCACGCGTCAGAAGGTCCTCTGGCGAGCAAATGAAGACTAAAAGAAAAAACTACCTCTCAGTTAACAATGCTGAACAAAATGTGGCTTTATGGGCTAGAAATAAGGTTTTCGATCGTTATTCTGCCTAAAAAGTGTAGCTCCCACTTATATACTAGACCTTCCCTCTTCCCTCACCTATTGGATAAAAATCACGAAAACGAAATTTAACACAATTTATTAGCTACTGACGCTATGTCTTCGTGTCCTCAACGCTTTCACACTTCACATTGTATGGGAACGTTTTTGTTGCTGAACTTATTCTTGCTGTCATTTGATTCAATATACGCCCCAAGCAAAACCACTTCTGACGCGTGATTTGACTCTGATAATTCATAGAGCGCCTGCCAAATCCATTCGCAACAATTTTACTACATTGAATGATTATGTTGTCTGCATATACCAACAACCTATTCAACAATTTCACCTCATTTAGAAAATCAATTTGATAGCCAAATCTAATGAAACATATTCACGACATTTAAGAGCAATGCCGAATTCTTAACCTTTTCTGCGGAGCCCACCTTTCAGAAATTGTTATAATTAAAAGAGGTATCCCAGTGGGTTCGCTAGACCACCAGATTTTCACTCACTTCCAGGCCGATTTCATCGCACTTCCGTTCTCGCTATTTTTAGAAGGATCCAGAGCTAACGTTTCTGATAAAAAACCGGGAAACTTTTTCATCGTGAACACTGCCTTTAGGAAAGATGGGAACATTTCTGAACGATAGTGTCAAAACTCCCCGTTTCACGTGCTAGTCACATTAAAAATGTTGGCTGATAATGATTATTATCATGCCACGTAGTTCCAACCTCTCCCTAAAAAAATAGGCCCTGGGGTGTGTTCCAAGAAGGTTTACACGGGAGGAAAATGGGTCTGGTAAGATATAGCTAATGCTGAGCTGGAAAATAGGTTCATTTCAAGCGGTCTCCTAAACTGTCATTGGTTGGTATCAATACCAAATACAATTTTCTCCCGTGGAAATCTTTCCGGAACGCACCCCAGATCTGGCCTATTCGTGACGGTCAACTCGGAATCCAACAGATCTCCAGGCGGATTAGCCAGCCGGTCTCGCTCGTTCTTTCATCGAATTGCTCTCTGAGTGTTTTTGCAGGTGTTCTCCCTCTGTATTCTGGATTTCTCTATCACTCTATCTCATACAAACCCCGCTCCAAGCCCCGCCGAAAAGCCGGTGTCGCCAGCGGGATAGTGGGCGTGAAGCCCAAAATTCGACGTTTTGTCACCTGCGGTAGTGGCTATTGCGGGCCCGGTAGTGACAGTAGTGGGCGAGCAGCTGCTTCGCGTCTGGGCCGCTCTCAAGACAAGTCGCTGATTCTGATGAGCCTGGGCGACGAACCCCTTTGAATTTCATCAGCTGGGCATCAAGCCACGATTATAGAAGACCACCTAGTCTACTACAAGCCACTTAATTATGCCTATGGACATCACTTAAAATTACGTCCGCTTAGATACTTTTTAGCTTTCCAGATCCACTGTACTGCGGCCTACGCCTGCCGCTCTATAGAAAATTCATCCCTTTTTTATTTTTGACTGAACTGAAATAAGAAGAGAAATAAAAATTTTTAATTTTTCAAAAGCTTTTGTCAAAGTTTCAACACAAAAGTTACTTCAAAGAATGACCATAAATGGCGTACAGCCCGGAATTACAAGTTGAGCTCAGAGTTGTCTCTCCAATCGAAGCTATCAAGTCGAACTGGATGGAATATACTCCTCTGTCTATTCAGCCTACAGCGGTGTTCCGTAGGGAAGAGTGCTCTGATCCTTGTTTTTCTTTATTTATACCTATGAGCTTCCTAACTCGGTTCCACGATTTGGTGTCACCTGTATGATGTACGCAGATGGCATGAAAATATATAAAAGTGGTAATTAGCGAAGATTCCGGAGCGATACAGGGCGCATTTCATTACATAGCCCAATGGGCGGAAACATGGGAGCTTATTTTAGCTATAGAGAAATCCAGTCACTTACGAATCGAGAGTAATAATCATAGTCATGGCATCGAAAACAACTATACGTTAGAGGCACAGAACACTCAGAATTTTTTTAGTTTTTACTTTAATCTTGGAGGGAGTCACATGTTGATCACAAGGACAACTCTGAACTCGTCCAAGACCCCCTATGAACAGAGTGATGGCTTCCTAAACATGCCTATATTTCGAGGGTGAAGAAATAGTGGACGAGTTGTCTCAAGCCTGTAATTCTCTTCAATCGCATTCGTTGCGCGAGAATGAGCCAGGAGACAGAGAAAGTCCTGCAGTGGACTGAAGAACGATGTCTCGTTGGGAATTCGTCCTTCCATATAGCAGCAATTGAGTTCGAAAATCTGGTAGGGGGCCGGGCCTGTGGAGGTGTGCGAAGGGGTCGGTCCTGTGGCGGTCGCTTGTATCACGCTTCTTTGGAGGAATTGAGTTCTCATACTTGGCAGGTGTTGTACGGGAAGGGTCTATTACATAATCAAATAGAAATCACAAAATTCATGTCAGAGGGTGTGCTGTGCCTTCAAGCGGTCAAACTCTACAATCTGTTCCAGACACCGGATTCATCACTGCGTTAACCCTGAATTTGCGGAATTGGGTTGGGTTAAGCGTTAGGATTAGCGAGTATGCGAACGCGCTCAACGGAACCCAAATTGACAAACCCCGGGTTACCCGGCCTCGGAAGCAAGAGACCTAGGTTTCATTGTATCCAAGAACTTAACTTTGAGGCCGCATTACAGAAATTTGGTGAGAAAAACGAACATTCGCACTTTTCACAATCTTCTCAAGGCATTAAAAAAACTGAAATTCTTAGGTACTTTTACGAGCCTACAAAACCTATATCAGAGCCATCGTTGAGAGTGGGATCACAGTTTTCAAACCAGTGAAAAAGCTGGACATTGAGCTCTCGGAAATCGTTGGAAATAATTATACTCGCAATCTAATAATGAAATGCGGTGGATGTACTCACGCCCAATTCCCTAATGGTGCCGAAAGGGCTAGGACCCTAAGATTACCTACCCTTCATAGAAGACGAGATGGAACAGTTATGATGGTGATGTTAAAAGTTCTCACTAGGAAATTTTCAATAGAACCAGCAAGGTTTTTCTGGAACTCACGCTACCGGAAGTAGAAGAGGAAAACAGACTTCATCTCACCGTGGCGAGGGAACAAATAAGATCAGGCTTTTTCTCTTACTGAGTCGCAAATGAATTCTAACAGCTTCTGGGCGAGAGTCCAAGTCTGCTAAGTATAACTTTGATAGCTATCAAGATTTTCCTGAAAGTGATCGAACTGTCCTAGCTGGCTTGCTGAGATGTGCATAGCTCTTTCTGTCTACATTTCTGTTCCTAACGCGTGTTGGATTCAAGGCATCTCACGCGCTGAAAACCATGAATTGTTTTTCATGTTTTTGTGTAGCTTGGTCTCTGTAGTAAACGAAAATGTCGAAGGGGCTCATGAAAAACCTTTATTTGCGAAAGAAAATCAATCGGAACACATTGTAAATATGAACTTAAATTTTGCGTAAAAAACGTTTTTGAAGTTTTTCTGTGTTTGGAGGCCTCTTCACTGTAATTTTCGAATTTTTGTGGGGCTTGTGCCGTAACTATTAATTATGTTGTTTGACGAGAGCTTTGACATTCTATAAAAAATGCCAGATGATTGGTGAGAACTGCAGGCTGATCCTCATCTTTAACCACTTCTCACCTCATTACCCTACGTTTTCGATCCGCCGAAGCTCACCGGTGTGGTGTGCCGGGCTCAATCATTAAGTTGAGCCAGAAAATGGAAATTGGTTTCCAGCGCGAACGATGCCTTCAAGTTTCTTCTTTTGATTTCTCTGTTTTTGACTCTAGTTTTGAGGTTGTTGTTCATGTTCCAGTGTGTCACTTTATTCTATTGCCAGTTTTTTTTTTGCGTAATGCGGGCTTGTTCCGCGACCCAAATAAATGAATGAATAAATAAATAAAGTCTGTAGACCCCAAGACACCGAACAGAGATATTTAAATACTTTTGGGGGTTTTCAAACAGTTTATCCGCAATTCAAAGGTCTTGAGGGGTATTTTCCCTATAATCCTCTACTTCATAGACTTCCCCTATCAAGACATCGGAAACTGGAATAGCGTAAACACTGGCTCCGAGTCCGGAAACTACCTGTCGCGAACGCGATGGGATTTATGGTCCCTAGCACGATGCGAACGCATCATGCATGGACCGACCCACGGGTATAACAACCCTGGATAGCGGTGTGGCCAACACCTAGAAGGATCTCACTAGATCCCTGGTTCCCCGGCCCACTATCGCGACGCATCGATGGCTACTATGCATCCGTCAGCTCGCCCCGTTACCGCAAGGTTATCTCGCAACCTGCTCCCCTCAAGTAGGCGGAGTGCTCGCGTTCACTGGGGATCACCTTGTCCACTAACCTGGGACAGCCGCACTAGCAAGCCACGTAACCCAACTAACATGTTTGGGGGGGCCAAAGGGGTGATAGTCCCGCGTAGTACCAGCGTAATAGCACAACAACACAAGCCAACCATATTGACACCGATATAGCAGCGCTATATGAACACCAACACAGGTACAAGGTACACAGTGGTAAGTTATAACCCTTTATCCTTAAGGCACTAACACCTAAAGGCATCTACAGGGTTCGCCTTACAGTTAACGGTTCAATTGGCTCACATCTCACAGCGCGTAGTAGATAGCGTAGTCTACCACGGCGTAATATAGATTGCGTAGTACGTGGTGGCGTAGTATCGCACCTCTCCCACTAGTCAACCGCACAACCCTAGCGGTGACTAATGCCAGAAGCCGTTGGGCCTCCGCCAACCTCCAGGCCGCTCGGTCTAGGCCGAGCTGGCGCCCAGATGCCGGCTTCCTCAGCAGCCAGAGCTGCTGGGGACGGCGCCCACGGTTCCGGGGTCTCCCGGTAGGCCATCGCTGCTAGAGCAGCGCAGTACCAATGGGTACTGTAGGCCGACGCCATCCGGCGCCGGGCAGACCACTGAACCGAGAACAGCCGCCTTATATAGGCAGCGCGGAGGAAGGGGGGCGGGGCGCCGCGGCTGGCGCGGGTGTGCCCCGCCTCCAAGCGGCTGGCGTAGCGGGGAACAGGCCGGGGCCTCACGGTCCGCCCCCAGCCACCGTCGCATCCGCGACACTCCCGACAACAAAAGAATTGCTGCCAGGGGGCCGCAGAAAACGGTGACAACAGGAGCAGAGCCACCGAGAGGACCCAATTAAGCGAAATATAAATTTACAGAAAAAATAGCAGCAAAAGTTATGCTGCGGGGATGAGCCAGCGTATTATGAACCCTTATACAGACATTCTACCCTACCTAACGAGGCGAACCCTCTCACTCATAACAAGGGCGAAATACGATGCAAATATATACACGAGCCCTCGTCAGAAACGGGCTTGAGGGGCATAAGGCCTCACCTCGAAAAGAACCGGTACATAAAAATATATACATACAAGCCCTCAGCAGAAACGGGCTAGAGGGGCTTAAGGCCTCACCTCAAAAACAATATATACACTATATACAAGCCCTCAGCAGAAGCGGGCTAGAGGGGCATAAGGCCTCACCTCAAAGAAAAGCGGAATATATACATGCCCTCGACAGAAACGGGCGAAGGGGGCTTAAGGCCACACCTTAAAGAAACGCGGAGTACATACACGCCCTCAGCAGAAACGGGCAAAGGGGGCTTAAGGCCGCACCTTAAAAATCCGAGGGGCTTAAGGCCTCCCTCAAAAAACCGGTAGATCAAAACTAAAACTAAGACAAAACTACCCATGGCCCTCACTTGGAACGGGCGAGAGGGGCTTAAGGCCTCACCTCTAGAAGCTCACACAAGAACATGAGCTACAACAGGAATCAAAAACAGCGAAATAAATATGAAAAAATTCAAGACTAAAAACTAGACAAAAACTAAACTAAATAGATCACAAATTATTTACAAGCCTTCTTGCGATGCCATCAGGCATACCATAGTCGATCCATCCGTCGTATAGGGAATATATGTCATCTAGTCGACCATGTAGCATGCCATCCATCTAAGCGCCATAGATCCATCAGAATACCATGACGCATCCAACCAGGCATCTCGAAGGCGCGTATTAGGCGTATTAGGCGGCAAATCGATCTGGAAGTAATCAGATAGAAAACGAGATCAAAAATATGTACAAATTTGCCACCAGCGTAGTATGACCTAGCAACGAAGGCCAGGCCAGAGCGAAATAAGTCTGACGTGAGTAGATCAGACCTGCGTAGTAGAGTCTGCCTTAGTGGTCTAGACTGTAAAAACGTATTAGTTAGTCAGCCACTAGGGACAGGACTAAGCGTATTAACTAGCGTATTTCAGCACAACACAAGGGGGTCGTACTGAGCTTATTGTGGTTATTACTAACCCGCGTAATAAAAAGATTAAACCATGCGTATTCAAAACGGCGTACTATAGCTAGCCACGAAAGTGGCTATACCTGCGTATTATGGTTAATTACAACTAACCAGCGTATTCAAATCGGCGTATTAACCAGGTGTGAACATGCGTATTAACTGCGTTTATCGCAGGCGTATTAACGCCTGCCGCTGCGGTCATCTCCCCTGGGTTCAGAGGGTGGCCGATCGCGGTCTTGGCGGCGCTTGGCGTCGCGTCGACTGCGCGACTGCGAATGCGGAGTACGAGCCCTAAGGCCAGGCGGATTAGGGCGAAACGTCTCACGAGCTAAATCCTAGTATAAACGCTGGGCCGTCGTATTAATGTTTGCGATTACAAACGGGTTATCTACGCACACAGCCTGGTGGTGACCTGTCCGGTGACAGATAAGGCATCTGTCGGCCCGGATACAGTGTCCTGTGTGATGTCGTAGACAAACCGAGCATAGCTCGCTGTCAACGAGCATATCGGCCCGTTGCAGCAAGCGCCTGCGTGTAATACACTCAGCGGAATAATGCCCTCTGCCGGAGCAGAAGACACAGGGCGGCTGCCCTTCTGGCGGAGTACGTTGACGAGGAGGAGGAGGCACCCGCTGGCTGCTCCTCGCCCCGTCTGCGGAATACTGCGTAGTAGGACGAGATCTGAGCGTACTAGGCTGGTCCTGGAACCGACCTGTACTTGCTCCTCTGTCGCGTTTACGTTGCGTATTATTGCTGGACCCTGGTCCATTCTCCCGACTTCGAGGCGAAAGCCTGTCGCGGGATGATGGAGCAAGTACAGTCCTTTGCGTAGTAAATTGCGGATTACGAGATCGAGACGACGACGCGGTTGAGCGTCTCTCGAGTTGCGTATTTCGAGAATCGAGCGAAATAGACGACTCTGAGTCGTTGTCAAGCGGTCCGGAAGCAGCTTCCGGAGCACACTTGCTGAACGTCAATGGAGCCGTCTGCGAAGTCAGTAGCGGATTAGTTAGAGTACTATGTTGCGGAGTACTCTGCGCAGTGTTTTGCGCAGTATTTTGCGAGGAAGTCTGCGAAGTATTGAGCGCAGAATTTTGCGTATTTGCTGTGAACCGTCCCTCGTAGAAACTGTCGAGAAAGATTTGCCCCTGTCTGTGATTCAGAACAGTGCTATATCTGTCTCTCCACATTTCGAGTGTGCGATTAAACGAAGCATAAGTGGTCTCAAGCTCCACCGGAGCCGCTTCGGCTTGATCGCGACCCTCGACTGTGGCCAGCATGCGTAGTTGTTGTCCTTCGAGAATCCGGACATAGCGAATTAGCATCGCCACGATGGCATATGAGCGTACTAGATTCGTGCGAACGAAGTCTGGCGTAATATGGAACCTTGCGAGCGCATTAAGGAAATTGTGGCGAGTCTGATACTCTTCCAGCACGTGTGGAAGCATCTCCTCTTGAAGAATATCCCGATGAACTGTGATAGCGGAAATGCTATGCATCAGTTCCTGGATCCAGGCAAAGAGCTCGACATAACTCACTGCCCAAGGTTCACCGAGCGGAATAGTGTCAGCGAGGTCTCGAATGAGCCCTACGCTTTCACGCGTAGTAACCTGTATCAGGTTTAGCGAATGAAGTAGTCGTGAAACCGACATGCGTATTCGATCGTCCATACCAGGAGCTGTGGCGTGAGGTCCACGCGAAATAGGTTCTTCTGAGTAGTTGTCGATATACTCGAAGATACTGCGTAGTTGAATAGCCGTGAGTTCTTCAATGGTGTGAAGACTCACAAACTGCGAACTAAACTGCGATACCGGCGGAAGCGGAATGACATCCGGCGGTGCGGTATTTGCCATGATAGGCGGGCAGTTTTCTGGCGTAATAATTTGAACTGACGGATCAGGGACCCTGCTGGTGCTGGGTATGCGTCCGTAGTCCTGCGCAATAAGTTGCTTGTGCTGTTCGTAGGCCTTGCTCATACGAATTGCAACGTTGCGAAGTATGTTTCGATAATCGTCCATGGTTTGCGTCCGGGGGTGGAAAGTTACCTCCAGAGGCTCACCAGGAGTCTCATCGAGATAACGCGTAGTATGAGAAGCGGAGTAATCTGCAGCTTCAGCGGCCGTCGGCGCAGTAGAAACATTGCCTGTGGCTGCCGGAGGTGCAGGCTGCTTAAAGCAGGAGCGTATTTTCTTCGTCTTCCAGACGGTACGCGTAGTAGTGGTCGTTGCACCGGATTGCGGTGTCTGAGACGACTCAAGCGTAGTTTCAGACGTAGTTGTCTGAGGCGTATTAACAGACTGAGTTGGAGTCTGCTGCGAAGTAATAGACTGGGTGACAGTCATGGATTCCTGAGGCGTATTAGACGAGTTTGTGTCTGCAGTGGAGACGACAGTCGTCTGCGTAATAGTGGTGGAATTTACCTGCGAATTAGACAAGGAATCAACTTCCATCGGCTCGACAGGCGTATTCGCCATCTCATCAGCCCACGACTCCATTTGAGGCGGTGGAACTGTGAAGTCGACTGGTGCCGAATGGACGTGGTCCTGCTGCGATTCGTCGACGTGAACGTCTTCGAGCGAAATAGTGGAAAACATCGGGGTGACCGATGTCAGCGGATTAGTCTGCGTAGTAGACTGCGTATTAGAGCCTCCATCGTCGTCGACAGAACGAGAGGTCGAAGCAGAACGAGATCGCTCCGACTTCTTTGAAGACGAAATCGATGGTCTGGGCATCTCAACGAGTAACCAGTAACTGAAATGAATACAAATCAGTAGTGGTTCGCGTATTTATAGCGTAGTATAGGATTAAGATAACAAATGATAGAGATTAGCGAAGTAGGCTATCAATAAATGAGAGCTGCGAAGTAAGCAAGCGAAGGAGAAGACGGATCGAGTGACTGACGATCGATACCGTCTGCGAAGTGGGCGGACTCGACTGTCATCGGTTGGCTGCGTGCCCGAAAAGGTCCTGCGGTGATTTGGCAGGCACGGGACTATTTCGCAACCACGACGACTACGAGGCCGAGCGAGGACGAAAGCGAACTAGGGGGAAATCGTCGAGGACGACGATTTCCACAGAAAATAATGCGCAGTAGGTGTCTGGGAAAGACACCTGCGAAAGGGGAAGCGAAGTAGGTGTCAAAAATGACACCTGCGAAGGAGAAACAAAACGTAGTAGGTGCCTGGAAAAGGCACATTTAAAGCGGAATACACATAATGCGCAGTAATTAAGCGTAGTAGGTGTCGAAAATGACACCTGCGAGGTAGGATAAACGTAGTAAGTGCCCGAAAAAAGGCACATTTAGGCGAAATACGCAATTTGCGAAGTAATTTAGCGTAGTAGGTGTCGAAAATGACACCTGCGCGGTAGGAAAAAACGTAATAAGTGCCCGAAAAAAGGCACACTTTAGCGAAATACACAAATTGCGGAGTAATTTAGCGTAGTAGGTGTCGACTAGCGACACTCTAGTGCAAAGTGGAGCGCTTAGCGCTCCTACTCGGCTGAAACCGAGTGGGTTTAGGCGTATTAGAACGTCGATTTTTGACGTTTTCGGACCGAAACTGGTCGTTAGGAAGCGTAGTAGGTGGAAAAATCGTGTCGATTTCCAGCGGAATAAGCTGATTTATAGATCTCTGGAGGTGGTTATTCTTTCCGACTCGTAATTGAGCGGATCGAATCTGACCGTCTCCAGATTTCTTCAGCTGCGTAATTACTCCCAAGGGCCATACGGCTCGAGGCGTATTATCCTGTTTAATTATCACCACTTGTCCCACTTGAGGGGTCAAGCGCGAATGTTGAGCGGATTTAGACTTTTTCTGTGCACGCTCGGCTAAGGATTGGAGATAATCCTGTCGCCAAACGGTCCAGAAATGGTCTAGCGTATTCAGAAGAGCGTAATATTGACTCTTTAGGAACTGTGCAGTTTCTGAGTCGCGTATTTCACCGTTCACAAACTGCGAATATTTTGGACTAGAACTGGCAAGGATCTGTCCCAGTGTGAACTGCGGATTAATGAGGTCTATAGGCCGTAGCGTACAGATCTCTTCAGGCGTATTACTAGCGTTGACCGGAGTTAATGGTCGCGTATTTATGACTGCTTCGATCTCGACGATTAGTGTCTCGAGCGATCGAATGTCAAGCGTACTTCGTCGGATTGTCTTTTTTAGAGACAATTTGACTATGCCGACGAGGCGTTCGTAGAATCCTGAGAGTCTGGACGGCCTAGACACCCCTGGAGAGGTGGATTCTAGCGTATTAAGGATTCTCGAACGAATCTTTTGCGTAGTATTGACGTAGTAAAACTTGCTTTCAATTTTTGCCTGAGCAAAAATTTCAAGAGCGGAATGAATCTGCTGTATGCGATTCGCGATGAAGGTTTTCATTGGTCGCTTGGAATGGATCCAATGAAGCGTAATAAGTGAGTCTGAGAAGATTCTCACTGCCGTAATAGCGATTTTCAGTTCCTGAACAAGGAATTGAGCGAGTTTCATTGCAATATGGCAAGCCATGAGCTCCAAACGAGGTATGGTTAATTCCTCGTCTGGAGCAACTCTGGTTTTGCTCATAAGCAGGTGCGTAATAGGTTTTGCGTTAGCTGCTGTACACTGAAGGTACGCAACTGCGGAGTACATACGTTGTGAGGCGTCTGCGAAAATCAGGAGTGCGTATTTACAAGGTTCGTCACCAAAGGTGATGAATCGCGGAATATTACAAGAGTATCCATTGATATCTTGTGCGATGTCGTTCCAACGCGCGGAATAGTGATCGTTGAAGGGGGTATCCCACTCATATTTGTCTCGCCATAAATCCTGTATGAACAGCTTGGCTTTGACAAACAGCGGAGCGAGAATCCCTAACGGATCAAATTGAGAGGCTAATGTCTTCAGTGTATTTCTTTTCGTGTTGACCACGAAAGGAGCGAGGTTGACCGATACATGAAGAGTGTCAAGACCTGGATTCCAAAGGGTTCCAAGCAACTTGACGGTATCGGATGTGCGAATTATACGATCTTCGTGCGGAATATGGTCCATGACCTGCGTACTGTTGCACATGAACTCCCGAAGGTTCATCTGCATGCGTTGAAAAGTTTCCTTGCAATCCCGTTGTTTCTTAATGCATTCGTCGATGCTGTTTGCACCGACTAGGACATTATCCACGTAGGTATTTGCAAGTACTTCTTCTCTTATCGTATTATGGCGATCTCTTTCCAGGGCGTATTTTATCGACATGTTTAGCAAAAATGGTGAAACATTTATGCCAAAGACGATGCGAGTGAAGCGTAATATACGGAGATTGTCTGGTGTTGGAGGACGAGAAGTGTCCTTTAACCAGAGGAATCTCGTGGCATCTCTCTGATCCTCCTGGAGATGGATCTAATGAAATGCCTTTTCGACGTCTGCTATGAGCAGATATCGGCGTAATCTTGAGCGTATTAATGCTCCAGCAAGATCTGGTAGCATTGATGGTCCTTGATACAGGCAGTCATTAAGGCTTGGACGGCCTTTTAGATGACTGCTAGCATCGAAGACGATGCGTATTGCCGTAGTAGAACTCTCTTTGAGGACAGCTTGATGAGGCATATAGTATACCTTCGGTCCATCAAAGACGAATTCAGCGCATTCCTCAACTATCCTTGAACTCAACTGCTTTTCAAACGTGGAGCAGTATGCTGCCCAGAGCTGAGGTTTAGCCTGGAGCGAGCGATACTGGTGATCCAAGCGTTTGAGAGCGAGTACTTTGTTATCGGATAGGGGCGGATGTTTTGGTTTCGAAGGAAACTGAACGCGTATTACACCGTTATCGTACTAAACGGTAGCGTAATAGTTTTGGATGACTTGCTGATCTACAGCATTGTCATCCTGCGTGTCGTGGATTCCGAGGAATTCCAGATCCCAGAGTTGTCGAACGTCAGGTTCTTGACCGTTGGGACTCTGGTGCGAATCTGAGTGCGAAGTAGAAGCGTACGCGGCTAAAGCACTACATACTTGCGTAGTCTTACGAGTGCGTATTCCAGAAATGACTGGGCCAAATCTGGTGCGTATTAGATTGAATCCGGACGGAAGTCGAAAGATCCTCGAGACGTCTACGATTTTCCAGTAGTAGTCAATACCAACGAGAATGTCGATGTCGACAAGTTCTCCGGTAAGACTAGTTTCCGGACTTTGCAGACGTGATCTACGAAGTGCTTCGAAATCTTCCTGCGAAATATGCGATTGCGGATTGAGCGAAGTAGTCACTTTTCGGGTACGCAAATGCATCCTGAAGGGTACATCTGCGTGATCCCTCAAAGTCGCGGTTACCAGCTATGAGGTTTCCGTGGTGGAATATCCTCCAAAGCTGTGCGTAGTAAGCTTAGAGGGCTGCCGGAAGGCTAACCCTAAGCGCTTAGCGGTATTCTCTTTGATAAAGCTGTGTTGAGCTCCACTATCGAGCAGCAACACTAGAACTTCATCAGAGTGCGTATTACAATTATAGATCCGCGAAATACAAACCATCAGACGAGGTTCTGAGTCATCAAATCCTGCTTGATTCGACATTTCGCATTGCTGTGAGTGCTGATCTTGCTGATTTTCATCAGAATCTCGAAGGTTTTCAGCGTAATATGGCTCGAGGAAGTCGGTTGCGACCGAATTTTGGTCTGACCGAGTTCCAGGGGCGAAGCGTATTTGATGCGAAGTATGAGAATTCCTTCTTCTATGAGAAGAATGGTTTCTCTGCGTATTGTAGCGATCACGAGAGCGATTTCTATGCGAATTATAGCGATCGTGAGAACGATCTCTGTGCGTATTATCGAGATCTCTGGACTGGCTGTTATGCCTGTACGGAGATCTTCCACGAACCCTAGACGAACGTCTGGGAAGGTGGGGCGTATTTCTGTGTTTGCTGGTAGATCTACTACGTGATCTGCCACGGAAACAGAGCGTAGTATGATGCGGACCTCTACAGTATGAACAGTTTGAGGCGGTGCATCTTTCAGCGTAGTGATTATCAGCGAAACATTTGACGCAAAGATTATCCATTCGGACAATGTTATTGCGACAATTGGGCGAATTAACATACGGGCAATGTCCTGGTGCGTGACCTTGTCGGAGACAAAGCTTACACCTAGAAGCGGATATTGCCTGCGGCGTAGTATCTCTGTGCGTATTTC
The DNA here is from genome assembly GCA_029168955.1 of Aplectana chamaeleonis. Classification (NCBI taxonomy): domain Eukaryota; kingdom Metazoa; phylum Nematoda; class Chromadorea; order Rhabditida; family Cosmocercidae; genus Aplectana; species Aplectana chamaeleonis. The sequence goes on along the minus strand of JAPDOI010000249.1, from coordinate 359,788 downwards.
TGTGACGCGTATTTGGACTAAAATTTCGTCCGCGAATTGGACTTCTAGATTGACTTCTAGAAGCACGCGAAGTAGATCTGAGCGAATTATAGGGCGTATTTTCACGCGAATTAGATCTAAGCGAAGTATGACGCGTATTTTCTCGCGAGGATGATCTGAGCGAAGTAGTCGTCAGAGTTCGAGAATTTAAGGCAGTTTCCGAGGTGTCGGCAATTGTTTCGAAGGCTCGCACGATGCGATCTATTCCTTCTAGCAACTGCGGGACGTTAAACGGATTCTGCGCCGAGTTCTCGAGCATTCCGACTTGTTCCATCGTCTTGGATGGGAGCTTGCTGCGTATTATCTGGAGGACAAAGATGTTGCTGTCATGCTCTCCAAATCGCTGGAGCTGTGTCCAAACTGATTTGAGCTGCGCGAGCAGTACTCTTTGTTGCAGTGCGGATTTCCCAGCTGGTTCGAAAGCTTGAAGCTTACGGCTGAGCTGAGAGCGAATAAATTGTGGACGAAAATACGTCTCACAAAGCGTATTAATAGCTAGTTCGTAATTTGCCGCAGTGATCTCAAAACCGGATACCATTGACAAGGCGTCTCCCTGTAGTGAGCTTCGGAGATGATGAAATTTGACTATAGGTGGTACCGAGCAGTTCGAATGAACTGCCGAGTCAAATACATCCCAAAACTCGGGAAAACGTTCCAAGTCTCCGGAAAAGGTAGGGAGATCAAACTTTGGCAAACGAATAGGCGTGGTAGGTAGCGAATTCGCAATGGGCGAATTAAACACAGGCGTATTCACAATGGGCAAAGTCAAAATCGGCGGAATAAAATCTTGCGGATTACGATTATTTTGCTGATTAGCAGCAATAGGCGTAATATTTAGCGGAATATTTGGCGTTATATTCAGCGGATTCTTATCAGCGCTCATTGCTGATCCCGACAGTGGAGAACTGGGGGATATATTTTCAGCATTTTGAGCGGTGACGAGCGAATTATTCTGCGGAATAACAGGTGTTGTAGACCTGATGCGAGTGAGCATGACTTCAAGCGTAGTAAGAAGAGAACGAGCGTCAGCCTCTACTTTTTCTCCACCACTGGTTGCCCAGTGGTTGGAAAAATCTTCGTAGGTGGGCTGTTGCTGGTCCAAATCCTTTAGCGAAGTAATGTAGTCCAAGCAATTGGACCACACATTGCGTAGTTCTTCAAGATCTCTGACTATAGAAGCATGAGAAATCATTAGAGATTTCTCTTGCTCGCTTCTATAGCGGTCGAAATCTTGAGGCGTATTATCCAGGCTTATGTCTTCCAGTAGACTTGCGTCTACTGATTGACAGGTAACCTGGAGGCGATTAATGCAGGTGGAGATTTGTGCCTTACAGACAGTAATCTCCATAGCTGCTAGCAGACGAATATCGGAGTGCGAATTCAAACGGCGGAGTAGGCGTACCGAATGTCAATGCTAAGTGCAAGTGCAAAGTGCAACGTGCGAAGGGCAATCGATGAGATTGTTTACGACTTCGCATGACCTTTTCGGCGCCGGCGGAGTATGCGAAAGTGCCGCGCCGTCTGGCACTCTCTCACGCGGAGGAGAATCTCTCGCGTGAGAGAACGCGCTAGCCTCGGCCCTCTCCGAGAGAGGTAGCGTGGGAACGGCCAGCCACGACAACTTACAACGATATCGATTATCGAGCGGAATTGCGGCGAAAATATGGGGACGCCGAGCGAACTAAAAAGCGAAATATGGGACAACCAAGGTGGAAGGGGGTTTTAGGGGTGATTGGGGACGGAGAGCAAGAAAATGAACACAAGACAGGAGAGCAAAGTTTAAGGGTAGTTTCGGCAGAAATTGCGTCAAAATGACCCAAATAATGTCAAAATGGACCCAGTTTAGGGAGAAAAGATAGGAAGAAGGAGGGAAAGCAGAAATTCAGGGGTTTTACACAAAAAATAAGGTTTTTGAGGGAAAACCTTTTGAAGTGCAAAAATGACAAAAATAGCGTATTAGGGGTAGAAAAATGAGGAGAACAAGATGCGTACTCAGAGATAAGAAGGGGATGATGATAAAGTTGTGAAAATAACCCTGGTTGTAGGATGTTCACCCTGCGTAATAAGCCAAAATGAACCTAACTGTGTAGGTTGTGGGCTTTTTGGTGGTGTGCTTGCTGACAAGCGAAACCAAACCTATGGCATTGCAAACCTATTAGGAGGGGTATTGTGGTACCCATGCTAGTTGGGGGAAAGACTTGGGGAGGAGTGGGGAACCATAACCCCTGAAAGCCGTCGGAAGCTTCCTACAAGTGAGGAAGTCCAGAACCCTCCGGAGGTGGCGCCCAAGAGGCACTAACCTGGCAACGAGCAACGTCGGCGCTAACCTGGCAGTCCGTCAGGTTTCCCGATCCCGTCGTGAGAAACATGGCGCACGTATCGGGATTGACCAAGCCACACATCCTGCCGACCTCTCAACTAGGCCCGGATGCCCGTGTCCTCTGACCTAGGGGGGCTGCTCTCTCGGGTGGCGATCCTCGTGTGGTTCCGAAAGCTACCTTCCCGAGCATTGCGTACTCTCCAGTGTTGGCGCCTGGGTGCGGTGTTCAACAGGGCTGCCACCACCTGTCGAACGGTGCACCCACACCTTCGAGTGCGCTTAGCATCTCGGTCTGCAGGTCGCTCCTCAGGCTAAGGGTTACGAAGGTTGGCAACTAGGTTGCCTGCTCCTACCCTCGTCGATCCTCCGTGCTTGGCCGCATTGCACCATGTCGCGAACGCGATGGGATTTATGGTTTCTAGCACGATGCGAACGCATCATGCATGGACCGACCCACGGGTATGACAACCCTGGATAGCGGTGTGGCCAACACCTAGAAGGATCTCACTAGATCCCTGGTTCCCCGGCCCACTATCGCGACGCATCGATGGCTACTATGCATCCGTCAGCTCGCCCCGTTACCGCAAGGTTATCTCGCAACCCGCTCCCCTCAAGCAGGCGGAGTCCTCGCGTTCACTGGGGATCACCTTGTCCACTAACCTGGGACAGCCGCACTAGCAAGCCACGTAACCCAACTAACATGTATGGGGGGGGCAAAGGGGTGATAGTCCCGCGTAGTACCAGCGTAATAGCACAACACACAAGCCAATCATATTGACACCGGTATAGCAGCGCTATATAAACACCAACACAGGTACAAGGTACACAGTGGTAAGTTATAACCCTTTATCCTTAAGGCACTAACACCTAAAGGCATCTACAGGGTTCGCCTTACAGTTAATGGTTCAATTGGCTCACATCCCACAGCGCGTAGTAGATAACGTAGTCTACCACGGCGTAATATAGATCGCGTAGTACGTGGTGGCGTAGTATCGCACCTCTCCCACTAGTCAACCGCACATCCCTAGCGGTGACTAATCCCAGAAGCCGTTGGGCCTCCGCCAACCTCCAGGCCGCTCGGTCTAGGCCGAGCTGGCCCCCAGATGCCGGCTTCCTCAGCAGCCAGAGCTGCTGGGGACGGAGCCCACGCTTCCGGGGTCTCCCGGTAGGCCATCGCTGCTAGAGCAGCGCAGTACCAATGGGTACTGTAAGCCAACGCCATCCGGCGCCGGGCAGACCACTGAACCGAGGACAGCCGCCTTATACAGGCAGCGCGGAGGAAGGGGGGCGGGGCGCCGCGGCTGGCGCGGGTGTGCCCCGCCTGCAAGCGGCTGGCGTAGTGGGGAACAGGTCGGGGCCTCACGGTCCGCCCCCAGCCACCGTCGCATCCGCGACACTACCCATCAGGCCCCTGTCAGAGTTGGTTGAGAAAATCACCGTGGCCAGCTCCGTCGAAACGTATGAGAACCATGGATGATGGAGGTTGCAGAAAACACCAGATGTGGTAGTAATCTAACCAAACCTCGACGTTAGACAAGGCCATTAACCTCGAAGTTAACCTCGAGGTTTGCTGTTAACCCTAACTGTAGTATCTAAAACTCCTATTTGAATCTTGCTGTGAACACCGTTGGCGTTCTATAACCCCTTCTCGTATGTTGCTGGAGGCGCAGTTTGGGAGTTGGAAATTCCTCGGTTGGTCCCACATTCCATCTTCAAACAGAAACCACGATGTTACGAGAACGTTAACATCCATGTATTCGCAATCCTGGGCTACTATTGCAAACACGGCTGTTCACATATAAACTAGAAGATCGGTCGGGTTTGTAGTGATATAGTGCCCTCTTTTAGGAGTGCACCGGTCGATGATTGCGAGTAAGATAGGAGGACTTTTTTCTCTAACTGGCATATCATAGTTTCGCCAGCTGTTTTTGTAAGGCCCCGGTCATAGTTGGATGAGCCGACGTCTCCAGCCCGGTCGATACACACAGAATGCATTGGAAATGGTATGCAAAAATCACTCGGTTTATCCCCCCGCACCCCACAACACCCCCCAACACCCACCCGGTCGATACGTATGATTGGAATGATGGAGTGAGGTTGAGAAAATCACTCGGTGTATCCCTCGAACACCCCGCACCCCCAACACCCCCAACACCCACCCGGTCGATACGCATGTTTCAAATGATGGAGTGAGGTTGAGAAAAATCAATCGGTGTATCCGACGCGGTCGATATCCATGCAATACGTGGATGACGGCGGATGAGAAAATCACCGGGTGGGCGGGTCGATGATAAAACATTGCGTATCACTAGAAGGCTAACCTTACTGCTACCTCCGTTACTTCACCATACTCTCCTTCACTATTTCTCTGAACGGGTGCAACCCTGTCGGCCACGTAATCATCGTCATATCTAGTTGGATACACCGAGTGATTTTCTCAACCTCTCTCCATCATTTTAAACATACGTATCGACCGGGTGGGTGTTGGGGGGTGTTGGGGGTGCGGGGGGGGTGTTCGGGGGAGTCGGTGGGTTACAGATGCAAATAGCACCAACTCTGACCGGGGCCTAAAGGGAGATACTGATACGCTGATTATGCAATGGAAGGCGCATGGTGTTGGTCGGTCAGTTTCTGTGTGTTTGTTGTAATACTCACCGATTGACCGACCAACAGCATGCTCCATTCATTGTTAAATGATTTATGTGTTCGCGATTCAGCCGAAGCTTCTGATAAGTCCTTCATTCTGAATTTGATAAGCTTATATTCCTTACATATTACAATCGGCGTGGTGGTGTGTCTGACCGAGTGTCTCGCACGTATGATCGACGTCTGTCTGACCGGTCTTTAAATTTCCCGCAATTTTCGACACAATCAGTTAGAGCGCGATAATCCTTGCCTCACATATTATAAGCGGCGTGGTGTGTCTGTCCGACTGTCTGGCACGTCCGACCGACGTCTGTTTGACCGGTGTTCAAATTTTCCGCAAATTTTGACACCTTCAGTCGGAGCACGTCATTGTTTCAAGAATACACCAAAAACGTCGCGGAATGTGAGTGGGTTTCAGGAAGAGCGCGCATATGATTGCGATCGTGGTGTGACCACCCTAACTGTTGCGTTTTTAGCCCTTTAGACCTTCGTTGTTGATCGTGGTGGGACAACCCTAGATGTTGCGTATGAAGTTCTTTAAGTTTCCTTCGCTACTAATCGAGGTGGGCAACACTAGCAATTAAAGTGACGAATACAGCCAGCACGGAGCTCAGGGACCACCACGAGGTACTTTGTGAAAGTGGGCGGTGCTTCGGGTTTACCGCAAGGTTCGCGTTATTGGAATTGGAACGTGGCGGCGGTCTGACCTGTTTTAATGAAAGCGAACGCGAATCCAGCAAATCCTCACCCTTATCCTCATCCTCATACATAATAATGGGCGTGATGATGTGTCTGAACACCGAAGCTGTTGCATATGGCGTTTTTAGCTTTCCATTGAAGTGGGTTGTAATAGGCAGTATTGGGTGGGGTATCGTAGACTTTATAAATCCACCTACGTGTCACCTAGCGGTGCACAGTCCTTTCTCTATCCTCGCAGAGTATGTTTCGCCATGATGTGTATCTGAGCAACTATCTGAACTACGTATGCAAGCATGCACGGGTGAATAAATGGCACTCAAAAATTCCAGAATTTTTTGTCTTAAAGTAGAGCACGATAATGTTCTGCCGATTCGGAGAATGTCGTAGAAAACGAGTAGAAGTTTAAAAGGAGCTTGCATAGTGCCGCGAAAAGTGAGTAAGTGGTCTATGAACAGCGCGCACAGTGTCATGGAAGATGAATAGGGGTCCACAAAGTGCCCGCAGTGTCGTAGGTAGGGAGAAGGGTATAGGAGGAGCGAGTTTAGCGTCGTGGAAGTAAATAGGGTTCCAGGAGGCGCGCACAGAGGTCTTGGAAAACTATTAGGAGACGATGAGAAGCGCGCACAGTGGATTTGAGAGTGAATGGAGGTTTAGGAGGAATGCGCACGGGTTTACGATGAGCGCGCATTGTTGTGAGAAATGATTTGAGGTTCAAGAGTAACGAGCCCAAACTTGAAGAGAAAAGCTATTGTTCAGGATGTGCCCACCCAGGGTCACGGAAGGTTACTTGGATCTCAGGAAGTTCGCGCTATGTCGCTGGAGGGAGTAGGGTTACAGGAAAAGTGCGCTCAAAGAATTTGATGGTGAATAGGTTTATGGAGCGCCCGTACGGGTTAAGGTATAGCGTGCGCAGTGTTGTGAGGTGACTTCAAGTAGGAGAGGAGTGTGCATGAAAAGTCTAGAAAGTGAGTAGTGGCTTTGAAGGAGCACCCATAGCCTTTTGAAAAGTGAGTGGAGTTTTAGGAAGAGCGCTGGCAGAGTCGTCGGAAGTGATGAGAGGTTGAAGAGGAGCCGGCTAAACGTCGTCAAAGATTAGTAGTGGTAGAGCCCGAAACGTGTAACAGATGCGGAGTAGGGATTTAGCAGGCGCGCGTACTATGCTACGGAAAAGAGATTTAGGTTTTTTGCGCGCACAGTGTAATGATTGGGGGGGGCGTACAGTAGGAGCTCGCACAGAGTCACAGTGTTTTGTAGAGCAAATGGTGATTCATGAAAAGCCCAAACGACGTGCTGTATTGTGAACAGAGTTTGGGAAGAGCGCGTAGTGTCTTGGGAAGTAAGCGGGGTTCGGAGAGGGGCGCACAACGTCCAGGACAGTGATTACGCAATGGAGGCAGTGCGCACCCCATTGTGGGAGGTGTAAAAAAATCATAAGGAGCGCGCACAGCGCCGGAGAAAAGGACTAGACTTTCTAGAGATGTGCGCACACCATTGTTGGAGAGGTATACAGGTTCAAGGGGAGTGCGCTTAACGTTTGGAAGTGATTAGATTTTGAGGGGGTGTACGCACACCATTGTAAAACGTTCACAGAGGGTAAAGAGGAGCGCGCACAAGGTCGATGAAGGTGATTGAAGTCTGAAGGGGTGTGCGCACACTATTGAGGAAGGTGCATAGGGGCTTAGGAGGAGCGCGCAAAAAGGCGGTGATAAGGACTAGAGTTCGTGGGACATTTGCACACCATTGTTGAAGAGGTATAAATGTTTTAAATATTTAAGAAGGGCGCGCACAACGTCGAGAAATAATCAAGGTTAAGGGTTTTTCGCACACTATCGTGAAAGATATAAAGAGTTCAAAAGGACCGCGCGCAAAATTGATGAAAGTGATTGGGGTTCAAAGGGGTGTACGCATACCATTAGAAAAAGTGTGTAGGGGTTTAGGAGGAGCCCGCACGACGTCCGGAAGTGTGTTTTGAGCTTGGAAGGAAATGCGAATCCTTTTTTTTAATGTGTATAGGAGTTAAGGATGAGCGAATTGTTGAGGAAAGTTACTGTGCTCATCTGGGCCAAATTCCGGTCTGCAATTGCGTTTCGACACGCTTTGCAGCCGCACGCGCTCGATTCAGTCGGGTTTCCAGCGCCAAAGCCGACTCGATGTGGCTTTTTCAAACAACTTTCTCCAATTTTCCTTAGTTTCCGGTTTTCAAAACCCACCTAGAGTCAGCAGATCGGCAGCTGCGGCGCTGGAAGCTCTTCTGGCTCGGGAGTATGCGGCCGCGAAGCGTGTCGAAACGCGATTGCGGACAGGAATTTGGCCCAGATAAGCACAGTACATGAGTTTGAAGAGGTGTGCGTACACCACTCCGGAAAGTGTATCCTTTATATACTCGGCATGGTGATGTGTCTGACCGGGTTTCAAATTTCCCGCAACTTTCAACCCCATCACTCAGAGGACGTCATTGTTTCAGTACACCGAGGAAATGGCAGGAGATGAGCGGGATTCAGGAGCACAGCATTGCGGTCGTGGCGGGACCGCCGTAGCTGTTGCGTACTAATTCTTTCAAACTTTCCTAATTATGGATCGTGATGGGACCACCGTAACTGTTGCATACTGAGTCCTTTGAACTTCAATCGTTATGGATCGTGGTGGAACCACCCTGCCTGTCGCATATTGCATTTTTTAAGCTTCTCCGTTACGATTCTTGGTGGGACCACCGCAGCTGTTTCATATTTGCTCTTTTAAACTTTCAACGTTGCGGATCGAAGTGGGACCACCTACCTGTAGCGTATCGCATTCTTTTAGCTTATTCGTTACGAATCGTGGTGAGACCGCCGTAGCTGTTGCGTATCGTTTTTTTTTAACTTCCACCGCAATGAATCGTGGTTGAACCATAACAGCTGTAGCATTTTGGGTTCTTTTAGCTTCATCGTTATGAATCGTGATGAGACTACCGCAGCTGTTGCGTATCGGACCTCTTCGTTTCGGACCGTGGTGGGACCGCCATGACTTTTGCGTATCAAGTCCTATAAACTTTATCCGTTTGGGATCGGGGTGGGACCACCCTAAACGTTTCCCATTGAGTCCTTCCCGCGCCTATCGTTTCACGGAGCCACACGATTGATACACATAGTTAATGGGCATCAGGGTAAAAAGCTGTTGGGCGGATTCCAATTAGATGCGGGGGGATCCTTGAAGCGTTAGCCTAGAATTGAAAGTTGTTGGAGGTGACCGTAAACACTTTTGGTCAACAGTGGGAAGGGATCATAGCTTCGCTGAGGTCTCACACAATGGTATGCTTAAGTTTGATGGAGAGAAGCCGGAAGAAGCCAGCCCATCCTTTGGTCAAGTCAACGTATGCTACGCATGCTTAGTACAGGGAGGTCGTAGGAAGCCGGTCTACCACTCGACGAAGCCAAATGAATGCTACACGTAGTTGACAGGTGGAAGCCGGGAAAAGACAGTATACTGTTTGGCGAGGCCACATGGATGTTACACATATTCGATGTGGGAGGGCGGTCTGCCGTTTGGCGAAACCAAATGGGTGCTACTCATAGTCGATGGAGGGAGGGCGGAAGAAGCCAGCCCGTGGTTTAGCCAAGTCAACGAATGCTACACATGCTTAGTAAAAGAGGACCGGGAGAAGCCGGTCTATTGTTTGGAGGAGTTAAATGAATGTTACACATAGCTGATGGAGGGAGGCTGGGAGAAGCCAGCCCATCGTTCGGCGGAGCCAACCGAATGCTACACATATTCGATGGGGGAGATCGGGGAGGCCGGTCTACCGTTTGGCGTAACCAAATAAATGCTATTCATAGTTGATGGAGGGAGGCCGGGAGAAGCCAGCCTACCTTTCGGCGAAGCCAAAGGAATGCTACACATAGTTGATGGAGGGAGACTGAGAGAAGCTAGCCTGTCAATTGTTCAAGTCTAAGAGTGCTACATATGCTCAGTAGAGGGAGGCCGGAGGGAGCCGGTCTACCGTTTGGCGAAGTTGAGTGAATGCTTCACGTAGTTGATGGAGGATGGCCGGGAGAAGCCGGTCTACTCTTCGGCGAAGCCAACCGACTGCTACACACAGTTGATGGAGGGAGGCCGGGAGAAGCCAGCCTACCTTTAGGCAAAGCCAAACGAACGCTACACATAGTTGATGGAGGGAGGCTGAGAGAGGCCAGCCTGTCAATTGTCCAAGTCTAAGAATGCTACATATGCTCAGTAGAGGGCGGCCGGAGGGAGCCGGTCTTCCGTTTGGCGAATCAAATGAGTGCTACTCATAGTTGATGGAGGGAGGCCGGAAGAAGCCAGCCCATGGTTTGGCCAAGTCAACGAATGCTACACATGCTTAGTAAAAGGGGACCGGGAGAAGCCGGTCTATTGTTTGGAGGAGTTAAATGAATGTTACACATAGCTGATGGAGGGAGGCTGGGACAAGCCAGCCCATCGTCCGGCGGAGCCAATCGAATACTACACATATTCGATGGGGGAGATCGGGGAGGCCGGTCTCCCGTTTGGCGTAACCAATAAATGCTATTCATAGTTGATGGAAGGAGGCCGGGAGAAGCCAGCCTACCTTTCGGCGAAGCCAAACGAATGCTACACATAGTTGATGGAGGGAGGCTGAGAGAAGCCAGCCTGTCAATTGTCCAAGTCTAAGAATGCTACATATGCTCAGTAGAGGGAGGCCGGAGGGAGCCGGTCTACCGTTTGGCGAATCAAATGAGTGCTACTCATAGTTGATGGAGGGAGGCCGGAAGAAGCCAGCCCATGGTTTGGCCAAGTCAACGAATGCTACACATGCTTAGTAAAAGGGGGACGGGAGAAGCCGGTCTATTGTTTGGAGGAGTTAAATGAATGTTACACATAGCTGATGGAGGGAGGCTGGGAGAAGCCAGCCCATCGTTCGGCGGAGCCAACCGAATGCTACACATATTCGATGGGGGAGATCGGGGAGGCCGGTCTACCGTTTGGCGTAACCAAATAAATGCTATTCATAATTGATGGAGGGAGGCCGGGAGAAGCCAGCCTACCTTTCGGCGAAGCCAAACGAATGCTACACATGGTTGATGGAGGGAGGCTGAGAGAAGCCAGCCTGTCAATTGTCCAAGTCTAAGAATGCTACATATGCTCAGTAGAGGGAGGCCGGAGGATGCCGGTATACCATTTGGCGAAGTTGAGTGAATGCTACACGTAGTTGATTTAGGGAGGCAGGGAGAAGCCAGCCTACCATTCGACGAAGCCAAAGTAATGCTAGACATAGTTGGTGGAGGGAGGCCGGGAAAAGCCAGCCTATCGGTTGGCGAAGCCAACCGAATGCTACACATATTAGAAGGGGAGACCGGGAGAGGCCGGTATACCGTTTGGCGAAGTCAAATAATTGCTACACATAGTTGATGGAGGCAGATGGGGTGAAGGCAGCCCATAGTTAGGCGAAGCGAAACGAATGCTACTCATATTTGGTTGAGGGGGCTGGGAGAAGCCAGCTCATCTTTGGCCATGTCATCGAATGCAACAAATCCTTAGTAAAGGAGGGCCGGAAGAAGCCGGTCTACCGTTTGGCAAAGCCAAACGAATGCCACTCATAGTTGTTGGAAGGAGACCAAGAAAAACCAGCCTGTCGTTTGTCCAAGACGAATGAATGCTACACATAGTTGATCAAAGCAGGCCGAGTAATTCCAGCCCATAGTTAGGCGAAGCCAAACGAATGGTACGCACGTTTGATGGAGGGAGGACGGGAGAAGCCAGCCTGTCGTTTGGCGAAGTCAAATGAGTGCTACACATAGTTAATGGAGACAGGCTTAAAGAAGCCATCTCATCTTTGGCCAAATCAATGAATGCTACACATAGTTGATGGAGGGAGGCCGGGAGAAGCCAGCCTGTCGTTTGGCGAAGTCAAATGAATGCTACACATAGTTAATAGAGACAGGCTCAAAGAAGCCATCTCATCTTTGGCCAAATCAATGAATGCTACACATAGTTCATGGAGGGAGGCTGGGAGAAGACAGCCCATCTTCGGCCAAGTCAACGAATGTTACATATGCTTAGTAAAGGGAGGCCGGAGGAATAAGGTCTACCATTTGGCGAAGACAAATGATTGCTACTCCTAGTTGATGGAGGGAGGCCGGGAGAAGCCAGCCTATCGTTTGTCCAAGGCGAATGAATGCTACACATAGCCAATGGAAGCAAGCCGGGTGAAGACAGCCCATAGCTAGGCTAAGCCAAAAGAGTGCTACACATGCTTCGTAAGGGGGGACCGGAGTAAGCCGGTTCACCGTTTGGCGGAGCTAAATGCATGTTACTCATAGTTGATGGAGGGAGGCACGGAGAAGCCGGTCCACCCTTTGGCAAAGTCAAATGAATGGTACACATGCTTACTGAAGGGAGGCCAAACGAAAGCGGAGGAGTTAGACGGAGTCATGAAAGCTAATCTTCGAAGCCAAGATGTTTTAAATAAAAACATTCTCATCATAGTGTTCACTAGCAGTATCGCTCTTCATTAACAGATTCGTTACTTTTTCGTTAGATCTGAACGGGCTTTCAGAAATGAGACGGCGAAGCCGGCAACCGAACCGGCGAAGCCGGTTCGCCAGCGGAGCTGGGCGGCGTCGGCCGCCTGGCGCATCTGGTCATTAATAAGCACGAATATAGAAGGTTAGTAAATAGAAGCATATGAACGCTCGAGATGACCTGTGAGGTAAGGGATGAGAGCAGGGAAAGGTGGGAGGTATCATCTCCGAGTTAAATCGAGAGTTGTATGCCGGTTTAGCACGTGATTTCAACCTGATAACCGCTAGCTAATCACGGTTCTTAACTGCGAGTTTAGGTCAGTTTACTACCACCCCAGGTGTATCCATGTGTGTCTGACGCGGTCAATATGTATCAAATATGTGGAACGATATCATGGACACCATTCATTTCTTACCTTCTATCATGTGAACATTGGTCGGGTCAGCCACATCGGGTGTTTTTTGCATCCCACATCAAGAATGTCTTACCCCCTTTCATACTTCGAAAACTGCGAAAAAAATCGCAGATCTGCAATGGTTAAGCATACCAGAGTATCGCGAATTTTATCGCTGGCGAAAAAAAATCGCACATTCAAGCTGCGAATTTTGTCGCGGATTGCAGCGATAAATGTCGCTCATAGTTGTTTTATCGAATTCATCAAAAAATTTTGAGCGATTTTTTTCGCAGCTTGAAGATTTGCGAGAAGAATGATTGAGATCATTCTTGTCGCAAAAGCGTCATCCTAGAGAAGTTAGCAGCATATTTTTGTTAGGCTCGCATAGAGTATTGTGTACAAACGTGCGCAGGACATCAGTGGGACTGTGCAGAATTTTGGGGGGAGTGTGCGGGACGTCATAGAAAGTGTGCAGGACTTCAGTGGGAGTGTGCAGGACGTGATGGAAAATGTTCGACCCACCAGTGGTAGTGTGCAGTACGTCATAGAAAGTGTGCAGGATATCAGTGGGAGTATGCGGGACGTCATAGAAAGTGTGCAGGACTTCAGTGGGAGTGTGCAGGACGTGATGGAAAGTGTTCGACCCACCAGTGGGAGAGTGCAGTACGTCATAGAAAGTGTGCAGGATATCAGTGGGAGTATGCGGGACGTCATAGAAAGTGTGCAGGACTTCAGTGGGAGTGTGCAGGACGTGAAGGAAAGTGTTCGACCCACCAGTGGGAGTGTGCAGTACGTCGTAGAAAGTGTGCAGGATATCAGTGGGAGTGTGCGGGACGTCATAGAAAGTGTGCAGGACTTCAGTGGGAGTGTGCAGGACGTGATGGAAAGTGTACGACCCACCAGTGGGAGTGTGCAGTACGTCGTAGAAAGTGTGCAGGATATCAGTGGGAGTGTGCAGGATATCAGTGGGAGTGTGCAGGACTTCAGTGGGAGTGTGCAGGACGTGATGGAAAGTGTTCGACCCACCAGTGGGAGTGTGCAGTACGTCATAGAAAGTGTGCAGGATATCAGTGGGAGTGTGCGGGACGTCATAGAAAGTGTGCAGGACTTCAGTGGGAGTGTGCAGGACGTGATGGAAAGTGTTCGACCCACCAGTGGGAGAGTGCAGTACGTCATAGAAAGTGTGCAGGATATCAGTGGGAGTGTGCGGGACGTCATAGAAAGTGTGCAGGACTTCAGTGGGAGTGTGCAGGACGTGATGGAAAGTGTTCGACCCACCAGTGGGAGTGTGCAGTACGTCATAGAAAGTGTGCAGGACTTCAGTGGGAGTGTGCAGGACGTGATGGAAAGTGCGCAGGATATCAGTGGGAGTGTGCGGGACGTCATAGAAAGTGTGCGCAGGATATCAGTGGGAGTGTGCAAGACGTCATAGAAAGTGTGCAGGACTTCAGTGGGAGTGCGCAGGACGTGATAGAAAGTGTGCAGGAAACCAGTGGGAGTGTGCAGTAGGTCATAGAAAGTGTGCAGGACTTCAGTGGGAGTGTGCGGGACGTCATAGAAAGTGCGCAGGATATCAGTGGGAGTGTGCAAGACGTCATAGAAAGTGTGCAGGACATCAGTGAGAGTGTGCAGGACGTGATGGAAAGTGTTCGACCCACCAGTGGGAGGGTGCAGTACGTCATAGAAAGTGTGCAGGATATCAGTGGGAGTGTGCAGGACGTGATGGAAAGTGTGCAGGATATCAGTGGGAGTGTGTAGGACGTGATAGAAAGTGTTCGACCCACCAGTGTGAGTGTGCAGGACGTCAGAGAAAGTGTGCAGGATATCAAAAGGGAGTGTGCAGGACGTGATGGAAAGTGTTCGACCCACCAGTGGGAGAGTGCAGTACGTCATAGAAAGTGTGCAGGATATCAGTGGGAGTGTGCGGGACGTCATAGAAAGTGTGCAGGACTTCAGTGGGAGTGTGCAGGACGTGATGGAAAGTGTACGACCCACCAGTGGGAGTGTGCAGTACGTCGTAGAAAGTGTGCAGGATATCAGTGGGAGTGTGCAGGATATCAGTGGGAGTGTGCAGGACTTCAGTGGGAGTGTGCAGGACGTGATGGAAAGTGTTCGACCCACCAGTGGGAATATGCAGTACGTCATAGAAAGTGTGCAGGACTTCAGTGGGAGTGTGCAGGACGTGATAGAAAGTGTGCAGGAAACCAGTGGGAGTGTGCAGGACGTCATAGAAAGTGCACAGGACTTCAGTGGGAGTGTGCGGGACGTCATAGAAAGTGTGCAGGACTTCAGTGGGAGTGTGCAGGACGTGATTCAAAGTGTACGACCCACCAGTGGGAGTGTGCAGTACGTCATAGAAAGTGTGCAGGACTTCAGTGGGAGTGTGCAGGACGTGATAGAAAGTGTGCAGGAAACCAGTGGGAGTGTGCAGGACGTCATAGAAAGTGCACAGGACATCAGTGGGAGTGTGCAGTACGTCATAGAAAGTGTGCAGGATATCAGTGGGAGTGTGCGGGACGTCATAGAAAGTGTGCAGGACTTCAGTGGGAGTGTGCAGGACGTGATGGAAAGTGTGCAGGAAACCAGTGGGAGTGTGCAGGACGTCATAGAAAGTGCACAGGACTTCAGTGGGAGTGTGCGGGACGTCATAGAAAGTGCGCAGGATATCAGTGGGAGTGTGCAGGACGTCATAGAAAGTGTGCAGGACATCAGTGAGAGTGTGCAGGACGTGATGGAAAGTGTTCGACCCACCAGTGGGAGTGTGCAGTACGTCATAGAAAGTGTGCAGGATATCAGTGGGAGTGTGCAGGACGTGATGGAAAGTGTGCAGGATATCAGTGGGAGTGTGCAGGACGTGATAGAAAGTGTTCGACCCACCAGTGGGAGTGTGCAGGACGTCATAGAAAGTGTGCAGGATATCAAAAGGGAGTGTGCAGGACGTGATAGAAAGTGTTCGACCCACCAGTGGGAGTGTGCAGGACGTCATAGAAAGTGTGCAGGATATCAAAAGGGAGTGTGCAGGACGTGATAGAAAGTGTTCGACCCACCAGTGGGAGTGTGCAGGACGTCATAGAAAGTGTGCAGAACTTCAGTGGGAGTGTGCAGGACTTCAAGGGGAGTGTGCAGGACGTCATAGAAAGTGTGCAGGCCGTGACAGAAGGTGTGCAGGACATTAGTGGGAGTGTGCAGGACGTCATAGAAAGTGTACAGGACATCAGTGGGAGTGTGCAGGACGTCATAGAAAGTGTGCAGGACTTCAGTGGGAGTGTGCAGGACGTGATAGAAAGTGTGCAGGAAACCAGTGGGAATGTGCAGGACGTCATAAAAAGTGTGCAGGACTTCAGTGGGAGTGTGCAGGACGTCATCGAAAGTGTGCAGGACTTCAGTGGGAGTGCGCAGGACGTCATAGAAAGTGTGCAGGAAACCAGTGGGAATGTGCAGTACGTCATAGAAAGTGTGCAGGACTTCAGTGGGAGTGTGCGGGACGTCATAGAAAGTGCGCAGGATATCAGTGAGAGTGTGCAGGACGTGATGAAAAGTGTTCGACCCACCAGTGGGAGTGTGCAGTACGTCATAGAAAGTGTGCAGGATATCAGTGGGAGTGTGCAGGACGTGATGGAAAGTGTGCAGGATATCAGTGGGAGTGTGCAGGACGTGATAGAAAGTGTCTGACCCACCAGTGGGAGTGTGCAGGACGTCATAGAAAGTGTGCAAGATATCAAAAGGGAGTGTGCAGGACGTCATAGAAAGTGCGCAGGACTTCAGTGGGAGTGTGCAGGACTTTAAGGGGAGTGTGCAGGACGTTTTCGAAAGTGTGCAGGACGTGACAGAAAGTGTGCAGGACACTAGTGGGAGTGTGCAGGACGTCGTAGAAAGTGTACAGGACATCAGTGGGAGTGTGCAGGACTTAGGGGGAGTGTGCTGGACTTCACTGGGAGTGTGCAGGACACCAGTGGGAATGTGCAGGACACCAGTGGGAGTGTGCAGGACGTCATAGAAAGTGTGCAGGAATTTAGTAGGAGTGCGCAGATGGGCAGAAACAGAAACCTGGCAACAACCTGCACGCCTATCTGCTGTGTGCTGTCTGGTGCTGCGCAGCGGCATCAAACTTCTGCAAACTCTCCGAGCTGTCATGTACGAGTATTGGGATAACAACGTCATATTTTTGGATTCTCCGACCGGGCATTGCATTTGTGCATCTACAATGGGCACGGATCGCACTCGTACTTAGCGATTCTTATTGCGCGTTGGCGCAAATTCGGTGCACATATATTAAAACACATCAATGTGATCCGTGCCAGCATCAGTGCGATGCGCACGGACTGCAGATGGACAAATGCAATGCCCGGCCCGAGAATCTAGGAAAAATTATACTCTGATCCCAATACTCGTACAGGACAGCTCGGAGAGTGTGCACAAGTCTGCTGCCGCTGCGATTTACTGGACAGCACGCAGCAGAAAGGCGTGCATCCAGGTTTCTGTTGCTGTTCATCTGCACACTCCCGCTGAAGTCCTGCACACTTTCTATCACGTCCTGCACACTCCCACTGGTGTCCTGCACGCTTTCTATCACGTCCTGCACACTCCCACTAAAGTTCTGCACACTCCCGCTGAACTCCTGCACACTTTCTATCAAGTCCTGCACACTCGCACTGGTGTCCTGCACGCTTTCTATCACGTCCTGCACACTCCCACTGGTGTCCTGCACACTTTCTATCACGTCCTGCACACTCGCACGGGTGTCCTGCACGCTTTCCATCACGTCCTGCACACTCCCACTGGTGTCCTGCACACTTTCTATCACGTCCTGCACACTCCCGCTGAAGTACTGCACACTTTCAACCACGTCCTGCACACTCCCACTGGTGTCCTGCACACTTTCTTTCACGTCCCGCACACTCCCGCTGGAGTCCTGCACACTTTCTATCACGTCCTGCACACCCCACTGGTGTCCTGCACGCTCTCTATCACGTCCTGCACACTCCCACTAAAGTTCTGCACACTCCCGCTGAACTCCTGCACACTTTCTATCACGTCCTGCACACTCGCACGGGTGTCCTGCACGCTTTCTATCACGTTCTGCACACTCCCACTGGTGTCCTGCACACTTTCTATCACGTCCTGCACACTCCCGGTGAAGTCCTGCAGAGTTTCAACCACGTCCTGCACACTCCCACTGGTGTCCTGCACACTCCCCTCAAAGTCCTGCACACTCCCGCTGAAGTCCTGCACACTTTCAGCACACTCCCACTGAAGCCCTGCGCACCTTGTATGACGTCCTGCACAATTCCCCGAAGTCCTGCTCACTCCTTGCAACCCTATCCACTCCGTACGGTGGCCAGAAATCTACTTCTGAAGTCTTGTCGCATTGTACAGGGCATTCACCTTCCCAAACAGGAAGAGGCGCAATTAATGAGTGCAAACCTCTCTCAGAAAGTGGACGAAATCCATCCCCTTCAACACTACAAAGATCCCTCTGCGTCCCTGCCCGTGATGTCAGATGGTCCTCGCACGATTAGCCTGTTTCTAGGGAAATCCGTAATATCAGCCAAAAAAATCGCGGATTTCAGCTATTTTTTTCGCGGATTTCTGCGATTTTTTCGCCTTGTTTGAAGTATGAAAGGAGGGTTACGTGATTATCGACCGGGCTGGCTACACCGATCATCCAACTATAATCGAGGCCTAACCCCAATAAACAATAGATGGACAAAGCATGAGAGGCTATCTTCTTTTTGGCTTCGGTATTCCATCTATCTTCCTTCCTGATTGCTCCCTGTAACTTTCGGTTAGACTCATAGAATTTCATGTTAAAAGACATTTTTTGGAAGATGGCCATATTTCCGGTGTGTTGAGAAACTGATTTTCTTTCATCGAAACTCCCTCTGGTGATGCTCGCCAACGGGACAGGCGCTCTCTACGCACCGAGGGAGAAGTTGTCCAGCACATCACGGCTCTAATTCCACTCGGGACCACTTCGCTCGTGTTGAGTGGCGTGACGTTCCAAACTGCAAAGAATGGGACAACTCTCCCTCGGTGTGTAGACAGCCCCTGTTGCCTCGCCAATGCATTTCATGGTTTTAGAAAAACTTTGAGTTAGCAAATTGTACATTTCTCCAATGCCATAATCCATCGATGACGACTGCCACGAGGACTTTTAGCTCAGCTATCATCTACTGGGGATTTGATCAGATTGAAATCCCGAGGCAGATGATAGACTCCCTAATAGCTCACACCCAGTAACGATCATTGCGGTATTTGCATTGCTAGACTACAAAACCACTCGTAGGATTCGGTCAGAAGGCGTCTAGAGATGGTTTTCTGTCGTCTTTCTCTGATCAATTTTCTCTTTAATTTGAATTTGTTTGAGAAACAATATTTCAGATCTGAAGGAGAAAGCTATTCAACGGTTATTCAACGGTATAATGACTCAAAATAGATCGTTCTCTGAGCTTCATGATAAATCGCTAATTTTTTGAGGAGATGAAGTCTCGTGATGAATTTATTGGCAACGTTTCGATATAATAATATCTTCTTCAGGCCAACTGAAATTATCACAAAAAATCAGTAATACAGCATAAACAATTGGGAGTACCAACCTTATTAAACAAGAGTGGCACTAAACCACCAAGTAGAAGGAAGAACCCAGCCGCAAGATATTCTATAAATAGTGTTTATGGTAGGTTGTCCGACTGGTATGGTGGCTATCCTACCTATTCGAGACGAACGGCCGTTCAAAAATGAAGGGTGAGGTCAGGGTGGGTAATGTAATCGTTATCTCAGCGAATCTCGTATGTATCACGTCATATCCACTGAATATCTCAGAATTACTCCAACGTGATAAGCCTCATAGCGGCCCTCATTTCTTCTCTGATGTTTATTGGCGGTTTCCAATGTTGAATTTCCAAAGCTTCCTTGATTTTCCTCTCCACCGGATCACACAAGTTTCTGTGAAGGATCATCACGTTCAACTGAGGGGCGGGTTCGGAAGTATGCCGCAAAGTGCGGTGTCGTGAAAAAGGATTGTCCGGGTAGCTCTGTGGACGGCGCAGGGCTCGAATGTGTTCCTCCATCCTAGTTCGTAGGGGTCTAGCGGTCTCTCCAATGTAGAATTCGTTACAGGAAAGGCAGACCACCTTATAAACAACATACTTCATTTCGCATACTCCAGCTTGTCCTTGGCAGATGCTACAGCTTACTCGGTCGCACAGACTCTCATATTGACGAGATGACGTAAGGATGTGCCGTAGTGAAGGGGGTGGTCTGAACACCAAACATATTGGGAGCTTCGAACGCTTCACGATACGATTCACATCCATCGCGAATGAGTCAGTGATGAATGGCAGGACAAGAGTAGTTCCACCTGGTGGACGATGTGGTCTCCAGCAGCGACTTTGTTGTAGTCCATATCCGTTCCCTCGCAGAATTTCGTTGACTTCTTCTTCAACTTGACTTTGGTTCACGGAAGTGAGTTGTGCCGATGTAGTGATTGTATGACGAACAACGTTTAGTTTCATATACATAGGGTGGCAACTCCGCGCATGAATAATGATGTTATGAGAGGCCGGCTTCCTATACCACATAGTACTCAACTGCCCATCCGAAATTTTCACTTGCATTTTCAGGAAAGGGAGAAAGCCATTTTCCGCCGGTTCTTCCGAAGTCAAACTTATTGAAGAACAAGCCGAACTCAAGTTCGAAAAGGTCTGCCGTAGTGATAGTCGGGATCTCCCAATCACAAGGATGTCGTCAATGTATCGTCCATAAAATAACAGTCCCGTCGACAAGGCAGATTGCTCCAGGCGGTCCATGAATAAAATGGCTAATAATGGAGCCAACCTGCTTCCCATTGCGAGACCTCGTACCTGTTTGTAGTACGTATTTCGGAACCGAAAAATGTTCATTTCAACAACGTTCCGCAGAAGTTCTTCAATTTCGTCTACTGTGATACCAAAGCTGGAGACTCTGAGAATGTAGACGCAGCAATCCTATGCAGGCTTCCACAGCTCTTCTTGTATCTACATTTGTATACAGGGCCACGACGTCGAAGCTTTGGTACACAAGTCTTTCTTCATTGTTGAAATCGCACTCTCTCATTTGTTGAAGACATTGTTGCACATTTCTAAGGTGTGCCGGAACATAAAAGAGTAGTGGTGACAGCAGTTTCTGCAGCAGCCAGCTGATTCGGTCCGATGGACCACCACAGGACGAGACAATCGGTCTAGTTTTGATGGTGTTGGTGTCCCAATGCTTGTCGTTTCCGTCTCTAACCATTTTGTGCGTCTTGACGAGTTGGTAGTACGTAGGCGTACTCGCGTGATTTGGCATAAGTTGGGCTAAAATGCTTTTGTCCAACTTCGGGCTCAGGATCCTTCTTATTGTGTCCTCTAAGTTCTTGTAATCACGTTTGTATTGATGTTTGGATGTTGCAGTGTAGATGGATGTATCCGAAAGAGATGCTATAGAATATCTTGCGGCTGGGTTCTTCCTTCTACTTGGTGGTTTAGTGCCACTCTTGTTTAATAAGGTTGGTACTCCCAGTTGTTTATGCTGTATTACTGATTTTTTGTGATAATTTCAGTTGGCCTGAAGAAGATATTATTATATCGAAACGTTGCCAATAAATTCATCACGAGACTTCATCTCCTCAAAAAATTAGCGATTTATCATGAAGCTCAGAGAACGATCTATTTTGAATCATCTTAAAGGCAGCATACACGCTCGTAAGCATAGTCGAGATAACAGCATAGATCGGTCCGCACGGCCCGTACTATGTCGTCAACGACGTTTGAAGCGCTGAAAACTGTCCAGGATGACAGTATTTGACAATGTTTGAGCAGTCCTGCCTTCCACGCCCGTATTTTCACACCCCTTTGAGTAACAGAATGAGAATCGATACTTGTGATGACGTGTGATAATTGAGAGTGATAGCACTATGAAATGGGAGTGCACGAGAGAAATAGCTCGGTTTACTTGAGTATAACATGTCTGAATACCTAATGACTCTCGTCCACTTTCGAGAATGCCGCTCTAGTTTGGCTGACCTCTTGAAATGGAGGATTTTATCAGTGCACAAACATGTTATACTCAAGTGAACCAAGCTATTTCTCTCGTGCACTCCCATTTGATAGTGCTATCACTCTCAATTATCACACGTTTTCACAAGTATCGATTCTCATTCTGTTACTCGAAGGGGTGTGAAAATGCGGGCGTGGAAGGCAAGATTGCTCAAACATTGTCAAATACTGTCATCCTGGACAGTTTTCAGCGCTTTAAACGTCGTTGACGACATAGTACGGGCCGTGCGGACCTATCTATGCTGTTATCTCGACTATGCTTACGAGCGTGTATGCTGCCTTTAAGCTCCTACAAAGCCACTATCATCTATGTAGGACTACCTTTCATATTATGCTGAGATATATTGCATTTCATCAGTATGCTGCTACGATTGACCTTGACCTTGAGTTTCTGAACAAGTGCAAGTCGAACAATCTCGTCCCAACGTTCATTAGCCGTGATGTCACACGGTTTCGTGTCCACCACCAGGATTCGGTACGCCTCGCTGTTGAGAACCTCCGACGATGTTTACTGGATGCTGCTTTGGCTGGTAAAAAGCGAACGCGAAGTCATTGCATAGCAAATATCGTACGTCTAAAATCGATGCTGAGACAGAGAATAACTACAGAATGTTGGCAAAGGCTCATCAACTACAACGGAGCTTCTTGTGAACGCCTAAAGCAGGAAAACCGACAAAGATTGGATCGGAAGTTTTCCAGGTTGGCATCTCATGCAACACCCCCCTTCGTTCTGCCTCGATCCGTTCCACCATCACGATGTACCATCCTCGACGACGATCTTGTAGATGACGACGTGCAAGCTGTACTGAATTTGGGACCGAGTTTCTGCCCGAAACCAAAGTTCTCCGAACATATGAAGAAGAATATCGTATCTGCTGTACATAAGTTCTGGTACATCCAAAGTTGGAAAGACCACATAGGTTCCACAGTTCCAACGTTGCAGGAGTCGCTACAGAAAGAAATACCCTTCCCGCGTAAACATATCTGCTTACCACCACACACTCCTGAGCTCTCCTCAAGAGTTGCTGCAGTGAAGCTGGAATTTCTTCGTGCGTTTGATACCCACAAAAACCGGCAAACTCCAGACAACATGACAGACATGGAACGCTCCGGTCTAGAGAAAGCCATCGGTTTAAAACGCTGTCTTCGTTTTTCAGTTGGAGACAAATGCGGTGGATTCGTCGTAATGTCACAGGAGCGAGATATTGCGCTGAGTGAAGCATCTCTTTCGGATACATCCATCTACACTGCAACATCCAAACATCAATACAAACGTGATTACAAGAACTTAGAGGACACAATAAGAAGGATCCTGAGCCCGAAGTTGGACAAAAGCATTTTAGCCCAACTTATGCCAAATCACGCGAGTACGCCTACGTGCTACCAACTCGTCAAGACGCACAAAATGGTTAGAGAGGGAAACGACAACCATTGGGACACCAACACCATCAAAACTAGACCGATTGTCTCGTCCTGTGGTGGTCCATCGGACCGAATCAGCTGGCTGCTGCAGAAACTGCTGTCACCACTACTCTTTTATGTTCCGGCACACCTTAGAAATGTGCAACAATGTCTTCAACAAATGAGAGGGTGCGATTTCAACAATGAAGAAAGACTTGTGTACCAAAGCTTCGACGTCGTGGCCCTGTATACAAATGTAGATACAAGAAGAGCTGTGGAAGCCTGCATAGGATTGCTGCGTCTACATTCTCAGAGTCTCCAGCTTTTTGGTATCACAGTAGACGAAATTGAAGAACTTCTGCGGAACGTTGTTGAAATGAACATTTTTCGGTTCCGAAATACGTACTACAAACAGGTACGAGGTCTCGCAATGGGAAGCAGGTTGGCTCCATTATTAGCCATTTTATTCATGGACCGCCTGGAGCAATCTGCCTTGTCGACGGGACTGTTATTTTATGGACGATACATTGACGACATCCTTGTGATTGGGAGATCCCGACTATCACTACGGCAGACCTTTTCGAACTTGAGTTCGGCTTGTTCTTCAATAAGTTTGACTTCGGAAGAACCGGCGGAAAATGGCTTTCTCCTTTCCTGAGCATGCAAGTGAAAATTTCGGATGGGCAGTTGAGTACTATGTGGTATAGGAAGCCGGCCTCTCATAACATCATTATTCATGCGCGGAGTTGCCACCCTATGTATATGAAACTAAACGTTGTTCGTCATACAATCACTACATCGGCACAACTCACTTCCGTGAACCAAAGTCAAGTTGAAGAAGAAGTCAACGAAATTCTGCGAGGGAACGGATATGGACTACAACAAAGTCGCTGCTGGAGACCACATCGTCCACCAGGTGGAACTACTCTTGTCCTGCCATTCATCACTGACTCATTCGCGATGGATGTGAATCGTATCGTGAAGCGTTCGAAGCTCCCAATATGTTTGGTGTTCAGACCACCCCCTTCACTACGGCACATCCTTACGTCATCTCGTCAATATGAGAGTCTGTGCGACCGAGTAAGCTGTAGCATCTGCCAAGGACAAGCTGGAGTATGCGAAATGAAGTATGTTGTTTATAAGGTGGTCTGCCTTTCCTGTAACGAATTCTACATTGGAGAGAGGGGTAGAGCCGTACGAACTAGGATGGAGGAACACATTCGAGCCCTGCGCCGTCCACAGAGCTACCCGGACAATCCTTTTTCACGACACCGCACTTTGCGGCATACTTCCGAACCCGCCCCTCAGTTGAACGTGATGATCCTTCACAGAAACTTGTGTGATCCGGTGGAGAGGAAAATCAAGGAAGCTTTGGAAATTCAACATTGGAAACCGCCAATAAACATCAGAGAAGAAATGAGGGGCCGCAATGAGGCTCATCACGTTGGAGTAATTCTGAGATCTTCAGTGGATATGACGTGATACATACGAGATTCGCTGAGATAACGATTACATTACCCACCCTGACCTCACCCTTCATTTTTGAACGGCCGTTCGTCTCGAATAGGTAGGATAGCCACCATACCAGTCGGACAACCTACCATAAACACTATTTATAGAATATCTTGCGGCTGGGTTCTTCCTTCTACTTGGTGGTTTAGTGCCACTCTTGTTTAATAAGGTTGGTACTCCCAATTGTTTATGCTGTATTACTGATTTTTTGTGATAATTTCAGTTGGCCTGAAGAAGATATTATTATATCGAAACGTTGCCAATAAATTCATCACGAAACTTCATCTCCTCAAAAAATTAGCGGTATAATGACTGTTAGAATTTGTTTACCAACAAAAAAGTTCTGGGCGAAAGGTTTAGTGCTTGATACAGTATGAAAACATATGTAGTTTGCGTCTGCTATGCGCTATAAGTATGTAGTGTATAGAGCTTGGAAATCCCATACCGGACTCTTTTTAATGAAATCAGAACCCTAGCAGATATGTATGAACTTGATTAACTGTTGTTCTCACTTGAATCTCACAGAAATTTTCAGATCTGAAGAAAAATTAAAAAAGTGGTTATAAAGGATGCTGAAGACAAAGTGGCGTGTCCCCAGGAGCGTTCTGACTAAATGCTACGAGAGGTGGTTTATGTACAGTCCACTCATTAATTCTAGTTTAGCGAAAGGACTGGACGCAGTCACTGCGGCGCTTTGTGCGGTGTTCGGGAGGCCATCGAACGAGGGGCTCTCGCCGCGGATACCGAGTCACTGCCACTGCCCCGATCATTCACTGGACTACAATTTCTGAGGCGACCATATGAGGAGGCCTTGAATCAGTTTCCAATAACCAAGTATTCAGAACTTTATTGAACATAATACACTACTACATAAACCTCCAACAAACGAAAAAGGCCCAAAACGAAAGAAGCTGTGCTCTAGCGCACTCAGTATTTTGTCTACTCAATTCATTGTTTCCGTTCCACCAACGATCGGGCATATTCCTGAAATTCGATGCTCAGTGACTCATCTTTCTAGAAATTGCAAACTTCTCAATATTCTGAGTAACTCATGTACTTTTAGTCAACAAAACACCGAAAGGTAAGGTCTGAGTGCATTTTATGATTTTCGAAATCACTCCCTGTTTAGACCACATGAAACCTAGTGGTTAGGAGGTTTAACATACCCGTCATGAAGCAGATCCAGTCCACATGTTTAGTGACGTCGACGAAGATATTTCTTATATCTAAAAAAAAAACAGATCTGTATCAGACTGGAGGAAGAAGCTAGAAAAGAAGTATATGTAAGCATAGAACGTAAATATATGTATGTACACGAGAACATATGTGTACGTGTACGTGTATATGGTGTGTACGTGTACGTGTATAATCTAGCTTAGTCGATGAATGGGCTAGGCCCGGTTATGGCGGCGGGTCTTGCGGCGTACCCGACACTACAGGCCAGGGAAATTTCGATCGCGTGTGACCTATCCATTACTGTGCTTATCTGGGCAAAATTCCGGTCCGCAATTGCGTCTCGATACGCTTTGCGGCCGCACACGCTGGGGTCAGTCGAGTTTCCAGTGCCCAAGCCGACTCGATATGGCTTTTTTATACAGTTTT
This sequence comes from Aplectana chamaeleonis, assembly GCA_029168955.1. Taxonomy (NCBI): domain Eukaryota; kingdom Metazoa; phylum Nematoda; class Chromadorea; order Rhabditida; family Cosmocercidae; genus Aplectana; species Aplectana chamaeleonis. The sequence continues at coordinate 333,603 of JAPDOI010000249.1, read as the reverse complement.
CTCCAATTTCTTCCCTTTCCAGTTACTAAAACCCACATAGCGTCAACAGATCGGCGGCTGCGGCGCTGGAAATTCTTCCGACTCGAATGCGCGCGGCCGCAAAGCGTGTCGAGACGCCATTGCGGACCGGAATTTGGCCCAGAGAAGCACAGTAACTGGATTGAATTCTACGGCGGTTAATGCGTACGCAAAAACGACTCGTATTGTTAGTATTTCTTGGGCCTTCATAATAACGCAGTATCCCGCCCCGAGGTGCAGGCTTCAAGTAGTTGCAAGTTTGAAACTTCTCAGGCGATTCTCGGCCCCGAGCCGCACCGAATAAGAATCGGAGCCGCCTGACAGTTCGGCTCGTTCTCCCAATCTCCGGGCTACTGCTGTTGCTGTTCGGGCTAACCGGAAAAGCCCGGACAGCAACAGCAGTGGCCCGTACAGCAACAGGAGCCGACTCGCAGATTGGAAAAACGAGCCGAACTGTCATGCGGCTCGGGGCCGATAATCGCCTGAGTAGTTTTTCGAACTTTAGCAACTTCCAAAACGAGCAGTACTCATTCGAAAATCTAGAAACAGACCTCATAATCGCGTTTGACGCCTAAATTAGCCCACTTGGACAAGGTGCAGCTGAAAGCTCATGCTTCGAACTTTGTTCAGAGTGATAGCGTTTTGGACTTGTACGAATTTTCAATTGCATGTTTATTTATACCAATTACAGGGCTCAGAAAGCGGGCGGAATTTTCTTTTCATGTTCGACTCAAAACTTCCTCATAGGGGTTTTTTGGTGTGCTTATCACGAATTTGAAACTTATCTGTCGATTTTCTAAAGTTTGCTATTAAATTTGTTCGAAGCCTCAAATCGGGTGGAAATTTGATGGCCAAACGCGACTTTTGACGATTTCCGGGTCGCCACGATAGAAATGGCTCAAAGTATTTTCTAAAGGATAGCTGGAGTGCTAAACACGAACCTGTAGTCCGTTTGTCAATTTTCAGTAGCTCACGGAAGATTACGGTGGGTATACGGGAGTTCGGTCAAAGTCTCAGAATCGACTCAAAGTTTCTATTTCTATTCGGAGCGCTGAATACGAATCCAATGTCAATTTGTCGGTTGTCAATATGTCAATTTTCGAAATGCTAAGGTAGATTTTGTCTTCCAAATAACTTCGTTCCTGCCGTAACCTACAGCTAGCCTAGGAATTTCGGAAACTGACCCCCAAATTCGTATTCAGCACCTTGATTGAACCCCCTCAATACAAGTTTTGAGCGAAACCTGAGAAAAACTTTTGAAATACTCGAAAATGCCTTATGGGTGCCCTTTTTATTTTCGCGAAGCTTGAAAAACGCTTATAACTTCTCGGAACCTGCAGCTCGGGGCGGGATACTGCGCAGTTTCACTTTTTGAGGCAGGAAGATACTAACAATACTAGTCATTCCCGCAGATGCGTTTACCACTTAAACATTTCCTTTGTGAGCTATGGTTGTGAAATATGAGGAGTCCCGGCAGCGTGAGGGCTGAAAGGGGGTTAGGCTAGCACTGAAAAACTGTTCCCTCGCAAACCCTACCCAGGAGGGTGGGGCAGCCGAAACCCCGCTGAAACACGAACTATTGATTATCTTCAGCATTCGCTCAGCAATCATCGAATGCGCCGACGCCTCAAACCCTGCCTAACCCCAACCTGACCCGCCGCGTACGTGCATGCCGCCCGCGGATACATTCGCGAACTAGAGATTTGGACAGGTTTTGTGCATATTTCCTATAGAGCGATTGGAATATTACCCTTAGTTTTGGGATCACACTTGGCGTTGGAAGTGGTGGAGATTCCTACGACAGTGGCCTTGTCGCCATTATTCCACTGGAATAGAGGACCACCACTGTCACCCTACAACAATGATCTTTGTGAACGGAGTTTGAGTTCCTGGCACACTTTCAGAAGTGGCATCTGCAATTGAAACCTCAGCTGAATTCAGGCAAACGCAGTCCCGCTCGTTTTCTCGTTTCATATTTTAAGGGTTTCTTTGCTGAATGCCACTTTCGAATGTGAAGTTGTTGGCTCTCAACGTACGCTACACATGGCATTGTTCCCATACGCTGTTGAAAGCGTTTTCGTTGCCGGGAGTTCCTCCTTCAACTCCAGTCTTATTGTCCTCAATCGAATCTCCATGTCATCAGCGTCTAGTATAGGCACTGAAAAGAGACAGTATAGAAAATCAGCTCGAAGACTTTTCACTTCAGATGATATGGCTGGACTAATTGAACTCAACTATCAATGTTTCAGGCATATCTGTATTCAATGCCATGGATACTGGATTCTATGACATCTCGCCCCAATTATTGCCCTATCGGATCGTAGCAAGGCCAGTTAGAGTTAGACCACGGGGCACGCTTGTGGGTGGTCGTGCATGCGTCTCTGCCAACTTCAAATCGTGTCTGTAAAGTGTGCCCGAATGAGAATGGCTGCCCACGCGGCCGGCGTGCTTGGAAGACGGCCGTCGCATGTGCCGCCCTCGGACGAGTGTTGGATTTCAACTACGGCCGTCCCCACTCCCCTCCGTCTGCGGAGCGATTGATCGGCGCAGCGCTTGCTGCCAGCCGGTGCCGGCCCCGTTCGTAGTCGATGGCGGTGGGGACTTTTCGCATGCTCGTCCGAGAGCGGCGAACGCGATGGCCGCCAGCCAAGCACGCCGGCCGCATGGGCGGCCATTCTCATTCGGACGCACCTTACCCCAGATTGGTTGGGGTGGACACAACGGAAATGAATGTTCTCGGAACCTTCATAAAATTCCGTGTCGGATGACGTTTTCAATTGAAAAAAAACGATACCAACCTTTGAAGGCAGCATACAAGCTCACAAACACGGTCGATATAACAGTATAAATAGGCCCTCACGGCCCCTAGCATGTTTGAAGGTTTGAAGCACTGAGAACCATTAAGGATGACAATATTTGAGCAATCATATCTCGTACTCCCGTGTTTTCCCACCCTTTCGAGTAACAGAATGAAAAGTTATAATTGAGAAAACATGTGATAACTTAGAGTGAGAGCACTATCAACAAGGAGTGCACGAGAGAAACAGCTCGATTCACCTGAATATAAAATGTTTGCGCACTGATGAAATCCTCCATTTCAAAAGCCGGCCGGAGTAGAGCTGCATTTTCTAAAGCGGACGAGAGTTCATCGGTATGTTTACATATTATGCTTAAAGGCAGTGTTCACGATAAGAATCGTTTTTCTGCTTTTCCGCCTATCTTGAAGCCGGTGCCATGCTGTTTCCAATGATGTTTTTGAAATCATACAAGACCTTCTAGGAACGGAGTTACGGTCCCTCAAAAATTTAACTAGGGAAGCATAGTGGACGAGTTGTCCGAAGCTTGTAGCTTCCGTCTTTTGCAGCCGATGTATGCGAGCAGACCTGAGTAAACAGGAAAGTTGGGAATAAAGGGAAGAACGGGGCTATTGATCGGAAACCATTGCTCATCTCACAATCTCGAGCATTCATTTGTTCACGTAGGTGGGCGTGGAAAGTGCATCTGGGTGTGACGAGCTGACGGGCGTCCAACTTTGGGGCCGTAGGTGACCGTTCCGAGCTCATTTTTCCTAGTTTTTCCAACGTTAGGGTTGCGCTAGGCCCCGCAGCTGCCGATCTCCACCAAAAAATCAGACATGGTTTTTATCGTGAACACTGCCTCCAAGTAAATAAAGGTGTTTCTTTCGTAGACTCTCATTTGATTGTGCTATCACCCTCAATCATCACGTGCTTTCTCAAGTACCAGTTTTCATTCTGTTAAGCCTATTTCAAGCTCCCCCGACCGACGTCGGACGACTCGTCATCGAATGGGTAATATCTATCTACCCTATCCTATCCATCTTATCTATCTTGACTAATCAAACTTGATAACGAGTCGTCGGACGTCGGCCGGCAAACTATGAAACCCGCCTTACTCGAAGGGGTGGGAAAATACAGGCTTGCAAGACGGAAATCCTCGAATACTGTCATCCTGGATGGTTTTGAGCACTTCAAATGCCGTTGACAACATGATAGGGAACCTGCGGTCCTATTTATGCTGTAATCTCGACCATGTTTGTGAGCGTGTAAGCTACCTCTGAGCCGATTATATTTCATGAAATCTTATTCACTCGAAGCACTCAGTTTTTCGCTCATAACTTTTCAGGCTTAGAGACGAACCTCTGGCAGAGGTTGTTTTCAAAATCTCTATAGAATTCTGCACCGACCAGTCTTTTCGGACTGCAAAAATATTTTTCGGACCCTTCAGCCTGATTCATTCTATGGAACACCGGTTTGTTATTTATAACACCAACCATAAGAGTTAGGGTCAATTTTATGTGTATTCCGAAAACAATCGTTATCAAAGCCAACCTTTAAAAGTAAAAAAGTAATGAACAACAAACCGGTAGTGGCACCCATCCCATCTTGAAAATGGCTCGCACAAATGTCGGTTCACTTGCATTTTTTTAGAGCTTTACCGTGGACGTTACCGGTTTTCCCAGAAGTGCCGGTTCCTCCCTTCATCTGTCCAGAGATAAAGGTTGGTGGAGTGCCCGACTCCACCCAACGAAGCTATGGCCTGGAGTCACAAACGAGAAGCGGGCTAGAAGGAGGCTTCAACGCCATATTCGAGTCGATGAATAGTCGATGGCTTGAGGCAGCACCAGAAGTTGTAGTACTTCTTTATCGTTTTGTGATGAGGTGAATATAAATATCTGACTACCCTTAAGGAGTTCTGACGAACGCAAAAAACACATAAATATACAGAAGAACACGGAAATGGATGCCATGAGGAAATAAGAAGGAATGAGTATGAGCAGTGACTCTTAGAATGAAATTTAAACACTGGCAACCTATTATCATTTGCATACTTGAACGGTCAATAAATATGAATAATCAAAATAAAAAAGTGTTCGAATATTGAGCAAATATGTATACAGTGGTTTACTGGGCCCAGTACGAGAAAGGGATCTGATTTGAAGCCGTAATCTGGTTTTTTCAGGAAGTAACAGTATCGAAACTGTAGCGCAGAGCCCTCAGAGAATCTTCACAATTGCTTCCTGCACTATCACTTTTCCTTAGAAGAAATCGGCGACAATGCGTTTTCAGTACACTACCGCTTGTAGGATTTGTTCAGAAAGCGAGCGAAGTCGGTTTTTTTCGTCTTTTTTGTATAAATCGCTTCAAAGTCAACTTTGAGCGAAACTAGGGAGATATTCATGATGCTGGCGTTGAGGGCTATCCAATGGTTAAACCGTTGTCGGAGTTCCGTTGAATATCATGTAAATTTCGCAACCAACCAGCTCTTTTACATTAGAGTTCGCAACAAAATCATTGCAAAAGTTAAATCAATGGGTAGCCCTCAAAACCAGAATCATGAATATCTTCCTAGTGTCGCTCAGAAATGACTTTGAAAAAAGTTACACAAAAAAAAACAAAAAAGACGCGAACACCCGACCTCGCTCGCTTTCTGACCAAATCCTACGACCGGTATTGTAGTTATTCAGTATGTTCGTCGGGAGCATCAACGGCCCCTATTGAAAATGGTGGAGTGCGAGACAGGCCAGCTGGCGCACAACGATGCTAACACCGCGTCGCGGACGCGCGCGAACAACCAGAATGAGCCAATCTTTCCGTAGCTCCATACCTTCACACCTAGTCTACTTATGCTGTGGTTCCGAGCCAAATTTACTCTAATCTCTCGCGCGCTTGTGCGGAGCGAGGGTAGGGACAGCAAGAAAGTGTGGTGAGAAGGAGGCAAAGCGTAAGCACGCAGACGCATGCGATGAACGGAAATAAATTTCGCTAGGAAACAGAGGGTATGTGTGCGAAACCATACCATCTAGCAGCCGGAAGGTCCGTCCTCCAAATCGGTGGACGGAAATGCAAAACCTTAGAAACGGCAGGTTCGCGGCATAGTTCTCTGGTGCCGTAAGGTAGGATGTCTAATTCTCGCAAAAAATGTAGTCATCCCACCAAAATCCAGGGTGAATGTTTCCGTGATTCTTGGCAGCAGAGAAAAGGTATTTGAAAATTCAATACCATTCGACGAAAGTCAATTGTCTTTGAGAACAAAAATCTGACTTACCCATTCCATACCCGGCACCGGTGAGGTTATGAGTGTTTAGCAACTCCCCACGTGTTGGCAAACAAATTGGTGAAGCTACATTCTTGGGAATATCCTCAGTTAATTCGATTATAGCTATATCCGGGACGATCTCTTTGCACGGATGAATAGTGTGAACGTGAGGCTTAATAGGTAACAGTTATCAAAATCAATATATATTCTAAATAAAGCATTTATTTAAGAGCGTTCGTACAGAAATGCAACTGTTGTAGTTCCCCCGTTTCGCAAGCGTTTGAGATACCGTTTTGTTACCTTATTGATGTTCATTCTTCGTTTGTCTATTCAATGAACATTTCTGTCGTTTCTGAAAGTTTTGGACGAAAACACGTCTTATATATGTGGACTTCAAAGCAGATGCCGACGCTCGATAGTCGCATTATCCGTAGTCAGTGCTATCACTGCGTTCTGCAGCTCCAGTATGGTAACTGCACCCTACAAGAAGATGAACACGGAGAGGGCCTCTAACTTTGAACCACAAATCCCTAGAGGCCGCCATCGAGTTCTATTCTATCAAGTCGACAATAAAACCCGTCGAGTTGCATCAAAGATTGATATGATGAGCTGGACCTTCTTGCTACACACACCATACGAAGCGGACTTTGCACATTCAGATGATGGGCTTCTGATGACGTCATCTTGACATCGTGGGAAGTAAGCTGCGCTCCGTGTAGAGCACGCGCTGTATCGTAAAATGTGAGTGGCGCTTCATCTGTAGCGTGCGCAACAAGGTGACTCTTTCTGATTATCATACCAATCCATTCTAACTGAAAAAATGTTGAAGATTCTTCATAGATAATCCAACGTAATATCAAGAAAAAAAATCAGTTCTAACAAAAAGGGGCCTCCCGAGCGAAAGTTGTTTGGTTTGCGTCAGAAACGTTTCAACAAAAAGAGGGCGATAGAAAAGTGTAGTGAGGAGAGTCTACAAAAAAAAAATTAACAATATCTCACCCTTGTGGCATTTTACGAGGAAGGGTTTATGTTTCCCTATTATTCCTCTACGAGAATATACGGAAAACTTATCTTATGTTGTAGTTGTATTGTTTTGTTTCCCGAAACAGCTGGAGCTAAGCGTCTGTGTAGGTCAACTTGGGCTCATCCTCTCTTCTAGAGATAAAGACAGTGCGTTTCATCAGATACTTCCACTCGGAATTCTAAAGATATCGCTCCCCAGCGTTGTGCTGGGCCGATTCTGTTGTGATGAGCGAAATCAGGGAGTTGAAAAACCTAAATATCCATGTTTTCAGATTTGGTTTCTCTTCAAAAACTTCTTAATACCACTTTTCAATTTTCGGCCCTTCCATAATATATTTCCACCTTGCGTAAATAGCTATGGGAACACTTCTTTGTTCCTTTGAACCGAATTCAAAGAACACTTCACAAGCATACGGACGCCTACGGTCACAGTGATGACAGGGACGAATGCAGAAGGTCTCTGAAAATGATGAACTGCAAATTTATAGGCGCAAGTCCAACACAATGGCTAGCGTTAGCGAGATCCTGATCAAACTCGGACTGCATACGTCTACGCTCGGTGTTTGAAGGGCATCAAAATGCATGGGTTGCAGTGCTAGAAGAGTGATTCGGAAGTCTGTATACCTAGAAGCCTCTCGGAAGGCTTGCTCTTCACCGAGTTGTGCAGCAAAAAAAAACAAAAAAGAACATGACCGCCGATTTGAGTAAAGTGAGTTTCTGGATTGGGGTGAAATTGATAGCAGCACATTCTCATTGAAAATCGGTTTGTGGTGTCCCTGGGACCTTTCGCTACAAGAAGAGTGCCGATCTAGACAGATTTGATGAAATTACGCCCGGTCGGCGTGAGGCGACAAATCCAATGCTTCCGTTGGTCCAAGCTTGGTGGCAGACTTTTGACGACGTGGAGGGCATTGTGTTGCGAAATCTGGCATCAACTGGATTTCGTCCCTTGGCGTGTGGATCCATGCGAGTATCATGAAGTGTTGTAGTATTATATTCCGTCTCTTTAAAGGAGGAAGAGGGCAGCGATCACTCAGACCCCAACAGGATACACCGTAAGAGATGCACTTTACCAGTGTCTTGGCACTAGAAAAATAAAGTATTGCTCCGGTTAGCACGTAACCCTCGTTAAAACGATATTAAAAATCTGACTATCATCAGGCGTGGGTACATATACACGAGCTACAGACAGCTCAACTCAATCCATGAGCTGAAAACGGTGATCCCTACATGGGAAGATTTTCGACTCCTTAGTTCTCAGGAATTCAGAAATCCACTTGTTGAATTAGGCACAATTTGTGAACCACATGTGGACTGTTTATTAGTGTGAAATCGCTTCAATTTAGGAATAATTTCCTCCCCAGATTGAGTGGAAATATATTATGAATTCGCCGAAAAGCGAAAAAAGTGTTATAAAAAACTTCATGGAAGGATGAAATTCTGGAGTCATAGTTATATAGGTTTTTCAGTACACTAAATTGACTCATGATAGAAGGAAAGGCCCCGCTCAACGCGGAAGAGCGATATTTTCATAACTTGTGGTGGAAGTATATAAAGATACGCAGTGTATTGGATGCAGGTACATATATTTTCAATGGTTCTCGCACAATCAGATTCAGTTTTGGAACCACAAAATGCTTCCGTCTAATGTACCGCAATAGTTTGTTTTCGCTGCATAGAAATGTCGTCCGAGAAAATCGCTTCTAAAGAATTTTGATCATTTTTCGTAGAGTCTCTTCAATACACTTTCCTATTGCTCCCTTTTCGCTAAAACTTTTCTAGAGCGAACCAAGCTTTTTCGTCTGGAAAATCGCTTCTTGCTAGACCTTTTATTAGATTTTATTCACTCACATAGCCCAATGTGTGGTACGGTTTAGATACTCCATAGGAAGGACCAACGTATGCCTTGACATATTTTACGGAGTCAGAAATAGATCTCTCAAGTTGAAAAGACCATGAAGCAGATCTGTTTACAAACTAATCATAATGTAGGGAAGCTGACAGGATGGAAAGCAGGCTATCATTAACCAGCCCTGGAGAGGAAAGGCGCAGAAAGTTGGCACTGATTAAAGGCAGTGTTCATAATAAAAAATGTGTTTCAGTTTCTGCTAGGAATGGATAGTGGAGGGTCACACTGTAACTTCAACGTCGGAAGAATACCTGACAACGAGCCAGGAAAAGCCCCAAAAGAGCCCGAAGTTGCCACATTGAGCGCAAGGCAAACCCCGAAAGCGCAATGCCCGCCCTCCGACTTGAACAAGTGAAAGCTCAAGATCGTGTGATGAGCAATGGTTTTTAATCAATAGCCCCGTTCCTCCCTTCATTTTCAAATTTTCCCTTTGCCCAGATCAGCGCGCAAACATGGTCTGCAAAAGACGGAAGTTACAAGCCTCGGACAACTCGTCCACCATGCTTCCCTAGCTCAGATTTTTAGGGGCCATAACTCCGTTACCAGAAGGTCTTGTGCAATTCCAGGGACATAAAAGGAATCCGCATAGGACCGTTTTAAAGATAGGCGAAAAAACAGAAAAACGATTCTTATCGTGAACACTGCCTTTAAGACAAGTGCGTCCGAATGTGACTGGTAAAACGTGCGTTTTGAGCGACCACCGCGTGTGCTGCTCTCGAACGAGTGTTCAAACAGCTATCATCTCCCTCCTAGAATGCTGAGCCAATTTCTCGACGCAGTTGGACCGCTGCCAGAAGCTGCCGGCCCCGCTGCTAGTCAAGGTGGCGGGGAAATGTTCGCTGTCAATCTGCATTCTAGTCCAAAAGCGGCGCAGAGGTGGCCGCTCAGCACGCACGCCGACCGCATTGTTCGTCAGTACACCTTATGTGTACAATGCCTTCAACTACTTGCAAATGCCCTCCCACATTTTTTTCGTTGAAGTCAAAGGTTACTCACATTGTAATCGCCTTTATCCCGGCACACATCGTTTCAATGTCACCTAGCGCCTTCATCACGCAATGACGTGCTGTCAGGATGTGCCTTTGCGAAATAAGAACACCGCTACAGATACTTTCATCATTGCTACCATCTGAAAGAGTATGAGTACGAGGGTTAATATGCTAATTATACTATAGTTGTGACCTAAACGAAAAGACCTAATATCGAATAGATTCGAGATTGTGATTTCAAAAAATTCCCAATTCAAACAGGTATTCGGATGGCAATTACTCGGACTACTCGATTGAAATCTATTCAAATAGCACAGCTGCAAAGCATACGAAGACACATTTTGACGCGACCTGTTCTCGAAGTATCTTGGCTCGCGCCTATCGAATCAAAAAAAAACTCGAACATGTTATATGTAGGGCGTTATAGACCTCAATTTTTACACACTCAAAGTTGGATCTTAAATGCAGTTTTCAAGTACGGATAACTATTACGATTTCGTGATATTCCATTAAAATCGGGTCGTTTCCTCAGAGCGTGACAGTGATATCACTTGTTGGTTAGCAGAAGTCCTTCAACACGTTGTAAGAAACATCAAGAAAATAGGTTTTTAGAGCACAGAAGAAATTCGCTCCTACACTTATGCAACGCAGTTTAATGAAAAAATCGGTACAAGTGTATTCAAAGAATTTTTCTATTATCGATCGGAATTTTTTGTCGCGGTTCCGAAACTTTTCATAGAAATGTGACAATGGTTTTCGAAACAAAGCAGAATCTGTTCTAGAAGGCACGCAGTACGGGAGCGCGCTGCTGTTGAACTTTGAATTAGGTTCTCCACGAATGCCTCAGGCCTTATACTACATATCAATTCACATCAGTCTGCATACTGGGACACGTTTCGGGCTGACTGAGTTCTATGAAGGCCTGTTCGACCCAAACGACTTCACAGAAAGAAGAAAAATCTAGTATGGTGCTTTGTAATGATTGTAGCTTCTGATGACGCATCGCATCACAGTGCTAAGCCCTGCCTCTCTCATAAGTTCAAGCGGCGTACTTGTTTTAGTTTTTAAAGAGACCATCCACGGGTATTCGCCTGGGTTTGTCCTCGTACCTCCTATTGATCTTCTTGAACGAACAACTTGAGATGAGCCTGAATCACAATCCTCCCTACATATAGAAATATATAATAGTACAATAATCGGGACTGTCCTTAAAGGCACAGTCCAAGCTCACGGACAAAATCTGAAATTCCCACATAATTGTAAAGTAGACCGACCCTATATAGCACCTGCCAAGTGCGAGCTCTCAATTCCTTCGAATAAGCGAGATATAGGGGGAAGCCACCCTGGGGCGCCCATACCAGGAAGCCACATTGGCACGCCCCTTCTACGATTTTTCAAGCTCAACAGTGGCGAGATGAGCGGTGGTTTTCGATCAATAGAACCGTTCTTTCCTTCATTGATAACACATTTCTTTGTTCAAGTCGGCTCGCATATATCGGGGCAAACGACGGAAGTTACAAGCTTCAGACAACTCGTCCACCAAGCTTCCGTATGTAAATTTTTGAGCGGTCGTAACTCCGTTCCCAGAAGGTCTTGAACAATGCCAGAGACATCATTGACATCAGCGTGGGACCGTTTACAAGACAGGAGAAAAACAGAAAAACGATTCTGAGGTTGGACTGTGCCTTTAACGGGGGGGACACTCAAGCAAAAGTCAGAAATGAAATGAACCTACGATCTATAACGCTATCGATCGGAGTATTTCTATAGAATTTCATCAACAACAATGGTTGATAGCAGCATCAAGCATCTTTTATAAGGTTTTCCTTTCATTTCTATGAGGTGGTTCATTTCATTTTTGACTTTTACTTGAGTGCCCCCCCCCCCCGTTTAAGATAGTACCCAATAACCCTCACATGGAATACATATATAACCTCTATGAAACGTCGTAGTTCACATCATTCGAGGCGCGAGCGACGCCTCAGCTTCCTCCTGCCCTCCGCTCCACACCAACACGCGTAGAAACCGTGTGAATTTCGCCGTTTTATAGCCTGTATATCCCTACACACATATCCTTACATATAATAAGCGGCATGGTGGAGTGTCTGACAGAGTGTCTGGCACGTCTGACCGATGTCTGACCGACGTCTATCCGACGTCTCTCTGACCGGGTTTCAAATTTCCCGCAATTTTCAACCCCATCCGTCAGAGCACATTATTGTTTCAACTGAAAAGGTAGCGAAAAATGAGTGGAATTTTAAAGGAGCGTGCACAGTGCAGCGTTGTTCAAATTTTGCCCTTTAATTCATCTCCATTACGGATCTTGGTGGCCCTGCCTGTTGCATATTGTGTCCTTTCAACTATATTCGTTACGGATCGTGGTGGGACCACCCTGGCTGTGACATATTGTATCCTTCAAACTACCTTTGTAATGGATTGTTGTGTGACCACCCTGGCTGTTGCATATTGTATTCTTCAAACTATCTATGCTACTGACCGTGGTGGGACCACCCTGGCTGTTGCATATTGTGTCCTTCAAACTATTATCGTTACGGATCGTGGTGAAACCTCCCTGGCTGTTGCGTATTGTGTCCTTGAAACTATCTTTGTTACGGATCGTGATGGGGCCTACATATGTTTAAGGGCGGGGAAGGCATAAGCACAGTTCATCGAGTGAGGCCTGCAGAGCCCATCGTTTGGCCTGGCCAAGCAATAGGTCAGCTTTGCCGGACTCACTCCATCAACTATGTTTAGCATTTCTTCGCCTTAGCCTCGATGAGCTGGCTTCTCCTGGCCTCCTTTCATCAACTATGTATAGAATTCGTTGGCTTTCCCAAACTATGAACCGGGTTACCGCGACCTCCCTCCGTTGACAATTTGTAGATATGGCTCCGCCAAACGGTGAACCGGCTTCCGGTCTTTCTCGGTTAACTATTTGTAGCATTCATTTGGCTTCGCCAAACGGATGACCGGCTTCTCCTGGACTCCTTTCATTGAACATTTATAGCATTCGTTGGCTAGGCAAAACGATGAGCTGGCTTCTCCCAGCCCCCCCACCATCAGCTACGCGTAGAATTCTTTCGGCTTCCCTAAACGGTGGACTGGCTCCTCTCGACCTACCACCCTTAACTATGTGTAGCCCATGTTTGACTTCGCCGAACGATATGCAATCTTTTTCGGTCTCTCTTCATCAGACTTAAGCGGGCCGTTGTGTAAAACCTTAGCAGAGCTATGATCCCCTCCCACTGATGATCAGAATTCTTGGAAATACTCGCGGTCCCCTCCGGTTTTAGGCTGAAACTTCAACGGACTTTGCAACATCTGTTGAAAGTCTACACTTAACCCTGCTCTCTATTATCTGTGTCTAGCATTCGTTTGCCTTCGTTGAACGATAGGTTGGCTTTGGCAGCCCTTCTCCATCAGAAAGTTGTGCCACCTTGGTCCGAAACTAAGAAAGTTTAAAGGACTGAACATGCAGTGGGTGGGGTGGTTCCACAACGATCCCTGACGATGACAGTTTGAAGGACTTATCATGCAACATGTAGGGTGGTTCCACCGCGATTCATAACGATGAAAGTTTAAAGGACTAAATATGCTACGGTCAGGTTGGTCCCACAACGGTCCGTAATGATGAAAGTTCAAAGGACTCAATATACAACAGATAGGGAAGTCCTACCACCATTCATAACGGTGAAAGTCTAGAGGACTCAAAATGCAACAGGAAGGGTGATCCCACCACGATCCAAAACGGTGAAAGTTTAAAGGACCAAATATGCAACAGGTAGAGTGCAACCTTTCACTTTCTCCGTGTTTTGGAACAATAACGTGCTCACTTTTCGCTATCTTTTCAGTTGAAACAATAACGTGCTCTGACGGATGGGGTTGAAAATTGTGGGTAATTCAAAACCCGGTCAGACAGACATCGGTCAGACACATCACCACGCGGCTTATTATACGTGAGGATTACATTTTTCAATTATTATTGTGAGCGCGTGCATTTCAGTGTGGCTGTGTAGCTGTGGAAAAATCTCATATCGCACGCCCAGTCGACGAAACGCGGCGTTACTGATGGGGACAACTCGGGTTTCGGTAAATTGTTTGACAGAAGCTAAGAATTATTGCAAAAACAACTCGCAAATCTATCAAAATTCTGCATTCTGTATGTATTCGCCTTAAAAAGCAAAAAAAAGACACGAGAAATTGAAAGAAATATATGTGTGTCAATATTTTTGCAAAAATTGGAAAAACAGGCACTTCGTTCTTTTTTTGGTGTATTCGATTTAGGCCCCCGCTTCGCCCTCTCTGCAATGTCCGATTCTCACCCTCCTAAGGTAAATCGGGTAATGTTAATATACCGTCGACCAAACAGATGATAGATCGAGTGCCAGATGTGGTGGTACCTCCGAGATGTTATAAGACCCCTCAAGCGAGGCAGCACGTTTTGGACTGATGCCTTCAGCAATTCATTCAGACATAGAAATTCACCCCTCTGAATGACTATTGGTTGTTTACAATAACCCGGAGCAAAATGGTTCACACCAAAGATCACAGACGAGAATGAGTCTTTAAGGAATCAGAGTAGAAGAGCATAGCTCCTGTTGCGCTTTTCATAAAGGTTTCGCTGGAAGTAGAAATGGTCCTGAGACTTCTAAACTTTCGCGAGAAGTATTTCGCGTGACCGCAGGGTGAACTCCATTCCTTATTTCTCACATGGTTCAGTTGTACTTACCTAGATATGGTCTACCACATTCCTGCTTTATGGCTTCGTTCTCGGCCTCTGTCACATTCCTGGCGTGGGCAATACAAAGTGGCACGAGCAACAACAGAATGATGCGCATCTGCAAGTAGAATAATCATATTTGTTCTTTCGAAAGCGACCGGTCAGATTGGTAGTAACGTTAACGATGAAAACTTTTGTCGAAACAGGGAAGTAGTCCTATGTTGAGGAATGAAAACCCGAAAGAAGTCAGTACCCGAAGGTGGGTAAAAAAAGCACAAGGTGGGGCGTTCCATGCTTCAATTGTTATGAAAGTCCCCAGAACTAAAGAGATGACAGGTGAAACTGAAGATATTGTCGTCACTAACATTCACACCAGGGGTGTGCGTTAATGAAATTTATCTTTTTCGTTAACCGTTAATCGTTAATTTTTGAAAAAAAAAACCGCGTTAATCCGTTAATGCGTTAACACGTTAATTTTGCATTTCGTTAACAATTTTGAAAACATTACCTGACCACCACGAAAATCGATAAATAACCAGACGTCCCAAAAAAAAACATGAAACACGTTCCATACCAAACACCGCAGTCCGTACACTCCAAACTTGGAAATCATCTTCTGGATTATTAATACTATCAGCCAGAACAATAAACGAATGCTCTTCAAGAATAGGAATCCTGACATGCAAAAAAAGCATAGATGGATGCAACATTAACGAAATAAAAATTAACGTGATTTCGGGACTTTCTCGTTAACCGCTAATCGTTAATTTTTGAAAAAAAAACCGCGTTAACCCGTTAATGCGTTAACACGTTAACGTTATTAACGCACAGCCCTGATTCACACCTATACACTTACGAGTCTCGTCTTCACTGATTTTTAGAGTCTTAGCACATTTTTACATTTCTCATTCTCTCGCAATCTTCGCCCATGATAGTAGTCTGTTTTGTCTTGCTTAAAGGCAGCAGACACGCTCAAAAATGATATCAATTTTATGGAATAAATTGAAGGTCTGAAGCTGTTAGTATTCAGAAATAACGAAAAAGACGAAAACAAATCGATGTAAATTAAGATATAACCGTACGTTCTATATTGGCCCAGAAATGGACGAGTTGTACGGCACTGGCTGAAATAGCGGAGCTAGCAACAAATTTGTTGGGATAACGACGCTAAAGTACGCGTACTGCCCTTTCTGGAACGCTTACGCCGTTAGAGGCATAAAAAGTAATCTAAAGTGGCCGCAATCGAGCATTGAATACCTGTATGGAGGGGCGGAGCCCGTATCGATGGGCGGAGCAAGGATGATTTCGTAACTGACTACGGCTCAAATACGGTCATTTGGACTCGTTTTTAACGCTTGCAACTTCGTGAAGGCTCTTCTAGGGCCCGCACGACCCCACTAATGTAGTTATCTCAACAACTTTTTCGAGCGTGTCTGCTGCCTTTAAAGGCACAGAACACCCAAAAAATTAATTTTTAGATTTCATGCTTACCTTGGGGAGAGTCATACGCTGATCACAGTGGTATCTCTGAAATCGTCCAAGACCACCTTTGAACAGAGTTATGGCTCTTCAAAGATGCCTAGATTTTGAGGGTGAAAAATTGGTGGACGAGTTGTCTCAGGCCGGTATT
This sequence comes from Aplectana chamaeleonis, assembly GCA_029168955.1. Classification (NCBI taxonomy): domain Eukaryota; kingdom Metazoa; phylum Nematoda; class Chromadorea; order Rhabditida; family Cosmocercidae; genus Aplectana; species Aplectana chamaeleonis. The sequence goes on along the minus strand of JAPDOI010000249.1, from coordinate 317,257 downwards.
TCTCTTCATTTGCAATCGTTGCGTGAGAGAAAGCCAGGATGAGGAGACAGTCTGGTAGTGGACTGAAGAACGACGAATTGTTGGAAAACATCCATCCATCGAGCCGCTACCGAGTTCGAAAATCTGTTAGGGGGTCGGGCTTGTGGTGGTGAGCGAAGGGGGCCGGGCCTGTGGTGGTCGCTTATATTTCGCTTATTTGGAGGAAATGAGATCTGGCATTTGGCACGTGTTATACAGGAGGGGTCTTCTACACAATTACATGAAAATCTCAAAATTCATATCTGAGGTACTGTGCCTTTAACCATTGGGAATCTGATAAGAGTCTCGAATAACTCATCAGCCCATTTAACACGTGACCACCATTGACGTTATACATGCACGCCCGATAGGAGCAAATTCGGGTGTTTTTTCTCGTCTATCTAGCGTCGGTAGTCCTCATGGCGTGACCTGCTCATTCAATATTGGCTTTAAAGAATAATGTACCAAGTCATGAAAGTGGTACAGACTTTGTAAAGTAAAGCTGCCGTGTACGGCTTAGTGCCGGGTGCACTTCTAACGTTTGAAAGCAGCGTCCGCGCAGAAAATCACATATGAGTTTTTCTTCTCAAAAGAATGTTTGAACCAAGTGAAGGTAGTTTGCAAAACTTGGGTCCTCAATATTGCGTATTCATAATACTATAGGCTCGTGAACAGTGCTCCGTGGTCTGAAAAATCGTTTTTTCCGGTCGATCATCTAACACGAGGAGCAAAAGCAGCGCAACAGGCTCCGGCAGGCCGCGAAAATCCTAATCTGTATTCTGTATTCTCTTATCCGAAAGATCCTCGAGTTCAAAAGTGTCTATTGCAAGCTTCTTGTTTTTAAAGGATGATTGACAGCAGAAAGGCGGAAAGAAGTGTGGAATTCAAAAAGTTAGGAGGACTGAACCATTTTAACCGTTTGAATTTCCGGCAGTTGTGTAATACAAGAAACACACCAGAGAGACGTGAGAAGAAGGAAACTGAAAGCACCGGGTTTTTCGAACGAGTTCTTCTATGAAACTTGAGTGTTTTAGGTGGCCTCTTTGCGATGTATGACATCCCGGTAAGCCTACCTGCGCAAATTTGTGAAAAAAAATTATTCCGTTTCTTTGCGCGTAGCCTTTGAGGACACAACTCTTGAGAGCTCTGTGGGCAACTTGCAAAGAACCTAGACGCTGGGTCGGCTGACGGAAAAAAAAGAAGAATTGTCGAATAGAACAGGTGAGCCTAATGTTCTGAGTCAGCCGGATGGTCAGTGGTTGCATTGGAACGCCAGGTAGCTGATCATGGTTCTTTCCTTCGGATTCGAAGCATTATTCATGCTCAAGATATACAAACAGGAGTCACTTTCCGCGGCGATTGGACCAGTAATCTCTAGCACAGTTCTTTTACCCAAATGATGAAGAAGGTGCGTCTTAATTAATCGTTTTGCAGTCCTATCCTCCCTGCTTCGCTCAACTCCGTAGTAGTAGTATTTTTGAGATAGAGACAAAGGTTTGGAAACGAGAGTCCGAGAGGACTTTCCTAACCGCATGTAGAGTGCGCGCAATCATTTTAATTTGATGAATGGACGGGGCTGCGACGGTAGATCACCCCGCGCGAATCGAAACCCCATTCTCCAGTGAGGCCGCCAACCCCGCACGGCCAGCTACCTGGTCCATGCGTCAGACTAGACCGAAAACGGAAACCATATGTATGCTCTTATCGTCCCAGTCAATCTATGTGATCATCCACTGCGGTGCGGTGGTGATCAGCCTAATGCCCGTTTAGGAAATGTCTACAGAACCTTTATCCAGGCTCAGAATAGTTTGCAGAAATAGAGAAACAGAGGCTTGAATGATCACTGAACCCCACAGGTGGCTAAGAAGAAACATTTTTCACGAGTGTAGGATCATTTGACAAAATCAGAACAAGAATCTTAGTCCCTGTAGTAGGCACGCTGACATACTGCCGCCCACCATGTTTTCCCACCATATTCAAAAATGTACTCGTCACAGAGGAAGATGGGCAGCCAGAGGAGGAAGATATGTTATCAGAAGAACGACTCCAACTGATGTCAGGGTACTTGAAATAACCAACAATAACGGATGGATGTTCACAATTGATTAAATCACTAGTGGCATCCGAAAGCCTCTCGTGAGGAATTGCTATGCAATTAGGAGCTCTATAAACTGCTATCACCCTCAGCGTAGAACAGTCAAAAACAATGTCTACCGCCAGCAACTTTATGGCATCAGGAACTGACTCAGAAAGTACTTCCCTATATCCAAATTCGTTTTCGGTCAAAATGATTGTTGCTTTACGGTTTGCGCAAACTCGGTACACCTATGTTATAGCGTATGGCACCGAGTTTGCGCCAACCTTCAATAGTAATAGCAAAGACTCATTAGAATCCGTGCCGACGATATATACTGTGACTGAAATTCAGCTTCAAAATTCCCTCCTATCCATAGAAATGACAACGGAAAATTTTGACCCAACAATACAGGGCACCTATAAACTTGAGGTACAGGCCATAAAACGGCCAATGTCTCACCGTCGACTGCGTACCATTGCGGCTGCGCGACCGGCACGATGCGTCGGAAGCAGACGAGTTTTAATGGCCGCCGCGCGCGACGAGGTTTCTGGCCGGTGCGCGGCGGCCGATTCGAAACGTCGCGCGGCGGCTGTAAAACGCTTCGTCGCGCGGCGGCTAAAAACCCGTCTGCTTCCGACGCGCGCGCGCGGTCGCGCAGCTGCGGTGGTACGCAGATCGACTGGTGAGAACATTGGCCCAGTTTTATGGCACTGTTGAAGTGCTTGTGCCAGTTTTCATTTTGCTTGTACACGCAGGATACATTTTTTTTGTTCTCATATTGACTAAGAAAGCCAAAAAATAAACTTTTTTGAATTCCCACTGGTCAACCTCCGCAACCACTTCTCGTACGAAACCAGAATTCCTGATAATAAACATCTTGGGCATTCTTTTTCGCTCGCTCACGTAGGAAAAAATCTGGTGTTCCTGTTGTGTCTTGGCAGCGCAGATAATTTTTTTTTAGATTCGCCCTTGTTTTTGACCAGCCACCCCTCGGTCTCGCGTACCGTCGCCCTCCGGAACTCGATTTTTTCTTGTAATAGAGATCCTGAACGACTCATACCTTCTGTTACATTCGTTGGCTTCCTAAAATGCAGTCTTGTATGAATGTGTTGGCGGGTGTGCAGAATGTATCCTGCACGTTCGTTAGTCAAAAACCTGCATTCGAGTGACAGGGAACTACCGAGGGGCGATTCGAGGTTGCCTCTGAGAACTAAGCCACATGTCCCCTCCGATGTAGCCTCCATTTCCCCGCTACTCGCAGGGTGGGGCATCGCTATCATAGGAGTGGTGAGGTTGTGAGAATGATTTCTTCATTTTCATAGTTGATTTTTCCGATAAACGACCGCTTCCCATCTACGATACGGATAATACGACTGCGAGTAGTTCGAAAGATAGATCAGGAACCTGCTCGGTGAACACCCAGCTCTCACATAGTGTCCGGCAAGCTATCTACTAGTATCTTTATTCCCCCTCCCCCGAACAGTAACAGCAGTATGCCTCATTTCCCTGACCCCGAAAGTTTCTCAGATTCGACGCGTTGGACAGAACAATTACTGAGAGGCTGCAAAAATCTAGTAGCCGAGCTAGGCCGCCCAAAACTGGAAGAATCGCAATGGCAACCTGCACTTTCTTAATGCGCGTACGCTTGTATCCGGAAGGTTCAGTTGAGGGATCTCATGAAGCAAGTCAGGAAGATCAAGTACGACGTCATGGGCCTGACCAAGACCCGGAAGCACAACGCGATCCCTTGACAGATAAGAACTGTTTTTAGGAACATGCGACAGTGAAGAGGCTTTGAAAAGAGTCGATGTCCTTATCACTACACAAATCAGCCATAAACATCAAGTCGTTCAGATCGTTAAAGTCCCGAACGTTTGTTGTTAAAACGTTGTGGATCAACACCTGCTTGAACAGCCTTGGTCGGTTACGTCAAGACTTAATGAAGATGAGTTAGAAGCACTTAATCAAGTACTAAACTTCTCTGAAGATCATCACGATCTCTTCAAAATTATCATCGAGGATTTCAATGCCAAGATTTGCCTTAGATGGACGCCTGGAAAGCAATCTCTATTGGGACCTTAACGGTCTGGATTGGAACAAGAACGGTGAGAAAGACTATCTGAGTTTACCCACGTCTATCAGGGCAACAATCCAATGCCCCGAAACTCACAAATCGAGAAGCCCCGCTCACAACGTTGGGTGCAGGAGTTTCCCGGTGGACGGTACCAGAATGAAATTGGCCACTTCGTCATCAAATCTAGATTTTGCCTGATGTCGTTGTTGTTCGGAAATTTTACACTGGTCACTGTCTGCTCCGCACCAGGTTTTCCTTTACGCAAGAGGCGGAGAGAGCCGCGAAAATCAAGAAAGGAAGCCGTAGAACCACCATCGATTGGTGACCTTTTACCACACTGCCTAGCTCTGTGGGATGATTCCTGCTATAAATAACATCACGTTATAATCGTCTATATGAGAAATCGGTTCCAGCACATTCAAGGTAGTCCCAAAGAAGCAGAAAGCTTAGTGAGATGTCAAAAAGACGTTTGTTTTGTGGCCAACTGCGTGAGCGGATTCGCCAACGTAGAGACGCAAGAGCAACGAGGTCAGCTAACGTCTGATCTTGCAAAGCTTGATGCAGAAGAAGCGATAAAAAGAGCTCAAATGAGAAAATGCAACAGTGTTTCTTTGCGAATTTTGCGGCGAATAGTTGTGACGCGCGGAATCTTTCGTTAAATGCATACAGGACGCTTTGAAAAAGGCACTCCCGGACGTACACACGGCCCCTAAAAGATGTTCGCCCTACCGTCTCAGAGGAAAGAACGTCTGCTTACAACAAGGTATGTATTAGCTTTCCTGAACTGCAGGAAGAGAGCTTCGTGGAGGAGAAGCGTTTGAAGAGGAAGTTGCGTCGTCACCTTCAAAGTGGCCGCGAGCGAGAGTGGACAGAAGTAGAGCTATGGAGTTCGAGAAGGCTTGAAAGAAGAAGAATCTGGAAGAAATCCTACACGTTGCTGCGACAGTATAGCGGGAAGATGAAGAGTTCTTCTGTCTCGAACACTAGAAATGGAGGTGAGGCGACGCTACCAATATGGAAGGATTACTTCAGTTCAATACTGAATGGTCCACCGTCATCCCGTCCTGAGCCCAGCATGTTCAGAGAGCACATTACGATGTCAGTGAGGAACCGCCGACTAAGTCTGAAGTTTTGGAGTGTGTCCGGAAGATGAAGAATGGAAAGGCAGGTGGAGATGACTACATCACTGCTGAAATGCTGAAAGCTCTTCCCCCGTCTGGAATTCGTGAAATGACCAACAACAACAGTGCCATATAGAGTTCGCAATTATTTCAGTCTGCTGAATGGACGGGGCTGCGACGGTAGATCACCGGCTCGAATCGAAACCTCATTCTCCAGTGAGGCCGCCAACCCCGCACGGCTAGCAGCCTGGTCCACGCGTCAGACAAAAACGAAAACGGAAACCATAAATGAGCGAAAAGATTCGTTGAGATGTGCAATCATCGTACTTCTTCACAGGTACCTACTAACACCCTCATTGTCGACCTGGAGTACGCCGTTGAATCCTTGTTATTTGCTGAAAAAAAAACACAAAACTGCTAGGGATTGTGAACTTGTTTCGAAGTATGCCGCACCCTATGAACTTCGTCTTCGTCCCGACAAATGCAAGCAGATGTGGGTCTCTCAAAGGCCTTCAATGGGAGTTTGTGTGGACGGGCAACGTATCGAACTGGTGGATGTTTCGGTTTTTGGGCTGTTTGCGGAAGAACGATGGTTGTTATGCAGTGGATATGCAACAACGGTGTGCGCAAGCTTCATCTGCTTTCAATTCTCTAACCGAGGGTTTGTGGGATACCATTAAAGCAAAAAAAGTGGAGTTGCGCGTCTACCTATTCGCTATTCGCCCTATCATGATGTATGGATCGGAGACGTAAGGCAGCACCGAAGACCTTGGAAGTAAAGATTGAATTGCACGGAGAGAGCTTTTTGAGCGTTTTGCTTGGTCATTTCTGGCTGCGTGCATGCCATAACGGAAATCCTTTTTACAGGGGAGAATCGATACAGTGCATGCAGACGTTTGACAAGAGGGAGGTGCCAGCATTTCCCAACGCCATCCCAAGCAGCAATGGAGAAAGTCGGGACTTCGACTGTTCGGGCATTACACTAAGACAAGAGCCGAAACTCGTTACAACACGCTCCTAAGAAATCCTTCCAAATCCTGTCTAGAAACGCGGCCACCTGGTAGACGTCAGGCAGAAATTTCTGGACGGATGTGGTCAAAAGAGGATTTGAAGTCACTCGGCATCGAAAGACGAGTTCAGGCGCGATGTGTTTTGTGCCGCAGGAAATGGTATATGTACAGCTGGATGGATTGTGTTTAAATTGTGGCTGAGTACCTGCATAAATGGACATGGCTGACTACTAGGACGACACACCTCGGTGAAGATGCGAAATGACCGCATTAGGCGAAAGCCAACCGATTAAGTCAAGTAAATCAAGCAACAGAGAAAAAACAAGGCTCAAAACAACAGGGTTTCGTGTTTTTTTTTCACTAAAGCTGAGAAGCAAGAAAAAATTTGCAATCGACTAGGATTTTCAGCTGTGCCAACGCGAAAGTTTCGCCATAGTTGCTAAGGAGGTTTTTCATTTTCTGAGCACTTTTTAGGAGAAACTTAAGTACATTCAAAATTGGGGCTTTTCTTCCTCCCAACACACACGAAACCGTTACACCTGAAGTCCTTAATGAAGATACCGTTTAAAACGAACAAACAAAGCAAATCATAGCCAGAGAAAGGTATCCGCATGAAAGGTACTTCTTAGGGTCGATCCAGCGATACGCCGACTAAAAATACGCGACCGCACCACTGCCTTTTTTCGTTGCCCTGGAATGTAAAGCTACAATCTTCTGGTTCATGCAGACCTTCAACATTTCTACTCTGAAGGGTAAACAAGTCGCGTCCATTTGCGGGAAGTGGCCCGTTGCGAAGCGAAAGCGCAAACGCCCTCTCAAAGAGGTTTCTGATCGCGAGCGACAATCTACCTCCGCGGGCTCGTCCATTAGCTACACTAGAATAGGCGGAAGGTATAGCAAATGAACAAACAAAAAAAAAGAGATCTCACTTGTCTTTCGAAAACATAAAGAAGACCCCCTTTTTCTTCTGACAAGAGGGACCGATTAGCATTATCAATAGTTCTTTTACCTGAACTCTGTAGAGGTTCTTCGAATTCTAGAAGCGGCATCATTATTGGATTGAATTCTAAGCACCCCCCCCCCCCCACCCCACTCCACGGGAGTTTGTGTCCTGCACTGCAGTGCGTACACGAGTGGGCTGTGTGCCGTGCTTGGATTAAAATTTTCAGAATCATGAGAAGTGAGAAACAGAATCTCGGAAACGAAAAAAAGGCTACTAAGGGAGTAAGACTGAAATGTGGAACTTCCACAAGAATTGGCGGCATATGGATGCTAACGATAGCAAATAGAGCGTCGGTGAAATTAAGCCGCGGATGACGTTTAAATACGGGTCTGGTATGAGGATTCCATAGCTTGGTGAAGGAGTATTTGAGCAGGCCGTCATACAGTTTTGTGACTTGTACGAATTTGTGACTTCTAGAGTCGAGAGTCGTTCTCAGCTTGCATGGATGAGCGTCTGTAGCAGAGGCGTGACACGTGTATGGAGTTTAAAATGATCATCTCCTTGAGACACGATGATTCCTGAGGAATAAAAAATGACATTCCTTTGATCAAGATTTCACACGCACTTGGCCAGACCGTCATCGGCGCTTAGTCGCAGCGAGCCATTTAGTGAGAAACACTAAGCTGCCGGATGCTGCAGGAGATAGGGTCGAAGAAATTAGCGAAAACGTGCCAGAATTCGATAGAAACGGCTTTGTAAGTTATCCCACTGCGCCCGCCTATCCCGGTCCGCCCCCCGGTCGGACAAGGTTGTGGCGCCGCGCATCCAGCCTGATTGATTCGCGCACATTTTGCGTTTTTGCGCGCATGCGGAAACTAGCAGGGCACGTAAGCTCGCCCACGCTCTGAACGTTAGAAATAGGTTATTCCAAACATTTTTTTCTCGCTGTTTCTTCACTATTAGTTACCTCATGACCAACCCCATTCTTCGCTCGAGCTCAAGTGTGATATTCGTCGTGAGCACTGCCTTTATCTAAAACTGCTGCAAAAGAAAGTCTCGCTGCTAATAGATATCACTCGCAAAGTGTTTTTTCCGTCTCCTAAGCTCAATTGTATAGATGGAACTTGCAGGTAAGACTGGTGAAGATTGGCACATCAAAAAAGTATCATTTTGAGGTAGGAGTTTCTGCAGAGGTCCATTTATGGGAGGGGGTGGTCTAAGTAAATGTATTTCAAACGCTCAAGAGATGCAGTGGCGGCGCCTGTGATTGGATGAACGGAGAGGGAGAAACGTTAATGGCGTTTCCCCCGCCCCTTTCGCGGCTGGAACACATTACGTCCACTTTTCTCCATTTACGAAATTGATCTCAAAGCGCATCCCGTGTGCCCGGGGAAAATCATTTTCAAATTTTGAGTTCAAGCCGGAACCATTCCGGAGCTGGATTGATATTACCCACCCAAACTTAGGCTCTGAAAATGCGCAGCTCAAGGAAATTATGGCCACCTGTCGTGAACGACTCACATTCCTGGTGTGGGTATATATTTACGCGCCAATCTAGTGTTGAATCAGCCTTAGCGCAGGTAGAGATGTTCTACGCACTCGTTCGCATTACCATGTTCCCGCAAGGGAAAGACTACAAAGAGAAGGTTTCCTTTCAACAAAGTACGCATAAAAAGGCATGCTCAAATACTGTAATTATCGAAATTCGGAAACGCTGAACTTTGTAATATCGATTCGCACAGTTCCCATAATTTTTTGGGTAAACTTATTAAGCTCCTCTAACTGAGCTCCACGACACCTCAGAGATCTCTGTGCCCTGGATATTTTGAACTTTGGAGCATTATAAAAAATACTTTCTCTACACAGTAGTGCTATTTGTGTCCCCAATAATTCTTCGAAGGCAGTGTTCACAATGATTTTTATTTACGAGTTTTTCACATAAAACAAAGCGTTGGCCTCCAAGTGTTTTACCGAAATTACGAAGAAACGACGAGAATCGCATCAAAACGTCGTATTTCAGTGACATTATTCTCTGACCCTGAACTAGTTGTCCGATTGGATGAACATGCTCCCGATGGTTGTGGACTGGGGAAAAAAATAGGGTCATTCGAAAATGGAAAAATATTTCAGGCGAAACGAAAGGTGGTATTAGCTAAGGTCGGAAGGAGTAGGGACGGTGCAACAGAAAGCACAAAATGGCAAAAGAACGGATCCACAAAGTATTTCGTCCGTCTGACAACGAACTGTTCCTGTGAGGAAGTAAAGTAGGCTGGGTGAGAGTAGAAGGATTTCGTTGCCCTTCCGGTCCGTTTTCCTCAGTTTCCCGGTCATTTCAGTTCTGCCAGTGGCAAAACAATCGATTTTGCAAATAATCTCAAAATTAAAGATTATTGTGAACACTGCCCAGCTCTAAGATTTGTAATACTCAGCAATCTCGGGCTGTCGAACGCCTACAAAAAAACAGCAAAGAGGTTCTTTTTCAAAATTCCGCTTCCCTTCCTATCCAGTTCCCTTGTTTAACACTTCTAAGAGACCGCCTGCTCCACGGCGAATTTCCCACAGCCGACCGGTGCGTTCCACGGCTAATCGTTTCCGTTGGTGATATGTGTGGACACACGCGGTCAGGTGGGAACCATTTTGATCGGAGACAGGCTTCCTTACTTATACAACCAGTATTCCCGTTTCTTTCCACCTGAGGGTACAGAGAGTTCACAGGGACAACGTGCTATGAAACACGACTTTTCGCGAACTTTTTCCGGGCAGTGCTGGTCGCGAAATAAACGTTTGTTCAATCGACTTTTCAGAATTTTCCCGCAGGTTTCAGGTTAATGTTAGAGCTGTGCCGATGCGGAGCCAGCCTAAGGTATTGAAAATTCCGAAAAATGAACGAACTTCCTAGTTTGTAATGCCCTATTAAACCTCGTTGGACCATTTGTGGCGGACTCATAAAGTTTGACCTGCAAAGTTGCCAGTTGTAAATCCAATGAAAATTTCAACAGAAATCTAAGAATGGGAATCAAGTTCATAAGAAGCACATCCTCCCCAAATGACCCACCTGAGCGAAAGTCGCACCGAAACCTCAAACATTTACCAACGGATGATGACGTAGGGAAGGCAAAAAACAGTGTTTTTTAAAATCGTAAAATAAACACCATTTCATTGTTCCAACATATAAATACACCCCTCCCAAAGTGAGGCTTCAGCAAAATCTTTAAGCATTGAACTATTATTACAGGTTTTCATCCCCCCACAAGTTATCCCCTCCATTGGAAAATCTGAAAACAAAAGAGTTGACCGATGGCTAACATACCATTAGAAATTGAAGAAGTAAACGACAGAACGAACCTTTGTGCAGCATTTCGAATGATATCCCTCATGAGGTCAATGCAGCAAAATGTGAAACGATTACCTACTGCAGTTATCTCAAATAGGTGGCACTGCTGATTCCGACAATCAACTAGGAGAACATCAGTTCCGTAATAAGCGTCGTTTTAGTAACCCCTCTAGCGATGTTTGGGGCAATTTCTTTCCGGACCAAAGAAGCTAGAGAAATCGAAAAGAGCCATTTCCGGAGATAGTTGTAGAATTACTAGGAAAACTCAAAATGGCTTGACCACTGTGAATTTAAATAGGTTAAGCAATATAAAGCACATATTCATATTCAGGAAGGACCCTTGATCTAGAAATTCAAAAGAAATATTGATTGTTTTTATAGCGTGGGTGAGCAGTGTGGACACGCGGTCCTGTTAAGTGTTGATACCAGTTTTTTTCCTGATGTCCATCGTCACTTTACCGATAAGAATCGTTTCGTTCGCAATCCATTCCATATATAAATGCATCGTTCGCAAAGCTTGTGAATCTCGTAACTAGAAAAAGGACTTCTCCCATTTTAGAAAATGACGGACAGATCCAAAGAGGGCGAAAAGCCCCTTGAGGGCGACGATTCCATGGATGTGGTTCCGGCTGAAGACCCTGAGCAAAATGTTTTGGAACGTCAAGACGACCCTGCAGCCAACCTCGAACGATCACTGCAAGCCGCGCAATCTTTGATTCGCGAACTCAATACCCAGCTCGAAACCCTCCATAATGATGCCATCGAAAAAGTTTGATTTTTTCGCTATCGAGCGTTTCGAACGATGGTGTAGAAAACGAAAAAGGGCCGCGGCAACGAAAGCGCGTTCCGATATTGCCATCGTCGAGATCAGCTGCAGCAACTACTCACCATGGCGGATTTCACAAACGTGCTCGGAACGAAAGGAGCCATGTCTTCACAATCGACAGTCGCCAAGTGCCTGACGCCGCAGACACCAGAAAGACCCGGTCCCCGAATTGCCCCGCTGCCACTTCCTTAGCCCGTCATTGAAAGGGGACGTTTCAAACTCAGGTGCAACTCCTCCACGCACGTGTTTGCTACGGATTGTGAGGTATAAGCCACGGCCGTGGTGCGCACAAACCGCATGGCTGAGCTTCACATCTGCACACGTTGTTTTCAGCAGCATTCGCCCTCAACGTCTGCTGGAGGTGAACCATGTAATCTCGTGAAGTGTCTACTGCACGGCAGCGAAAAAAGAACTCAGAGCGCACGTTTGGCGTCGGCATACTGGGTGCCCGTATATGTTCCGCACCCGTGAAGTGTGGGTCATTCTCGCAAGTCGCAATGTAATTCGAAACTTGTAAATTGACGCTATTCATCGAATACTCATGATCTGTCTTACAGCGACAACGGCGATAATGCACTTCGTCCGAGTTCAGGCTGAGGACCAGCGGCAAGTCGTCACAAGACTGATTTGAATGTTAAGGCAGTGTTCACGATGAAGAAAGTTTCGAAATTCCACTAAGTTGGAAAGCGGAGAGGACACTCTGTAATGTTAACGTCGAAGAACGCATGAAAACGAGCCAGGAAGAGCCCCAAAGGCCCAGGGTTGCAGCTTCGAGCGCATTGAAAACCAAAAAGCGCATCCACCGCCCACCGACGTGAAGAATGAATGCTCCGAGATCGTGGGATGAGCATTGATTTTCAATCATTAGCCCCGTTCTTCCCTTCATTCAGCTTCTCTCTTTCTCAGGTCAGCTGAATAAGATCGGCTGCCCGACGACGGAGATTACAAGCCTCGGACAACTCGTCTATGTTTAAGCTCAATCTTTGAGGGACCACAGCTCCGTTAAGAAGATCTTACATGTGATTTCAGAACAACATTGGAATCGCATCAGACCCTTTCAGAATGGGTGGGAAAACAGAAAAACGATTTTCATCGTAGACACTGCCTTTGTTTGTTTTTTGTGATTTTGGTCGATTCTGTGAAATCGGATTAATTTCAATCTTTATCGCTATTTTTTTTGAGTTTTGGTCTTATACCCACCTGGTTGATTTTATGGGAAAACCGCGGAGGAGCCAGAAGTGATACACACGCTCGGGACGGAGAGCTCGTAAATATCTATCCTGTACCCAACTTCGCAAAACTCGTGTAGCCGAGGCCTACAAAGTGAGGAGGTCGCTCCTCTTGGCATAATGGGAGGGCATAGGGTTTGGTACACTAATGATCATGACTTACTCGCTTTCGAGTTAGATATATAACCTATTGTAATGAATCCTCGTAATTAACTCTGAACTCGAGGCCGGAGTGTCATGAGATGACTCACGGTATTCCGGATGGGTATATAAACCGGGAACGGCGGGCTAGCGAGATCAGATTACCTTAGGGCGGTTCTTCGTGTCTTGAAACTATTCCTCTATCTGTTATTATGAATTGTCGTAATGAATCTCTTCATTTATTATATGTCTACTGCAGTACTCTGAAGAACCACAGGTGTATCAAAACACCACCTGAAAACTGCTGTGAGGTAGTTTTTTTTTGTACTTTATCATTGAGTGTTGATGCGCCCGTCCATTAACATGGAAAACATTTATGGCACAAACTCCTCATGCACAAAAACTTCAAGAATGCCAGTGACCAGTCCTCCGAATTCAGAAAAACTTCAAAAACCATTTTGGCGCGTAATTCAAATTCAATTTAACAGTGCATTCAAACAGGTTTTTTCTTCACAAATGAACGCTTCCAGGGGCTCTGTCGAAATTTGTATTCACTAAAGAGGCGAAGCTATACAAAAACACGAGAAAATAATATATGGTTTCCTGCGTGGGCGATGCCTTCAAGAAACGGAAAAAAACAGAGTTTCATTCAACCCAGATAAAACATACAACTTTTGCATCAACTTGGTTCACTGCGACTAAACGAAGATTACCGTTTAGTCATGGGCGTGTGAATCCTTCTTGATAGAGAAGTCATCGTTCATACGTTAGGATTTGTCATGTCTCTAGCAGATTAACATTTGGAAAACCATACACGTGTTATGTCTCTGCGACATATGCTATCCATGGAAGCCAAAAAAGATCCTCGACTCTAGAAGTCACAAAATGGTACAAATCACAAATCTGCATGGCGGCCTGGCCAAATACGTCTTCACAAAACATGAGATTCTCATGTCAGACCCGCACTTAAGCGCTACCGGTGGCCCAATTTCACCGACGCTCTCTCTGCTATGGTTAGTATCTCAGTGCTGCCCAATCTTGCCAAAATTCTACATTTCCGTCTACTGTTCGCCTTCGCAACCTCCTTTCTGTTATTGGTTTTGTATGCAGAGAAAAAACTCACTAGTTTTGAACGCTCTAAGATTTTGTTCTCAAGAATTTAGAAAGAAATGAAGAATGTGTCATCGATTATGGCTGGATTTCCGCAGAAGCACAGCCAATAATCTTCGTCGACGGTGAAACGAACACCAAAAAAATTTTTTTCTTCTCATACACTATACCAATACACTTGAAGTCTATACTATAGAGTCTCCCTGTGAGATATAGTTCGGTGACTGGACGGGGCTGCGGAGTCAGGTTGTCGTGCTCGATCAAGACTCCGCTGGCAGATGATGTCCCGAATGCCGCTCTCCGAAATGATCAAAACTCGTCCATTCACTAGACGAATCTTGGTGAGGATACCATAGACACTTACTTGATACTTGATTGCCCGTTGTCAGCTGGCGGTCGTCTTAGCGACGGACACACGTCTCTGGGTGTCTCGAGGCACACGTTCGTTTTGGTTGATTTGTGGGGCTGCCATCCTCCACCGCGTTCGATTTTGCTCAATCTGCAGTCAGTTCGTGTTGGGTGTGTTCAGATGTTTGAAGGCATCGCTCCATCTTGTTGGGGTGTTCGCTTGAAGTCCCGCGGGTACCAGAGGGGAAACGCGTTTTGTCCAGCGGTCATCTGTTCTTCTTATGACGTGACCGGCCCATAGATGTTTTGCGGCTGCCATGTAAGTGACAGCGTCTCGAATTCCTGACTGTTGACGGAGGTCGGTGTTGCGGAGGTGCTGGTTTCTCCGCTCCCGACGTCCATAACAGCGTTCGTTTAAGGGCTCGCTGCGTTCGTGTCATCAGAATTGCAGAAAACCTATTGGAAGCCAAACTTACAGCTCCGGAGCACACGGCGGGGGGATGGAAGAGTCAAAGAGGTGCGCACGTTTTTTTTTGTCGGAGACGAGGTGAGCTGCTTCCCTTATGTTGAACATTGTAGCCCACGCAGCGCTTCTTCTTCGATCCATGGTCAAGAGGCGCACGAGGAAGACGCATTTTTCCTAACAGGATCAGGAATTCCGTGCACTGTAATCGGTGCTGGGTCTGCCCTACTTTTCCTCATGACTCCTCTCTTGCTGCGATTCATCGTCAACCCGGCTCTGCGGCCAGCTGCGTCCAGTTCATCCACCATCTGTTGAAGTTCGGTTTGTCTGTCGCTGACCAGAACGATGTCAACGGCAAAGCGGAGATTTGAGAGTTTCCTACCGTCTATGGGAAACCCCTGTCGTTCCTATCTAGACCCATCATGGCGCGATGGAGAGCAGCGGTGAACAGCTTTGGTAAGATGGTGACACCTTGGCGGACTCCTTTCCCAATGGGCAACGTCAGTTTCTTGTGGAACATCTTGATATTTGTAGATGTGCCCATGCTACACTCCTCTAGCATGTTGATGTAGACCGAGTCCTCGCCGGCACAGAGTGGGGCGTTCCAAACTGCGTTCAGTTCGATACTGTCGAATGCTTTGACTTAATCGATGAAGCACACTAGGAGCGGTTGCTTGTACTCACGCGTCTTCTCAATTAGTTGAGTAGCCGTATGGATGAGATCCATAGAGCAGTATCCACGACGAAAACCGGCCTGTTCCACGGGCTGGAACTCATCCAACGTCCTTTCCAGTCTGTCACGCTGAATCTTGATGGATAGCTGGTACGGCTGGGAAAGAAGACTGGTTGGCCTGTGGTTTTTGACCTCATCTCGTTCACATTTCTTGGAGATTAACACCGTCCTTGAAGATTTCCACTGCTTCGGGATCTTTTGTTCTGCAAGATAGCAACTGAAACGAGCGGTTAGCTCTTGGACGATGAATTCGTTGTCGGTCTTCAGAAAGTCGCCGGGAACTTGATCAGGTCCTGAGGCTGTCTTGGGCTTCATCTGTCTAATAGCATGTTGAACTTCAAAAAAACTATCTCGGAAGCCTGGCCTTGAGTCGGTGTGGGAACTCGGAGGAACGGGCGTTCGATGATCGGTATAGGTCTGTGTAAAAGTCCACAACGATCTCTTCAATCTTTTGACAGGACGTGTGCTGTGTCCCGCTGGCGTCCTTCATGACAGTGATTGCGGCTCGTAAGTCGACGACGATCTTCCGGCATCTTCTTAAACTGGCCCTTTTCTCTGCTGCCTCCTTCAGTTTGCTCTCCTTTTATGCGCGAATAGATGCCTCAACAGCGACTCTGCAGGATTCGTTAATGACTGCCCTGTCGAGAATGCTGGAGGACAGATCCTGGTTAATATGAGCTCGCTGCTTCAGAAGTTTTCGGGCGTGGTCGCTTATGCGTCCAGAAGAGCAGGGAACGGGCGTGATCAATGATGCCGAAGCACAACGGTTGATGCCCTCCACAAGGAGCTGGTATTCTTCCGTAAGATCGTTGCTCTCGCTCCACTGGTATCTAGCAGCGGCAGCTTGCTTAGCAGATCGGCATCATGATTGAGCACTCTGTCGGCCATCGCTGCTGGGCGATGACCATCCCTTCGCGACACCTTCTCGCGGACCCAGATGCCTTAAAGCAGCATACACGCTCGCAAAGCATAGTCGAGATAACAGCATAGATAGGTCGCACGGCCCGTACTATGTATCGTCAACGACGTTTGAAACGCGCTATGAAAACTGTCCAGGATGACAATATTTGACAATGTTTGAGCAATCTTGCCTTCCACGCCCGTATTTTCACACCTTCGAGTAACAGAATGAGAATCGATACTAGAGAAAACATGTAAAAACTTAGAATGATAGCACTATAAAAGGGAGTGCAGTAGAGAAAAACTCGAGTTACCTCAATATAACTTATGTTTTGTGCACTGATAAAATGCTCCCATTTCAAGAGATCAGCCAAAGCAGAGCGGCATTCTCGAAAGTGGACGAGAGTCAATAGGTATGCAGACATGTTATACTCCGGTAAACCACGCTATTTCTCTATTGCACTCCCATTTGATAGTGCTATCACTCTCGAGCCATACGTTTTCACAGAGTATCGATTCTCATTCTATTACGAGAAATAATAATGCAGGCGTGAAACGGCAAGATGGCTCAAACATTGTCAATATTGTCATCCTGGACAGTTTTCAGCGCTTCAAACGTCGTTGACGACATAGTACGGGCCGTGCAGACCTATCTATGCTGTTATCTCGATTATAAGCAAACGAGCGTGTATACTACCTTTAAAACATCGTACACGATGAAAACCGAAATCCAGCTTCTGCGTTAAGTCGGACTAGTGGGTCATAATAATGTCACTCAGAAAGTTTGGAGTTTCAAAATATCTGAATGGAGATTTGCTTACCTCAAATGAACTTCCTGGGTTTTAGGGGCCGGCTTTGGGGTCGATCCGTTGTTACAAGGAGACAAAACCCCGTGGTCGCTGCCGGCAATCGTGCGTTGACGCGTCGTAGGGCGCAATTCATACGCCACTCGATTTCACGTTCGGTATCGATCGTTTCGTTCAGAAAAAATGATCGCTCGTCTGAATGACGTCCTCGGTGAATTGTTTCCTAACGCTGCGCCAAGGAACGAATCGTAAAAGTGTTCCTTGGGTTCTTCGCGCAACTATCCCAAGTTGTGGTCGGCGGGAACTTCAAACTTGTATTAAGCTTTCTTGAAATGGGTTTTCTTGAAAAGTTGACGTTTTTGAGGGGGCTTTTGCAATCTTCAGTCACTATAGGAATATAACAACACTAAAGAGTCAAAAACCCAGGTATGGTTTTTCATCGTGTACGATACCTTTAAAGTGTGTCCCGAATGAGATATGGCGGCCCATGCAGCCGTCGCGTCCGCCGCTCTTGGACGAGCATGTGCGAAACGTCTGAGCGCGATCGACTACGAACAGGGCCGGCACCGGCTGGTAACAAGCACTGCGCCGATCAATCAGCTCTGCAGACGGTGGGAGAGAGGACGGCCGTCGTTGAAATCAACACCCGTCCGAGAGCGGCGCATGCGACTGCCGGCAGCCAAGCACGCCGACCGCGTGGGCCGCCATTCTCCTTCGGACACGCACTTTGAATACACGCAGCAATACGACGAAAAATAGAAAGGAACAGAGAAAAACTGTAGTCCAAAGGAAATTATTGGCTGCTAAGTTCACAATTGTTCGCAAACATATAACCGAGCTAGCGATGGTTTGGTAACTCTTTAGCCAAGGTCTGAAAGTATGTTTACAGAATACGCAGCTGCACTGTGGCATTTTCCATTGCCGTCGACTGCATGTAAACCCTTAATCAATAGATCCTTAATAAACCACATAAATCTCGGGAACGAAAATCTTGGTAACACTCCGGTCTTGAGCATATGTGGGAAAGAGCACTATGCATCCGAAACTCTATTTCGTCTACTCAAAGTTCTCACACTCCTGTACTGTTGCCGTCCTCTATGTGTATATATAAGAACGCCTCATCTCTACTCCCAAACGGCTGAATGTCGTTTCATCAGATCTGCTCCCAATAACAAGTGGATCCATTCTGTAGCGCAGCCAGAAGCTGTAATGGTGGTACTTTGCCATGACCATACAGCTCCTCCACCTAACCCTTAAAGGTACAGAACAACCTCAGACCTTGAAATTTGTAGTTTTTATCTGATTGTGTATTGAACCCCTCTTCTAGAACAGGTGCTAAGTGCGAGATCTCAATTCCTTCGAATAACTGAGATATGTATAAGCAGCTACCACAATCAGGTCTCCATCACTCCACCACTACGTGCCACACCCCTACCAGATTTGCGTACTCGATGGCAGCTAGATAAATGGATGAGTTCTCAACAGATCTTCGCTCTTCAGTCCATGGCCAGACGGTCTCCTTATCCTAACTCCCATTCTCGCAGCTTGATTGAGAACGAAGACAAATACGGGTACCTTAGACAACTCGTGTCCACCAGCTCTCACCCTCAAAGTATAGGCATCTTTAAGTAGTCGCCACTCTGTTCATAGCGGTCTTGGACGATTTCCAGAGGTACCACTTTGAGCGGTGTGTGGTTTCCTCCTAGATGAGAACAAATAAAGAACAAAACTTGTAGATTAATTTTTGGGTGTTCTGTGCCTTTACCCACTCCATTAGTAAAATAGGGAGATACGACAAGTTAACACGACTTCGCTTGAGCTGTTCACCACACCGTCTTGCACTTTCAGGATGATGATGTCGTTTTGACTGGGACGATAAAAGCATGCCTAAGTATGAGAAATCCTACTTGAAGTTTCGTTTTAGCACCACTGTCTCCTTTCACCATCACGTAATTGAGCGAAACTGGGAAGAGAAGGATATCACTGCAAAGCGGTCACAGGAAGTCGCATTCCTTCATGCCTTGGGCAACGGAACTGTGCTGGAGATTAATGTTTTACCCGTCGCGGAAAGTAACTCCTTCGTGTATATTTTCGGCGTGTCCAAGGGAGACGCTCGATGTGCATGTATAACGTTTTAAAGAAAGAATTCGGAAAGCGGCATGGACAGCTATCGGGCGTCTCAATTAAACCAACAACCATCCGGCTAACCCAGAATTTCGGGCTAAAGTGTTCGACTCGACAATGCTCCCTTCCTTCTGTTAGCCGAGACGTAAGCCGACCCAGTGTCTAGGTCCTTTACAGGTTGCCCTCATAGCTTTTGAGGTTTGCCTCCTCGAATTTAATAGGAGCACTCAGCACTAAGCCGTACACCCCTGTTTCAGACTACAGAGTCTGCATCATCATCACGACCTGGTGAAGTACTTTCTGGAGTCAAACTCAGATGAGCTGGTCACGTTATGATAACAGTCGACGGTAGATTTACAAGAAAACGTTTAAACAGGCTCCTATTGGGAGCTTATTCCGTTCAGGGAGGCCACATGTTAGATGGGCGGTTGAGTAAGTTGAGACTCTTAGTCAGACGCCCAATGGTTAGGCATGGCGAAACGAAAAAAAAACCATATGACCCAGACATTCGTGGGGGGGTGTTCCCGAGAACATTTGACATAACTACCCTTGAAGCAACTGGGAACTTCCCCCCGAGAGCTGAGGGGGCGGAGGATGTCCTGCCAGCAGGTATCCCCTTGTTCTCCCGATCGACAGTCTTCCCCATGCTTTCTTCTACACATCACCTCTTTGTTCATTGATCAGACAAAAATCAGCTTGCAAAACTCTCTGTTTTCAACAATTTCCAGCTCTTGAAAAACTGGAATTGGGCCAAAAATATTTGTCTCTGAGATACAGATTACAGAAAAGCTTATTTCTCCTCTAGAGCCTGGACAGACATACCTTATACAGTTCTTGGGTGGAAAATCTTCCCCTCAACTTGCGAAGTGCAGAGACCACCTCCAGAAACTAGCTTCAGTTTGCATAGCCGTATACGCTGCGGTTTTGTTTTCCGCGTTCATCGATGCTCTGGGATGAGGCCAAGGGAACAACCGCGATGCGAACTCCCCTTGTCCTCCCCACCGCAATCGACTGTATCGAACGTCATTCGTGGGGAGAGGGGCCGAACCGTCCCCTTTCGGGGAGACGTGTTGCCCTCCTCTCCCCTCAAACAATGATAACCACCCACATCAGGTCTATTGTTCTTGGGAACTTCCACAAATTATCTAAGAGACGATTGTGAGAGGCACAAGAGAAGTGTGGAAGTTCTGCTTGGAGTCTCACTATCAGTGAACCCGAGTCTGTGTGTGAGTGAATATGTTATTGACAGACAAAATTCTCTGTTTAACATGTGGTCTCTACAGTTCTAGAGACTTTGACAACAGTGGAAGCACGACACCCTTTGCTTTGCGATTATGTTCTTTTTCTACCAAGAGCATTCGGTTTTTCAAGGATCACCAGCATAAGACTACTTCACTCTTCTTGGCAAAAGCCTTCACCGTGAACGTTACTACCGATTTAACCGACTGTTTTCAAAAGAACAATGCGAGTATTTTGCTTGCAGATGCGCATTCTGTTGTTGCTTGTGCTAGTTTGCACTGTCCATGCAAGAAATGTGACAGAGGCCGAGAACGAAGCTATAAAACGGGAATGTGGTAGACACTTTCTGAGTAAGTACTACATATAGTTGTGCCAATCGAGTTAGTTTCAGATCAATTTATTCGAATAATTTCATTCAAATACCTTTTCGAATCAAGAATTTCTGAATGTGCACCATTCGAACGCGGCCCTCGAAAAATGGTTTAAGTCGAATATTATTCAGAAATCGGCGTCATTCCGATCTATTCGATATTCGAAGCTTACTATTTGAATGAACTCTCGAATTCGAATAATTTCGAATAGTTCTGAATACATCTGGCTTCGTTGCTAGTTATGGTGCACGGTAGGTCATGGTGTGTGCCGTTTCACAAGCTTGACCTCACCAACAGATTTCAAAATAATTTGGCGCACTTTAAGGCAGCAGACACGCTCGAAAAAGTTGTTGAGATAACTACATTACAAGGGGTCTTGCAGGCCCTAGAAGAGCCCTCACAAAGTTGCAAGCGTTAAAAACGAGTCCAAATGACCGTATTTGAGCCGTAGTCAGTCACGAAATCATCCTTGCTCCGCCCATCGATACGGGCTTCGCCCCTCCATACAGGTATTCAATGTCTCGATTGCGGCCACTTTGGGATTACTTTTTTGGGCTTCTAATGGCGTAAGCGTTCCAGAAAGAACCGTACGAGTACATTAGCGTCGTTATCCAAACAAGGGGGGTTGGGGTGTGCTATTTACAAGTCTGTTGCCGTACAACTCGCTCGTTGGTGCCCCTGGGCTTCAATACTGAACCCAGCAGACGTTTGATCTTTGGGGAACGTTCGAGCAGTATAGCTGAAGCTCAGACTTCAGTTTAATCGCGAAAGTATCCACATTGCATGAAGGTGTCGCCCTCCGGCACACCGGGCCTCTGGTCCATAACACCTTAGGATCCGTACCTAGGAGTTCATGGAGTCTTTGGTCTAAGCCACAGTTTGCTACCCTGAACTGTCGATCGCTGTCAGGTGATATCCAAAAAACTGCGCTATCCAGATTTCTGAGCAATTTCCATGCACCGTTTGCTGCTTTTGAAACCCCGCCTCGAGGATAGACCCGTCATCAGCGTCGGAAGTACACCATCTACTGCGGTAACGCTGACGATAGGAGAGTGGGAGGCTGTGCAATAGTTGTAAGGAAAGATTTCAATGGTATGGTCAAGGAGTTCGGCTCAACAGCATTGTCGGAGTGCATTCATTGCGACTGCAGGATTCTGAGGATTCAATCTGTGGATAGTGAGTGCTCATGCGCCCACTGGAAACCGCCGAAGGCAATTCGAAGGATACGTTTTATGAGGAACTAAATAAGTTGCTTGCCAGGATACCATGTCAACATGCCGTTGTCTCGTGGGGATTGACGCAAATGCGAAGATGGGACTTGACCAGGAATCCAGTACTCGGTAAATGGTTCTACCCAGTGGAGCAAACATCGGATAATGGCTACCGCCTTGTCGACTTTTTGTGAACACCAGTGGTCTGATTATTGCATCGACATTCCAGAGGAATCATCGCCGCCATCAGCTTACGTGGCATGGACCAGCCCAGCTATCTCCAGAAGAGCAGCGGAAGCGGAAGATGACAACTTTGAAACTACAGCTTGACTATGTCCTGACGAGGAATATTCCAGTATCGGACATTCGAAGATCTAGAAGCTGTGTAGGATGTCGCATTCGATTCGGATCACCGTCCTGTTCTGTTGAACTTCACTGCGAGAGTTCATAAAGAGGCGAGCGGCTCAGCCTCTCCAGAGGATTGACATGACAAGTCTCAGAGATGAAGAGTGCAGAAGGAATTGTCGACAACGCGTTTCTATTCACATCGGGTACGGACTAAGAAAAAACTTTGCGACGCAGATTCTTTTGTCAAGTGCATCCAGGACGCTTCGAGAGAGGCACTTCCCGGTCGTACAGCCTAAGAGAAGAAGTTTACGTCTACGTCTCAGGAGAAACAACATCTACCTACAACAGAGTATGTGCTCTCCGAACTGCAGGATACTTCGTGGAGGAGAAGCGTCTAAGGAGGAAGTTGCGTCAGCGGCTTCTAAGTGACCACGAACGAGAGTGGACGTGTAGAGGCTAAGGAGTTCGAGAAGGCTTGGGAGGGAGAAGAATCCGAGGAAAGCCTACACGTTTGCTGCGACAGTATGGCAGGAGGAGATGAAGAGATGTTCTCCTGTCTTGAACACTGCCAATGGAGTTGCAGTTGGTGATGCGACGCTGCCAATATGGAAAGATTACTTCGGTTCACTACTGAATCGTCCAGCGCCATCCAGTACCTGAGCTCCCGCATGTTCAGAGAGCACATTACGATGTCGGTGAGGAACCGCCGACTGAGTCTGAAGTTTTAGATTGTGTCCGGAAAATGAAGAATGGAAAGAGGCTGGTGGAGATGACAATATCGCACTGGGAAATGCTGAAAGCTCTTCCTCCGTCTGGGATTCGTGAAATGACCAACACCATCCGTGCATATGGATGAGCGAAGGATACCCGATTCGTGGAGACATGCGATCATCGTACCTCCTTCTAGGAAGCTATCCGTCACGGATCCTAAGAACTACAGAGGAATCTCTCTGATTCGTGTCATGTACAAGGTTTTGGACCGTATCATTCTCGAGCGACTTATCAAACATCGTGAAAGAGAACGACCAGAGATGAGCAAGCTTCGGTTTTCGACCTGGAAGATCGACCATCGACCAAGTGTTCGTCGTGAGAAAATGGTGAATCGTGGCAGCGGTATTCGAAGCCATTACAGCTTGCTTTTTTGGACTTTGAAGCCGCGTTCGACTCTCCTCATCGTGATCGATTATCAATGCTCTGCGAGCAGATGGAGTCAGAAGAAGTATGTTCGGTTAATCGAGGACATGAACAAAGGAACAACAGCAGCAGTTCGTACACCTGTCGGATTCACGTTAGCTTCCGAGGTGAAAACAGGGTAAGGCAAGGAGCCGTTGCAGGACCTTTTCTTGCACTTCCAACTTCGCCGTTGATGACATCATGCGTGGGGGATTGCAGAACAGTTTCCTGCGGATGTGATCCTAACAACATCAGGACGCTCCCTTGTCTGACCTGGAGTACGCCGACGACATCTTGTTATTCGCTGAAAACAACGCAAAACTGCAAAGGATTGTGAACCTCGTTTCGAAGTATGCCGCAGCCTATGGACTTCCGTCTTCGTCCCGACAAATGCAAGCAGATGTGGGTCTCTCCAGAGGCCTTCAACGGGAGTTTGTGTGGGGACGGACAACGTATCGAGCTGGTGGACGATTTCTGTTATTTAGGCTGTTTGCTGAAGAACGATGGTAATTATGCAGCGGATATTCGACAACGATGTGCGAAAGCTACGTCTGCATTTAATTCTCTAACCAAATGTTTGTGGTCTACCACCATTGCGAAGGAAGTCAAGTTGCGCGTCAACCTATCACTATTCGCCCTATCATGATATTGCGGATCGGAGACGTGGGCAGTACCGAAGACGCAGATGGAAAGGTTGGATCGCACGGAGAGGAAGCTTTTTAGGCGTTTGCTTGGATATTTCTGGCCGCGTGTATGCCATAACGAAGACCTTTACAAGGAAATTGACGCAGTACATAATTGCCTGACACGAGGGAGGTGCCAGCATCTCCTAACGCCATCTCAAGCAGCAATGAAAAGTCGACTTCGAATGCTCGGGCATGTACTAAGAAGAACGCCGGATCGTCTCGTACAACACGCTCTAAGAATGCTTCCAAATCCTGTCTGGAAACGGCAACCTGGGCGTAGGCGAAAGTTCTGGACGGATGTGGTTAAAGAGGATTTGAAGTCACTCGGCATCGAAAGACAGTTCAGGCGCGATGTTTCGTTTCGCAGGAAATGGAATAGTGACAGCTGGATGGAATGTGTTCAAATTGTGGCTGAAGACCGTGAAAAATGGACACGGCTGACTACTAGGACGGCACACCTCGGTGAAGATGCGTAATGACCGCGTCAGGCGGAAGCCAACCGAATAATTCAAGTAAGTCATCCAAACAAATTTTTTGCTAGCTCCGCTATTTCAGCCAGTGCCGTACAACTCGTCCTTTTCTGGGCCAATATGGAGCGTACCGTTATATCTTAATTTCCGTCGATTTGTTTTCGTCTTTTTCGTTTTTTCTGAATACTAACAGCTTCAGACCTTTAGTTTAATCCATAAAATTGATATATTTTTGAGCGTGTCTGCTGCCTTTAATCTCGTTCTTCTGAATTCAATATAATTTGGCGCCTTCTCGCGTGCAGCAGATTTCAAAATTCTTGCCGACTGCCGTGGCTGCTTGCGATGAGCTTTTTCTCAGTATCCGTTTATCCTATCAGGCCCCCGTCATAGTCATCCGATAGGCTGTAACTGGTAGGATCATAAGCAACTACAACATATGAATTTGGTATGAAGAATCCAACCCTTTGGGCCGGACTGAGCACGCCTGTGCCGTCTTGGTTGATACGCATATACACTGCTCATACACAAGAGGAGTATTAAGAAGGTTAAACGCATCTGCATAACCGAATCGTATTAACCATCTCTTGGGCATCCATAGTAAAAGTAGAACTGCTTAGTATTCCGCCACAAGCTGCTAGTACAAAGGAGTTATAAATTGCAAGCGGTTGTTCGCTGTACCAGTTGTACCTTCTAAGAAAGGTCTTTTGAGAATCTGGAAACGAACTTCATTAGCGTGCTAGGCGCCCAAAATATCTCTCTGGACAACGTTTGGGTGAAAGCACATTTTCAGACATTAAACCGGAAGTGAGATCATTTGGGTTTCACGAATCCATCCGAATTTTGGAAATTTGGACTCTGAAAAGGGACCATTAAAACTTTTTCGATATTTGGTCTCTCCCGTCCAGAGCGAACCTGAAGTGAGTATATAATAACCATCTATTTCCGTAGTTATCTCAAACACGTTAACGAGCGTGTCTGCTGCCTTTAGGCCCTGTTAAAACTAATATCAGTACGATAGTGAGCTTTGGTTCTCCGTCAGCACACCACTAGATACTTGAATTCCTACTTTAGCGGAGATGGTTTTTGATGAGCAGCTCCATGTTACACGTAATGCTTAGATACTTTTGAACAAGTTATCTTGAACTCCAATGCGCGTTACAAGGAGACCCCGTGTAAAAAACCTGTTCTAATAATCTGTTTTTGTATATTTTTTCAAAGTTAAGCTCCAATTTCGAAGGTGACGCGATATAATGCATCGACTGTGATTCAGGTCCATCTCAAGCACTACGGTCGAAAAGATCAATGGGAGGTACGGCAACAAGCCCAGGCGAACTCCCGTGGATGGTCTCTTTGAAAACGAGAAAAAGTAGGCCGTTTAATCTCATGAGAGTGAGGGTTCGGTACGGTGTTGCGAAAGGACATCAAAAGCTCAAATATTTAGTAGCACCATATTCGATTGCATTTCCTTGTGTGAAGTCGTTGGGCTCAAGCAGGTCTTCATAGACTTGAATCAGGCCAGAGCGTATCCCCCTATGCAGAATAGTGTGGACTAAATTTGTCAAAGCCTGAGAGGTATTCGTTAAAGGCATCGTCACGATGAAAGCCAATTTGGGTTTATGCGTTCATTCGGACTAGTGGGTATGACCCAATGCAACTCAAGAAAGTTTGGAGTTACAAACCGTCTTACAGTGAATTCACCCTCAAAATGGCTTCCTGGGTTTTGAGGCCGGCCTTGGGGTCGATCCGTTGTTACAAGAGACAAAACTCCTGGGGTACTGACCAGCGGGCGTGCCTTGACGCGTCGTAGGGCGCAATACACACGCCAGTCGATTTCGAATTCGGCATCGATCGAAAGCAGCCGGCAGCGCTGGACGCAGCAGGTGAGTAGCCCATTTTAATTTCGCTGAAGTCGTAGTTGAGCGGCATCCTCGATGAATTGCTTCCAACGCTGCGCCAAGGAACGAAGCGCAAGACTGTTCCTTGCATTCTCTGCGCAACTATTACAAGTTGATGCGGCGCGAAATTCAAATTTGCTATGAACTTTCTAAAATGGGTTTCAAAAGTTGACGTTTTTGAGGGCGTTTTGCTACCGTTAGTCACTATAGGGATAGTACAACACGAAAACGTAAAAAGCCCAAATATGGTTTCATCGTGTACGATGCCTTTAAGGACTCCTCAATGCGAAGCTCGCCAATAACGGGTGATTGTACTGTGCGCCTACTTTTTCGACCTAACGATGAACAAAACAATTCACGGTTTCTATGAGGTGTGCCAGTCTACGGAAACGATGTCAGAATTATGTTCTTCTGCTGGTCCCTCCGATCTTGTTTATTCTCTATACGGGTTCTCTACGAACGCTGCCTTCTATCAATCACGTCAAAAAGATATGATTATCGCTATTTCTTAACACAACATTTCACTAGAGGTAGTATCGGATATGGCGAGCGTGAATAAGATGTTTGATTTGAATTATGAATCCTTGCACATATTTTCCTTTCAGAACTTGCCAATGAAACAAGTCTCTGCAGTGGTGTTCTAATTTCTCAGAGACACATCCTAACAGCACATCATTGCGTGATAGAATCGATACCTAGTATCGATAAACTATGCAAGTACACGGCGTGGGGTCCAGTGTGAGTAACTTTTTGACCTCCACGAAAAAATGTGGAACGGCTTCAGCGAAGATTTGATGGCATTGTGTTCATAATTAATCACGTCCATGTTTCGCACCTCTCCAAACAAAGGGCGCAATTGTTAAGAAAATACTAGATAGAGAGGAACACTATTTGAAAGAGCCTTCCTAGATTCTATCAGCTCTCATATATGATTATTTGTTTTTTTTTCAGCCATGCTTCAATGTTTTTTGCAACCATAATGATGGTGCTTGGAGCCGGCAATGATGTCACAGCATATGTTGGACCTGTCTTCGGTGCATCTAAACCGTACAGCGTATTAAGCTATGTGGGTTAATACAATCTAATACAAGGTATGCATGTCGGGATGATCGAATGAAAATTCTTCTTGTGTCAGTCACGAAATCGTAAGTATAAGCGATATTTGAATCGATTACTGGATACATTCTTGCATAGAGTGGGTCATTCTATCTGAGTGCCTTCCTCGAAGAGAGCCGAATTTGTCTCAAACAATTTTCGGTGTTAAGATCACAAACTTCCAATTCTCATTGAACAGCAAGATCTGATCTTTTACAATCAAACCGTATTAACCCATTCACGACCACGTGTCCCACCGGTGGGACACGCGTTGACTACCACTTCGGACCGCGTGTCCCACCGGTGGGACACGCTTTTCAAAATTCGATTTCTCCGCCACAAGAAGCTACTTTTGAACCTACACATGTGATCAATGTCTTGACCTACCCAGAACCTAAATAAAAACCTCGTAATGTGGTCCATCCAGTAGGTCAAATGCAACAACATATTTAGAACTTTCTAAATTCAGGTGGGCTGAAGTAGAGGAAAAACTGCTGCAATAAGCTTGTCAAGAACTTGTGGTGATTTCTTTTTTCCTTCTACTGCTAGCTTTTAGGTTGTTTAAGTACAAGCTATCGTTTGAAACTCGTTTGCTTTCTGAAAGCGTTGTAGCTCAGTTCGACCCCGTTTTGGTTTTGAGTAATTGTTTCTCGATAACGAGCGTCTCAAGCACAGATTCGACTTTACTGTCCGACCATCGTTGCTAGCTACATAATGGACACAATAAAGAAGAATGAATCACCCGTGGGACGCTATTCAAGCCAGCGTGTCCCACCGGTGGGCACGTTATACGGTGACGCAATATTGCACGCGGTCCGAACGTGCAGCCACCCAAAATTAGGCGTGGTCGTGAATGGGTTAAACGAAGTCCTATTTCGGTATGAGTGTCAAATCGTAGAGCGATGCAGCAAGGTCTAAGGCCCTAATTATACATCGGCGATTCGGTGCCGCTGGTTTTTGCGGTTCGTCTGCCATTGGTAAGATTTCGAAATTGACCAATAGCAGCCATGCCCCAGAAGCCAGCGACGACGGAACGCTGGTGTACAACTAGGGCCTAACATACGCTCCTCTTCGAACGTCTTTAAGAGTGTGCTGGGCTACCCTCACTTTCCCCGACAGCCTCCAACCGTATCGCTAATCCTTGAAAGGAGCCTAAGAATAAAAAGACGCTCGAGGCTAGAAAAGGTTGCTACATGGGATGCTCACAGTCTCGAGGACATTTAGTTTGATTTTGACGCGGTAAATTCTTTATCTGTGAGAGCATTTAATCGGGTCGACAGGAGGGTGGTGTTATGAGAGCAGTCATTAGCAAAACGAATATGATTTAACTGCCGACCGTCAATTTTCACTCCCATACCTTGCCATTATAACTCGCGCATGGAGTTTCCAAGAAAGGATTTGGAAAGTTCTGATATCACCTCAATTAAAGCTTCTCTTTACATCGACGATGATCTCTGTAGAATGACGGAATAGAGGCTGTGAACTTGCCGCACACCTCGCAAAGTATTTTCATGTGCCGATTACAAACACCCTGGCTTCCCATTGTTGCAGGAACCGTATCGACTCCAGCGGAGTCGAAAGCCTTTTTAGAATCGATGAACGTGAAGCGAAGCAGAGTCTTGTACTCTCGCAACACAGTAAAAAGCTTCGTAACTGTGTATGTTCTTTGCGGTACCTTGCTTTCACGCACGGCAGCCATTCGTCTAGAGTACTGTCGATCCAGTGGACAATGACACGAGTTAACAACTTGTCAAACGACAGACAGCAGGCAGATGAGGTGATAGTGGCAATTTCATGTGTCCCTTTTTGGGTAGAACAACTCAGTTTTGTTGATCTTTCGTTGATATGGGACTTCGAGGGTGACGAGTGGGTGTCTGTGCCAGCGTGACACTCAGAGATATGTAGTGGAAGCTTTGGGTGCGGTACGATTCTTCATCGAAGTCATGTCATGGCGAATCTTAGAAGGAGGGACATATGGAACAACATAGCCATCCTGCCTCAGATGGTATGCATGTAAGTGAATGGATTTGGCTATCGAAGAGGTCGGTGTAGAATCCGAGAATGACCTTACCCATTGCCGTACTAGAAGTTGCGACTGTTTTATCTCGATGTCGATTTTGCGCCACTTTTCTCCATGTAGTTGATGAATTTGCGGAGTAGTTGTGGATTCTTTTCCGGATCCGGCAGCTTTAGCGATTACTGCTGCTCTTCTATACTTGTATTCTTCTTTTGTCGCTTGTCTGATTTGCTTGCTAACTTAGGAGCTATTTGATAGTTACCTGTTGCTCTTGCGGCCCGGTATCAACCTGGAGAGGACAAGATTGCAGCATTGCATTTGCGGCACATAAGCTAACGCCGGGCGGATTCTGACCCATGCTGAACGCCGTCTCCGGTCGGATGGCGTGTGACATGCTTCACTTAGTATGTTCTTAGTCTGCTGTCGCTCAGCTAATCAGGGCCAGTCCCGCAATGTGGTGACTCTAAAGAGGCAGCCAACCTGAAGTCGGTGACGCCTAGATGCTTTCTAAGGTTGCGACCTTAGAACGAGAATCATTCTTGAAGAGTTGAATGCAAAACTCTCCATAGTCGACGTATTTGAACCAGCACCGCACCAACCTACGAGACGGATGCCCAACGCAGCGCCTTAGACCACTAGGCCACGTGTTCATGTGGAAAAAGCTCTTTCTGTTTCCCTACATACACTCCCTTCACAGTTGCCCGTATTCATTGTAACTTTGATCAAACTAGCAGTAGCAAATATGGGTTTCGGGAGCGTGCAAACGTATCTATATTTCAGATTTAATAAGCTTCCAACCTTGGATGATGGGATTTCGGAATTTTTCCCGGAAATCATCAAAGCGAGAGAATGTTAGATTCAAAAAACGATTTTGGAAATTTTTGTTGGATGACCTCTTACCACTGAACAGCGATACACAATACTTTGTAGTATGATTTTCGAGCGAACCTCGTGTTTTGTCACAATGTACCGAAAAAAATTCAAAGGATTTTTTTGGATTATCAGACTATTTTTCTCCTTAGTCTGTTTCACGCTCCCCAGTCAACATAGAAAGAAGTGAACTTGAAGCGAAAGAGGAAAACGATGTTTAGATAAAAGCCGCACTTATAGATGAACTACTATACAGCATTTAGTAACTAGTACACGCGGATCACGCAAGTTTATTGCATCTTCTGAAAAACAAAACCGTTTTCAGCCATCTTTCTTAGATGGCTTTCTAAAAATAAATCTGATTTTATTTTGTGGTGAGCGATTGTTGGAAAAAAATCTGACAATGGTTCCGAAAATCTGACAATCCTGACAATATAGCCACAGCACCTTTTAGGAATTGGAGATTGGAGCTTAGCATAGGACTAAGGCACGTGAAATCTAAGAAAGAAGGGTTCATGACAGCTACGTACAATTTGAGCGTTAATCTCCCACTAATCTTCACCAGGAATCATTTAAACATCAATAAAACCTTCGAACGTTTTGCCTGTCATTCCTATCAGCTGGCAGCGGGCTGGACTGGCCGCCAGCCGGCGAGTGCAATTTTTCCTTGCCCACCTGGAACGCTTGAGATAGGCCGCCGTGCTGCTGGGGTGATAATTAGACAACGGACTGGTCGGTTCGAATGCGCTCCACTGCCCTTTCTTGAAGCGCACTTGCCTCAAAAGTCATCACCATTGGACGTGCTCTCGACCCTATGATTAGCGGTATCGACCCAGCTCCTCTTCGCTCGCGCGCTATTTCTCTTTCCTCTGCGGCGGTGAGCGAAGTCATCACCCGTTTCTTGCAGTCAGCCACCTCACAAAAAGAACGCTCTCACTGCTCCCAGGTGGCTGACTGCAGTGGTCATTGCTTGAGCGCCGCCTGTGCATTTCTATGCCGACCCGTCCATATTGATGGCCGAGGCAGATTGACCCAGTCACCACGCCAGTGACAGCCGGTAGCTGCCACCTTTCGGGGATTGCTACTGGCCCGGAGTGTCAAAGCTTGCTGTTTCATGGCGGGAATAAAACTAGCTGTTGAGGTTGCTTTATCGCTTGCCATATATTTCATCCACCACTCATTAGTAAGGTTTCCGGTGTGTCCGAAATCAGCACAACTGTCCAATGAAAGCCCCACCAGCTAAGAAGTGTTCTCGAAAATACTTTCGAGAGCGGCGTGGAGTGCCGTCGGTATGGATCGGGCTGACACTTAGCGTTCCCTATTCTTATTCGAGAGCTGGGAATGCTAGAACTATTGCCGAACGTAATGCATGAATATCGTAAATCGGTTCGAGGCAGATCCATCCCTTCCAACTTGAGTTGTCAATCTGCCAATCACAATCTAGCCAATCTCCTGCTGCGTTTGTCAATCTTACCAGACTGCTGAGACTCAACGGATTTTGATGTAGATTCGATAGAATGGAACTTGATGGTAGCCTTCACGGGTTTGCTGCTTGATGTTTGGAAGTCTGCGTGTTCGTCGTCCAGAAGGGTTTCTTCAGCATACTGGAGTTGCAGAATCCAACGGTAGCACTGACTCCAGATAATGCGGCGATCATGTCCCGGTTCTTTGTTTGAAGTGTGTCTCGTCCAACACTTCCAAAAGCGAGAATTTTCAAAAAATGTCATGGAATAGCCAGGCGGAGAATGACCATCAAGAAGGTAACAAAACGCTACACTAACCCCGAACACTCGCAAAAGAGGCCAACTACGACAGTTGCATTTCTATGCAAATACCCTTATATAAATATAGTGCCCTTCTTCCGCCCCACGTGCCAGCCATCGACTTTCGCATCACCGTCGTCCGTTTGGCCATAATTATACGACAGCCCTGTCGCTGTCGCAGAGAAGAGGGACGTCGCTGTCGCGGAGGGCCAGTTGCGCTTTGCCATACATATAAAGGGACAGGCTTGAAAAACAGTGTACACAACAAAAATCGATTTTCTGCTGTTCCGTCTGTCTTGAAAACGGTCCCATGCTGATTGCAATGTTGTTTCTGGAATCGTACAAGACCTTCTGGGAACGGAGGAATGGTCCCTTAAAAATTGAGCTGTGGAAGCATGGTGGACGAGTTATTCGAGGCTTGTAACTTCCATCTTTTGCAGCCGATGTATGAGAGCTGCTAACCTGAGTAAAGAGAGAAGTTGAGAATGAAAGGAAGAATGGGGCCTTTGATCGGAAACAATCGCTCATTTCACGATCTTGAGTGTTCATTTCTTCACATCGAGGGGGTGGAAATGAGGCACGGATCGATTCTGGGGCCCTAAAACGCGTGTTTGCAGCCGCTATTTTGTCACTACTGGCTCGTTTTCTACCGTGCCTTCAACACTGGGAGCCAAGAAACCTTCTCGCCTACCATTTCACTGTGGGAAGTCACCGATGATGATTATTGTGAACGCTGCTTTTAAGATCTTCACATTTAAGATGAGGTGAAGACACCAGTTGAAAAACGAAAGAAGGAACTTCGAAAATAGGATGGAGAGACAGAAGAAACTCGCACTAGACCAATTTCTCCGTAGCTGTCGCGGGCATAGGTCGCAGTGCGACACACTGCGACCGATGATCATCGGTCGCGGCATAGTCTTAACATTTGAATGTATAACACCCATTTATGGCCGCCGATCATGCTGAACGGCACTGAATATCTTTCTCAGTTTTTCTCCGTGCTTTTTTATTGTTTCGATGTTAGTTTGAAGGCAGTTGTCACGATGAAAAACTATATCGAAAAATCTACAAAAATCATCTAAGATCAGAAACAGCTGAAAAACTATGAAGGTAGCGCGGAGAAGAACGGGCTAGGATTAGAGTTTTTAAGGCCCAAAGGAGCCAGTTCGTGCACCCGTGCACAACGCCGATCAAAAAGATCGCAGTCTCATGCCCAGCAGTCAAAATCATCGACATTCAGAGGAAGAAATGAATGCAAATTTATCTATTAAAACAGTTGAGCAATGAAAGAAAGCACTCCAGGGGTCGTATTCGCCATCAACCCGCCGGGGAGGGTTGATGAGGTGAAATTTCAGTACAAAATGAGCGCTCCACGGCCACCTCTCGCCTCCCTTGGCTTCCCTCGCTACCGCTGGAACTTTTCGAATCGCATAGCTGAAGAATTGCCGCTTCGCAATGGAATCTTTATCTTTTCGCAGTGATATCGATACGTAACACAGTTTGTATTTCCATCTTACATGGTGTAAAATGGGTTGATCTGCTCCTCTGCCGCGCGCGGTATCATCCCTTCCGCTTCCCTTCGACTTCCCTCGGCGGGTTGTTGGCGAATACGACCCCAATCGATATTTTTGACTAGATACACACATAAATTCGAAGGTTCATTGATTGAAATTCAATTTCAAGCCAGCTGATGTTCTTGATATAAGAGGTCATCAATGCCGATCATGTTGAGTGGGCTAGTCCACCATCAAAAACAAGAATGTTCATGCTTCGAATTTGGCCTAAAACGGTGATTTTTTTCGCGATTTTTCTTATACGTCCTACAACTCGAGACCCAGAAAAGGGCTTAGAGAGAAGAAAAGGATAAGCATCGTGGATCGCGACCACTGCTCTAAGTCACATCGTATTGGACGAAGACCAAGGAATGTGTGAAACTTTGCACAACCCTTCAGGATACCGAAAAATAGAAGACGCCTTCCCTCCTATTCCATAAAAAAGTCGTTTTCTCTGGTTAATTATTGTCTGATTCAAACCGATAGGCCTTTCACCCTTTACCCAATACGATGACACTTAAATTCCCGTCCAAGCAATTGAAGACGGCGGAAAGAATCAACTCACCGTCTCTAACCATGATTGCCAGTCTACCATCGCGGCGATGCGTGAGAAAAAACTGTATCAATCAATCGCGGCAATACTACTCTTTGGAGGGAATCGATTGCTTTCATAAGCAAAAAAGCCGTCCGAGGAGTTGATTTGGTTGAGATATTCATCCGAGAATGGTAGACCTCTCCGTTTTTAACCACACCTACCAAGTATTGACTGAATTCGCAGTTCGTGCGATGATATCGTCGCCGTTCAACACTAGGCAACCTCGCGGCGATATACATAGTTGCCTAAAATTTCTGCAATATGGTTGGAAGCGGAGGTGCTAACCATCCTCGGATGGTTATCTCACCCCATTCCACTCCACGAAGTATGCTTCTGCTTATGAAAACAATCAATTTACTCCAAAGCGCAGTATCGCCGCAATGGATCGATACCGCTTTTCTCACTCGATGAAAGTACTCAGACAATCGCCACATTCAATGCGCGTCGAATATGCATTCAATTCTAAGACAAGGCTGTTTCGAGCACTGTCAGGTAACGTGCTTCTAGGGGAGCACGTGCTCTTATTGTGTTTCAGATTACATCACGTGCCCCAGCAAATGAAACGTTGAATGAGTGCATGCTACACATTCAACTCAATAACAAAGCGATTTTCCAAGAAAGGAAAGCATACGACGCACTCTGAGGTGGGACTCGGATGTCTGAAGCTTCACCGGTTCAACAACCCGAGTTTGCGGTACTTATGCCAACCGCCTCACCCGTTGTGGGGATGTCGTTCATCCGGTGGTGGCTCCAGATGGTGCTCGGCGAGCTGGCTGAGTCCCATGTCGGTGTGCCCGACCGCGTGAAGCTTGTTGGTGTTCAGCTACACGACATCGCTGAAACACATTGCAGCGCTTCTGCGATAAAGTCTTGCAGTTAACGTGCTCCTGGGTGATGGAAATTTGCAGCACGTGCTGCTGTTTGGAGCACGTGTCCCTGCGATGGAGCGATGGAGCCGTTCAATGGGTGTGGTCACTCGAGGTGAATGCATATTCGACATGCATTGAATGCGGCGACTTTCTGAGTACGTAGGATTCCAGCCCCACGGATGATTGGCCGGCACTCATGCGAAAGTCGATGACTGGCCTTATGGGATGAGAAAGAAAGGATGAGAGAGGGCAGCCCCAGACCGCGCTGCCGTGGTGCATTACGGTAGCAGCGTGTGAGCGTGAAAAAGAAACCTGCTCACTCCCGAATAAAGACCACTATAGAATGTTTGGTTTAGAATATATTCAAATTGATAATTGTTACTTATTTAGCCTGCTGTTCTAAACCTTCATCCGTGCAGGAAGTTCCTCAATGATATAGCTATAATCGAGTTAACTGAGGATATTCCCAAGAATGTAGCTTCACCAATTTGTTTACCATCACGATGGGAGACGCTGCACATATATAACCTTACCGGCGCCGGGTACGGAATAAGTAAGTTTGATTTCTGTTCATGAAGACAAATAGTTTCCCGCAATGAGAAACAACTATTGCAATTACCTTGGAGACATGACTTATTGTTTGTGCGAACTGCGGGTTCGGCTTTCATCGAATGACATCGCACATTCAGCTGCTTTTTGCTACCACGAATCACAGCAAAATTTTTCTGAACTTTGGTGGAGCCGAGAATCGTCTAAGTTTAGCGTGCGCTTTCTGAGAAAGTTTCAATATACCGTTCTCTGCTTAACTATTGTTAGCTGGCTGCATTCTAAATAGTTTACGATGATATCAAAGTGAGAATCGAGGAGTGAGTGTTCGATGAACACAATGCATAGCCTCTCTTTTTGGCCAGAATTAGGCGGACACTCCGCGTGAGGTCGAGAGAATATCACTCTTCGCGGAAAGAGGGAGACTGTGCAACTCTCGCACGATTGGGGCCGCGCTAAGTCGACCAGCTTAAAGGCAGCATACACGCTCGTAAACGTGATTGAGGCAAGTACGGAATTAGAATGGTATGGCTCAGAACACAACGCCTACGCAATTTGAAGCGTCAAAAACAACCCACAATGACTCCAGACGAGTGAGAAGTTGGCCCCGCCCTGTATCTGCCCTCCCCTTGTACTTGCGCCCTCCTCCAAAACAGAGGTGATGGGCTTTCACCACCGTTGGCGGCGTTTGTGTGTGCTAGAATAGGTACAATGAGTAAACCACAAACGTCGCTGACGGTCAGGAAAACCCACGCAGCCCTGTTGTGGAGGACATGCAAATACAGGGGGCGGGCGAATACAGGAGCAGACAACTTCGTCACTAACGTAGCGTCAAGTCGTTTTCGACGCTTCCAAAATGCTTGCGTAGTGTGGTTCATACCATTCTATTTTCGACGGTTATATCAACCTCGTTGCGAGCGGCGTTGTATGCTACCTTCATCTCAGTGAACAATGGGAGCAGAAGACAGCTGGCGAAAATTGGCTAGATGCTCAACAACTGCCTAAGAACTGGCATTTAGCTGGCCGATGGCAATTACGAGACCAACAGCTGGTTCATCCTTATCATATATCATATCACGTTTAAACCTGTAATGCTTCGATAACTGATATCACGGATAAACTCAGCCGGTATATAAGGCGACGTGAAGTCTACAGAGGCTAGCATATTTTTGGCGGCTGAGGGAAAGTCCCCACGGCCAGGGGGGATAGGTGTCTTACCTCAGACCGTTTTTGTAGGATAGCTCCTACCCAGCGGCCTGCGATGAGGTTTACATCTCGACCCATCGATCTGCCAAGAGAGTGGCGGACCTCGGTAAAATAATTGCTCAACAGCGGGAGCGCCAGATACTAGCCAAGAAACTGCCAGCGGTTGGACAGCTGGATCGCCGGAAGAGTTTGGGCTGTCCAGCAACGGAAATGGTTTTTGCTCGCCAAGCATAGACCGGCGGTCCGCCAATCCCATTGTCTGAGTGGGCAGTGTTTAGCTGGGTGAGGTAAGTAATCATCGATTCGCAACAGTATGATCAGACCGGCGAAGTGTCTATACTTCTGCGGTATGCGGGCTGTAGTCTCACCGCCGCGCTGCGGTGTTACCGCAGTCTCTGCCGGGTTGGCGCGTTCGGAGACGATTAACACTGCGCGCGGTCAAGAAAGCAAGGCGATGGCTGAAACGCGACGGAGGATTCAGATGAGTTTTGTGACTGCCTACAATAACTCAAAGAATACCGTTTTTTTCCAGCGGTTTTTGCAAGTTTTCTGCGAGTGATTGTTGCCTGCCCATTCAGCGCGTAATTCTGAGATAGAAATTCTGTGCGGATCCTGCCTCTAACTCCACGTGGTTAGTAAATCCTGCTGACCCCGTGGAGATTTGAAAAATCATGTTGTCAATGCCGTAGGTCTGTGACAGTACGTCAAAAACCCGTGCTTCATATCCCCTAAATGGCTGCGGGGATTCTAGAAAATGAATTTTTCATTGCTCCACAAAAAGGCCCATCAGAGAATTTTCTGGGTGTTCAGAAACAAATTATCGAATTAGGCTCAAAACTTTCAACTGGGGGTTATTTGGGTCGCTGAATGCAATTCTGGGGTTTATTTGGAGCCAGAATTAGGGTTACTGTAGGTTACGGTACGCATAATGCCTCTTAATTGGCGTTAAATACCTCAAAATTTCGAAATTCGAAAAATGGACGCCAAAATCGTGTTCAGCGTCCCAAATGACAACTTATCAGAGAAATCTTTAGTCAAATCTAAGACTCTGACCGAGCAGAGTATACCCACCGTTACATATCACAGAAAAATCGGTAAACCGACCACAGATTTGTGTTAGGTAGCCCAAATAGCCCCTTACGAAGAAGTTTTAATATGAATTCATCGTAGCATTCTCGAAATCATCGTAAGTCGCGTTTGGCCAGCGGAATCTCCTCCATTTTGAAGCATTGGACTAAAACAGGCGGAACTTTCTGATTATTGACAAATGGACCTCAATTCGTAATCAGCACCCAAAACAACCCCCAAAAGAGAGTTTGAAGCTCAACCCGAGACACTTTTTCTGAACGCCCTAAAAATTGCCCCTTTCCTCTTCGCAAAGCTATAAAAATGCCCACTTTTGGAAATCTTCTGTAACTCTCTGAGGCACATAGGGGATTTGGAAAACGGATTTTCAATGCTGTGTCCCATACCTACAACTATCAAAAGATGGCTTTATAAAAGCCCTCGGGATATTCAGGGTAAGCACTAGGAAGGTGGTGCACGTGTTCAAGTGGTTTCCGAGAATCTAGTACTTGAATCGAAAAAAAAACAAGGAAAAGGGCAGTCGCTGTCTAAACTCCGGAGTGTATTCTCTCCAGAGTTGTGAATTATAGTAGACCCGCGTTTAGGAAAATGCTTTGTGCCAAAAGAAGTTGTCTACAAGTAATCTCTTAGCGTAATTCTGCACTTGACGGCAATGTCCACGCCACTGAACACAAATATGCCTATAACCGCAGAGTTGAGTATAATCAGTTCAGCTATGTATATCAACTTAACTTAGCTAATTTTTTTTCGAGCTGATTTTCTGAATGATCTCCTTTCAGCTCCTGGACAAACGAGTAACATGACGATTCGCTTGAGGCAAATAAGGCAGGAATACAAGGTTGGATATCCGAAGACGAAGTTGCTTGGAACGGCATATGAGAAAAAAGCGATGTGTAGCGTATGTTTGTAGCCAACGACTGCACATTTAAAAGTGGCATTCAGCAAAGAAACCTCAAAATTTTGAATGAGAGAACGTGATAGAATCATTTCGCTGCGTTTTGTGTTTCAGACAGGTAGAACAGATCTCTACAGCTCTCTCTGAAGGGATCCGCAGAGTTGAGATCGCGGCGTTGCTCCCAGCGACGAACAGCACTGGGTAATTTAATATCGATTACAATCGGCGACTACGGCGATCGACGCGGCGTGAAGGGCGACGAGGGAGCATCGCAGAGTGTATTGACGCCGCGACGGCCCTACATCACTGCCAGCGAGCGGCAACCGACGCCGCGACGATAATGTTTCAAAACATTTTTTTCGCCGCGTCAAGGCTGATGCTCGGCGACCACTCGCCGATCTTTGAAACTCTGCAGACCCCTTGAAACGTCTGCCACAAACGGGACTGCGATTGGCTGAATTTACCTAAAGTTCCAGAAGTACATGCCACTTTTAAATGTGTGCCAAGAAACGAAGTACCGTTCTAAAAAAATATATTTGTAGGGTGACAGTGGTGGTCCTCTCTGTTCCAGTGGAATAATGGCACCATAGGCCACTGTCGTAGGAATCGCCAGCATAATTCCACCGCCAAATGCTTGATCCCAAAACTATGTAGGTTATTCCATTTTCTCTATTGGAAAGGTGCACGAAACCCATTCAAATCTGTAGCTTGCAGATGTATACGAAACTCGATGGGGCTCCTTATGTTTTAAATATACAGCTGAGGTATCTGGATAGGCTTTACGGGTGCGGACACATTGGTGGGGAATTTCCCTCGATACAACTATGGAACTCCCCTAAATTGGGGAAACGGGGCGAAAGGAAGCTTTCTCCAGCAGAGTAATAGGGAAAGCTCCCACAGCAGGTCTTCTCTTGTTCTCTCGAAAGCAGCTTTTGCTTATGGTGTTTCAATTCAACACCCATTTTTGGATAGAATTCGCCGCGATCCTAACGCATGCCTGACGGCTCGCAGCCTATCATGCTATGACCCGATAGGTTTAAGCCTCTCTCTTAACCGGTAGCTTGGACTTCAAGTAGAGGCGACCAACTATACTGCTGCTATCTGAAATAGCACCCTGCAGGGACTTGAGATCGCTCGGGCGGACAAACTTTCGCGTAAAAATGACGGACAACTACGGACGGCACAGCGGTAATAGAAAAAAACTAGTAGCAACAGTCGATAGAAAAAATTTGTGGAATTTTCTTTACGGTGGTCATGATGCCGTTCTGATGTGTTTTAATGTACTCTGCATCAAAAAACTTTCCACTGAAACTGACTGGAACGCAGGCGTAATGAACGCGAAGAACTCCAGAAACGCAAGAAGAATATAAAACCTATAATAGTGGAGCAAACAATAAAAATTCACGCCAAAGGCCTGTGAGGTCCGCAATTTGGAGCCGAAATACCCCACGTCTTAGCAGAAACATTACGGCTTCTCACCGCTTCGACTAGACGAATCGCTTCCGTTAATGGAAGCGACGCGACCAATCGAAGCGACCTAAGAAAAAAACTAAGCAGGTCGCTTCGGCTACCTGTGAAAAACCTGAAGGGCTCTGCAGAGTTGCGCCGCGGCGAGTCCCGCTGAGGCATGACAATGTTGGAGAATGGGGGACGCCACACAGTGAACGAGGGCGGCGACCGGTCGCGCGAGAGCGGCGAGGGGATGACCTCGCAGAGTGCTACCGCCGCCGCAACAGCAGCGATTCGCGAAGCGACGCCGTCAGCGAGCGACAGCGGGAAATGGTTCCGACCATTGTCTGTCGCGGCGACGATCGATCCAAGCTCCCTTCTTGACCCCTTCGTGAAGTCGATCTTCTGGAATAGTACTTTTTTTATTTAAGCACAAATGGAAAGAAAATGATTGGGTAATATTTAAAAGCGTACGAATTTCTAGATTGATCCCTGCTTTGGTTTTTTGATACCCAGATTCATCTTTCTTTCTTCTTTGCTCCAACTTAGCCCCATTGTGATATCCCATATATGCCACTACCCGTAACATACTCTTTATTCTTTGTTTTCTCAAATCTCTTTAAATCTCTCTGTGTTTAGGCATAATCACTTCTAGTAAACGTAAATGACAGTTTCCTTCTTCACCACATATTTTATTCATAGTATTTTTCAGAGATTACTCATACAAATTTTCTGTGTCCCAAAGCATAGCAAAATAATAAAAGCCATTGAAATAAATGTGACGTTGGATGATTTAGTGCGTACGCAATAGTACAGAATAGCTGCGCCGGACGGCAAACTTCCGTGGCGAAATTCTTCGAGGCCTGGCGCCGGCGCACTTTAACGCCTGTGGACTAAGTTTCGGACTCCGCCCCGAACCTCTCGCTAAGCGTCGGCGGCGCTCCGCCGGTCGCTGCAACTCTGCAGAGCCCTTAAGTCGTTCGACGACCGCGACGAAAACTGCCAACTGTTCGAATCCAGTCGCAGAATAAGTGCAAGATCTGTTTGCCACGATTGGCGGTAGGGTCCAGGCACCGCATATACCGAAACAGAATGTCGCGTAGACCCTGGGGCCGGATTCATCAACGCGCCGGATAGGGGCAGGGCAGGGGCAGTCGGCATCTTCTTTGACGATCGCAGTGGCGAGGGCAGTAGATCATCTAATCATTCGCAATGCCCCAGCAGTGTTCGTCAAGCTGCTCTAGCTGCCCCAGCCTCCTAGCTGGGGCAGAAGAAGGGGCACAATGGTGATCTTGTAGGGATTTACGGAGATCTTTAGAAGACGCACACTACCCTGCTTCTGCTCCAACCCGGCCTGTTGATGCATTCTGGGCCCCAGGTGTCCGCGGTAGGTTCGGAGGTAGGTCAGCTACAGGCACTAGGTAAGGAGTGCTAAGTTTGCCCATGATTGATTCACCACGCAAATTTTATCAGAGTTGCTCTTTGATTGATCAATACGCAATTTGCAAAACACTGCTGTTGCTTCTCGTACAACAGTTCCGTGTCCTAGGAAAACTGGAAACTGAGGGGGAAGAATTATGACCTCTGGAATCAGACCACGGATAGGCTTCTTGTCTTCCCTGAACCTGGATAGAGGCATCTTTTTACACAGTTCATGAGAGGCAGCTCTGCCCACAAACCAACTCTGCTGTGACTGGTCTTTTTTACATAACCGTATATACGTTCGATCACAGTCTAGAGAGTGGAGGAGGTAAAAAGCCGACAGGAGAATTGCATTAAAGGAAACCGCTCTTTGCTTTTCTCCCCACTCCCAACCGATGAACTGTCTCAAACGTGCCTTTCGTGCGTGGATCACCGGATGACAGTAATCACCGTTCCTTCCTCGACCGAGTGATAACGACCAAAATCAGCCTTTTCTATCTCGGAAAGTTCCCCACCAAAAGAAGAGTAGCCTACAAAGACAGCATATTGTATGGCAAACACACAAACACCTAAAAAAACGTCGTGAGAAGGCACGGAGAACGAAAAGCCAAATAACTTCCTAGTCGTAGAGCAGTGGAACCGCAGTCGACCTGATCGAGGCGGACTGCCTACATTTGGGGCCGATTTGAGTCCCAGTATTATCACCAAACGCTACATTTGTGGAGAAGGTTCATACCTGTCCTCCTCGTGAGGCGGGTAGATTTCTGCCCTTGTGGGAGCTTGGTAATAGAACAAGAACAATATGTTAGATGTTTTCTTATGTCCTGCCTGTCATCTCGATTCATACATACGAACCATCTGATATGTACTTATATGTACGTACACATACATGTATTTAAGTACGTAGTATGCACTTAAATATATTTTACGCTTCTTTTCTAACCTTCTTGTACAGAGATGATGCAAAGCTAATGTTTTTCAGTTATAAAGAAACTTCTTTTAGCAGGACGTCACTAAACAGGCATACTGGATCTGCTCCAGAACATGGTGCTATGTTACCTGCTTGTATCACATTTAGGTTTCATCTGGCCTAGACAGAAAGAGATTCCGGAAGTCATAGAATGTTGTCAGATCTTAAAGGCAGTGTTCACGATGGAAATCGTTTTTTTGTTTTCCAGCCTATCTTAAAACGGCCCCATGCTGATTCCAATGATACCAATCGTATAATGACCTTCGCAACCAAGTTATGGTCCCTCAAAGATTGAGCTATGGAAACATGGTGGACGAGTTGTCTCGAGGTTTGTAACTTCCCGTCTTTGAAGCCATCTATGAGCGCTGGACTGAGTAAAGAGTAGCTGAGAATGAAGGGAAGAACGGGGCCACGATTGAAAATCATCGCTCATCTCACGATCCGAGCATTCATTTATTCACGTCGGTGGGCGTGTGATGCGCTTTTGGGGTTTTCAATGCGCTCGAAATTGCAACTTCGGGCCTCTTTTTAGGCTCTTTCCTGGCTCGTTTTCATGCGTGCCCTTTCGACGTTAACGTTACAGAGTGTCCCTCCACTATCCAATCCTAGTGGAATTTCGAAAACTTTTTTCATCGTGAGCACTGCCTTTAAGGCGCAGTCCGAGCACGTGGGTAAAATCGGATACTACGGTCCGGCCGCTGTATGTAGCAACCCTGAAGAAAGGAGAATCTCAAATCTTCAGAATATGCGGAAAAAAATTGAGCGCTCATTCCTCCCCCCCCCAAATCAAGGCCCACTAGCTACTAGCTCCGCCCAGATAAATGCTTTTGGTCTCAATAGGGACGAGACACGTCATAGATTTTGTTCAAAATCTACGTCGTCCCATTTATTACCAGCCCAGCTTTATTGTGTGGGCTGCGAACGACGAGGAAACATAGACCCGAGACAACTCGTCATCGAATTTCTTGCCAACCTGATGCCCAATTTTTGATGGACTATGAGTCCGCTAGTAGTGGGTTCCGAGCCATTTCGGAGACACTCCTATGACGAGCGCAAAAATTTCTCCTGGAGATGCAGTCGACGGCAAAGCAGCTTGAAATGAAAACTCGATTCCTAAAGTTGGCTGTGCGCTTTTAACATTGGGTGTGTTATTGACACCCGATACATGAGTTACAGAGTACACATTGAGAAAGTTTGCAGTTTTTTTGAGAAGATTGTAGTTACTGATCTTCGAATTTCCAGGCATCTGCCCGATCGTTTCTGGAACTTAGGGAAAACAATGAAGTAATTTATTAAACGAAATACCTGGATGCGTATCTGGAGTTAACTCCTCTTTCGCTTTCTGTGAATCTTTTGTTTATTTGGAGGTACATGCAGTATTATGTGATGTTTAATAAAGTTGTGAATGCTTTCGGTTTTGAAAAACTGGTTCAGAGCCTCATCATATGAGATGTCGCTCTCTGCAGATCTCTAGTTAAAGGCAGGGTTCTCGATAAAATCGGTTTATGTG
Source organism: Aplectana chamaeleonis (assembly GCA_029168955.1). Taxonomy (NCBI): domain Eukaryota; kingdom Metazoa; phylum Nematoda; class Chromadorea; order Rhabditida; family Cosmocercidae; genus Aplectana; species Aplectana chamaeleonis. The sequence goes on along the minus strand of JAPDOI010000249.1, from coordinate 272,761 downwards.
TTATCACCGTAGATGGTAGATCTGACCATCAAAAAGCGAAAATAAGTAAAAAATTGCGAACGAAAAAACATGGGAGACAAGTTATGGCTTGGTGTCCTCCACTTTAATTATCGGAAATTTGGGTAAAAACACATTTTGTCAACTTTTATTTTGCTTCTTAAGTAATTTCTGAACTTTCTGGAGACTACTGATTACTTTAACAGAAATGAATGTCGGATAAGCAAGCATTAATGAAAATCGCGATTAATTAGGGGCCGGCCGACACCGGTAATTAGCCAGGTATATTTTGTTTTCAGGCGTTTCTCCCGTGAATTTGAGGTTTTTTCACTTACTTTCACTTTTGTGATGTGGAAATCTACATTCTTATGAAGAGAGCTCAAAAGTCGTTTTATCGCGAACCCTGCCTTTAAGTATATGAGCTCTAGAGGGTTCCCCTTTGACCCAGCTCTAATGATGCTCAAAAAGCAGCTGGAATTTGATCAAAGCCTTGTTCTTCCCATCCTTTCCAGTCTGTCTTAATACAAGTTCGCATATCGTGCATCTCGGCTGTGAATGGCGTAAATAGGAACGTTGGACAAATCGTCAGCCATATTTTGGCCTCAACTCTGGGAAACTTTTTGAGAGGTCATAACTCTGTTTTGTAGGGGTTTTGGGCGACCTTGGATAGTATCGTTTTAATAGAGCACGTCCGTTGCCGCAACGTTTTATACCTCCGTTCATAAAGGCTCTCCAAAGTTCTCTTGCCACTGGTTCCGCGATTTTCGGTCATCAGAGGGAAGAATCGTACCTTTGCTCAGGTTGCGAACGCTTGAGCCCGATCACTGAACGGATTTGGGCGTCCGACAGTTTTAATAAATCAAATATAAACTTCACAGAAATCGCGCTCTGGGGTGGGAGATTGCGAAAATTTCAGATTTGAAACAGACATTTGATGTTTCGGGAAATTACCGCAACGCTCCGCTTGACCCTGTGAGAAGCAGGTTGCAGGTAAGTGTGGGTGTAAGTAGAAGGTGGATAAATGAGCGGAAACAGGAATGGGTGTGAGAGAATTTGTGTGCATTTGCGTATTAGGTTTTTGTAGCGGGATTCTAAGTCGTTGACTGTGATTGCTTTCTCTGTAAGCATCCACCCAGCTTCTTAGCTTTTTCATAATGGAATTTAAGAGCATATTATGTTTTTCAAATATGAAATAGTTGTCGCTTCTATCCTGAATCAATGGGCGACCTCGATCATTGAAATAAATACTGCAGATGGCTTTCCATGGGAAGAAAGCGATCCTCTGGCAAATATACGCCTACTTTGCTGAATGGCTGCCCTTCTGGCTTATTTATAGTCATCACAAATTCAATCTAACGGAATCGTCTTCTCCGATGTTGAAAGATAGAATTTTCATCCCAGTAGTTGTCGATTCACAGGTATTACGAGAACTGGACGGCTTCTCTGTCCGAAAATGAATTTGCAGCCAAGAATGAATCGTCCACGAATCTCCGATTTCCAACCTCGTTCCGTTGCATAAACCACTAGATACGTCCAAGTCTCTGAGAAGCATAGCTATGGCTCCGTCTCGTAAAATCAGCGCACGTGGAGGCGTTCCTGTTAGACTCAATGGATTGTATTTGTATTTGCAATTATAAGATAAGCATGGCGAGCTTGTATTGCATATACACAGAGAGAAACATATCATCAATACAAGGCAACGCCATGATTAGAGTGATTCTCTAACCGCTCAAAGTTGGATCATCTGTCAAACTGCTTGAATAATCTGTCACAGGAATTGATAGTCGCTACACATTTATAACTTCATCATTGCTTTTGTGCATCCTTTCATATCGCGGCCCTCCTATGCGTATACGGTTTAGAACTTGTCCATCAATATCGTGCACATCAGCGTTTCTCGAGGCCGAAAAAGGCGCCCTCTGGAAGCTCTAAAATATTGTCAGGGTCAATAGAGTCTGAAAATTTCCGTGATCTTGACCGTCCAGGCACATCATGTCATTTGGCATTTGTATTCATCCGTCGGTGTAATCAGTTTCTCCATTTCCTGTTTGTAGAGGCGGTCAGGCCAGCCGCCTCCGCGCCCAATAACTTGCATGTTCACGTTCAATCGCCGTTGCACCATGCTGCCTTGTCGATGCACCATGTCATGAATCGGCAGTGGGCTGAGATGCCGAGTCGAGCCAAGGTGGCCATCAATGCCACCCCCAAATCCCAGGTACCACCACCTAGCCCCAGGGTGTCACCCTAACCCTTGGGTTCCCTTTGGACGATGTTATCATCTGGTCTTATCTGTACTAGACTATCCTGACGAAGTGGTGTCGCCCCTGCGGCTCAGTAGTTGACGATCTGGAAAGGACTGCATAAGAATTTAATGACCCACATAAATAGGAAATGTGAAGAGACAATTCGTGGAGTGAACCACTACCTGGCAACTCGGCACGTAGTGGAAGTTGCCATTCACAAGTTCATTGCGTGAAGACATGTGCACGTGGAGTAGGCAGTGGGAGGATCGATACATGACATGTTAGAGCATTGCGAGTGTGGGATGAGGTAGTGGTGAAGCTCCAGCTTGGAAGTGAGAATTGGCTGGAGTAAATTGGATTCAGGAATGTTTGAGTAGTGCTGGTGGACAGCTCAAATCGCCTTGCCCCGGGGCACCGCCAGAGGGTAAGAGAGTAGGGCGGATGATGACCGCCTGCTGTGGATGCTGTTGGGTAGAATGCCGGTTGGGATAACTACCGCGTCGATGATGATAATGATATCCAATGTGGAAGCTATTTTAAACAAGTATCTGCGAGACGGCAACACCCAGGATCGATGGTGGAGTGAACTCACTTTTGACGGCAGTGGGTGTTTAGAAGGGGGTCACAACAAGAGTTGTGAAAAACAGAAGCCTCCCCTTGCCCCCAGCCATGCTCAGCAAGAGGGAGTACTCATGCCGAAAGTCACCGCCGACGACTTGAACCTTTCCTTCAAAGGCAGCATCCGCCTGCACCTGTTATCTCAGTAACACCGCGTCTAACATCGGCATGGATCCTGAAAGAGACTTAGCGTTCCCCATTGGAGAGTTGGCACAAACTCGGTGCACCTATGTTATGTTTGAAGCGGTGATTATTGAATCAGCCAGTTGTGATATTTTGAAGATAATTAACAAACTAGCGAGACCAAAGAAGCTGAAGTTTTCGCTCAAAGAAACTTTTGCGTGAGCCAACTTCCTGAGACGGATTAGTTTATTAGAACGGTGTTGACTGACTTCCGTCTACCCAGGGAAGTTGCTGTACGCTATGTACTCTCCTGGGCAGGAAGCAGGGTGTCGTACATTTGAGCCTGGGGCGTGGGGGTATAGAAAATGTGGGATCAAAAAGCAAAACATAAAGGCTAGCGGTAAATCGTCTGTTGCTACCGGCATGAAAATCCCAACCCCTTCTGTCCTTTTCCTTCCCATACGATCGCTACCCACTGCCCTTTGTTCCGATTTGTAAATGGGATTCACAAGCGATTATTCTCGCTTTACCATCTCTGTCATGATAAGGACAAACGCATTCTCCTTTGTTATGATGTTTCCCTAGTTGACTAACACCATGCCCTTGTTCTCAATGAGATGAATGAAGTAGGTGGTTGTTTATGTTTTTGTAGTGCAAATTTTGATATGCTCAGACTTGCAACATATATAAAACTGGTTTATGGAAGTAAGCGAAGATCAGAAATGAAGCCTGAGGCGGTTGTTATCAGTGAAGAATAGAAAGTTAAGAAGTGCGGTTAGAAGTTAGAAGTTGGGGTGTGTATACAAGTCTGTTTGGTACCTGCTCTCGTTTGGTGCCCCTGCTTCTACTGAACCCAGCAGACGTTTGAGTGTACTGCACAGGGAACGTTCGAGCGATATAGCGTGCACAACTATATCGCGAAAGTATCCGCACATTGCATAAAGGTGTCGCCGTCCGGCACACTAAGGCCTCCTGGTCCATAACACCTTAGGATCCGTACCTAGGGAGTCATGGAGTCTTTGGCCACAAGCCACACGTATTTCGCCACCCTGAACTGTCGATCGCTGTCGAAGTGAGTATCAAAAAACTGCGCTATCAGACTTTACTGGAGGCTATTTCCATGCACCGTTTGCTGCTTTGCAGGAAACCCGCCTCAAGGATAGACCCGTCATGTCAGCGTCGGAGGAAGTACACCATCTACTGCGGATAACGCTGAGCGATAGGAAGTGGGAGGCTGTGCAATAGCTGTAAGGAAAGGATTTCAATGGTATGGTCAAGGAGTTCGGCTCAGCGTCGTGTCGGAATGCATTCGTACGACTGCGGGATCACCAGAGGATTCAATCTGCTGGATAGTGAGTGCTCATGCGCCCACTGAAACCGCCGAAGACAATTCGAAGAATGCGTTTTATGAGGAACTCAATACGTTGCTGGCCAGGATACCTTGTCAATCATGCTGTTGTCGTGGGGATTGACGCTAATGCGAAGATGGGACTTGATCAGGAATCCGAAGTACTCGGTAAATGGTTCTACCCAGCGGAGCGAAACATCGGACAATGGCTACCGCCTTGTCGACTTTGTGCAACGCAGTGGTCTGATTATTGCATCGACATTCAAGAGGAATCATCGCCGCCATCAGCTTACGTGGCAGGGACCAACCCGGCTATCTCCAGAAAGAGCAGCGGAAGCGGAAGATGACAACTTTGAAACTACAGCTTGACTATGTCTGACGAGGAATACTCCAGTATCGGACGATTCGAAGATCTAGAGCTGTGTGGAAGGATGTCGCATTCGATTCGGATCACCGCATCACGTTCTGTTGAACTTCACTGCGAGAGGATTCATAAGAGGAAGCGGGGAGCTCCAGCCTCTCCAGAGGATTGAACATGACAAGTCTCAGAGATGAAGAGTGCAGAAGGAATTTCCAGAGCAACACGCAGTTTCTATTCACATCGGGTATTTTGGACCCCAAGAAGAAACTTTTGCGACGCGGATTCTTTTGTCAAGTGCATCAGGACGCTTCGAAAGAGGCACTCCCCGGTTAACTTGTACAGCCTAAGAAGAAGTTCGCCTTCCCTACGTCTCCAGAAGAAACAACATCCTACCTACAACAGAGTATGTGCTCCTCGAGACTGCAGGAAACTTCGCGTGGAGGAGAAAGCGTCTGAGGGAGGGAAGTTGCGTCGGCAGCTTCAAAGGGACCGCGAACGAGTGGACGTGTAGAGGCTAAGAAGTTCGAGAAGGCGGGAGGAGAAGAATCAGAAGAAAGCCTACACGTTGCTGCGACAGTATAGCGGGAAGATGAAGAGATGTTCTCCTGTCTTGAACACTACCAATGTGAGTTTGCAGTTGGTGATGCGACGCTGCACCAATATGGAAGAAGTTACTTCAGTTCACTACTGAATCAGTCCAGCGCCATCAGTACCTGAGCTCCCGCATGTTCAGAGAGCACATTACGATGTCAGTGAGGAACCGCCGACTGAGTCTGAAGTTTTGGATTGTGTCCGGAAAATGAAGAATGGAAAGGCAAGTGGAGATGACAACATCACTGCTTGCTGAAAGCTCTTCCTCCGTCTGGGATTCGTGAAAGTAGAAGCCAACACCATCCGTGCTTATGGATGAGCGAAAGGATCTACCCGATTCGTGGGGAGACATGCGATCATCGTACCTCTTCACTGAAGCTATCCGTCACGGATCCTAAGAACTACAGAGGAATCTCTGCTGCTTCAAATTGTCATGTACAAGGTTTTAGAACGTATCATTCTCGAGCGACTTATCAAAGCATCGTGAAGGAACGAACCAGAGATGAGAGCAAGCCGGTTTCGACCTGGAAGATCGACCATCGACCAGAAAGTGTTCGTCGTGAGAATGAGTAGCAATTGAATCCGTGGCAGCGGTTTTCAAGAAGCCATTACAGCTTGCTTTTTTGAACTTTGAAGCCCGCGTTCGACTCTCCTCATCGTGATCGATTGCTCAATGCTCTGCACGGGCAGATGGAGTCCCGGAAAAGTATGTTTCGGTTAATCGAGGACATGAACAAAGGAACAACAGCAGCAGTTCGTACACCTGTCGGATTTACGTCAGCTTTCGAGGTGAAAACAGGAGTAAGACAAAGGAGCCGTTGCCAGGACCTTTTCTTTTTCAACTTCGCCGTTGATGACATCATGCGTAGAGGATTTGCAGAACAGTTTCCTGCGGATGTGATCCTAACACCATCAGGACGCTCCTTGTCGACCTGGAGTACGCCGACGACATTGTGTTATTCGCTGAAAACAACGCAAAACTGCAAGGATTGTAGAACCTCGTTTCGAAGTATGCCGCAGCCTATGGACTTCGTCTTCGTCCCGACAAATGTAAGCAGATGTGCGGGATTCTCTCAGAGAGGCCTTCAACTGGAGTTTGTGTGGACGGACAACGTATCGAACTGGTGGACGATTTCTGTTATTTGGGCTGTTTGCTGAAGAACGATGAGTAGTTATGCAGCAGGGATATTCGACAACGATGTGCAAAAGCCACGTCTGCATTCAATTCTCTAACCAAAGTGTTTTGTGGTCTACCACCATCGCGAAGGAAGTCAAGTTGCGCATTCTACCTACATCCGCTATTCGCCCTATCATCGCGATGTACGGATCCGGAGACGTGGGCAGCTTACCGAAAACGCAGATGGAAAGGTTGGATTGCTTTGCGGAGGAAGGAAGCTTTTTAGGCGTTTGCTTGGATATTTCTGGCCGCGTGTATGCCATAACGAGAGACCTTTACAAGGGAAATCGACGCAGTACATCAACGCTTGACACGAGAGGAGAGGTGCCAGCATCTCCCTAACGCCATCTCAACAGCAATGGAAAGTCGACTTCGACTGCTCGGGCATATACTAAGAATAGAAAGAACGCCGGATCGTCTCGTACAACACGCTTTAAAGTAGCTTCCAAATCCTGTCTGGAAAGCGGCCACCTGGGCGTAGGCGAAAGTTCTGGACGGATGTGGTTAAAGAAGGGATTTAAAGTCACTCGGCGTCGAAAGACAGTTCAGAGCGCGATGTTTCGTTTCGCAGGAAATGGAATAGTGACAGCTGGATGGAATGTATTGTTCAAATTGTGGCTGAAGACCGTGAAAAATGGACACGGCTGACTACTAGGACGGCACACCTCGGTGAAGATGCGGAATGACCGCGTCAGGCGAAAGCCAACCGATTAAGTCAAGTAAGTCAAGAAGTGGAGCTGCTGCTTGTCTCCTAAGACTGGCGTGAAAATGTCTCAAGAGTTTGCGTACATCTCAAAACGCGTTGCACGCTTCTCAAGACAAATGAATTCCTATGTTTTCCCCGCTAAACAAACGCTAAGATTTTGCTTGAAAAAAATTGATAAAATCTCGTTTCAACTCTACCTTCTTGGTGACGTCCTGCACATTCCACCTGGATTCATAACCATATTATGTTTATGTGGAATTCCTATGTTTTCCCCGCTAAACAAACGCTGAATTTGCTTGAAAAAAATTGATAAAAAATCTCGTTCAACTCTACCTTCTTGTTGTCTGCACATTCCCACCTGGATTCTGCACTCATGTATCATTTTATTTATGTTTATTACACTCACTTAAGGCAAATGCGTGATAATACAACGAAGATATGGAGAGAAGACAACGTTATATCAACTAAACCAGGGAAAAAGGCAAAAACCAACCAAATAAAAAAACTGGAGCAAAAAATTCTGATACCCTATACACCCTACCGGTCAAATGAACAAAGATCTATCTCAAGAAAGAAGCAACAAATGAAAAAGTTAAGTCTCGTAGCTCAGAATTATTTGGGATACTAGTCGCCTAAACTGGCCCAAGGAAGTAGCGCCGGTGACTCTTCTAGCGATTTTCAGGTATGCGCTACCCGCCCTATGTGGAAAAGATCCTAACCCTAACACTGGTAATTGGACGACTGAGGAATATTTTCATTTTTCACCCTCTGGTTTTCGACGTGACCAGTTTGAAATAGGTGTGCAAGCCTGAAAATACCGCTGTTTTCCAGAAGTTTGTGAACCATGCAAAGGTCAAATACTCTGCGCCGAGAATTCAGCGTTGGTAACCCGAGATATTTGTTCCTTATGTGGGACCTGGGTATTTTGGAATTCAGAAACCACCGATTCGAATCATCAGCTTGCGAGTGAAACTATTCTGGACTTTTTCGAGCGCGTCAGTATCCTTTTCTTGTGCGGACAGAAAACTGCTGTTCCAGATTCCACAATGGGTCGTATATAAGTCTTGTATGCTCGAAGCAGAACCTGTTTATTTTTAGTGGAGATTCCCTTATAAATCTGAAAAATTCGCCTGTGAGCCGACTGACATTTGATTTTGACATGCTCAGAAAAATCCAACTTCCTATCGTAGTTAAAACCAAGATCTCGAACCGCGTCTACCGCTGTGAGCGCGACACCAGCACATGTATAAGAATGGGTCGTAGGCGCCGGACTTCGATGAACCTGCATAAACACAGTTTTCTGCGGAGCGGTAGCTGCCATTCCTTCGCCCAGTCAACCATCAGGTTAATCGCTTCCTGCAGCACTTGGGTGTCTAACGGCTCAGAAATGACTTTGTAGAGCTTTATATCATCCGCCTAAAATTTCACAGAAGCATTTTATCTGGAAAAATGCTGGGAATGTCCGCTGTGAAAATGCTAAACAATATTGGTGATAATACACCCCCTTGTGGCACTCCGCTTTCTATGTTTTCACCTCGGAATAACAATCCCCGACTCTCACTTGAAACGTTCTACCAGATAAGAAATTGCAAGCCAGTCTGTCAAAATCGGATGAAATCCAGATCCCGTAGTTTTGATAGCAGTTTCAAGTGCGAGACACGATCAAATGCTCTTTGCAAAGTCAAAATAAATGACATCGCAACAGCATTTCTTGTCAAGGGCCTCGGTCCAATCATTTATGCATTCCAAAAGGTTCGTTTCTACCGATCTTCCAGGTACAAAACCATGTTGGCTCCTGGGAATGATGTTGTTCGAAAACAGATGTAGGACAATGTGCTCTTTTAGGACCTTCTCAAACAGCAGAAGAGTGAGGTTATGCTAACTGGTCTATAACTTCCTGGATCAGCAGCAGGTTCCTTTTTTTCAGAATTGGTGTAACAACGAGTGTTTCAAGCGGGCTGGAACCTCACTATACATAAGAGACTGGTTGTATATAGGCCAAGGGACCACAAATAGCAGGTGCGATTTTCTGGATGAAAAATAGAGGAACGAAATCCCGGGGTGACCGAGGAAGATCTAGACCACCTCTTCAGCAGCTCCTGTAATTTTCATGGAGTGAAACCACGGAAATCTGCCATAGGCTGAATCCCTGCGAAAGATGAAGACGGGCAACACCCGTCATCGGCTTGGAATTGATTCAGGAAATGGCCCGCTAACATGTTGGCCTCATCCAATGCCGAAGTAGCAAGAAGGTCACCCTTTTTGAGAGTACCAATACTAATCTTTTCCTGTAACTTGGAATTTAGATACCGATAGAAATTCTTATCTCCCGACTATATTTTTCTTCTCCAGGTAACTATTATATTTTCCCAGCTGAGAATGGAACTTTTTTGCGATTTCTTTATATGCTTCCCAGTTACCAGTACGCCTAGCCTCATAAAAGAGACATTCACGATGTTCCGACATTTTTTGCAAGTGAGCAGGAAGGCGGATAGACTTAATGGAGGACACAAGCTTCCACGGCACATGCAAATCAATAGCTGCATGGATAACCGACAAGAAAATTTCGTATTTCTCATTTACGCTACTGGCCGATTCAAGCAGACTTACCCAATGAATTTGGCTTAGGTGTCCGCAAACAGCTGCATAGTCACAATTCCCATATACCCTGCGATAGACCGGCGTACTACCTGTTTCACAACATTGGATATCAAATGATATGCTATTATGATCACTTAACCCCACCGGAGGTAGAATTGCAAGATTTTTTCAGCAAGGTTTCATGGCTGAGAACACTAAATCCAAAACATTTTGACCTCTAGTAGGTTCATGAACAAATTGGAACAGATTATAACAGTAAACTAACTCCTCTAAACAAGATAGATTTGATGCCACCATATCACCTTCGTTCCTCCGAGCGAAGTCCGGCAAATGAAATCTCCTACAATGATCGTGTGAAGTTCGCACGCAACTAAATCGCTCAAGACCTTTACTAACATTTCCGTTTTTGCAGAATCACACGACGGGGCCCTATATACAACAATGACCCTAAAGCTCGAGTTTTCATGGTAAAGATCAACACAGAGTACCTCATAAGCATTTTCCACGCACTCCGAGAAAACCACAGATGTTGAAAGTCTACGATGCACTAATAACATTACCCCGCCACCAGACTTTCTTACACGATCGCACCTCTTGGTTTCATAATCTAGAGAGAAATTACTCAATAAGGACGAAACCAAGTGACTAGATTTGAGCCAGGTCTCGGTAAAGGCATAAATGTCGTAATTATAAGAGAGAAGCAGGTCGATATGTTCCTTGTTTTTTGAGACAGATCTTACATTCGCATAGAAAAATTTCAAAGAACTACAATGATACCTGAGAGGATGAATCAGTTTCCCTGAACGGGTGTCGGCGTTGACTCATCATGGTGTGACGAGGGGGTCGTAGAGGAGGCTGCTCCGACGGTAGCATTGACCGGTTCAGTCCCACCCCTCGAAGGCGAAACTGGCCCGACATTCCCACCAGGACCACCCCCCACACGTCTCCGATATTCCTCCCTTCTTTTGATGCGTTCTTCCTTCGTCAGGGACTCCCTGAGATAGAGTCCCTTTACGGGGAAAAACCTTAGACGGGAGGGATTCCTCAACGCCTGTCTCTGATAAGCTGAACACGGCATAACAATTTTCAGAAGACGATTTTTGCCCAGTTTTCAACAATTGAGTTTCTGAAGCACCTTATCTCGACTATTTTGAGCATACCACATTCTACTGTTTCAAGACATTGATTAAAAGTATATCTGGCAATGAAAAACGCCATCTTCACACAGTAAGACGGCCGGAACCAATACTCATGTATTAATGTCGATTAGCAATATCCATCGACCAAATCTCAGAAGCTTCCAGAAACCAAACAAATTTCAATTATAGGGGAGAAATACGGTTCAACGAAACGAGATCATTTAATGGATGAACAATCAGAATTCATCTTTGGAGACGATAATCATGGAAAAAGCCGAGCTGAGAGTACCAATACCATTAGCTAGGGCAAATCGTAGTCTACTTCTAGATCATCCAAACTCATAGTGACTCCTCCTTCGCATATTCAGCCTCTTCGGCTAGACTTTTAGCCGTTTTCCTCGTCTTTTTGGCCTTCATGGCCTTTTTCGTCTTCTTGCCCGATTTTTTCGACGGAGAGTGCAGCTTCTCCTCCGTATTCGCGAAGCTGTGCTTCTGTGGCTACAATAGAAGCTGTTAGTTTTCTGATCTCCCACCTTTTTTCTAAGAGTAAAGGAGGATAAAGCCAAGCATCAAAAACAAATTTGAAAAACCAAAAGTTTCGGGTTGCTTTGCGACGTTCCGCTGGTCCCAATGCATCTCAAGCCTCTTGCATGCCTTTTTTCTCGAGCAAGGTGAAATAACTTCGACCGTCATAGTATTAATTTCCAGGCTATCGCGCGACCGTCTTGTTATCCCTAATGAGTTTATCGGTACGCTCACACGTGAGGATTGAGGAATTTTGGCGTAAATCAATACGCTGGCTTTAAGAGAAAAAGATGGTCGTGAGCCGTACGAGTAAACATTCGGAGAACTATGAGCAAATAATAACTGGCGGCAAATTTAGGTGCATGGTCTTCTAACTCGTGTATTTTGAAACAGTTCAACTGGAAGGAGAACTTCTTTGATTCTCGAAAATGTGTCGACATCATCGAATTTATTCCGACTGTTCGGGTCTATCGAATAATCGAGTCTGCGACTAAGTCGATTTTTGAAAATTTCGAATAATCGAGTATTCGACTAATTCGGTTTTTCAAACTTTCGAATAATCGAGTAGTCGAATGACTCGATGTCGACTGTTTCAGTCGATGCTACCAAGACTCGATGACTCGACCTCGACATAAGTATACCATGTACCCATCCGACGGTAATGTATTCCGATTACGAAAGGGACGGGCAGAGGGGGATGATCGGAGCGCATGAGCGGGACGAACGGGGGGAGAAGCGAAGCTGAAGCGCGCAATGGAAGAGTCACCGAGTTTTCCCCGCCTCTCCTGCGCTTGAGCAATTCTCTACGATCATCCACTGACGGCTCATTTGGCCTGTTTTCAGTTTTTTTCGCTTTGAAATTATTCGAAAATTATTCGAATATATTCGAGTCGATTTCATTCGAAACTATTCAAAATTCGGACCTCGAAAAAAAGGGGCTATCTGAATATATTCAAAATCGGACGTTAAAAAGGGAGTCATTCGAATTCGATATTCGGTCTTTTCTTCCAGGGCACAACTTTAAGTACACTGGTGTCAAATCCTTTGTTTCTAGAGGGAAGCGAGTCTCTCGAGGGAAGTAGATATATGACGCATTTTTCAGGCGCAGGGAGTCTGATGGCAGCTGCGTCCTCGGTTCAAAGGCTTTACTAAAGTTTGCGGTGCTTGAACCTCTATCTGGAGGTCCTCCTCTCACCCGGTGAAAGCCCCCAATAGAGGTTGGGAGGATCGTCGCGCCGCGTGTCGGGGTGCCGGCCGCATCGTGTGTCGCTGTGTGCCGGCCGCGTCGCGTGTCGGCGTGCAGGCGGTGTCCCGGTTTAGCGTGCAGGCTAACTGTGTGGGCGCAGTGTTGAATTCCTGAGTGATGAGGTTCCCTAATTTGGATATGTGACCGTGACTGCCCACATTTTTTGAGAATTTTCTATGGGAGGATACGAAAGGTAAGAATTTGAAAACCTGAATATACCCGGAAAGCCCGAGTTTCAAAGAAGTCGAGTTGCCGATATTTGAAATGTCGTATCGGCATGGATCCTAGTAAGACGTTCTGTTCCCTAGTAAACGTTGGCGCAAGCTCGGTGCCATATGCTAATACATAGGTGCACCCAAGTTCGTGCCAACCTTCAATCAGGAACGCATGGTAAATAGAATTTCATTATTCCGAGACCCACAATGCAGATTTTTCTGAACTTAGGCAATGTAGGAGCCCTTACTAACTTTGTGAAAGCGCTAGGAGCCCGCCAAATTGTCCGCTCTAGCACAATGTGATTTTACTCCATTTGCCAAAAAGATGAAAATGCGGCTAGTGGTAGCTAGCAAAAACATTTTGGCGCGATTTAGTTAAGTTGGCCGTATTCATGAAACAAAGGTAGCTCTCCTGGAAGGTCCAATGTTCGCCCAACGGGATACACTGGCTGTTTATAGGAACCCTTCCGGGAGGCTCCCGTGTAGTTTCATGGATATGGCCACAGAACTTCTCAGGGTGATTGTGAACTGGCGCCCTGAAAGGATGGTCGCGTGAATGATTCCACAATATCTCAACCTGCGCCCCTTTTATTGGAACACAATCGAACCGCAAAGTACACTACCAGGGCAGCTGATGAGCTTCAAATCTCTACTGCCCTAATCGGAGTTAACTTTTGGTCTGCAGCTGCAAACAACCGTAGTTGCAGCGAGCAGCTCGGATATACTAGAGCTGGGTCTACGGGGTCACGGCACTATCATTTAGGTCCCAGCAGTGATTGTTTTGTAAGCTGCGTAAAGCTGCAACAGACCGTAATCTGCAAATGCGGAGCGCTATTTCACTCCTGTAATCGGACACTGCGGGAAGCGGGCTGGACGTAATTCTTGTGAGAGACCGGGGTATTGCATTCAATTTTTGAAGAGCTTGACAAACTGCCGTGTCTGGTGTCTGAATAGGCCTATCGTACACCGGTGGGTCAATCTGTCGTGAACCAACTTCTAAGAAAAAATTTTAAAAGTTTTCAAACATTAAAGGGTAGGGAATATGAGACACCGGGACGGAGTAAACGAATTGATTCATTATTATGTGGGTATAAGGCAGTAGATGAGCAGTACTTGAGGGTGGTGCAGAAGCACTGCGGGCACCGGTTACACCACAGACCAGTGCGTTCCTTATTGTGACTCTGGCGCAAACTCGGTGCACGTAAGTTATGTATAACATAGGCACATCGGCTTTGCTCCAAGAAACACAATAAGGAAAACAAAATATCAAAGGGATCTGTTGTCGACTATACGCCGCTTGGGGTCTAGGGTGCAGCACAAACTTCAGGGCTTCAGTTTCTTGGGCAGTAAAAAATTTTTGACCGGATTTTTTGGCCCAGGTTTTCCTCAACATGTTTAGGTAGCTCAACTCTTTGGGTTGATTAACACTGCGTCAATATAGGCGCTTAAAGTCACAGGTCCAAGCTTCAGGGGCCAAATCTAAGATTTCCACATAATATATGAAGCAGACCCACCCAGTGCAGAGTAACACCTGCCAAGGGAGAGCTCTTGATCTCCACAGAATAAGGAGATATAGGAGGAAGCCAATCTGGGGCGCCTGCACACCAGGAAGCCACTTTGCCACGCCCCTTTACGATCTTTCGAGCTGAGCAGTGGCGAGATGAGTGATGATTTCCGATCAATAGCACCGTTCTTTCCCTCGGCATTCTCAGCCTCCCTCTTCATTCAGGTCGGCCCGCATCCATAGGTTGCAAATGACGGAAGTTAGCAAGCCTCGGACAATCCCTGTCCACCACAAGCTTCCGCAGCCTCAATATTTGAGGGGCCAAGCAACTCCGCTCCCAGGGGGCCTTATACGACCAGAAAGACATCATTGGAATCCAGCGTGAGACCATTTTCAAGATAAGAAGGGAAACAGAAAATCGATTTTGAGGTTGACTGTGTCTTTAAGAATTGGTCCCCGACCCGGAGGGATCAAAAGGCGAGTAAGGGGTCTCAAATTACGGGTACATCGCTGATAACCGGCGGGTAGATCGCTGATAACTGGCGGGTGGATCGATGATAACTCGCAGGGCGGATCAGTTGGTTACTGGCGGCGGATCGCCGGCTGCCGGCGGCGCGGATCGCTGCCGGTTACTGGGCGGGCGGATCGCTGGCTAATATGCGATTCGGCTACCATGCGGATCGCTATTACTGGCGGTGGATCGCTGCTGGCTACTGCCGGGCAGATCGCTGGCTACCGGCGGGCGGACCGCTGGCTACTGGCGGGAGGACCGCGGGCTACTGGGGGGCGAATCGCTAGCTACTGGCGGGCGGATCGCTGGCTACAGGCGAGCGGATGGCGGGGGATGTCGATCCGCCCGCCAGAAGCCAGCGATCCGCCCGCATCTACTGTCTGAGAAGCTGAGTTAGCTTTTAAAGTTAAAATTTGCAATTTATTACTTGAAGGGATCGTTTGAGCCAAGCCATACTTGCAAAATTGACGGTAGTAGTTTTTGGCTTATGACCCAAACATGTTAGATGTAGCTGCTCATGCCAAATACCCTACGCTAGTTCCAGAGCTGTAACCGAATTGTCATCTAGATCTGCTAGTGTGCTCCCTTTTCCTGAGGGCGCAGGGGCGAGAGGCATGCGCCGAGGAGAAGATGCGCGCGACGGCGGAGGAAAAACGCCCAGCAACGCATGCTCCACTTGTGACTTGCCCCCTTAGACCGGGGACGCATTGCTAGATGCTAAATAATTTCTGTGTTTTTTAATTTTGGGCCTTCTACTCCGTTTTGAGTTAATCATCTAGCTTCCTGGCAAAAAGTAACGATTTGGTAATGATAAAAAGGTTCTGGGAAAGTATCTTGAAATATCTTAAAATGAGTTGGCGTAAAAATTCTGAATCTGGGAATATAGAAAAGCTAGGAAATGAAGTAGAAATATCCAAAAATGCGATTTGGTGGTCGATCATTTCCACAAGCTTCTCCGTTAAACTTATCAAAACGAAATCAAGCACGATATGGAGTGGTGGAGTTCGTCTACGCTTGACCTTGCTGATTCCCTTATTACAGCTTTCAAAATGGCTTAATCGTTTCCGTTGCGCGCTTGATTTCGTTGTTTTCGACTTGATCTTTATGCGCCAGGCGGTTGACGCCGCCCAGCGCCGCTGGCGAACCGGCTTCGCCGGTTCGGTATGTCCAGCCTTCGCCAAATCCCACTTCCTGAAAGCCCGTTCAGATTTAATAGAAAAGTAACGAATCTGTTAATGGAAAACGATACTGCTTGTGGTAAACACTACAAGATAAGAATGTTTTTTATTTAAAAAACATCTCGGCCTTCTGAAGATTAGCTTTCACGACCTTCCGCCGATCTCCTCCGCTTTCGTTCGGCCTCCCATTATTAAGTATGTGTAGAATTCTTTTTGACTTCGCCAAACGGTGGACCGGGCTTCCTCCTGGTCTCCCCTTACTAAGCATGTGTAGCACTGGTTCTGGCTTCGCCTTAGCTATGAGCTGGCTTCACCCGGCCTGCTTCCATTACCTATGTGTAGCATTCATTCGCCATGAACAAACGATAAGCTGGCTTCTCCCGGCTCTCCCTCCATCAATCTATGAGTAGCATTCATTTGTCTTCGCCGAACGGTAGACCGGCTTCCTACGGCTTCCCTGTACTAAGTTATGTGTAGCATTCGTTGACTTGACCAAATGATGGGCTGGCTTCTTCCGGTCTCCTCCATCAAACTTAGGCATACCGTCCTGTGAGAGGACTCCAGCAAAGCTATGGCGATCCCTCTCCCCACTGATGGACCAAAAGTATTTACTGGTCACCTCCCCAGGCTTTCAGTTCTAGGCTAACATTTTAAGGATCAATGTGTGGAACATCTGGGATGAATGGGAACGCATCTAATGGGAATTCACACAACAGCTTTTTACCCTGATCTCCATTAACTATGTGTATCATTCTGTGTGGCTTCGTCAAACGATAGTCGGGAAAGAACTCAATGGGCAACATTTAGGGTGATCCCAACCTGATCCCAAACAGGCTCTAACACGCAAAAGTCCTGGCGGTTCCACCACCGTCCGTAAAACGAAAGAGTTCGAAGAGCCTTCGATACGCATCATCCAGTTTGTTTTGTGAAGTCTCTGAAACGATCTCATAACGATGAAGCTAAAAAGAACGTAAAATGCTACAGCTGTGATGGTCCAACCACGATCCATAACGGCAAAAAGTTTAAAGAACCCGGATACGCAACAGCTACTGGTTGGTCTCACCACGATTCGTAACAAATAAGCTAAAAGAATTCAATATTGGAAAGGCAAGGGGTGGTTCCACCACGATAAGCATAACGGTGAAAGTTCAGAGGACTCAATATGCAACAGGTACGGTGGTCCCTCCTCAATCCATAACTATGGAAAGTTTAAAAGAACCCAATATGAAACAGGTGGGGTGGTCTCACCACGATCAAAAGCGGCATGAAAGGAGCAAAAATGCATCGAGTAGGAGTAGTCCCCCACCACTTGATCCTATAAATAGGTAAATCTGGGGCAAAAGAATCCAGTACGCAACAGCTGGCCGGCGGTCCCAGCCACGATCGCAATGCTGTGCTCGCCCTAAATCCCACTCACCTCCTGCCATTTTCTCGGTGTACTGAAATAATAACGTGCTCTAAGTGATGGTGTTGAAGAATTTCTGGGAAATTTGAAAACCCGGTCAAATAGACGTCGGTCGTACATGCCAGACACTCGGTCAGACGCGCATCACCATATTGCCAGCCGATTATTATATGTAAGGATACACCTTCCGGTGTGAAGTACGCACACCTCTTCAAACTCCAAATAATCTTTCCTCAAAGATCTTTCGCTTCATCCTTAACTCCTCATACACCTCTTCAAAAAATAGGATGTGCGTTTCCTTCCAAGCTCAAAAACCTTACCTCTTCCGCACGTGTTGTGCGGGCTCCTCCTAAACCCCTACACACCTTTTCTAATGGTATGCGCACACCCTTTGAACCACAGATATTTTCGTTGATTTTGTGCGCGCTCCTTTTGAACCCTGATACACCCTTTCACGTTAGTGTGCGCTCCTCTTAAACCTCTGTGAACGTTTTACAATGGTGTGCGTACACCCCCCTCAAAATCTAATCAATTCCAAACGTGTGGAACCTAGTGAGATCTCTTCAACAACAGTGTGCGTACACATCCCTTAAAGAAGTCTAGTCCTTTTCTCCGGCGCTGTGCGCGATCCTTATGAACTCTCTTACACCCTCCTTGCAGTGGTGTGCGCACCGTCTCCATTGCGTAATCACTGTCCTAGACGTTGAGAGCTCCTATCCGGAACCCTCAAGCTTACTTCCCAAGACACTGCAAGCGCTGTTCCCAAACTCTGTTCAGATTTTGATACAGCACATTGTGCAGCAGTATTTTTCATGAATCACCGTTTTGCTCTACAAAAACTGTACCAATGTGCGAGCTCTCTACTGCTTACGCCCCCCCTATAACTGCACTGTGCGAGCTCAAAACCTAAACCTTCTTTTCCATAACATAGTACGCGCTCCTGCTTAAATCCTACTCCGCATCCGTTACACGTTTCGGGTTCTACCACTACTTCCATCCCTTTGACGACGATTGCTTGCCCGCTCCTCTCTCAATCTCTCATCACTTCCCGGGACGACTATGCCAAAGCGCTGTTTCTAAAACCCCACACACTATCCAAAACATCTATGTGTGACTCCTTCAAGCCACTACTCACTTCTAGACTTTTCATGCACGCTCCTTTCCTACTTGCGGTCATCTCACGCACAGTGCACGCGCTAGTACTGCTTAACCCGTACGGGCAAAACTCCGCAAACCTATTCACCATCAAAATTCCTTGAGCGCACTCCTCCTATAACCCATTACTCCCTCCAGCGACACAGCGCGAACCTCCTGAGATCCCACTAACCTTCCGTGACCCTCGTTAGGCTACCTCCTGAATAATAGCTCTCTCTTCAAGTTCCGGGCTCGTTCCTCTTCAACCTCAAATCGTTTCTCGACGACAACGCGCGCTCTCTCTTCCTAAACCTAAAGTGCGCGTTCCTCATAAACCTCCATTCACTAGTACAATCCATTGTTGCGCGCTTTTCATAGTCTCCTCAATAGTTTCCCAAGACTTGTGTGCGCGCCTCCTGGAAACCCTATTTACCTTGAACCACGACGCTAGACGCGCTCCTCTTGTAGCCGCCCTTCTCCTACCCAAAGACACTGCAGCGCACTTTGTGGACCCCTATTCACCTTCCATGACGTTGTGCGCGCGCTGTTCCATAGACCACTTACTCACTTTCCACGGCACTGTGCGTGATCCAGTTCTGAACCTCTCACTCGTTTTCTACGACGTTCTCCAAATTGGCAGAACATTATCGTGTTCTACTTTACTTGACAGAAATTCACAAATTTTTGAGCGCCATTTATTCAACCGTGCATGCGTGCATACGTACAGATAGTTGCTCAGACACACATCATGGCGGTAAACATACTCTGCGAGGATAGAGATAGGACTGTGCACCGCTATGTGACACGTAGGTGGATTTATAAGGTCTATTATACTCCTCTCAAAAACTCCCTAATACGACCTACTTCAATGGAAAGCTGAAAACTCCATATGCAACAAGCTTTCTGTGTTTAAACACATCTTCACGCCCATTATAATGTATGGCGGGGATGAGGATAAGGATTTGCTGGATTCGCGTTCGCTTTCGTTAAAATACAGGTCCAGACCGCGGGCCACGCGTTCCATTACCCAATAGCGCGAACGCACGCGGTAAACCTGAAGCCCCACCTTCTGCAAAGTACCTCGAGGTGGTCCCTGAGCTCCATGGCACATATCTAGGGCCGTCACCTTAATGAGCCGCAGTGTGGTCACACCTCGATTTGTAGCCGGAAGGAAACTCAAAAAACTGAATACGCGACAGCTAGGGTGGTCCTGCCACGATCTTAATGCTGTGCGCGCTCCTTCCTAAACCTAACTCACTTTCCGCGACATTCGTCATGTATTGTTGGAACAACTAACGCGCTCTGACTGATGGAGTCAAAAATTTGCCGGGAAATTCAAACGACCGGACAGACAGACATCCGTCGGTCGGACACCGGTCAGACACACCACCACGCCGATTGTCATATGTAAGGATGAGGATAAGGATCTGAGTTCTCCGCACATGTTGCGTACGCGCCGGATTCCGAAGTCCCGCGCACTTTCCGTGTCGTTTTACGCGACGGACCCGGAGCACTGCCCACTTTCACAAAGTACTTCTTGGTTGTCTCTGGGCCTCGCACATGTGTTGTACCGCGTCGATTCCGAAGTCCCATGCACTTCTCCTGTGTCGTTTTTACGCGATGGTCCCGAAGCTCCGCCCACTTTCTACAAAGTGTTTATTGGTTGTATCTGGGCCCCGTACATGTTTGTACGCGTCAGATTCCGAAGTCCCCGCGCTCTTTTCTACCGTGTTGTTTTACGCGACGGACCCGACGCCTGGCCCACTTTCACAAAGTACTCCCTTGGTTTTCTTCTGAGCCCTCACATGTTTCACTCGTCGATTCCAAAGTCCCGCGCACTTTCCGTGTCGTTTTACGCGATGGGTCCGAAGCTCCGCTAACTTTCACAAAGTGTTTATTGGTTGTATCTGGGCCCTGCACATGTTGTACGCGTCGCTTCCTGAAGTCCCGCGCACTTTCCGTGTCGTTTCCACGCGATGGTCCCGAAGCGCCGCCCACTTTTAGAAAGTACTTCTTACTTTCGGGCTTGTCTGCCTGGGCCCCGCACATGTTTTATACGCGTCGATTCCGAAGTCCCGCGCACTTTCCGTGTCGTTTACGCGATGGCACCCGAAGCCCGCCCACTTTGTACTTACGTACTTCTTGCCATTGTCTGGGCCCCATTCCATGTTGTACGCGTCGATTTCCTTCTGAAGTCCTGCACGCACTTTCCGTGTGCCGTTTTTACGCGATGGACCTTAAGCCCCGCCTACTTTCACTTTTTATATCTGGGACCTTTTACGCGTCAGTTCAACAGTTACGATGGTCCCACCATGATCCGTTACTAACAAAGTTTAAAGTGACCCAATATGCTACGCCAAGGATGGTCCCACCACGATCGTAGTAACGATTAAAGTTTGAAGGACTTAATATGCAACAAGCCAGGGTGGTCCCACCCACGATCTTAACGATGTGCGCGCTCCTAAGCCCCACTCATATTCCGTCCCACCTTCCTCGATGTACTGAAACAATAACGTGCTCTGAGTGATAGGGTTGAAAATTCGCGGCGAAATTTGAAACCCGGTCATGACATGACGTCGGTCATACGTGCCAGACACTCGCCGGTCAGACACACCACCACGCCGATTATTATATGTAAGGATAAAAGTTTAGCGGAGAAGCTTGTGAAATGATCGACCACCAAATCGCATTTTTTTTGTTATTTCTTTTCATTTTCAAGCTTTTTTATATTTCAGGCCATTTTACACAGAATCATTTTTTAAGATATTTCAAGCATATTTTTGAAACTTTTTATCATTACCAAAATCGTTACTTTGCCAGGAAGCTAGATTTTCAGAAATTTCACATATTTTTCCCGAAGGTTCCCTTTCTAACTTCAATTTTGCTCAACGATTTTCCATTTTGGAATGATGAAACATTTAACAGACGACATTGTCTTATGAGTACAACTTTTAAAACTTATGACCCAAAACAGTAAAAATACCACTCATTGCTGCATTTTGTGCATTATGTAGAGAACTCAATACTATCGATAATTGAAGAAAATCTAGTTTGAATATTGGATCTTGCATGATGAGAAGAATTTCCCAAACATAGTGACTTCTAGAGCCATCAACAATCAAAAGATCATTGCAAGTTTTGTGAAACAGGCGAAAAATCATTATTATTGATTGGTATTTATCGATAATGTCTGATGAGTAAAATTCTCCAACCAAGAAAACCAATCCCGATCAGCAATTACCACTCCTTGCCGCATTTTGTGCAAAAGTGTGAAAATCGATAATATTGATTATCGGTCGATGACGTGGCATAAGTACTGAAATCTGACAAGTTCAGTAATTATCTCCGACGACCTGTGTTGATTGGCTGCAGATCTCACCCACACACTCCGGTCTCCACATCAGTAGCAGAAAAGAAGCAGTTTTCGTGCTCACACGGCTAATTCAGTATATAAACCTACGATTTTGAGGTACCCTTCAAAGTTAAGGTATCGAAGTTCTAAATTGAATAGGAGCGACCTGCATCCATTTCCAGCCTCCTGTCCAAAATGAGCTCCCTGGCTCAATTTTAAGTGTACCTGCCAAGATCGTGTGAACGCCGTCTGAAAAAGGAGATTAACAACACAAAACGCGCGGTCTTTCAATTGTTACTCGAAAACCAGTGAACCGTTTTAGACCATTTTTTGGGCACACATACCAACTTTTTTTGCGCTCTTTTTAATGCAATGTAGCCCTTAATTCCTACAAGTTTACTCTGAACTGAGATTTCGAGAAAGGGGTTACGCGCGTGGCCAATTCAAAACCAAATCTGGTGCGCGCTTCGCGCGCAACAGCTTAATTTCACTTCTTCTTCGTCTCCAGTTAATTTTTTCCTTTCATTTGTTTCTGATTGCCAGCCCGACACCGTACCGTCAAGCCTGCGGTGACTAATCCGGGCGGCACTGAGTTCTGGCGGTCGCGGCGCGGTTGCACAGCGTGTAAACAGATTGCCCTCCACGTGATTCAAAATTCCGTCAGCCTACGCCCCGTATTCCCTGCGGATTCGAGGTGTAGAAGTCTGAATATGCTAGGAATATGGGTAGCAAGCGCTAGCAGAATCACCTCAGTGGAGGGGCAATCTGATACAAAGGGGGCGTTCGCGCCGCAGCTGCTTCAAGCGCTCCAGCGCCGCCCGGCTTAGTCATCGCAGGCTTGACACACACCGGAGATGTGCGGAACCAGAATTTGTAATGGTCGTTAGTCGTTCAACGGGCCAAAGCCCTCTTTAGTCGTTAGTTATGGCCCAATCAAGTTGGCGTTAAAAATTTTAGTTTTGAAAATAAACGCAGTTGAGGCAGACAAAAGCCCTCATGAATAGAAAAAAAGAAGGAAGGCATCAGGATATATATGTTTTCCAAAACATTCATGGCCATTAAACACACAAAACATTCACCGTTAGAGAACCTAGTGTAAACTGCGAACCTATCTACATTCTATCAAAAAGGGGTCTCCCAAGCAAAAGAGGTTTGGTTGGCGTCAGAAACGTTCCAACAAAAAGGGAACAATAGGTAAGTACTGCCGTAGAATGAAAGGAGAGTCTACAAAAAAAGTGAACAATATTTACCTTATACTGATTTTCCTGGCCGATACTTCTTAACAGCGAAAACAGACCGTTGCGGTGTTCTACACGAAAGCACTCTGTAGTTCCAAAAATGGTCTTTGATTACGCGAGAACCGTTTGAATGAAAGTGCATGTAAACCTAACACTTACCATCAGAATAGAAGATGATGCCAAATCATAGACGGACGGTTAGCTCCAGTTGCTACGAGAAGCCAGGAAACCAAAGTGCAGCATCTAATGAGAGTATTTTCTTATAATCTCGTCAAAATTGAAGTCCATACTTGAAACCACTGAACTCTTCCTCGTGAAATACCACAACGGTTTGTTTTTGCTGATAAGAAGTATCGGCCAGGAAAATCAGTCTCAGAAAATATTGTTCACTTTGTAGACTCTCCTCATTCTACTTACCTATTGTTCCCTTTTGTTGGAACGTTTCTGACGCCAACCAAACCTCTTTTGCTTGGGAGACCCTTTTTTGATAGAATTGTTCACTTTTTATTGATATTACGAAGTAATATCCCCGGAAAATCTTCAATATTTTCTCGAATAGCATGGATTGCTATAATAATCAGTGAGCAACAAACTTGTTGCGCACGCTACAAATGAAGCGCTACTCACTTTCCACGACGTCCTGATGACGTCAGAAGATGCCTATGCACTTGGCACCACCTTGGCACGACGTCCCGATGACGTCACCAGATGCTTTATGCACTTGGCACGACCTTTGGCACGACGTCTTGATGACGTCATCAGATGCCCTATGTACTTTACATGACATCCTGATGATGTCATCAGATGCCCTATGTACTTTACATGACATCCTGATGACGTCATCAGATGCCCTATGTACTTTAGATGACATCCTGATGACGTCATCAGATGCCCTATGTACTTTAGATGACACACTGATGACGTCATCAGATGCCCTATGCACTTTAGATGACACCCTGATGACGTCATCAGATGCCCTATGTACTTTACATGACATCCTGATGACGTCATCAGCTGCCCTATGTACTTTACATGACATCCTGATGATGTCATCAGATGCCCTATGTACTTTACATGACATCCTGATGACGTCATCAGATGCCCTATGTACTTTACATGACATCCTGATGACGTCATCAGATGCCGTATGTACTTTTTACATGACACCCTGATGACGTCATCAGATGCCCTATGTACTTTACATGACATCCTGATGACGTCATCAGATGCCCTATATTACTATAGATGACACATCCCTGATGACGTCATCAGATGCCCTATGTACTTTGCGCTGACACCCTGATGACGTCATCAGATGCCCTATGTACTTTACACTGACATCCTGATGACGTCATCAGATGCCCTATGTACTTTTAGATGACATCCTGATGACGTCATCAGATGCCCTATGTACTTTCATGACACACTGATGACGTCATCAGATGCCCTATGTACTTTACATGACATCCTGATGACGTCATCAGATGCCGTATGTACTTTACATGACACCCTGATGACGTCATCAGATGCCCTATGTACTTCATGACACCCTGATGACGTCATCAGATGCCCTATGTACTTTACATGACATCCTGATGACGTCATCAGATGCCCTATGTACTTTGCATGACATCCCTGATGACGTCATCAGATGCCCTATGTACTTTGATGACACCCTGATGACGTCATCAGATGCCCTATAAACTTTAGATAACACCCTGATGACGTCATCAGATGCCCTATGCGTTTTAGATGACACCCTGATGACGTCATCAGATGCCCTATGTACTTTACATGACACCCTGATGACGTCATCAGATGCCCTATGTACTTTACATGACACCCTGATGACGTCATCAGATGCCCTATGTACTTTACATGACACCCTGATGACGTCATCAGATGCCCTATGTACTTTACATGACACCCTGATGACGTCATCAGATGCCCTATGTACTTTACATGACACCCTGATGACGTCATCAGATGCCCTATGTACTTTAGATGACACCCTGATGACGTCATCAGATGCCCTATGTACTTTACATGACATCCTGATGACGTCATCAGATGCCCTATGTACTTTACATGACACCCTGATGACGTCATCAGATGCCCTATGTACTTTACATGACATCCTGATGACGTCATCAGATGCCCTATGTACTTTACATGACACCCTGATGACGTCATCAGATGCCCTATGTACTTTACATGACACCCTGATGACGTCATCAGATGCCCTATGTACTTTACATGACACCCTGATGACGTCATCAGATGCCCTATGTACTTTAGATGACACCCTGATGACGTCATCAGATGCCCTATGTACTTTACATGACATCCTGATGACGTCATCAGATGCCCTATGTACTTTAGATGACACCCTGATGACGTCATCAGATGCCCTATGTACTTTACATGACATCCTGATGACGTCATCAGATGCCCTATGTACTTTACATGACACCCTGATGACGTTTACAGATGCCCTATGTACTTTACATGACACCCTGATGACGTCATCAGATGCCCTATGTACTTTACATGACACCCTGATGACGTCATCAGATGCCCTATGTACTTTACATGACACCCTGATGACGTCATCAGATGCCCTATGTACTTTACATGACACCCTGATGACGTCATCAGATGCCCTATGTACTTTGAATGACACCCGGATGACGTCATCAGATGCCCTATGTACTTTACATGACACCCTGATGACGTCATCAGATGCCCTATGTACTTTACATGACACCCTGATGACGTCATCAGATGCCCTATGTACTTTACATGACACCCTGATGACGTCATCAGATGCCCTATGTACTTTACATGACACCCTGATGACGTCATCAGATGCCCTATGTACTTTACATGACATCCTGATGACGTCATCAGATGCCCTATGTACTTTACATGACATCCTGATGACGTCATCAGATGCCCCTATGTACTTTTACATGACACCCCGATGACGTCATCAGCTGCCCTATGTCCTTTACATGACATCCTGATGACGTCATCACATGCCCTATGTACTTTACATGACACCCTGATGACGTCATCAGATGCCCTATGTACTTTACATGACATCCTGATGACGTCATCAGATGCCCTATGTCCTTTTTACATGACATCCTGATGACGTCATCAGATGCCCTATGTACTTTACATGACACCCTGATGACGTCATCAGATGCCCTATGTACTTTACATGACACCCTGATGACGTCATCAGATGCCCTATGTACTTTACATGACACCCTGATGACGTCATCAGATGCCCTATGTACTTTACATGACACCCTGATGACGTCATCAGATGCCCTATGTACTTTACATGACACCCTGATGACGTCATCAGATGCCCTATGTACTTTACATGACACCCTGATGACGTCATCAGATGCCCTATGTACTTTACATGACACCCTGATGACGTCATCAGATGCCCTATGTACTTTACATGACACCCTGATGACGTCATCAGATGCCCTATGTACTTTACATGACACCCTGATGACGTCATCAGATGCCCTATGTACTTTACATGACACTCCCTGATGACGTCATCAGATGCCCTATGTACTTTACATGACACCCTGATGACGTCATCAGATGCCCTATGTACTTTACATGACACCCTGATGACGTCATCAGATGCCCTATGTACTTTACATGACACCCTGATGACGTCATCAGATGCCCTATGTACTTTACATGACACCCTGATGACGTCATCAGATGCCCTATGTACTTTACATGACACCCTGATGACGTCATCAGATGCCCTATGTACTTTACATGACACCCTGATGACGTCATCAGATGCCCTATGTACTTTACATGACACCCTGATGACGTCATCAGATGCCCTATGTACTTTACATGACATCCTGATGACGTCATCAGATGCCCTATGTACTTTACATGACACCCTGATGACGTCATCAGATGCCCTATGTACTTTACATGACACCCTGATGACGTCATCAGATGCCCTATGTACTTTACATGACACCCTGATGACGTCATCAGATGCCCTATGTACTTTACATGACACCCTGATGACGTCATCAGATGCCCTATGTACTTTACATGACACCCTGATGACGTCATCAGATGCCCTATGTACTTTACATGACACCCTGATGACGTCATCAGATGCCCTATGTACTTTACATGACATCCTGATGACGTCATCAGGTACCCTATGTACTTTATATGACACCCTGATGACGTCATCAGATGCCCTATGTACTTTACATGACATCCTGATGACGTCATCAGATGCCCTATGTACTTTACATGACACCCTGATGACGTCATCAGATGCCCTATGTACTTTACATGACACCCTGATGACGTCATCAGATGCCCTATGTACTTTACATGACATCCTGATGACGTCATCAGATGCCCTATGTACTTTACATGACACCCTGATGACGTCATCAGATGCCCTATGTACTTTACATGACACCCTGATGACGTCATCAGATGCCCTATGGTTTTTACATGACACCCTGATGACGTCATCAGATGCCCTATGTACTTTACATGACACCCTGATGACGTCATCAGATGCCCTATGTACTTTAGATGACACCCTGATGACGTCATCAGATGCCCTATGTACTTTACATGACACCCTGATGACGTCATCAGATGCCCTATGTACTTTACATGACACCCTGATGACGTCATCAGATGCCCTATGTACTTTACATGACATCCTGATGACGTCATCAGATGCCCTATGTACTTTACATGACATCCCTGATGACGTCATCAGATGCCCTATGTACTTTACATGACACCGTGATGACGTCATCAGATGCCCTATGTACTTTACATGACACCCTGATGACGTCATCAGATGCCCTATGTACTTTACATGACACCCTGATGACGTCATCAGATGCCCTATGTACTTTACATGACATCCTGATGACGTCATCAGATGCCCTATGTACTTTACATGACACCCTGATGACGTCATCAGATGCCCTATGTACTTTACATGACACCCTGATGACGTCATCAGATGCCCTATGTACTTTACATGACACCCTGATGACGTCATCAGATGCCCTATGTACTTTACATGACATCCCTGATGACGTCATCAGATGCCCTATGTACTTTACATGACACCCTGATGACGTCATCAGATGCCCTATGTACTTTACATGACACCCTGATGACGTCATCAGATGCCCTATGTACTTTACATGACACTCCTGATGACGTCATCAGATGCCCTATGTACTTTACATGACACCCTGATGACGTCATCAGATGCCCTATGTACTTTTTACATGACACCCTGATGACGTCATCAGATGCCCTATGTACTTTACATGACATCCCTGATGACGTCATCAGATGCCCTATGTACTTTACATGACATCCTGATGACGTCATCAGATGCCCTATGTACTTTACATGACACCCTGATGACGTCATCAGATGCCCTATGTACTTTACATGACACCCTGATGACGTCATCAGATGCCCTATGTACTTTACATGACACCCTGATGACGTCATCAGATGCCCTATGTACTTTACATGACACCCTGATGACGTCATCAGATGCCCTATGTACTTTACATGACACCCTGATGACGTCATCAGATGCCCTATGTACTTTACATGACACCCTGATGACGTCATCAGATGCCCTATGTACTTTACATGACACCCTGATGACGTCATCAGATGCCCTATGTACTTTACATGACATCCTGATGACGTCATCAGATGCCCTATGTACTTTACATGACACCCTGATGACGTCATCAGATGCCCTATGTACTTTACATGACACCCTGATGACGTCATCAGATGCCCTATGTACTTTACATGACACCCTGATGACGTCATCAGATGCCCTATGTACTTTACATGACACCCTGATGACGTCATCAGATGCCCTATGTACTTTACATGACACCCTGATGACGTCATCAGATGCCCTATGTACTTTACATGACATCCTGATGACGTCATCAGATGCCCTATGTACTTTACATGACACCCTGATGACGTCATCAGATGCCCTATGTACTTTACATGACACCCTGATGACGTCATCAGATGCCCTATGTACTTTACATGACACCCTGATGACGTCATCAGATGCCCTATGTACTTTACATGACACCCTGATGACGTCATCAGATGCCCTATGTACTTTACATGACACCCTGATGACGTCATCAGATGCCCTATGTACTTTACATGACACCCTGATGACGTCATCAGATGCCCTATGTACTTTACATGACATCCTGATGACGTCATCAGATGCCCTATGTACTTTACATGACACCCTGATGACGTCATCAGATGCCCTATGTACTTTACATGACACCCTGATGACGTCATCAGATGCCCTATGTATTTTACATGACACCCTGATGACGTGTCATCAGATGCTCCTATGTACTTTACATGACACCCTGATGACGTCATCAGATGCCCTATGTACTTTACATGACACCCTGATGACGTCATCAGATGCCCTATGTACTTTACATGACACCCTGATGACGTCATCAGATGCTCCTATGTACTTTACATGATACCCTGATGACGTCATCAGATGCCCTATGTACTTTACATGACACCCTGATGACGTCATCAGATGCCTTATGTACTTTACATGACACCCTGATGGCGTCATCAGATGCCCTATGTACTTTATATGACACCCTGATGACGTCATCAGATGCCCTATGTACTTTACATGACACCCTGATGACGTCATCAGATGCCCTATGTACTTTACATGACACCCTGATGGCGTCATCAGATGCTCCTATGTACTTTACATGACACCCTGATGACGTCATCAGATGCCCTATGTACTTTACATGACACCCTGATGACGTCATCAGGTGCCCTATGTACTTTACATGACATCCTGATGACGTCATCAGATGCCCTATGTACTTTACATGACATCCTAATGACGTCATCAGATGCCCTATAAACTTTACATGACACCCTGATGACGTCATCAGATGCCCTATGTACTTTACATGACATCCTGATGACGTCATCAGATGCCCTATGTACTTTACATGACATCCTGATGACGTCATCAGATGCCCTATGTACTTTACATGACACCCTGATGACGTCATCAGATGCCCTATGTACTTTACATGACACCCTGATGACGTCATCAGATGCCCTATGTACTTTACATGACACCCTGATGACGTCATCAGATGCCCTATGTACTTTACATGACACCCTGATGACGTCATCAGATGCCCTATGTACTTTACATGACAATCCCTGATGACGTCATCAGATGCCCTATGTACTTTACATGACACCCTGATGACGTCATCAGATGCCCTATGTACTTTACATGACATCCTGATGACGTCATCAGGATGCCCTATGTACTTTACATGACACCCTGATGACGTCATCAGATGCCCTATGTACTTTTACATGACACCCTGATGACGTCATCAGATGCCCTATGTACTTTACATGACACCCTGATGACGTCATCAGATGCCCTATGTACTTTACATGACACCCTGATGACGTCATCAGATGCCCTATGTACTTTACATGACACCCTGATGACGTCATCAGATGC
This sequence comes from Aplectana chamaeleonis, assembly GCA_029168955.1. Lineage (NCBI taxonomy): Eukaryota > Metazoa > Nematoda > Chromadorea > Rhabditida > Cosmocercidae > Aplectana > Aplectana chamaeleonis. The sequence continues at coordinate 241,910 of JAPDOI010000249.1, read as the reverse complement.
CCTATGTACTTTACATGACACCCTGATGACGTCATCAGATGCCCTATGTACTTTACATGACACCCTGATGACGTCATCAGATGCCCTATGTACTTTACATGACATCCTGATGACGTCATCAGATGCCCTATGTACTTTACATGACACCCTGATGACGTCATCAGATGCCCTATGTACTTTACATGACACCCTGATGACGTCATCAGATGCCCTATGTACTTTACATGACACCCTGATGACGTCATCAGATGCCCTATGTACTTTACATGACATCCTGATGACGTCATCAGATGCCCTATGTACTTTACATGACATCCTAATGACGTCATCAGATGCCCTATGTACTTTACATGACACCCTGATGACGTCATCAGATGCCCTATGTACTTTACATGACACCCTGATGACGTCATCAGATGCCCTATGTACTTTACATGACATCCTGATGACGTCATCAGATGCCCTATGTACTTTACATGACATCCTGATGACGTCATCAGATGCCCTATGTACTTTACATGACACCCTGATGACGTCATCAGATGCCCTATGTACTTTACATGACACCCTGATGACGTCATCAGATGCCCTATGTACTTTACATGACACCCTGATGACGTCATCAGATGCCCTATGTACTTTACATGACACCCTGATGACGTCATCAGATGCCCTATGTACTTTACATGACACCCTGATGACGTCATCAGATGCCTCATGTACTTTACATGACACCCTGATGACGTCATCAGATGCCCTATGTACTTTACATGACATCCTGATGACGTCATCAGATGCCCTATGTACTTTACATGACACCCTGATGACGTCATCAGATGCCCTATGTACTTTACATGACACCCTGATGACGTCATCAGATGCCCTATGTACTTTACATGACACCCTGATGACGTCATCAGATGCCCTATGTACTTTACATGACACCCTGATGACGTCATCAGATGCCCTATCTACTTTACATGACACCCTGATGACGTCATCAGATGCCCTATGTACTTTACATGACACCCTGATGACGTCATCAGATGCCCTATGTACTTTACATGACACCCTGATGACATCATCAGATGCCCTATGTACTTTACATGACACCCTGATGACGTCATCAGATGCCCTATGTACTTTACATGACACCCTGATGACGTCATCAGATGCCCTATGTACTTTACATGACATCTTGATGACGTCATCAGATGCCCTATGTACTTTACATGACACCCTGATGACGTCATCAGATGCCCTATGTACTTTACATGACACCTTGATGACGTCATCAGATGCCCTATGTACTTTACATGACATCCTGATGACGTCATCAGATGCCCTATGTACTTTACATGACACCCTGATGACGTCATCAGATGCCCTATGTACTTTACATGACACCCTGATGGCGTCATCAGATGCCCTATGTACTTTACATGACACCCTGATGACGTCATCAGATGCCCTATGTACTTTACATGACACCTTGATGACGTCATCAGATGCCCTATGTACTTTACATGACATCCTGATGACGTCATCAGATGCCCTATGTACTTTACATGACACCCTTTAGACGTCATCAGATGCCCTATGTACTTTACATGACACCTTGATGACGTCATCAGATGCCCTATGTACTTTACATGACATCCTGATGACGTCATCAGATGCCCTATGTACTTTACATGACACCCTGATGACGTCATCAGATGCCCTATGTACTTTACATGACACCCTGATGGCGTCATCAGATGCCCTATGTACTTTACATGACACCCTGATCACGTCATCAGATGCCCAATGTACTTTACATGACATCCTGATGACGTCATCAGATGCCCTATGTACTTTACATGACACCCTGATGACGTCATCAGATGCCCTATGTACTTTACATGACACCCTGATGACGTCATCAGATGCCCTATGTACTTTACATGACACCCTGATGACGTCATCAGGTGCCCTATGTACTTTACATGACATCCTGATGACGTCATCAGATGCCCTATGTACTTTACATGACATCCTAATGACGTCATCAGATGCCCTATGTACTTTACATGACACCCTGATGACGTCATCAGATGCCCTATGTACTTTACATGACACCCTGATGACGTCATCAGATGCCCTATGTACTTTACATGACACCCTGATGACGTCATCAGATGCCCTATGTACTTTACATGACACCCTGATGACGTCATCAGATGCCCTATGTACTTTACATGACACCCTGATGACGTCATCAGATGCCCTATGTACTTTTAATGACACCCTGATGACGTCATCAGATGCCCTATGTACTTTACATGACACCCTGATGACGTCATCAGATGCCCTATGTACTTTACATGACACCCTGATGACGTCATCAGATGCCCTATGTACTTTACATGACACCCTGATGACGTCATCAGATGCCCTATGTACTTTACATGACATCTTGATGACGTCATCAGATGCCCTATGTACTTTACATGACACCCTTATGACGTCATCAGATGCCCTATGTACTTTACATGACACCTTGATGACGTCATCAGATGCCCTATGTACTTTACATGACATCCTGATGACGTCATCAGATGCCCTATGTACTTTACATGACACCCTGATGACGTCATCAGATGCCCTATGTACTTTACATGACACCCTGATGGCGTCATCAGATGCCCTATGTACTTTACATGACACCCTGATGACGTCATCAGATGCCCTATGTACTTTACATGACACCCTGATGACGTCATCAGATGCCCTATGTACTTTACATGACACCCTGATGACGTCATCAGATGCCCTATGTACTTTACATGACACCCTGATGACGTCATCAGATGCCCTATGTACTTTACATGACACCCTGATGACGTCATCAGATGCCCTATGTACTTTACATGACACCCTGATGACGTCATCAGATGCCCTATGTACTTTACATGACATCCTGATGACGTCATCAGATGCCCTATGTACTTTACATGACACCCTGATGACGTCATCAGATGCCCTATGTACTTTACATGACATCCTGATGACGTCATCAGATGCCCTATGTACTTTACATGACACCCTGATGACGTCATCAGATGCCCTATGTACTTTACATGACACCCTGATGACGTCATCAGATGCCCTATGTACTTTACATGACACCCTGATGACGTCATCAGGTGCCCTATGTACTTTACATGACATCCTGATGACGTCATCAGATGCCCTATGTACTTTACATGACACCCTGATGACGTCATCAGATGCCCTATGTACTTTACATGACACCCTGATGACGTCATCAGATGCCCTATGTTTTTACACGACATCCCGATGACGTCATCAGATGCCCTATGTACTTTACATGACATCCTGATGACGTCATCAGATGCCCTATGTACTTTACATGACATCCTGATGACGTCATCAGATGCCCTATGTACTTTACATGACACCCTGATGACGTCATCAGATGCCCTATGTACTTTACATGACACCCTGATGACGTCATCAGATGCCCTATGTACTTTACATGACACCCTGATGACGTCATCAGATGCCCTATGTACTTTACATGACACCCGGATGACGTCATCAGATGCCCTATGTACTTTACATGACACCCTGATGACGTCATCAGATGCCCTATGTACTTTACATGACACCCTGATGACGTCATCAGATGCCCTATGTACTTTACATGACATCCTGATGACGCCATCAGATGCCCTATGTACTTTACATGACACCCTGATGACGTCATCAGATGCCCTATGTACTTTACATGACACCCTGATGACGTCATCAGATGCCCTATGTACTTTACATGACACCCTGATGACGTCATCAGATGCCCTATGTACTTTACATGACACCCTGATGACGTCATCAGATGCCCTATGTACTTTACATGACACCCTGATGACGTCATCAGATGCCCTATGTACTTTACATGACACCCTGATGACGTCATCAGATGCCCTATGTACTTTACATGACACCCTGATGACGTCATCAGATGCCCTATGTACTTTACATGACACCCTGATGACGTCATCAGATGCCCTATGTACTTTACATGACACCCTGATGACGTCATCAGATGCCCTATGTACTTTACATGACATCTTGATGACGTCATCAGATGCCCTATGTACTTTACATGACACCCTTATGACGTCATCAGATGCCCTATGTACTTTACATGACACCTTGATGACGTCATCAGATGCCCTATGTACTTTACATGACATCCTGATGACGTCATCAGATGCCCTATGTACTTTACATGACACCCTGATGACGTCATCAGATGCCCTATGTACTTTACATGACACCCTGATGGCGTCATCAGATGCCCTATGTACTTTACATGACACCCTGATGACGTCATCAGATGCCCTATGTACTTTACATGACACCCTGATGACGTCATCAGATGCCCTATGTACTTTACATGACACCCTTATGACGTCATCAGATGACCTATGTACTTTACATGACACCCTTATGACGTCATCAGATGCCCTATGTACTTTACATGACACCTTGATGACGTCATCAGATGCCCTATGTACTTTACATGACATCCTGATGACGTCATCAGATGCCCTATGTACTTTACATGACACCCTGATGACGTCATCAGATGCCCTATGTACTTTACATGACACCCTGATGGCGTCATCAGATGCCCTATGTACTTTACATGACACCCTGATGACGTCATCAGATGCCCAATGTACTTTACATGACATCCTGATGACGTCATCAGATGCCCTATGTACTTTACATGACACCCTGATGACGTCATCAGATGCCCTATGTACTTTTACATGACACCCTGATGACGTCATCAGATGCCCTATGTACTTTACATGACACCCTGATGACGTCATCAGGTGCCCTATGTACTTTACATGACATCCTGATGACGTCATCAGATGCCCTATGTACTTTACATGACATCCTAATGACGTCATCAGATGCCCTATGTACTTTACATGACACCCTGATGACGTCATCAGATGCCCTATGTACTTTACATGACACCCTGATGACGTCATCAGATGCCCTATGTACTTTACATGACACCCTGATGACGTCATCAGATGCCCTATGTACTTTACATGACATCCTGATGACGTCATCAGATGCCCTATGTACTTTACATGACATCCTGATGACGTAATCAGATGCCCTATGTACTTTACATGACACCCTGATGACGTCATCAGATGCCCTATGTACTTTACATGACACCCTGATGACGTCATCAGATGCCCTATGTACTTTAGCGACACCCTGATGACGTCATCAGATGCCCTATGTACTTTACATGACACCCTGATGACGTCATCAGATGCCCTATGTACTTTACATGACACCCTGATGACGTCATCAGATGCCCTATGTACTTTACATGACACCCTGATGACGTCATCAGATGCCCTATGTACTTTACATGACACCCTGATGACGTCATCACATTCCCCATGCACTTTGATGACACCCTGATGACGTCATCAGATGCCCTATGTACTTTACATGACACCCTGATGACGTCATCAGATGCCCTATGTACTTTACATGACACCCTTATGACGTCATCAGATGCCCTATGTACTTTACATGACACCTTGATGACGTCATCAGATGCGCTATGTAATTTACATGACATCCTGATGACGTCATCAGATGCCCTATGTACTTTACATGACACCCTGATGACGTCATCAGATGCCCTATGTACTTTACATGACACCCTGATGGCGTCATCAGATGCCGTATGTACTTTACATGACACCCTGATGACGTCATCAGATGCCCTATGTACTTTACATGACACCCTGATGACGTCATCAGATGCCCTATGTACTTTACATGACACCCTTATGACGTCATCAGATGCCCTATGTACTTTACATGACACCTTGATGACGTCATCAGATGCCCTATGTACTTTACATGACATCCTGATGACGTCATCAGATGCCCTATGTACTTTACATGACACCCTGATGACGTCATCAGATGCCCTATGTACTTTACATGACACCCTGATGGCGTCATCAGATGCCCTATGTACTTTACATGACACCCTGATGGCGTCATCAGATGCCCTATGTACTTTACATGACACCCTGATGACGTCATCAGATGCCCAATGTACTTTACATGACATCCTGATGACGTCATCAGATGCCCTATGTACTTTACATGACACCCTGATGACGTCATCAGATGCCCTATGTACTTTACATGACACCCTGATGACGTCATCAGATGCCCTATGTACTTTACATGACACCCTGATGACGTCATCAGATGCCCTATGGACTTTACATGACACCCTGATGACGTCATCAGATGCCCTATGTACTTTACATGACATCCTGATGACGTCATCAGATGCCCTATGTACTTTACATGACACCCTGATGACGTCATCAGATGCCCTATGTACTTTACATGACACCCTGACGACGTCATCAGATGCCCTATGTACTTTACGTGACACCCTTATGACGTCATCAGATGCCCTATGTACTTTACATGACACCCTGATGGCGTCATCAGATGCCCTATGTACTTTACATGACACCCTGATGACGTCATCAGATGCCCAATGTACTTTACATGACACCCTGATGACGTCATCAGATGCCCTATGGACTTTACATGACACCCTGATGACGTCATCAGATGCCCTATGTACTTTACATGACACCCTGATGACGTCATCAGATGCCCTATGGACTTTACATGACACCCTGATGACGTCATCAGATGCCCTATGTACTTTACATGACACCCTGATGACGTCATCAGATGCCCTATGTACTTTACATGACACCCTGATGACGTCATCAGATGCCCTATGTACTTTACATGACACCCTGATGACGTCATCAGATGCCCTATGTACTTTACATGACACTCCTGATGACGTCATCAGATGCCCTATGTACTTTACGTGACACCCTTATGACGTCATCAGATGCCCTATGTACTTTACATGACATCTTGATGACGTCATCAGATGCCCTATGTGCTTTACATGACACCCTTATGACGTCATCAGATGCCCTATGTACTTTACGTGACACCCTTATGACGTCATCAGATGCCCTATGTACTTTACATGACATCTTGATGACGTCATCAGATGCCCTATGTACTTTACATGACACCCTGATGACGTCATCAGATGCCCTATGTACTTTACGTGACACCCTTATGACGTCATCAGATGCCCTATGTACTTTACATGACACCCTGATGACGTCATCAGATGCCCTATGTACTTTACATGACACCCTGATGACGTCATCAGATGCCCTATGTACTTTACATGACATCTTGATGACGTCATCAGATGCCCTATGTACTTTACATGACACCCTGATGACGTCATCAGATGCCCTATGTACTGATAGCCTGCGACCACTGGCAGTGGCTAGTGGCAGGAACGAGGAACGAGGGACGAGGAACGAGGAACAGGACACGAGGGACGCGTTACAAGAAAAAACGCGAATTTTAGCTAAGCTTCCGCCGATCTAACTTTGTTAATTTTCAATCGATTTGGCTCAAATTTTGTCAGCGGGTGTCTTCTACACTCTCTCACTTATATCCAGAAGGAAATCTCTAGAAAATTTGTTTTACAGGTTTTATTAACTACTTTACCAAAATCTAAGTGATCACAAGTGCCAGGCAAAACCAAACCTCTCCAGCCGCTTCGCGGCTGGAGCGATTCACTTAATGAATGGACCTCACACGTGGTTGAGGGAAAAGAGGTTGATGTCATCTATGTTGACCTCTGGTCGAAGCTTGCCCTAGTTGGCATTCCTCCTAGAATTATCGCATGGATAAGAGCCTTTTTAAAGGCAGGGTTCTCGATAAAATCGGTCGTTGTGCTATCCACATGGAACGGTAGATCTGGTCATCACAAAAGTGAAATCAAGTAAAAAATCGGAGAAAAAACACTTCGGGACAGGTTATTGCTTGGTGTCCTCCCGCCCCCAATTATCGGGATTCGTGTAAAAGCTCGTTTTGTCAACTTTTCTTTTGCTCCTAAAGTAATTTCCGAAGATTTCTGGAGACTACTGATTACTTTAGCAGCAAAATAAAAGGCGGGTAAGCAAGTATTCACGAAAATATCGTTAATTAGGGGGCCGGCCGACACCTGTAATTAGTCGTTGTACGTTGTTTTTGAGCGTTTTTCCCGCGAATTTCCGGGTTTTTTCACTTATTTTTACTTTTGTGATGGCCAAATCTATATTTTTATGAAGAGAGCTCAAAAGTCGTTTTTATCGCGAACCCTGCCTTTAAGCAATAGATCGTTTGTTGTTCCAGTCAATTCAACTTTTTCTGATCTCAAACCCATTTGCGGTGGCGTACCAGAGGGAGGAGTTCTGTCTCCAATTTTATTTACTATATTTACTTATGAGCTGCCACGAACAGTTACGTTTGGTAAGGTTGAATGTTCTGCTTTTGCTGATGATTTTAAAATTTTCTCTCCGATCCAGACGGAAAATGACGAGGAGGACCTGCAAATGGCGTTGGATAGGGTTGTAAGCTGGTCTAGAGACTGGAGTACGCTGCTCTCAAGGGGAAAAAAACTAATGTCTTGCGCATTGGAAGCGATAGTTCAGCAGCTGTTTATACCATTGGTGGTCAGCAACTCGAGGTTGTCGATGAGATAATGGATTTGGGTTTCCTGGTGCGCAGCGATCTCACCTTCGATGCTCATTGTGCTAAGGCTGTGTCTAGAGCTAGTAAAGTTATGTATAGCATGTTCAGAGACCTGTCCAGCAATAACGAAAGGGTGCTTCTTAATGCTTATGAAATGTATGTTAGATCACAACTTGAATATGGAACTGTAATTTCCAACCCTCACAAGGCCTCGACCAAGGGTGTGTTGGAAAAACTCCAAAACAGCTTCACACGCAAGGTGATGGGTAAGGGGTCTCAGCTAACGTGAAAGCCCTGCAACATTGCTAGGAATAAGGAGCTACAACTTGAATCGCTGGCCTGCAGAAGGAAAAGGTTCGATCTTCTGATGGTTTATAAGACCTTGTATGGCCATGCAGGACTCAAGCCAAACGATTTCCTCCAACTCAGGGCGTCTACCACAAGAGGCAGCAATTTCAAGCTCGTCCGCGACAAAGCCAGGAAGAGTTTGAGGCACCAATTCTTTGTTAACAGAGCAGGATATGAGTTAAAAAGTTACTCAAGAGGTGCAACCTCCCCAACTGTTTCAGCTTTCAAACGGAGCTTGGATCAGTACTTGATGACTGAAGATGATTGACCCTGTTTCAATTCATATTGCTATTATATCCGTTTCCTGTCTTTTTTATAGTGTTTTCACTTGTTTTTCTATGTATCTTAATTGTGCAGGCATGACCTGTAATAAACAAATACAAAAAACGTTGGAAAAACGTCAAATTCACCTTAGATTCGTGATCAGCACCCCAAATAACCCTCCAGGGCGAATTTTAAGTCAAATCTGAAATATTTTTCTTCAACGCTTTCTGTACCCCGTAATAATGTATATAATTGAACGCTGAACCGAAAATCCATACAAGTCCAAAACGCTATCAGTCTGCACATAGTTCGGAAAATGTGCTTCCACCCAAACTTTGCCTAGGGGGTTGTTTTGAGCTCTGAACACAATTATGAGATCCGTTTCCGGATTTTCGTAAAATTAATGCGATTTTAGGGGGTACAGTAGGTACGAAAATCAGGAAAAAAAACGCCTATATTTTTTTAGAGTGAATCTAGGCAACTGCGAAGGGCATATTTAAACTCTACGCCAAAAAATGATTCTAGAAAAGTACATTTCAATCGGAATGGCCAGTTTGGCTATTAGTAGTTTCCTTGTGAGCGATAAACCATCACCAAAGTTGGCTAGCGTCAAAATCCAGCTTGTCTGTCAACCAAATTCTATCTATTCTGCCAAATTCAGCGTCAACAGGTGCTATTTCTTGTTTTCATTCTAGATACTACAATTTCGCCTCCTTTTTTCCAACAGCGTAGAATTGAGCACTTTCCACAGCACTCGCGTACTTTGTAGCCAGAAGCATTGGTCAAAACCCCAACTTTCACGCAGGACACTGGGAACAGAAACGTACCTATAACAATTATCTATCCGAAGACGTGGAGTAGTGGTGGCGGTGATGAAGTGCTGCCCATCAGGAGCCCATTCGTACAACGTCGTGTTCGGCACCTCAATCTTAACAAGAATTGCGAAACGGCCGTAACGCAAAACAATAGATGATACCAAGTGATCATACAAAACCCACGGCCACAATCTGCTTCTTCTTCTCAACGTCCCAGAATTCCATTTTTCCTTTTCCCAAATTCCCAAACCCGCATGTCAACAAGATATTGCCGAATCCATTGTAGAACACATCATTGCGAGGGCCCTGATCCGTACGGAATGTCTCATCTCCTCGAAGACTGTATGTGCTAGCCTAAATGGACTGTCCACAGCCTAGAATTTGATATTACTTCGCAACCCCAACGTTAAAAGTGGTACCATAGCAGGCATGAATCCATAACAAACGCAGAACTCTTTCCCGTTCGGATTCCATTTTGCAGCATGAACAGGGCCCGTCTTCTGCAGCTGGACTTTGAAAGACTCTTGAGTATTCAGATTTAAGAGGTAGATCTGAACAGATCATATGGTAGGAAATGCGTTCATTGAAAAAAAAAACGAAAAAATTCACGAAAAAAAGGATATACATGCTGCTCCCCGTAATAAGATTGATTAGAGGCATCTACATCGGTACTAGATAACACGAGAACGGCAGATCCTAAAAAAGCATTACTTGAGCACCTTGCTGTAATCTTCGCAACTGCCAGTATGTAGCAACTCTAAGAAGAAAAGCAGTGCGTGCATACGATCCACAACGATGCTGTGCAAACGTTTTACGATTCGACTGTAGAAATCTAGCAAATCAATCAAATGAAGGGAGTTCCCGCTTTATAATGGTTCAGCGCAATGGATTTACGCCGTCTTCAAATTTGGTAGCTGGAGGAATACTCTAATAATGCGCTATGTATTAGGGCACCATACCTTTATTGTTCCACAAAAGGCTGGCCTTCTCAGTGTTGAAGAAGTTCTTCGCAGTAACAACATTGAATGGATGATCAAGGCTCCGAATTTGAACACGTCCGGGAGACGACTGAAGCAAACGACTATCACAAAAACCAATACAGTAAATGTTGGTTCAGCAATTTTCTAACAACATTATCGTATTGAGTAGAAGGAGTCATCTGAGAGTAAGCAGAGAGCTGGCAGGAAAACAGCACGACTATGTTATCACAATGGATGGAGGGAGGATTTCCTTCTTCATCTGCCCTCGCCATCACAAGTAACCAAGGACCAGTCATGAACCGTTTGCCGCATGAATTGGAGCACAAAACGCTGACAGCGAGATCACTATTACCGGTCGCCGGAGAACTCAGTCCCGTCAGGCAGCGATGACGTCACAACCCCGTGTTTCACACACCCCAAACTGCAAAGCAACCTAGGGTTTCCCTCCCATTCCGAATCGGGAGTGTAAGTGACTTACGGGTTTCACAGCTCACCCAAAGTCGACTCCAAAATGGGCTGATTTGGCATACATCAAATGCATAGAATCGCCGCTTGTACGAGTTCTATAGAATCGAAACTAATAGTGAGTTTCATAATTATACCCTTTTATAATTGTATGCGCACTTTTAAAAATCGAAAAAAAAACACATCCTTTTCTCAGATGAGTTTTGAGACTAATGTTTTAAATGAGTACGGATACGAGTAGGGATAATTCCCCACCGAGATTTCAGGTTACTTGGTATTTACCCCTACAAGTCCAAAAGAGCACAATTATTTGCAGTGAAACGCGCAGGGATGGATGAGCAAACTGAGAATCGTTTAGCAAACTCTAGTGTTGAGGACAGCCTTCAGTATGAGCACTATTCCGAATTCAGAGGAACAAGCCGGGGCTCATAGTGTAGAGGAAACCAATTGCTCAAGGAATCCATAGCCGTGGTCAAGTTCTTCTAACACGACGCTGGCAATTAGTGAAGTTCGTGCTGATTTCTGAAGTTCTGGCACAGAGACCGCAGTCTGTAGGACCAATTAACAGAAGAAAAACATCGCTCGTTGCCGACTCCAACCTGCTGCACACTCTACCAACCCACAGAAAGCAGCCCGAGTGCTCAGCTCAATGAAGATTATGGCGACGGTTACGGTTCAAGCAGGCACTACTCCATGGGGTAATTCTTGAGCATTTTTAAAGACAGCATACACGCTCGTATACGTAATTGAGATAACTACGGTAATAGAATTGTATGGCTCAGAACAGAACGCCTACGCGTTTTGAAGCGTCAAAAACGACCCACAATGCCGCTACATGAGTAGCAGCGAGTTGCCCGTATTTTCACGCCCCCTGTATTTACTTTTTCCTCTAACTCAAGGTTGCTGGGTCATCTTCGCCGTCAGTGACGTGTTTGATCCACTTGTTAGGCAACCCACCAACAGTACTCACGGTGAAGATGAGGCAGCAACCTTGCGTTGCAGGAAAAGCGCAAATACAGGGGGCGTGAAAATACGGGCGGGGTCAAACTTGCTACTATACATTCCATCCGATGGCCAAAATCGCGTCGGATCGGATTTTCGGATATTCCCGATTTTGCAAAACCGACTCATCGGATAAAACGGATGCTGCCCCTAACGAGAATTCCTCATAACGGATCCTATCCGAAACTAGAATTTCTGACCGGGTCGGTTATCGGATATCTGATCGGATAAAATCGGATCCACCCGATAATTTGGATGAGAATCGGATAAGAAAATTTTCAGTAGTACCGAAGAGTCAACTCCGTGTATTAAAGCAAATACAATTCTAAAGCCAAATATAATCTCCATATATTATTCGTAGAAACAAACAAAACACCGGTTTTGGGAAATTTTAAAGCAATAGTTGACGTGAGAAGTTGGACCGGTACTAGTAAACCTTCAGGGCTGGAATTACGAAACGTTAACCACGTTTCAGCCATGGTTTGAGGCTCATCGATTTGCACACGATGTGCATAGCCATGGCTACGCTAGCCATGGTTGAAACGTGGTTAGCGTTTCGTGAATTCCAGCCCAGATTGGAAAAAATTACAACAAACTATCGTGGTGACCATAAAACAAGACATATTTGGAGATCTTGGACTGATATGGTTGCTTTAACCATACAGCGCATTTAAAGACACGCGTTCAGTCGACTATTTCGGTGTCGTCTTCCGACAAATCTTCCTCTCCGAAAGTAGATCGTCACTATCCAAGTCAGCTTTATCATAATCGGATTTGACCTCACTGCGCCCATACTTTTCGATGACTACATGTCAGTACAGAGAAAATTTAGAGGTCTGACAATTGGAAAGTAATGTAGTGCAGCGAATCCTGGGCAATTGAATATTTGGGCCTCATTCCTCGCAACGGAGTCGGCCGCGGCACGCCGCTGCTCGCGCAGGAATTCCAACAGTGGAAACCAGAAACCTTCCGAGGTAACCAAAATGAGGCGTAAGCAAAATGCTCTGGCCGTACACAGCACGAAACGTAGAAAAATTCGAGCACAAGCTCCAGGAGTCATTTTGGCTGCTCTTTTCAATGTTAGCGTCCGGAAAAAGGCGGTTGACTTCACAACACCCAGAGTTTCCCTCCCCTTTCAAAATACGAATAGTTAGTGACCCAGAGGTTTGATATTTTTTACAAAGTTGTTTTTCTAAGTGGGCTTATTTGACAGATATACGACTAACATCGGCATGGATCCTGAAGAGGATTTGCGTTCCCCATTGGAGGTTGGCGCAAACTCGGTGCACCTATGTTATAGCATATGGCACCGAGTTTGCGCCAACCTTCAACAGTGAACGCGAAGTCTCTTCAGGATCCATTCCGACGTTACCTAAGATAGCGGCGGTTACGAGTGCTCATAGAATCGTGGCGAAGGATGACACGCTTCGGTTCCCCGCCACTGAATGGAAGATTGGGATTTTGTCAGATCCAAGTAAAGGCGTAAACATCCTTACTGGATCCCTCTCTACAGTACCGCGCACTTTTTTTTGCAGAAAAAGCGTTTTGGGGTTTTATGCGCTCTTAAAGAGCCGCATAGCCGTAACGCACTTTAAAAATCGACGGAATGAGTTTTCTGGTAGTTTTCGTGTTCCTCTCAGTGAAGCGAATACAATGGTACGTGTAGAAAGTCTTAGTAGTGAAGCACGTTCTGCTGCAGCCAAGCCACGCTACAACATTCTGCGTGCAATTGCTGGCACCGCCTGGGGCAGCACAAAGGAAGTTCTGCGTAAAACGTATAGAACCATGGTACTGCATGTTTCGAAACATCCGAGCACTCGCGTAGAGGACCACAGATGGCTGAGTATACACGTTTCATGACAGAATAGTTGTCTGCTGCTCAGCCCAATCCCGTATGTGGCGGTGTGTCTCCTCTAGTCGATGATAGTGAAGCTTACCTGCTCAGGCGTACTCGAACCATCCTAGCAGGTCTTCGATGCGGTCATTCTACCTACGTGAAGGCCTACGCACAGAGGATTGACCAGGCACTCCCCGATAAATGTCCTGATTGTCAACGTGTTGGACATGATTGATTGCATCTATTTTCATGTCCAGTTAGACCTACAACCCTGTCTGCTCTATATTTATGGTACAAGCCGTGTGAGGTTGCCAACTTTCTGCGCCTCCGATGCGATGCTTTCTAATGGCTGAGAAGAAGAATAGTAGACGAAAGAATCTTCTGGATTTCGGAATTTCAATTTTGGCGCCAACAATGCGTCAAAATACATGTGCGCGCGTAAATCACAGGCGCACATCATCGTCATTTGCGTCGTGCACGTCGATGGCGATTGATTTCGAATTTCGGACAAGGCAGAAACGGTGGGCAGTGGGTCAGGAATTACCTTCAGGGCGCGATTGTTGAATTGAGTAAAATGAACGCAAATCTATTTGGTTTTATTCGAAATTATCCGATTTTCATTCGAAATTAACCGATTTTTAACCAAAATTATCCGATTTTCATCCGAAATTATCCGATTTTCATCCGATTTCGATCCGATCTATTATCCGTTTTCAACCGTTTTTCTATCCGATTATCCGGTTTTCTGATCGGATCCTTCAATTTTCACTTTTCCGGATATCGGATATTTCGGATATCGTGTATTTTCGTCTGATCGGATTTCGGATCAATCCGAAATCGCCATTTTAACGTCGGATCGGATTTCGGATAATTATCTGATCGGATTATCCGACCCGGATATCCGAAACCGACTCCGTCGGATGGAATGTATACTTGCTACCCCTGTAACGGCATTGTGGGTGGTTTTTGACACTTTAAAATGCGTAGGCGTTGTGTTCTGAGCCATACCATTCTATTCCTGTAGTTATCTCAATCACGTTTACGAGCGTGTATGCTGTCTTTATTGTGAATTCATGAGCTTGATGAATTTCAAAATTTTCGCCAGGCAGGCTCTAATGAGGACCTTAAGGCAATTCAAAATGCAATAGATGCAATGGCGGTCTGGTCTCATGAATGGCACCTGCCGCTATCGGAGGAGAAAACGAAGCGTCTGCATCTAGGTTCCTCAAATAACTGTCATACTTACAATGTCGAAGGGACTGAGATTGACAATGTCGATCAAATCACTGACCTGGGATTCATCCTCACACGAAACCTCAGTTTTGACAAGCACTGCGAATCGGTATCTACCAGAGCCACCGTGGCTGTCAATAATATATTCAGGGGACTGGGAACAAAAAATAGCGCGGTACTACTTAGAGCCTTCAAAACCTACGTGAGACCTATTCTTGAGTATGGGACACCAGTGTATTGTCCGCACAAAAAGAAAAGCATGGTCAAACTTGAAAAGGTGCAAAACGGGTTTACAAGAAAGTTAATGATCAGGAAGCTCGGTTTTTGCCATTATCAACAAATGCCATCTGCAGAAACCAGGAATAGTGAGCTCAAACTGCCATCTCTTCTGGTAAGGAGAGAGTTGAACGACTTACTGCTGCTGCATAAAATCTTGTATCAACCGGAATTTGGTCCCCGGCCTGGGTGTATTGTCGAGGTGAGAACATCGAGTACCAGGTGAGGAGCTTCAAAAATTATGTGCAAAAATTCAAACCTAGACCGCAGGCGCTTTTTCTTCATAAATAGGGCGACCCCGGCTTTCGAACGGCTTCGGAGGCTAAAATCCATCCCTGCGAGCAATAAGGCATTTAGAAAACATGTAAGTGAACACTTCGAGAACGAGCGTGGCAAGCGTTAATCCTTCGCGGAGCAATTCCCTTGTCTCTACAACATTATGGGCTATACGTGTATCTGGTTTGAATTCATTACACTACCTGATCGAAAACTGATAATTTTCCCTTGTTCCTGCTGTATGTTTTTTTTGCTGATTTCGTTTATGTTGTTCGTTGCACATAGGTCTGGTACACAGGCTTATGTAAATAAATATATAATATAGTGTCGCCGTGTCACAGCAATGGAAAAAATTGAATATAGTGCAGTGTTAAAATTCTTATTTTTGGAAGGTGTAGCACCAAAAGAAATTCATGAACGAATGTTAAAGGAGTATAATGATTGTTCACCTACAAATAGAACAGTAGAAAGATGGGTTGCTGAGTTTAAACGTGGTCGTACAAGCC
Source organism: Aplectana chamaeleonis (assembly GCA_029168955.1). NCBI lineage: Eukaryota > Metazoa > Nematoda > Chromadorea > Rhabditida > Cosmocercidae > Aplectana > Aplectana chamaeleonis. The sequence goes on along the minus strand of JAPDOI010000249.1, from coordinate 225,205 downwards.
TTGAAGACGATCCACGTGAAGGACGTCCAAAAAGCGCATCAACACCAGAAATCATAGCCAAAATATAGGATATGGTTTTGGAAGATCGTCGATTGACTGAGAGAGATTTAGTAGAGGCTCTACACATCTCAATAGGCAGTGTGAACCATGTTTTAGGTGAAATTTTGGGTTTCAGAAAGCTGTGTGCACAATGGGTGCCGCATTCGCTAACGATGGAACAAAAACACATTCGAATGCGACTTTCTCAGCAACATTTGGAGCGTTTTAAAAAGGATAAATCAGATTTTGTGCGTCGATTCATCACTATGGATGAGACTTGGTCTATCACCATGATCCTAAATCAAAACAAGAGGCTAAAGAGTGGTGTGAACCTGGTTGTTCGACTTCGAAACGTATTCGTGTCCGGAAAACCGCCAAGAAGGTTATGGCATCAGTTTATTGGGATGCGAAAGGAATTTTGTACGTGGATTACTTGCAAACTGGTAACACAATTAATTCTGAATATTATTGCAACCTTTTGGACCAGTTGAAGGAAAAAATCGTGGAAAAAAAGACCCGGTTTGCAGAAGAAAAAATCCTTTTTCATCAGAACAATGCACCGTGTCACAAGAGCATTTTGACAATGGCTAAAATCTATGAATTAAAGTTCGAGTTGTTCGAGCATTTACCATTTTCACCAGATTTGTCCCCCAGCGACTTCCATTTGTTTCCGGAACTCAAAAAAATTATGCGTGGCAAGCGTTTTTCAACAAATGAAGAGGTCATAACGGCTGTTGAAGCGTATTTTGCAGACCTTCCGGATTCTCACTTCAGGGATGGGATCCACAGATTGGAGGATCGTTGGAGCAAATGTATTAATGTTCAGGGAGATTATACTGAATAATAGTGTATTTTGAACCATAAAATAGTGTTTTTCTTAACGAACGACAAAACTTATTGAATAACCTGGTAGTGCCCTATTGGACCGAATCTATCGCTGTGATCTTCATGGGCCTAACAATCCAATTGCTTTCTATGGGTTTGCAGGGTGTACAGAGGATTATCGCAAGCAACGAGCATTGTTTTTTCTTCCGTAAGGCCATTGTTATACCCCACTACAGACCTTTGGCGGTCGCAGGACCCCTTGCGACGTCGCTGTCGCCGAGGGCCAGGGAACACCCGGGAAGACACTGGATTTGGCTGGGTCGCTGTCGCTCGCACCCCTCGCAGCGAACTTCACTGCGACGGACAGCGGCGACAGCGACCGATTACGGCACGGTTTTCACGTTTCAGGCATAAGGCCAATGGTATACTTTTGCGAAACGCGGTCGCGCCGCGCAGCACAGCGACAGCCTCTCGCCCTTTAACCTGTCGCTGTCTCAAAGCGCCGCACAGCGACAGCAACAATGGTATAGGCAGGCATCGGCACATGTGCAGTATATCAGCCCTCCGCGACACGTCGCTGAAACGGAAACGCGACAACAGTTCCTACGACGGCCAGTGCCCTTGCTCCAATGCTGGTCCAGCCACGATTAGTGCTAAATGTCATGACTGTCGCTCACGACAGCGATAATGTATACCATTGACCTAACATCCGTCTTCGAACCAGCGACCGCGACAGTTGCTGCGAAGCACTTCTCCGAGAACAAATGTAAACTGGGTGGGTCTGGTCCTAGCACGATTCGTAATAGCTGACCGCACCTGTCACGGCCGCAAACTTTTGGTATAACTTTTTGTCAGCTGGGAAAACCAAAGACCCTAATCTCCAAGCCACCTACGTAATTAACGATATACCTATTGAGGCAATTGATAAAATAAAAGATCTCGGATTCGTAGTAGATAACAAGCTTTCGTTTGATGAGCATTGTACGCTCATTGCTACTAAGGCGCAGCAGATACTCTTTCTCCTATTTAAATCGTTAAGATCGAAAGATCCAAATTTGCTGATAAAGGTCTATAAAATTCATGTTCGCTCAATGTTGGAGTATGGCACTTGCGTTTTTGGGCTCTATAAACGTCAGTTTGTAGAAAGGTTGGAGAGGGTACAAAACAGCTTCACGAGAAAAGTCTTCATTCGGACACTTGGATTCACCTATTCCAACATTCCTAGGAGTTATCTGAGAAAGAAAAGGCTACAGCTCGACACTCTTGCTCTCCGTAGGAGAAGAAATGATTTATTCTTAACTTTCAAAATGTTTAATGGTCTGGTGGGTCTTAAACTATCTGAATTCTTCACCTTGAGACGTTCTAATACTAGAGGTCAGGGGTTCAAACTCAGCTTCTCTCAGCCTCGAACTCGCTTAAGGCGAAATTTTTATCACAATTCGAGAGGGATTGGGATATCTGCGCTTCAGTAAAAGGCTCTTGGAGCCTAGTTGTTTCAGTATTTTTAAAAGGCAGGTTGACCGGTATTTGCAACAGGAACCGTTTATTGGCTCTAGTAGGGCCTGTGCAATGAGGGTTGATTGAATAAATTATAAAATAAGGAGCAAGCGAGGCAAAAACTAAAAAAAGGCAAAAGGTGCGCCCAGGTCAAACATCTGAACGCTTGCCACCCTCCTCGGCTGCAGCTGATTGGTCGGCGGGCATCGGCTGCGTGCGGCGCGCGTCTGGCTGGCGCATTGCCAACGTCGTCGTTTCGAAAGCTCCCATCGCCTGTCCATTCTACGACTTTATTAAGAAATGAAGAAACATACAGAAATATGCGAGTGAGCCTCATTTGTATAGTATACTTAAGAAATGAATAGGAAGCATAACACACACGGAAGTGGGAGGGGGGTAGGGAACTGAAACCATTTGGAAAACCTACTAGATCATACATCTTTGGCTACTGGATATGGACTAAGATACATGCTGCTATGCTCAAGACGTCCCTTTGCGACGACTCACATCTTAAGGAGTTGGAAATTGAGAAAACTTTTCAAAGGTACTGAACGCTGAACTATGGGTGCTGAACTATAACTTTTAGAAATGGCTGCACCATGGAACATCCCTCATTAGGTTGGATTCTGTGCACAGAGTTTTGCCCCTTCGCCCCCCCCCCCCTTCCTCTAATCCTATCAATGGGTTAGTCTGCCACCGAGGAAAGTGTGCGTGAAGAGCTTTTTCCTGAAGACGATGATAGAATAACACCGGTACCGATTTACGTCTCTTGCTGGGAGGAGACTATCAGCCCATTTTATCGCCGTTGGCCTATCACGTCAGCATTTGCTGCCCCTGTGATAGGTCAGCGGCAGTAAAATGTGCTGGGAACCCCCTCCCAGAAAAAAAATCTAAATAAGAACCATAACATCTCGCTGCTGGACAAAACAATTGTCACTGAAATGAAGTAATATGATCTGCACGTGTGGTATTGTAAAGGGATGAATGACAATACAAGGTTCACTGCTTATTCTCTAACCATTAACATTCTATCAACGTTGTGTGATTATGTTGTTTTCATTCCTTTCCACTGCTGAAATAATTTAGCTAGGTGTGTTCGCCTATATTCCCTGTTGTAATACCCTGTTGCTTCAATTACAACAGCTTACAGTTGATCCCGTTCACGAAATTGAATCAGGGTCAGAATTCGGGCGAAAACTTCGGAGTCATTGAATGACAAGCGAGGACGGCGGTGGCGTTGGCAATGCGCCAGCCAGACGCGACGCGCGCCGCACGCAGGCGATGCCCGCCGACCAATCAGCTGCAGCCGAGGAGGGTGGCAAGCGTTCAGATGCAGGTCAAATCCTGCCCCAGCGAGTCAAAAATGTTTGCGCAGCGATAGCCATTCAAAAAGGTCGATACGCAGTGCGGTAAAACGAAAGTCTCGAATGGCCCGAGAAGGGCTGGAGGGACAGTTCTTGACGTTTCTCGACTTCTGAAAGGGCAGGCCGGCCCGTTTCTCTTCTCTATTCTTCCGGCTATACAGGGTTGCTCGCTCGCGCCCGCTCTTGCTTCACCTAAGCGCTAACCGCGTCGTATAGGTCCTACTTAGTCAAGAATTTCTTAGGAAATTCGAGACAGCGGAGGGACTATATCAGGAACGCTAAAAACATCCCTCTTATGGACATAGTAGTTGGTAAAAGAAAAAGGGTTCCACTTCATCATTGTTTGCTGGGTAGTTGTACGGATATCATTGATCACAGGCATTTATTTAAAGGCATCGTACGCGCAGAAAACCGTATATTATTTTTTCATGTTTTTGTGTAGCTTGGCCTCTCTAGTGAACGAAAATGTCGAAGGGTCCCATGAAAAACCTTTATTTGTAAAGCAAAGTCAATTGGAACAGATTGTAAATACGAATTTGAATTTCGCGCCAAAATCGTTTCTGAAGTTTTTCTGCTTTTGGAGGCCTCGTCACTGTCATTGTCGGAGTTTTTCTGCATGTGGAGTTTGGGCCGTATCTGTTTCTCATGTTGTTTGACGATCGCATCAAGATTCTATGAAAAAGTGCTAGATGACTGGTGAGAATTGGTGGCGGCTCCTCATGTTTAACCACTTCCAACCTCATAACCCTACGTTTTTGACGCGCCAGAGTTTACCAGTGTGGTCTACCGGGCCCATTCATGGAATTGAGCCTGAAAAATGGAAATTGGTTTTCAGCGCGAACGATGCCTTCAATGTACATGTTATTTTGTTTTGCATAGATTATTTTAGTATCTAGTGTATATCGACTTGTAAAGGTCACATCCACATCATATTTTTCACTGGCCTAGTATTCTTTTTGTTTGCTGTTGGTTATGTTTTAATGTTTTTCCATTCGCTTATTTTGTTATTCACATGTGCTGACGCGCATGTAATAAATGTTAAAAATAACAATGGCCTAAGTTGGCTCTATAAGCCGTGTTCTTTGGGCCCGAAGCCGAAAATCGGCTCGAACTTCATTTGCCATAGGTGTCGAGTTGAGGGCAAATCGTCCAGGACTACGAAGTTCTAATGCGGCAGGCTTCTTTAAGCTTTCGGACTTCGCCGCACTTTCTCAAAATCCAGAATAGAACTCATACCTGCAGTCAGGGTACGGCACGAGGTATGAATATCCAAGGGGGGTCTGAGCTGCGCAGTGGTGGAGGGGGTCTGAGCTCCACCGGGACACCAAGCGGCGCATTATGAATGGCAGTGTATACACTGTTTAGAATCAGTTTTTACAAAGAATTCGATTATAACGTCGACTTTACATGAAAAATTCGCCAAAATTTTGACCAAATTACGATTCTGGGGAGGGGGTCTGAGACAATCGCCAAAAAAATGCTCCTGGAGGGGGGGGTCTGAGTAAGACTGGCCTTGTGCCGTACCCTGCCAGGAGTCTGTCCTCGATGAAATACAGAGTTGCTCAGTGATTCTCGGGTTCACTATGCCTACACGAGTCACGGCATCTCAAAGACCTCAAGGGATTTTACCTATAAATTATGAACAACTATCCCTACTCACTGAACACTTGAGCCACAAAAAAAATCTTCCAAGAAAAACTCAGCTTCTCTTCAACTTCTAGGAGCGCATATAATTAAGAAACGGTTAACTATCAGGGAAACTCCATTTCGCCATTTTCTTGCTGTATTTTCCGGTGTCATTCAAGCTAGTAAAGTTTTCATACACGTTGATTCGAATGGCAATATAAGAGCGTTCCAAAAAATTCACGGGAAAGCCTGTAGGGGTGTTTTCAGGTATGTGCACGTGATTATAAAACGCACGGTATGTCCTCTCCACTGAAGATCTGGCCTCCCTTGATAAGTAATCAATTGGGGCTCGGCATTCTCAGTAATGCTTCATTCGACAGAGTTTCCCATCGTAAATTAATAAGCAAACTAGAAATAGTGGGTATTCATCCACGTATAGTGACTTGGATTCGGGCTTTTCTCCCGGGCAGAACTTTCAGAGTCTGGCTTAACAGTACGTTCTCCCCTCCCACTACAATCCTTAGTGGTGGTCCCCAGGGTGAAGTGCTTTCACCAATTCTCTTTAATATTTATACGTATGAGCTTTCCTCGATTATATCCTTGAACAACGTTGGCTGCGCGGCATTCGTTGATGACTTTAAATTGTATAATCCTATTCTGACCATGGGGGATTCGGAGTGCTTGCAAAAAGCTCTAACAAGGGACGACCCCCCCGGGGGAGGAGACGTCATGAAAAAAGTTCTTCTGAAAGTTGTGGGGGTTGGATAGGGTAACATTACTGTATGTTGGGTTTTACCTAAGGACCATCCGGTAGAGCAAAAAATTGGGAAAACAAGAAAAATTAGCGGGAGCATTCTCTTCAACCGACCAGCATGGCTGTGCTTTCGGTTTTTCAGAAGCGAAAATTGGCTGGCTACTATATCTAACACCCAACTACCTCAATCTGCTTCATTTGGATCAATATGGAGAGAACTTTTTTTTTGACTTTTTTTCGCCATATGCTCACTCATTCACCCTCGAACTCCAGATAATCGAAAACAAAATTCTGCGTGATCGAGCCAAGTTTAGTAGTTTTCGATAAAGGGTCAGCAGATGTATTGGGCAACCAATTGTCGCCTTCTGAAAATGAAAACTGCGGCCATGATGATAATTTTTAAGGAAGGGTTCATCGCTTTGTTTCTTACAGTGGCAATGCTTTTTTCTCCGATGATTCGAAAATGACTTTTATGTGTTCAAGAAAGGTGTTCTCTTTTACTCAAGCAAAGTTATATAAAGTTAGAAGATGCTCACATTACAATATTTCTCAATGAACCCGAAATGCCAGCACAAGAAGAAGAGAAGGATAATTTTCTGAATAAGGTGAGGAAATGCTCATATACTACAGGGATTCACGCGATAGAAATTGTAAATCCAGTCAGATTGGAAAAAGCAAGTTAACATGTGAATGAGAAACCTCGTGGATAAACAATCGAACAAATGCAAAACAATTTTTCCAGAAGATGCATAGCGGGAATCGAACCCGCAACCCTTCGTAGTTTAGCATTCCCCATCGTTATCCTCTCGACCATCCCTGCACGGTGACCTGGGTAACTTCAATGAAGTGATACGAGGAATAGAATGCACAGTGAGCTCGGAAACGGCTTATATCTCACGAATGGGGAAGAATCAAACGGTCAAACCTTGCGTAGGGCAAACTTATTGTAACTTAATGTGTGCCGAGCATATGAACTCACTCCAGCTGCTCCGAGAAAGAGGTTACAGGTAGTTTCAAATAGTTTTTTTCTTTTTTCTGGAATATCGGTAGGCCCTTTTTTCAGGACGTCTCCTCCCCCGGGGGGTCGTCCCTTGTAAGTGATGTAGTCAAATGGTCAAATGAATGGAAATTGCCGCTTTCCAGTGAAAAAACTAAAGTAATGAAGTTTGGTAAGAGGCGAGTTAAAAGCTTCTATACTGTTGACGGTGTGCAGTTGAGCGAGGTCAGCGAGATTAATGACCTTGGTTTTCTTATCAAGGAAGATCTTAATTTCGATAATCACTGCCTCCCAGTCGCGTCCGTGGCGAACAGGAAGATGCACAGCACGTTTAGAGCACTTTCAACTACCAGTGCAAGCGTACTGACGGAGGTGTATAAAACGTACATACGTCCAATTATGGAGTATGGAACTGTGGTTTTTAATCCACACAAAAAGGGATCCATTGATGCGCTAGAGAAAGTCCAGAATACTTTCACACGTAGAGTTTACCTCAGGACATCATGGTTTGGTTTCAGACTAATCGCAACGTGTGTCATGTCACCAGGAACGCTAAATCGGGCCCAACCACTCTAGAGCACAGGAGAAGAAGATTCGATATGATAATGATGTATAAGATCATTCATGGGAGTGCTGGTATCAAGGCTAGCCGGCTGTTCAACCTGAGACAATCAACCACTAGGGGAGCGCCGGTAAAATTGGGCCTCGGTGGGGCCAGGCGGAATGTAAGACAGCACTTTTTTGTCAATAGGACGGGGTCCGAGTTCAACAAAATATTCCGGTCAGGCATGGTAGTTGGGAAATTTACTGAGTTCAAAAAGGCGCTTAAGAGTTATCTGTTATCCCAAAAGCGATGTCTGTAAGATCACATTTCCTCATGGTGCCGGTCTATGCTTCATGGTCAATTTATCCATTTGCTTGATTGTTGTGCTACTATGTTTAGTCTTTTTGGCTTGCTGCTAGGTATTCCGTTTTGTTGTTTGTCTTCACACGGTTCTAACGTGTAATAAATGAAATGAAAAATGAAATTATGCGCGAAACCAAAAAACATCTTGGGCGCACACTACAATTGCTTCTAAAGCGACGCGTATCTGCTACCCCACACATAAAAGAGAAAGAATCTTTCAAAAAAAAACCAACACCAGAAGCCGGGGTATAACAAGCCACATGGAAAGGTGCATGTCCTGGACTGACGGCGAACTCCTTGATGTTCGGAATTGCAAGCTTGCGATCATATATTTCTGAAAAGTGAATAAAAATAATCGAAATTGGGGAAATTCAGAGCAACTCGAAAACTTGCAGTATTCACTATGAAAAAGATGAAATTCCCATCACTCGCTGCGCGTCTGTGTGCGCCCTCCGCTCTCTTGCTGTCCCTAACCTCCGCTACGCACCCGCACGCGAAAGAACGACGGGAATTTCGCTATTCTACAGCTTGTATCCTGTACAGTTTGAGGACATTACAGACAAGACTAAAAACATTACCAAAATGGCATCCGTTATGAATTAGCAATTCGCTGCCAACTAGTCGAACAGCAACTCCCTCATCATCAGAAAATTGCGGCATCCACGATCTCTGGAAGAAAGCAATACATGGTAGCAGAGGAAATGCTATAGCCTAGAGATCGCTAGATAACCCACTCGAGACAACGTGTCCCACCGGTGAGACACGCGGATCCCAGATGCTCAACCTACACTTGGTGGATCTGTGAAGTCAATTACCAAGATCAAGGAGACTCATCAAACGGGCATCAACAACTCCACGAAAAGTTTTTTTCTGTATGGGAGTGTAAATGGCTGGCTGCTGCACTCAGGGTTCGGAGCGGGGTGTGGATATCCACACCGGGGTCTGAGCTGGGCAAGGGTGGAGGGAGGGGGATCTGAGCTCCTCCGGGCGAACAAGTGAACCATTCTGACCGAGGGTAGGCATACTGTTCAAAATTCTTTTTTTTTGCGAAGAATTCGATATTACCGTCCAACTAACATGAAACCTTGATGTAATTAGTTTTCGTAAAGATTTAAATTATTGTAGAGGTTCTCCTACTGTTGAATATAAGGCACATAGGTTTTGTGTGCGTTTCCCAGGATAGTTGTGTATTGAATTGTAAATAAGTTCAGATTGGAGGCTACGGAATGGGGCGGAAGAGAAGAGTGGATGCGATAAAGTGATTGGCAAAGGCGAAGACGACGAGATGTACTAAAGAAATAAATGTGTTTTAAGAAAAGAACAGGTCACTTTAAATGTATGGAAAAACACAAACTAGTAAGTGGTTAGATACAAAAATAGGTGCTTTAAATTTAGCCAGACCAGACATGGCACAAACGCTTGCTAGTTGGGAATAGCGTCATCCATTCTGGTTGCTTTGCGAATTTCATTCTCCGAAACCCACTCAGACTCGAGATACACGACGTGGGTTCGATTCCGCAAGGTGCTTAATTTTTCAAAACGTTAGACCTCACATTTTTTTGCAAAGTAAGGGTCACGAAAGTAGGATAGCCGAGTCGAGAGTGGTAGATTTACACTATGTACAAACTTTCACCATCTAAGATGGACACTGAAAGGCACTACATTGTTTGGCCCACACCTGCTGCAGGTGTGTTCCTGCTGGGAACCACATTTTTACAAGGTATGAATGAGGAGATTACGATGTTCGAATCGAGCGTGGTTGATTTACCTCATATACAAACTTTAATGGCATCATAGGAACGCCGAAAACCGATACGGTGCATAGGGTCACTTCTTCTTCTTCTTTGCAGCCACTGAGAGGGGTTTCGTCACAAGTTGAGAAACTGGGCGACCAGCACTGGATTCGTCCACAAGTCTATTGTAGTGAGCGTTGTTGGCTTCTTCGGACAGTCAAATAGGTGTTAAGTGTCGTGGCCTTGGTTTCCACAGTCCGGGCACACGTCAGGCTGACTAATGTCGATCCTGTGCAGGTAAGACATAAGCAATGGAGAATGTCCGCAGCGCAACGAAGCGAGGATACACCTGGCGCGCCTACCGAGCTCGGACTCGGTATCACATACCTTGGGCGGCACATCACCGAGAATAGGGTTGACGGCCGCTTTGGCGAGATGATCCTTCACAAACCGGGTGTGCTCCGCGCGTAAGAGACGAAGCCGTTCTTGATTCGAGTCGGTCCATCTCTGTACATTCACTTTGTTCGGAGCATCGGCAAACGGCACTCTGATCGATCTCTCTCTCACGGGATTTAATAGTCTTCTCGACGGATGATTAGGTTGCTTAAGGACATTAATAAACATCTGCTGAGCCTGGAGCTGACAATGCTCTTTCACTGGCAAGATACGGGCCTCGGCGTGAAGGTGCTCAATCGGTGAGCTTTTTGCACATCCAGTGGCTATTCGTAGTGCAGCATTCTGAATTCGCTGCATCTTAGTCCAGGAACTGTCCGACACGATGTGCTGCCAGACAGGTGCAGCATACTCCAATGCAGGCTGCAGAATAGCTCGATATGTCGTCAAGATTGTCTCTCTGCTGCCACCCCAGGACGTTCCTCCTAGAGCTCTCAACACATTAAGCTTTGCCTTGATAATTGCCTGCTTCTGTTCAGCATTTTTGTGAAACTTCAGCGATGGGTCCAAAACGAGGCCCAGCAGTTTAGGAAATTGCGCTGTAGGCAAGAGGTCACCATCCCACCTGACAACAGGTTGGGCGCTGTGTTCCTTTGGGTCAGATGTGAATACCGAAACAGAAGACTTCGCCGCGGAAACTGTGAGCATCATACTATCGAGAAAGTTTTTAAGCTCGACGAGATAGTCGCTGATCTTGTTTGCGGCTACCTGTATGTCACGATTACGGCACATGATGGTGATATCGTCGGCATACGCAACAATTTCTATATCTTCAGGAGGCTCAGGTGGGTCTTCAATATACAGGCTGAAGAGGGCAGGTGACAAACTCCACCCTGCGGCACACCGGCTGTTACAGGTATACTATCGGAGACGTGATTCTGGAATAGCACTTTGGCCCGACGACCTTTCGTAAACGCTGCTATCCAACGCTTCTGCCACGGTTGCAGCGAGGACTTCAATAGTTTCTCGGACAAAAAGTCCTAGGTTAACAGAATCAAATGCTTTGGTTAGATCGAGGGCAACGGCCACTGTTCTAAGAGGCTTTCTGAAATTGAACCCATCGACCGCATAGCTGACAATCTCCAGAAGGGCAGTGGTGGTGGAGTGAAGCTTTCTAAACCCATGTTGATGTTGCTGTGCCTCATTCTGCTCTGCCAGGTCCCTTACGATTAGCTTTTCGGCTACTTTCGCGATCGGTGATAACAGGCTAATAGGGCGATAGCCCTTCACCGTGCTTTGCGATTTGCCTGGCTTAGGCAGGGTATCACATTGGCGGTCTTCCATGCTTGTGGTAGAGTGCAGGTTCGGAAAGAAGTGTTTATGATATCTGCGATCATCGGTAGAAGTTCCGTGGGAAGCTTCTTCAAGATGGCTGCTGAGATACCATCAGGTCCGAGAGCCTTCGAGTTCCGCATTTCCTTGATAGCCTTCTCCACCTGAGCAGGAGTAAAGGCCTCAGTGGCGTTCATCAGCGGCAGACGGCTTAGTTCTCTTACCGTGACTCTGTTTTGTAAGCCACGCTTGGTACGTGTGATGAAGAAATTTTTGCCAAGAGCATATGCGGCAGCCTTTCCTGATTTGAAGACGCTGTTATCGATCTCTATGGTAGAGTTCGAGGAGGGGGCGCACTTGCCAGATATCTTCCTCAATACTTTCCACGCAGTTGTTCCGTCGGTTTTAAAGTTCAACCTTTCAGTGAACTTCTCCCAACTGTCTTTCTTGTGCTTGTCCAGATCCTTTCTTATCTCTTCATCCAGCTTGGCCACCTCAGGGTCCAAATGATTCTCAGCTCTCTTTTCATCTCTTGTCCTGATCTTCTGTAGAATCTCCCTGGTGACATTAGGGTAGAAACTTTTCACACGTCCTTCAGGTATGGCCGCTAGGGTCACACTTTCCTCAAGTGTGTCAGTGGAAGTCCACATTTTCGAAATGTAGGAGTCACGACAGTAGGATATTTGAGTCCAACGTGCTGCCGAGATGTCGTACGTTCGTGCCGTGGCAGTGTGGAGGAAAGGAGATCACCTCCGTGCAAACCGACGTCAACCCCTCCACGAAGAGGGTTTTTGTCATGGGAGAGGTGCTGGCCGCCCTCAGCTCTCCTAAGGATTCTGCTACAAAGGGCTGGCGTCGAGAGAAATCCAGGACCTGCTCAGAAGAAGAAGGAATACCCATGTGCCACATGCGACAGAAATGTCACTTGGAGTGGAACCAGCGTCCAATGTTTTGGATGCCAAAGGTGGGTGCACTTCTCAGAACCTGGTCCCGGGCGACCCGTCGCTGTTCGTCCGGGTCGCCCGAAATGGTGAATCGGGTCGCGAGAAAATTTGTACATTGTAGATTAGTCGTCCGTAACGTACATTCACTAGCAAATTCGCTGCACCGGGGAGGCAACTTTCGTCACCCGGGGGGCTGGTAACAATCGAGGGGTTAGCGGGTCGCCCGGAACGGAATCTGGCCCCGATTTTGAGTGTCCGGGTGGCCCAAAATGCAGTTTTTTTTTGCACCGGGAATGCCGGAACGAAGTTCTGAGTTCTCTTGTTCGGGTCTCAGTTCTGTGAGGCACCACGATTCTTCCTTTCGTTGTATAGTATGCTCAGCCTCCAGTAACTCCAATTCCTCATCTACCAACCGCCCCCTCTCTATTGTACACATCAATCTCAACGGCCTTCCCGCCAAGCTTTCTGAATTATCTCTCTTCGCACGTACTCATCACCCGGATGTTATCATGGTGCAGGAAACCAAACTCACTCCCTCTGCTTCTTCTCGATACCCAAATATTCCGGGCTTTACTGCATATCATATTCCAAGATCTTCTCTCGGAGGCGGAGTTACTACTTTTGTTCTATCCTTGCTTCCCTCTTATCTAATTCTAGATACTCCAAAGGATAGCACTCTCGAGTGCGCCCCCATCCATTTGCCTCTCAAAACACCTCTATCTCTTTTCAATACATACGTTCCCACAACTACCTGAAATCTGCATTCCACCACGACAGCTCTGCTGGAAATTACAAGCTTTGCCATCGACGGGTTCAATGCCCAGAAGCTACAGAGAACTGTGGCTGTTGCCTTAGATCTTACCAAGGCATTCGACACAGTAAACCATGGAGTTCTGTCAAGCAACTTACTGGAATCCTCAATACCGCCGTGGCAGAAACGCTGGATATCGGCATTCATCAAGGGCAGACGAGCCAAAGTTATGTTCCAGAACCATGTCTCCAATAGTATTCCTATTGCAGTTGGAGTCCCGCAGGGCGACGTTTTATAGCCTGCCCTCTTCGGTCTGTACCTCAAAGACATGCCCGCCCCTCCCCAGGATATCAAGGTGGTCGCCTATGCCGATGATATGACAATAATGTGTCGGGATCGGGATATAAATGTTGCCGCCTCCAAGATCAATGAGTACCTGGTCACACTGAAAAGCTTTTTCGACCGCAAAATGCTAAAGATCTCTGCATCCAAATCGTCGGTATCCGCACTCACAACGGATCCATCAGAGCACAGCGCCCACCCGCATGTCAATTGGGACAGAGATCGACTACCTGCTGCTCGCTTTCCCAAACTGCTCGGTCTGGTGCTCGATCCATCGCTCAAGTTTCACAAGAACACCGAGCAGAAGCAGGCCGTCGTCAAAGCGAAGCTTAATGTGCTCAGAGCCCTGGGCGGTACATAATGGAGCAGTAGCAAGGAAACTGTTATCAGGACATACAAGGCCATACTTCAGCCCGCTCTGGAGTACGCTGCACCGGTGTGGCAGCACTTGGTATCAGAAACCTCCTAGACCAAGATGCAGCATATACAGAATGCCGGACTTCGTATAGCTACCGGATGTGCAAGAAGTTCCCCAGTCCCAATTGACATACGGGTGGGCGCTGTGCTCTGATGGATCCGTTGTGAGTACGGATACCGACGATTTGGATGCAGAGATCTTTAGCATTTTGCGGTCGAAAAAGCTTTTCAGTGTGACCAGGTACTCATTGATCTTGGAGGCGGCAACATTTATATCCCGATCCCGACACATTATTGTCATATCATCGGCATAGGCGACCACCTTGATATCCTGGGGAGGGGCGGGCATGACTTCGAGGCTCCTCGCGCAACAGACGGAGTGCTTTCTGATGTCTCTCTCCCTGACGGGGTTCAGCACTCTCCATGAGGGGTGGTTGGGTTGCTTTATGATACTGATGAAGAATTGTTGGGCCTGGAGCTGACAGTGCTCCTTTGCTGGCAATAATCGTGTCTCCGCCAGCAAGTGCTCGACTATGTATATGTTATGTATATGTTTATTACACTCACTTAAGGCAAATGCGTGATAATGCGACGAATATATGGAGAGAAGACAAAGTTATATCAACTAAACCAGGGGAGAAGGCAAAAACCAACCAAATAAAAAACTGGAGCAAAAAATTCTGATACCCTATACACCCTACCGGTCAAATGAACAAAGATCTATCTCAAGAAAGAAGCAACAAATGAAAAAGTTAAGTCTCGTAGCTCAGAATTATTTGGGATACTAGTCGCCTAAATTGGCCCAAGGAAGTAGCGCCGGTGACTCTTCTAGCGATTTTCAGGTATGCGCTACCCGCCCTATGTGGAAAAGATCTAACCCTAACACTGGTAATTGGACGACTGAGGAATATTTTCATTTTTTCACCTCTGGTTTTCGACGTGACCAGTTTGAAATAGGGTGCAAGCCTGAAAATACCGCTGTTTTCCAGAAGTTTGTGAACCATGCAAAGGTCAAATACTCTGCGCCGAGAATTCAGCGTTGGTAACCCGAGATATTTGTTCCTTATGTGGGACCTGGGTATTTTGGAATTCAGGAAACCACCGATTCGAATCATCAGCTTGCGAGTGAAACTATTCTGGACTTTTTCGAGCGCGTCAGTATCCTTTTTCTTGTGCGGACAGAAAACTGCTGTTCCAGATTCCACAATGGGTCGTATATAAGTCTTGTATGCTCGGAGCAGAACCTGTTTGTTTTTAGTTGAGATTCCCTTATAAATCTGAAAATTCGCCTGTGAGCCGACTGACACTTGATTTTGACATTCTCAGAAAAATCCAACTTCCTATCGTAGTTAAAACCAAGATCTCGAACCGCGTCTACCGCTGGGAGCGAGACACCAGCACATGTATATAAATGGGCCGTAGGTGCCGGACTCAGATGAACCCGCATAAACACGGTTTTCTGCGGAGCTAGAGGTAGCTGCCATTCCTTCGCCCAGTCAACCATCAGGTTAATCGCCTCCTGCAGCACTTGGGTGTCTAATGGCTCAGAAATGACTTTGTAGAGCTTTATATCGTCCGCGTAAAATCTCACAGAAACATTTTTGTCCGGAAAAATGCTGGGAATGTCCGCTGTGAAAATGCTAAACAATATTGGTGATAATACACCCCCTTGTGGCACTCCGCTTTCTATGTTTTTCACCTCGGAATAACAATCCCCGACTCTCACTTGAAACGTTCTACCAGATAAGGAATTGGTAAGCCAGTCTGTCAAAATCGGATGAAATTGCAGATCCCGTAGTTTTGATAGCAGTTTCAAGTGCGAGACACGATCAAATGCCTTTGCAAAGTCAAAATAAATGACATCGCAACTGCATTTCTTGTTATAGGCCTCGGTCCAATCATTTATGCATTCCAAAAGGTTCGTTTCTACCGATCTTCCAGGTATAAAACCATGTTGGCTCCTGGGAATGATGTTGTTCGAAAACAGATGTAGGACGATGTGCTCTTTTAGGACCTTCTCAAACAGTCTGCAGAAGAGTGAGGTTATGCTAACTGGTCTATAACTTCCTGGATCAGCAGCGGGTTTCTTTTTCAGAATTGGTGTAACAAACGAGTGTTTCCAGCGGGCTGGAACCTCACTATACATAAGAGACTGGTTGTATATATAGGCCAAGGGACCACAAAAAGCAGGTGCGATTTTCTGGATGAAAAATAGAGGAACGAAATCCGGGGTGACCGAGGAAGATCTAGACCACCTCTTCAGCAGCTCCTGTAATTTCATGGAGTGAAACCACGGGAAATCTGCCATAGGCTGAATACCTGCGAAAGATGAAGACGGGCAACATCCGTCATCGGCTTGGGATTGATTCACGAAATGGTCCGTTAACATGTTGGCGTTATCCAATGCCGAAGTAGCAAGAAGGTCACCCTTTTTAAGAGTACCAATACTATTCTTTTCCTGTAACTTGGAATTTAGATACCGATAGAAATTTTTATCTCCCGACTCTATCTTTTTCTTCTCCAGGTAACTATTATATTTTCCCAGCTGAGAATGGAACTTTTTTGCAAATTCTTTATATGCTTCCCAGTTACCAGTACGCCTAGCCTCATAAAAGACATTCACGATGTTCCGATATTTTTTGCAAGTGAGCAGGAAGGCGGATAGACTTAATGGAGGACACAAGCTTTCACGGCACATGCAAATCAATAGCTGCATGGATAACCGACAAGAAAAGTTCGTATTTCTAATTTACGCTACTGGCCGATTCAAGCAGACTTACCCAATGAATTTGGCTAAGGTGTCCGCAAACAGCTGCATAGTCACAATTCCCATATACCCTGCGATAGACCGGCGTACTACCTGTTTCACAACATTGGATATCAAATGATATGCTATTATGATCACTTAACCCCACCGGAGGCAGAATTGCAAGTTTTTTCAGCAAGGTTTCATGGCTGGAGAACACTAAATCCAAAACATTTTGACCTCTAGTAGGTTCATGAACAAATTGGAACAGATTATAACAGTAAACTAACTCTTCTAAACAAGGTAGATTTGATGCCACCATATCACCTTCGTTCCTCCGAGCGAAGTCCGGCAAATTGAAATCTCCTACAATGATCGTGTGAAGTTCGCACGCAACTAAATCGCTCAAGACCTTTACTAACATTTCCGTTTTTGCAGAATCACACGACGGGGCCCTATATACAACAATGACCCTAAAGCTCGAGTTTTCATGGTAAAGATCAACACAGAGTACCTCATAAGCATTTTCCACGCACTCCGAGAAAACCACAGATGTTGACAGTCTACGATGCACTAATAACATTACCCCGCCACCAGACTTTCTTACACGATCGCACCTCTTGGTTTCATAATCTAGAGAGAAATTACTCAATAAGGACGAAACCAAGTGACTAGATTTGTGCCAGCTCTCGGTAAAGGCATAAATGTCGTAATTATAAGAGAGAAGCAGGTCGATATGTTCCTTGTTTTTTGAGACAGATCTTACATTCGCATAGAAAAATTTCAAAGAACTACAATGATACCTGAGAGGATGAATCAGTTTCCCTGAACGGGTGTCGGCGTTGACTCATCATGGTGTGACGAGGGGGTCGTAGAGGAGGCTGCTCCGACGGTAGCATTGTCCGGTTCAGTCCCACCCCTCGAAGGCGAAACTGGCCCGACATTCCCACCAGGACCATCCCCCACACGTCTCCGATATTCCTCCCTTATTTTAATGCGTTCTTCCTTCGTCAGGGACTCCCTGAGATAGAGTCCCTTTGCGGGGAAAAACCTTAGACGGGAGGGATCCCTCAACGCCTGTCTCTGATAAGCTGAACACGGCATAACACTTTTCAGAAGACGATTTTTGCCTTGGATCGGCGAGCCCAAACGATACACAGATAAAGGACAGCAATCTACATTCAAATGAGAAAGAAATCCATTACGAAATTATAATCATGACTCAATCTTTGCGGAATGGGAAGAGATTTCTGCTCGGGAACACCGCTAAGAACCAAGGAGCGAGCACGCTCCTTCTCATTCTCATTCTCAACAGAAGCATTAGCAGCACGGCTCACTTGAGATAACGATGATGATGCAACAGAATGATACTGTGCATGGATAGGCACAGATACATTTGCAACTGAACGATCCCCCAGCTGAATGCCAGGAACAGCACTGTCACCACTAACACATTCAGATACGACAGACAGCTTCTGAAGTGCTCGTCTCAGTGAGGAATTTTCTTCCATGAGTTCTTTCTTCCTTTATTGAGATTGCGCACCACGTCCAGCAATTCGAAATTCTGACGCAACACGGCATCAGTCTGCCGCCGCCCCTCCAACAGGAACGCCATAATTGTACGACCATACTGCGGCATGGATTCATCTTCGATGAGCTGCTTCGCGACCATGTTGAAATCGAAGTTGCCATCGGAAGTGTTGATATCATCTTTGACCATTGCCATTGCCATTTGATTTGATTCAGCTCGATTAGAAACCACTGACGACACCAGATACCTGATACTTTTTCTCAACGCACTACGGGCCTTAACAGTTTTCAGGTTAGTGGTATCGTCCTCTCGAGCAAAACGATCATCCTCTGCATCAACGATTCTCAAACTTGGGTAATTAAACCAATAAAACTTATAATCACGACATTTATGCCTTTACCGAGACCTGGCTCAAATCTAGTCACTTGGTTTCGTCCTTATTGAGTAATTTCTCTCTAGATTATGAAACCAAGAGGTGCGATCGTGTAAGAAAGTCTGGTGGCGGGGTAATGTTATTAGTGCATCGTAGACTTTCAACATCTGTGGTTTTCTCGGAGAGCGTGGAAAATGCTTATAAGGTACTCTGTGTTGATCTTTACCATGAAAACTCGAGCTTCAGGGTCATTGTTGTATATAGGGCCCCGTCGTGTGATTCTGCAAAAACGTAAATGTTAGTAAAGGTCTTGAGCGATTTAGTTGCGTGCGAACTTCACACGATCATTGTAGGAGATTTCAATTTGCCGGACTTCGCTCGGAGGAACGAAGGTGATATGGTGGCATCAAATCTATCTTGTTTAGAAGAGTTAGTTTACTGTTATAATCTGTTCCAATTTGTTCATGAACCTACTAGAGGTCAAAATGTTTTGGATTTAGTGTTCTCCAGCAGGGGTGTGCGGAAATTTTTCAAAAAAATTCAGAAAACAGAAAATCGAGTTTGTCAGAAAACAGAAATCAGAAAACAGAAAATTTCCTATAAAAATGCTCATTGCATTTTAACTTTTTTTCAAGAGGAGGGAGAGTGTAATTCTGAACATCTTTACAATACCTGTAATGCAATATCTACGAGACTGGACAAATAACTAATAAGACATTGATAGTAGCGATGGCACGTCAATGACAGGTCTCTTTGGGAGTTTAGCGGAGAAATAGCCCACTAGGCTCCACAGCGGTTCTTGATGTGCTATTTCTCTAATATTTATTGATTGTTCCTGGATTATTAGGCGGCCAAGATCATGTTGTTCACTAAATAGCCTAGAAGTAGCCGAGCAATAACGGAGAAATAACCAAGACGTGACAGGCACACCAACACGCGACGCGGCGTTTCCCGGCTCGCCGAGCAGCCGCCTTGGCCTCCTGCAGCTCGGCGGGCCTCCTGGTGCTAGGCGGGGTCCAAGTACCCCCAACTTGGGTAGTTGAACCGACAGCGGTCTTGACATTCAAATCATGCCTCAGGAATGCGTCGTGTACAGTTCAACTCCGTATTGCCGTTCAGTCCGCAAAGTGCACGCTGATTACGGAAGCGTGCTGCCGCGCGGTTGCGAGTATCCTAAGTCATGGATGTAGGGTCACCCGGGCGGTTTTTCCCTTTGGTGCCCATGTGATCCGCCATCCCTGTCTGAGATACTTGGAACCGTCCCGCAGCACGCTTTCGGAATCAACGTGCAGTTTGCGGACTAAACGGCAATGCGCAGTTGAACTGTACATCCCTTGGAGAGCATTATTTGGCGCCCAGTTCGCAGCGAACATTTTTTGGCGATTATTTCTAGGCTATTACGCGGCAACCAGCTACTCCCCGACCATTTTCCGGCTATCACGCAGAAGGCAGGCATTCTTGGCTATGTATTGCCTATTGATCGGGTGAATTTCCCAGAGAACGCCAGTACGTCAGCACGGTAGGGGTTGCATCCCTCGTTGTCAGCAGCTGCAGCTGACAGCTAACAGCAGCAGTTGCTATTGATATCGAGAGGTTCAACCCCAGCAAGTGTTGGAATCATATACCGCTGTCAGCAGCAGCTGCTGCTGACAGCGAAGGTTTGCACTCGATCTTTACCCTGGGATGCAACCCTTTTATGTCGAAGTACTGAGTAGGTGAGCAGGGTCCGCGATAAAATCAGTTGCTGAGTTCTCTTTATGAGAATGCAGGTTTCACCATCACAAAAGTGAGAAAAGTGAAAAATTGCAGGAGAAACACACAAAAACAGCTTACAAGGGAAGTATACAAAGCGTAGGTCTGATCTGCCAAAACGACTAGTGTCGTTAGTATCTCTTGTGACTCAATAGTAAAACTGCGCAGTATCCCGCCGCGAGCCGCAGGTTCCAAGAAGTTACAAGCTTAAAAAGCTCATTTTTTGTGCTTTTTGTACCTTCCAAAAAGCGCGTTATTCTTCGGAAAATCCGGAAACGGACCTCATAAATGTGTTCAGCACCCAAAACTACCACCCTGAGCAAATTTTGGGTGAACGAACATTTTCCGTACTTTGTCCAGACTGACAGCGTTTTGGACTTGTACGGATTTTCGGTTGGGCGCTTATTTCTACTAATTGAGGGCTCTGGAAGCGTTTTAGAAAAATGTTCCAGATTTGACTTAAAATTCTCCCAGGAGGGTTTTTTGGGGCGCTGATCACGATTCTGTGATTTATTAGTCGATTTTCAAAAGTTTTCGGCTCATTTCGTTTGAAGCTTCCCAACCGGGGAAAATTTCGAGGGAAAAACGCCACTTTCGAGATTTCCGGTTTTCTACGATAGATATGTCTCAAAATCATTTGCTGAGGGTTATTTAGAGTGCTAAACACGAATCTGGAGTCCGTTTATCGATTTTTTGCAGATTACGGTAGATTACGGTAGATTACGGTGAGTATACGGTAGTTTGGTCAAAATCTCAGATTTTACTCAAAATTTGTATACGGGGGTTATTCGGGGTGGAGAATACGAATTTAACGTCCGTTTGTCGATTTTCAAAATACTAAGGTGGGTTTTGACCCCTAAATGACATGTTACCTACCGTAACCTACAGTAAACCTCAAAATTTCGACAAATGGACTCCAGATTCGTGTTCACCACCCTAGATTACCCCTAAATACAACTTTTGAGCTAAATCCGAGAAAATTTTTTGAAACTCCAAAAAAATGCCTGATGGGGTACCCTCGCCTTTTCTCCAGGCTTAAAAAATGCTCATAACTTTTTTGAACCTGCGGCTCGCGGCGGGATACTTCGCATTTTTACTATTGAGTCAGAAGAGATGCTAACCATACTAGTCGTTTTGGCAGATCCGACCTACGCTTTTTATACTTCCCTTGTTAGAGCAGCTATTTTGTGGGTGTTCGCACGCCCCAACCAACACGATTCATATAAGTGCTGGTTTTTTCGTTTAGCAACCTATTCATACTTTACCGGAAGCGGCAAATGCCGCGCAATATCAGTAGAAAAATGAGAAATCATGTTTGATACCGTTACCGAGCATCTCATTTCTCATTTTTCTAGTGATAATCCGCGGCATTTGCCGCCTCGCAAATGTATGAATAGGGTGTACCAGCAAGGCGGAAGACGGCAGAACAAACATACATAGAAATTTAGTTAATTGCGGGTAAGGTGACAATCAGCAATATTGTGTTACTGAGCGTTTTTCCTCTGAGTTTTCACCTATTTTCACTTTTGTAATGATCATGTCTACCTTCTCATGAGGATACCATAACAACCGTTTTTTATGGCAAGCCCTACCTTTAGCAGCAATCGCACCATTGAACACAAGTAGTAGCTCGTAAAGGACTAGATAAGCTACGCTGTTCCACAGATCCGGATTTCGTTGATTTTTTTCTGTTTTTCGCAGATTTTTCAGAAAACAGAAATCAGAAAGGCCAAAACGGCCAGAAAACAGAAAACCGAAATTTCCGCACACCCCTGTTCTCCAGCCATGAAACCTTGCTGAAAAAACTTGCAATTCTGCCTCCGGTGGGGTTAAGTGATCATAATAGCATATCATTTGATATCCAATGTTGTGAAACAGGTAGTACGCCGGTCTATCGCAGGGTATATGGGAATTGTGACTATGCAGCTGTTTGCGGACAACTTAGCCAAATTCATTGGGTAAGTCTGCTTGAATCGGCCAGTAGCGTAAATGAGAAATACGAACTTTTCTTGTCGGTTATCCATGCAGCTATTGATTTGCATGTGCCGTGGAAGCTTGTGTCCTCCATTAAGTCTATCCGCCTTCCCGCTCACTTGCAAAAAATATCGGAACATCGTGAATGTCTCTCTTATGAGGCTAGGCGTACTGGTAACTGGGAAGCATATAAAGAATTTGCAAAAAAGTTCCATTCTCAGCTGGGAAAATATAATAGTTACCTGGAAAAGAAAAAGATAGAGTCGGGAGACAAAAATTTCTATCGGTATCTAAATTCCAAGTTACAGGAAAAGAATAGTATTGGTACTCTCAAAAAGGGTGACCTTCTTGCTACTTCGGCATTGGATAAGGCCAACATGTTAGCGGACCATTTCGTGAATCAATTCCAAGCCGATGACGGATGTTGCCCGTCTTCATCTTTCGCAGGTATTCAGCCTATGGCAGATTTCCCATGGTTTCACTCCATGAAATTACAGGAGCTGCTGAAGAGGTGCTTTAGATCTTCCTCGGTCACCCCGGATTTCGTTCCTCTATTTTTCATCCAGAAAATCGCACCTGCTATTTGTGGTCCCTTGGCCTATATATACAACCAGTCTCTTATATATAGTGAGGTTCCAGCCCGCTGGAAACACTCGTTTGTTACACCAATTCTGAAAAAGGAACCCGCTGCTGATCCAGGAAGTTATAGACCAGTTAGCATAACCTCACTCTTCTGCAGACTGTTTGAGAAGGTCCTAAAAGAGCACATCGTCCTACATCTGTTTTCGAACAACATCATTCCCAGGAGCCAACATGGTTTTGTAACTGGAAGATCGGTAGAAACGAACCTTTTGGAATACATAAATGATTGGACCGAGGCCCTTGACAAGAAATGCAGTTGCGATGTCATTTATTTTGACTTTGCAAAGGCATTTGATCGTGTCTTGCACTTGAAACTGCTATCAAAACTACGGGATCTGCAATTTCATCAGATTTTGACAGACTGGCTTACCAATTTCTTATCTGGTAGAACGTTTCAAGTGAGAGTCGGGGATTGTTATTCCGAGGTGAAAAACATAGAAAGCGGAGTGCCACAAGGGGGTGTATTATCACCAATATTGTTTAGCATTTTCACAGCGGACATTCCCAGCATTTTTCCGGACAAAAATGTTTCTGTGAAATTTTACGCGGATGATATAAAGCTCTACAAAGTCATGTCTGAGCCATTAGACACCCAAGTGCTGCAGGAGGCGATTAACCTGATGGTTGACTGGGCGAAGGAATGGCAGCTACCTCTAGCTCCGCAGAAAACCGTGTTTATGCGGGTTCATCCGAGTCCGGCGCCTGCGGCCCATTCATATACATGTGCTGGTGTCTCGCTCCCAGCGGTAGACGAGGTTCGAGATCTTGGTTTTAGCTACGATAGGAAGTTGGATTTTTCTGAGAATGTCAAAATCAAGTGTCAGTCGGCTCACAGGCGATTTTTTCAGATTTATAAGGGAATCTCAACTAAAAACAAACAGGTTCTGCTCCGAGCATATAAGACTTATATACGACCCATTGTGGAATCTGGAACAGCAGTTTTCTGTCCGCACAAGAAAAAGGATACTGACGCGCTCGAAAAAGTCCAGAATAGTTTCACTCGCAAGCTGATGATTCTAATCGGTGGTTTCCAGAATTCCAAAATACCCAGGTCCCACATAAGGAACAAATATCTCGGGTTACCAACGCTGAATTCTCGGCGCAGAGTATTTGACCTTTGCATGGTTCACAAACTTCTGGAAAACAGCGGTATTTTCAGGCTTGCACCCTATTTCAAACTGGTCACGCCGAAAACCAGAGGTGAAAAAATGAAAATATTCCTCAGTCGTCCAATTACCAGTGTTAGAGTTAGATCTTTTCCACATAGGGCGGGTAGCGCATACCTGAAAATCGCTAGAAGAGTCACCGGCGCTACTTCCTTGGGCCAGTTTAGGCGACTAGTATCCCAAATAATTCTGAGCTACGAGACTTAACTTTTTCATTTGTTGCTTCTTTCTTGAGATAGATCTTTGTTCATTTGACCGGTAGGGTGTATAGGGTATCAGAATTTTTTGCTCCAGTTTTTTATTTGGTTGGTTTTTGCCTTTTTCCATGGTTTAGTTGATATAACTTTGTCTTCTCTCCATATCTTCGCCGTATTATTACGCATTTGCCTTAAGTGAGTGTAATGAAAATACACATAACATATACATAGTCGAGCACTTGCATGCGGAGACACGATTATTGCCAGTAAAGGAGCACTGTCAGCTCCAGGCCCGACAATTCTTCATCAATATCATAAAGCAACCCAACCACCCCTCATGGAGAGTGCTGAACCCCGTCAGGGAGAGAGACAAAAGAAAGCTGCCGAGATGTCGTACTTTCGTGCCGTGGCAGTGTGGAGGAAAGAAGATCACCTCCGGGCAAACCGACGTCAATCCCTCCGCGGAGAAAGTTTTTGTCATGGGAGAGGTGCTGGCTGGCTGCAGCTCTCCTGAAGATTCTTCTACAAGTGGCCGGCGTCGAAAGGAATCCGGGACCCGCGAAGAAGAAGAAAAGTACCCATGTGCCACATGCGAAAGAGATGTCACTTGAAATGGAACCAGCGTCCAATGTTTTGGATGCCAAGGGTGGGTGCACATATCTTGTTCGGGTCTCAATTCTGTGAGGCATCACGATTCTTCCTTTCGTTGTATTGTGTGCTCCGCCTCTGGTAACTCAAATTCCTCATCTATCAACCGCCCTCTATCTATTGTACACATCAATCTAAACGGCCTTCGCGCCAAGCTTTCTGAATTATCTCTCTTTGCCCGTACTCATCACTCGGATGTTATCATGGTTCAGGAAACCAAACTCTCTCCCTCTGCTACCTCTAGACATCCAAACATCCCGGGCTATACTGCATATCATACTCCTAGGTCATCACAAGGAGGCGGAGTCTCTACTTTTGTTCTGTCCTCTCTTCCCTCTCACATAATTCCAAACACTTCAGTGGATGGCACTCTCGAGTACATCCCCATCCATCTACCTCTGAAAACACCACTTTCTCTTTTTAATATATATATCCCTCCTTCTACCTCTTGTCCATCAATATACAATTCTATCCCCCTTCTCAAGCAGCTGTATGACTGCTCTCTATCTCCCTCAATTGTCTTTGCGGGTGACTTCAATGCGCACACGTTCTGCTCGTCGCTCGACACTGACGCTAGAGGAAGTGACGTCGAAGAATGGGCGGAGTGCGATCTGGTTATCTTAAACGATGGCCAGCCCACTCGTCTCCCTGCCAACGGCCGATCATCTAGCCCAGACATCTCCCTCGTCTCTTCCAATCTCTCTAGTGCTTGCTCTTGGTCAACATCCACAACTCTTCCCAGTGATCACATTCCTGTCTTTGTCGATATTGATCTCTCTAACTCTCTTGCTCCCTATACAGGTGTTCGTCACCGTTCTTATCTTAAAGGCAGTGTTCACGAAGAAAAAGTTGCACGTTTTTTTCTGGCTTAAAGTAAGATTTGGGTCCCTCTAAGAATATTAAGAACGGAAGTGCGACGAAAAACGGCCGGTAAGTGGGTGAAAATCTCGTGGACCAGCCAACCCATTGGACCACTCCGCCCACGTCCTGTAACAGTTTCCCTGAATTCGTGGTTGGATGAGTGATGGTTTCCGATCAAAAGCCCCTTTCTTCCCTTCATTCTCAACGTCTCTCATTACTCAGGTCAGCTCGCACAAATCGGCTGCAAAAAACGGGAGTTACAAGCCTCGGATAACTCGTCCACAATGTCTCCCTAGCTGAAGTTTGAGGGTCCATAACTCCGTTTCCAGAGGGTCTTGTACGATTTCAGGGACATCATTGAAATCAGCATGGGACCGTTTTCAAGATAGATGGAAAAACAGAAAAATGACTTTTATCGTGAACACTGCCTTTAACTTAGGCCGTGCAGACTGGAGCCTGTTCAGGGAGGTTGCGCTCCGCCAAGCAGCTGATTATCCGTGGAATGGCGATGTACACCAGAAGGAGCGCCACCTATCTGATGCCATCTTGAAGGCTATGAAAGCTGCGATCCCTGAAGGCCGCGTAAAGACCTTCTTTCCCAATGCCACCAGGGAAACATTGCAGAAGATAAGGACAAGGGACGCAAAGAGAGCGGCAGATCATCTTGATCCAGACATCGCTACGCTGGATGATGAGATCAGGAAGGACCTTGACAGGCACAAGAAGGAAACTTGGGAAAAGTTCACTGAGAAGACGAACTTCAGAAATGATGCAGCAGCAACGTGGAAGGCCTTGAAAAGGATCTCCGGAAAGTTTACCTCCGCCAACAATTCCACGACTGAATTTGAAGGTGGAGTTTTCAAATCAGGGAAGGAGGCCGCAAATGCTCTTGGGAAGCATTTCTTCATCACTAGAACCAACAGAGAGAAGCAAAATAGAATAACGGTACGGGAACTCTGTAAATTGCCTCTCATGGATGTAGATGATGCAGTCACGCCTGTACAGGTCGAGAAGGTGATAAAGGAGATGAGCAACTCGAAGGCAATAGGGCCAGACGGTTTGAGCCCTGCAGTCCTGAAGAGACTGCCCAGTGAACTACTGCCCCTTCTTGCTGACGTCATAAATACATCGTTTCGTACATGTACTCTACCCCAAAATTGGAAAGTGGCCCGTGTTATTCCACTGCCGAAGCCGGGTAGGTCACCATCCACGGCTAAAGGGTACCGGCCGATCAGTCTGCTCTCACCCATCGCCAAAATTGCCGAAAAACTGGTTATGGAGGAGCTTGCCGAGCATAACAGCCAACAGCAGCACCAACATGGTTTCCGTAAATTACATTCCACCACTACCGCCTTGTTGGAAATTGTGAGTTATGTTCTGGACGGCTTCAATGCCATCAAACCCCAACGTACGGTTGGTGTGGCCCTCGACTTAACAAAGGCATTTGACACTGTAAATCTAGGCCTACTATCAGAGAGCCTGTTGAAGTCTACCATTAAGCCATGGCAGAAGCGGTGGATAACTGCCTTCACTAAAGGACGTCAGGCGAATGTGCTATTAAAGGGACATGTTTCCAATAGCATCCCCATCGCCGCTGGTGTCCCTCGAGGAGGAGTTTTATCGCCTGCACTTTTCAGTTTATATCTAGAAGATCTGCCCGTTCCCCCTCAAGACATCAAGGTCGTTGCATACGCGGATGATATTACTATTCTGTGCCGAGATCGCGACATTAAGGTAGCCGCCAGTAAGATCAATGACTACTTGATCGAGTTGAAATATTTCTTCGATCGCAAATTACTCACAGTCTCTGCCTCCAAATCATCCGTTACCGTCTTTTCCACTGATAATGCAGAGCACAGTGCCCATTCTCTGGTGAAATGGGACGAAACTCAATTGCAGGCCACCCGATTCCCCAAACTACTTGGACTCGTGTTGGATCCTTCGTTGAGGTTTCATAAGAACACTGAGCAGAAGCAAGCCACAGTGAAAACAAGACTCAACGTCCCGCGTGCTCTCGGTGGAACGTCCTGGGGATGCAATAAAGAAACGATCCTGACCACATCTAAGGCTATTGTGCAACCCGCCTTGGAGTATGCTGCGCCAGTCTGGCAGCACATCGTGTCGGACTCATCTTGGTCCAAGCTGCAGCGCGTTCAAAATTGTGCTCTGCGAATTGCAACGGGCTGCTCTAGAAGCTCTCCAATTGAGCACTTACACGCCGGAGCTCGCATATTGCCAGGTAGAGACCACTGCCAACTCCAGGCGCAACAAATGTACATTAACATCGTGAAACAGCCGAATCATCCATCGCGAAGAGTACTGAACCCGGTGAGAGAGAGACGTATCAGAAAGCCTTTCGCCGATGCTCTGTCGAAAATAGATGTGCAGAGATGGACCAAAGCGCAACAAGAACGCCTCCGTCTCTTGCGCGCGGAGCATACCCGATTCGTGAAGGAACATTTGAGCAGAGTTGCCATAAACTCCATCCTTAGAGTCGCACCTCCAAAGGTCAGCGAGACAGAGATGGAACTTGGCAGGCGTGCCAGGTGCACCCTCGCATCGTTACGCTGCGGACACTCCCCCATGCTTATGTCATATTTGCATAGGATTGACAACAGCAAACCTGACGAGTGCCCTGATTGCGGTAGTCAAGGGCATACCACTGCGCACCTGTTCCATTGCCCGAAGAGGCCGACTACATTAACGACAATGGATCTGTGGACGAACCCTGTGCTAGTGGCCGAGTTTCTGAACCTATGACAGAACCCCTCTCCGTGGCTGCAAAGAAGAAGAAGACAAAAGAAAGCCTTTTGCCGATGCTCCAAGCAAAGTCAACTTGCAGAGATGGCACGACTCACAGAAAGAACGACTCCGTCTTCTGCGCGAGGAGCACACCAAGTTTGTACGAAGTCATCTTGAGAGGGTGGCCGTAAATACTGTACTAGGAGAAGGACCGCCACCAGTCTGCACATCTGGGTCTCAACTCGGAAGATGGGCTAGATGCGCACTCGCATGCTGCGCTGGGGTCATTCTACAATGCTTATGTCTTACGTTAGCAAGATTGACAGCAGCAAATCTGATGTTTGTTCGGACTGCGGTTCCATCAGAAATAACACCGCACATTTATTTAACTGTCCGAGGAGACCTACTACGCTGACCAGAATGGATCTATGGACGAACCCACAACTGGTCGCCCGGTTTCTCCGCCTATTACAAAACCCTCGATGTGGTTGAAAAGAAAAAGAATAAGATTTCAAAATTGCCCTCTTGATGTTGTTAATGTTTACATTCCTCCAACCACCTCATGTTCCAATTCGTTTGATCCAACACCATTTTCGCTTGCTCTCCACTCTGCCCTCCCATCGTCCTCAGTTATCATGGCTGGTGATTTTATTGCACACTCTTCATCCTGGTTCTCCACTCTAGGTCCCGATGACAGAGGTGAACTACTTGAGCATGTTGCGGACGATTGTGATCTTGTTGTTATTAATGAGGACGCCCCTGCTCGTCTTCCGAGCACAGGTAGGCCCTCTTCGCAGGTTATCGCTCCAGCCGCGAAGCGGCTGGAGAGGTTTGGTTATGCCTAGGCCTTGTGATCACTTAGAATTTTATAAAATAGTTTATAGAATCTTTGAAACAAAATTTCTGAAGATTTCCTCCTGGATATAAGTGAAGGGGTTCAGAAGACACCTGCTGTCCAAATTTCAGCCAAATCGGTTCACAAACAACAAATTTGTGAGCCCGAAAGCTTAAGAAATTCACTTAGAATTTCATAAAATAGTTTATAGGATATAGAATCACCTGCGTGTAAACCGACGTCAACCCCTACGCGTGGAGGGCCTGGAATGGGATAAGTGTCCAATGTTTTGGATGTCAGAGGTGGGTGCATCTCTCCTGTTCGGGTCTCAGTTCTGTGAGGCATCACGATCCTTCCTTCCGTTGTGTTCTGTGCTCTGCCCCCAGTAACTCTGATTCCTCATTTACCAACCGCCCCCTCTCTATTGTTCATATTAACCTCAATGGCCTTCGTGCTAAGTTGTCTGAACTCTCTCTTTTTGCCCGTACACATCATCCTGATGTCATAATGGTTCAGGAAACGAAGCTGTCTCCTTCCGCTACTGCTCGACACCCTAACATTCCTGGCTACACTGCTTATCATCCTCCAAGGACAGCACTCGGCGGAGGAGTTTCCACTTTCGTATTATCAAATCTACCCTCTCATATCATACCAAACACACCAAAGGACGGTACTCTCGAGTACCTACCTATCCATCTCCCTCTTAAAACCTCTATATCTCTTTTTAATATCTATATTCCTCCTACCACGTCCTGTCCCCAATCTTACGACCCTACTTCCTCACTCAAGCAGTTGTACGACTGCTCACTTTCACCCTCTGTTGTCTTCGCAGGCGATTTCAATGCCCATACATTCTGCTCGTCGCTCGACACTGACGCTAGAGGAGAAGACGTCGAAGAATGGGCGGAGGAGTGCGATCTGGTCATTCTCAACGATGATAAGCCCACTCGTCTCCCGGCCAACGGCCGATCCTCTAGTCCAGACATCTCTCTTGTATCTTCTAATCTCTCCAGCGCCTGCTCTTGGTCGACCGCTACAACTCTGTCCAGTGATCATATCCCCGTCTTTGTCCATGTCGATCTCTCTGATTCTCTTGCTCGTTATTCAGGTATCCGTCAAAGGTATTATCTTAATCTTTGCCTTGCAGACTGGCGCTTGTTCAGGGAGGTGGCACTTCGCCATGTGGATGACTACCCATGGAATGGAAACGTGCACCAGGAGGAACGTCACTTGACTGACGCGATTCGCAAGGCCATAAAAGCAGCCATTCCGGAGGGCCGAGTCAAGACCTTCTTTCCCAATGTCACCAGGGAAATCTTGGAGAAGATAAAGACAAGGGATGCAAAGAGAGTCTCCGATCACTTGGATCCGACCATTGCTGAGCTGGATAGCGAGATTAAGCGAGATCTGGACAAGCACAAGAAGGAGTGTTGGGAGAAATTCACGAAGATGAATTTCAAGAGTGATCGAGCGTCAACTTGGAAAGTTCTTAAGAAGATCTCGGGCAAGAGCACCTCCACCAACTATTCCACGATCGAGTTCGAGAATGGAGTTTTCAAATCGGGAAAGGAGGCTGCAACTGCTCTCGGGAAGAATTTTTTCATAACTCAGGCTAAGAGAGGGAAACAGAATCGAGTGACTGTAAGAGAGCTCTGTAAGTTGCCACTCATGAATGAAGCAAAAGCAGTGACGCCCGCGCAGATTGAAAAGGTGGTAAAAGAGATGCTCAACTCGAAGGCTGTAGGGCCGGATAGCATTAGTCCAGCGGTCTTGAAGAAACTGCCGAGTGAGATTATGCCAATCCTGGCTGACGTCAACAACACATCCTTTCGCACGTGCATCATACCCCAAGACTGGAAAATGGCAAGCGTCGTTCCGTTGCCCAAGCCAGGTAAATCGCCATCCACGGCTAAGGGATACAGGCCAATAAGTCTTTTACCACCAATCGCTGAGGTCGCTGAGAAACTGGTCGTCAAGGAACTGGCCGAACATAATAACAATCAGCAGCACCAGCATGGATGCAAATCACACTCTACCACCACGGCGCTGCTGGAGATTGTGAGCTATGTTTTGGATGGCTTCAACGCTGGAAAGCCTCAACGCTCTGTTGGAGTAGCCCTGGACCTCACCAAGGCGTTTGACACTGTCAACTTGGGCATACTGTCTGAGAAGCTATTGAGGTCCACCATCCCGCCTAGGCAGAAGCGATGGATTGCAGCACTCATCAAAGGGCGCCGAGCAAAAGTGCTGTTTCAGGGACATGTCTCGAATAGCATCCCGATCGCTGCCGGTATCCCTCAAGGAGGAGTCATATCGCCTGCTCTGTTCAGACTTTACCTAGAAGATTTGCCCCCCCCCCAAGTGACATCAAAGTCGGTGCGTATGCGGATGACATCACCATCTTGTGCCGAGACAGAGACATTAATATAGCTGCACGCAAGATCAATAGCTACCTCATCGTTCTGAAGAGCTTTCTCGATGATGACTGAAATTTGATTTGATTCTGTTCCATAAAATAATGCATGGTAATTGTGGTCTTAAATTGAGCGACTTTTGGTCCTTGAGAAGCTCTATAACCAAAGGAGGTTCTCAGAAACTCGTAATTCCAAGAGCTAGGTAGGTTAAGGAGCCGGTCACACTTTTTTTCTGTTAGAGCCGGCTCAGATTCCTTAAAATTGAGCAAGAGATTGCCTGTTTCTCACAACTTACGGGTATTCAAAAACACTGTTGACTGCTACCTAAATCCGACGTGAGGCTGTTGACTATAGTGGATGTCATTTAGTGGTTGTTACTGAGTATATTCTAATTTATCCTTTTTTTTTCTCATTTATTTTTCTTATGATGACATGACCCCGTTCATGTAATAAATATATATATGATGCTCACTGTCTCTGCCGCTAAATCATCTGTACCAGTTTTCTCCACTGACCCTAAGGAACACTGCGCTCACCCCGTTGTGAATTGGGAAGACGCTCGTCTGCCTGCGGCACGTTTCCCTAAGCTGCTCGGCCTAGTATTGGATCCTTCGTTGAGGTTCCACAAGAATACTGAGCAGAAACAGGCTACAGTGAAAGCAAAGCTCAACGTTCTACGAGCTCTGAGAGGAACGTCGTGGGTAAGTAGCAAGGAGACAATTTTGACCACCTACAAGGCAATATTGCAGCCGGCGTTGGAGTACGCTGCACCGGTATGGCAACACATGATATCGGATTCATCGTGGACAAAGATGCAGCGAGTTCAAAATGCTGCTCTTCGGATTGCCACAGGGTGTGCTAAAAGCACCCCAGTGGAACATCTTCATCCTGAAGCCCGAATTCTGCCAGTTAAGGAGCACTGCCAACTCCAAGCGCAGCAACTGGTTATCAACATTGTCAAGCAGCCTGACCACCCATTAAGAAGGATCATGAATCCCATGAGAGAGAGACATATCAGAAGGCCTTTTGCGGATGCTCCCGAGAAAGTCAATATACAAAGATGGACGGACTCCCAACTGGATCGTCTGCGTCTTTTACGTGCGGAGCACACCAAGTTCGTCAGGGATCACTTGAGTAGGATGACCGTCAATCCAATATTGGTAGTCGTACCACCCGTAGTCAGCAACACCGAGATGGAACTCGGTAGGCGGGCTAGAAGTACCCTTGCCTCGTTACGCTGCGGTCATTCCCCTATGCTCATGTCATACTTGCATAAGATCGATCGCAGCAAGCCTGACGAGTGCCCGGACTGTGGTAGCCGTGGCCACACAACTGACCAACTATTTGATTGCCCAAAGAGGCCGACCACTCTGACAACAATGGATTTGTGGACGAATCCGGTTTCAGTCGCCCGTTTCTTGAACCTTTGAGAAAAACCTTCCTGCGGCTGCAAAGAGGAAGAAGAAGAAATTTTCATGGTGTGCGCCGTAAGCCGTGAGGCGTAGGCCGTCACGCTTTTCAGTCCTCACTGCTAATAGCCACTGCCAATGGTCGAAGGCAATCAACTTGGCAGACAGGTAAGTTGGTAGGGGGTACGTAGGCTGGTAAGTAATCGATTTGTAGGTGAGTAGGGATTCTGATGACGTCATCGGGACGTCGTGAAAAGTGCTTCGGGCTTCTGATGACGCCATCGAGACGTCGTGAAAAGTGCTTCGGGTTTCTGACAACGTAATCGGGACGTCGTGAAGAAAGCTTCGGGCTTCTGACGACGTCATCGGGACGTCGTGAAGAGTGCTTCGGGCTTCTGATGACGTCGTCGGGACGTCGTGGAAACCCGGATAGTGGGCAGGTTTCCGGGACCCGTTTATGGTCATCCGAGTTGTGCAGACCACCCCATAGAGTCATTAGGAGTCCCGGACCCGTCGCTAGCCATCCCAGAAATTATGCAGGATACCCCAAAGAATGAGCAAGTCTTGAGCTTTCCGCTAGTCGTCTGTGATAGTGTGCTGGAAGCATCGGAATTGGCGCAGGAGTCTGAGAACACCTTGAAAAACTTTTGTAAAAAAGTAAGGATGACAAGCATAGCGTGCAGAAAGCTTGAGATGTTATGTACGCAATGTTGCCAGGCTGCTTTTCAGTTTCGTGACGCGCTGAGGTCATTCACACAACCCCATTTTGAGTGCTCCCTCATTTTTCTTCACCGGCCTACTGATTTTTTCTGCAATAAGTGGTACTTGCTTATCAGCATCCAAATTCAAGAACAAATTGTTAGAATTATCTCCAATCACAGCTCAGCAGAGCTTTTTCATACCAAATTCATGGAATCGAAGCGGCTGTTCTGCGAAGGAATGGGGCGGAGGAAACGGAATAATGAGTATGGAAAACCGCTTCGTCCTACTGATGCGAACGTGCCCAGACGGAATGGAAGGTAGTTTCTGACTGTGCAGGTTTTGAGTTAGTTTCATTCGAAAGCGAAGAACTGCGGGCAGAGTCTGCATCTGGCTATAGGCCAGCAGGCTTTCATGATTATCGACCGGGCTGACAACGTCTGAGCGACCAACTATACACGGGGCCTAAGCCCCTGACAGAGTTTGATGAGAAAATCACCGTGGCCAGCCCGGTCGATACGTATGAGAAACAAGGACGATGAAGGTTGCAAAGAACCGGTGTATCCAGAAGTGTCTGACGCGGTCGATGTGTAAAAAATATGTGTAACGATATCATGGATATCATTCATTTCTTACCTCGGTATCATGTGAACATCGTTAGGGTCGGCCACATCGGGTGTTTTTTGCATCCCACCTCATTCATGTCTTGCATGACTATCGACCGAGCTGGCTACACCGATCAACCAACTATGACCGAGGCCTCAGAGTTGGTTGAGAAAATCACTGAGGCCGACCCCACGACCGCCACACGTTCGATACGTATGAAAAACATGGAGGTTGCAAATAACACCCGGTGTAGCCAACGCGATCAATATGAATGAATTATGTGGAACGATTTGTATCATGGATATCATTCACTTCTTAACTTATATCATGTGAACATCGGTCGTGTCAGCCACATCGGGTGATTTTTCTGAGAGATAGTTTTATAACAGGTTGGGTCATTGATTCTTGTGACCACAGAAAGAGGACTGATCTAGCGGGAGATGAACAGGCCTTTGTTCGGAATTCTTGCATAGGATATTACTGCGTAATATCAAGAAAAAGTGAACAATTCTGTGAAAAAGCTCTTTCCTTTGTCGGCACTTCTAAACAGCGGAAACAAACCGTTGTGGTATTTTACAAGGAAGAATTGAATGGTTTCCTAAAACAAGTTGACATCATCTCCTCTTTTGATGATAGCTATTAGGCACACATGCATATATACATATTTTATCGGCACTCACATAATCAAAGTCCTTTATGGAGCCAAAAGCGCTTCCTCTTGGAGAACCGCAACGGTTTGTTTCCGATGTTTAGAAGTGCCGACAAAGGAAAGAGCTTTGGAGGATATTGTCCATTTTTTTGTAGACTCTCCTCATCCAACTTTCCTATTGTTCCCTTGTTGTTGAAACATTTGTAACGCGAACCAAACCACTTTTGCTTGGAAGACACCTTTTTTACAGAATCACATTTGTCTCCTCCTCTCTTGCTGTATGTTGTAGCTGTTCCACTGCTGTAGTCATGGCCAGCGATCATGTACCGAAAAGCGCATCACTGGATTTGTCTCTAGATAGTCATCTCGCACCCTACTCAGGCTCACGTAGCAAATTGGGTCCTGTTTAAAGAAATGTTACTCAGTCCGGTAGCCAACTATCCGCTAACTGGCTCTCCACACGAGAGATAAAATTTCGTCGTTGATGCCATATGCAATGCCTCTAGAACAGCCATTCCGACTGGACGTGTGAGAACGTTTCACCCTAACGTTCCTAAGGAAGTTCTGGAGCTGATCGAACTACGGAATGAGAAGCGCCGAGCCGATCCTGCTGACTCGAGCATTCAACAACTGTCTGACGAGATCACTAAGTTGCTCAATGATTACAAGCAAAAGCGAGGGCAGGAGATCACTGAGTCCATGAATTTCAACACTGATGCCGAGAAAACATGGAGCATTCTCAAGAGGCTTCCCGGAAAGAAAATGGCAACGGACCGAAACATGCTGGAATCCCCATCAGGTAGATTCGAGTCTGGATATAGTGCTCCCTGTCGGCTTGGGAAGCTCTTTGCCTCGGCATCGTCACTTCGTGATGGTTCTCACAGACGAACTCTCCGGTCCACAAGGAAACTCAGTCGCCACGACGTTCCCGCAATAACTGCCTCTGCTGTGTCTGCCCTCATCAAGTCAATGGAGAATCCGAGGGCTGAGGGACCTGACGGCGTCTCATCTGTCTACCTGAAGCATCTGCCGGATCGATTCCTCGAATTACTCAGCGATCTCGTCTACTCGTCACTCAGCACTGGTGTGATTCCCGCGAGGTGGAGTTAGGCCATCGTCCTACCGACCCCTAAGCCTGGTAAGCCTGACTCTGATGTACTCGGGGGATCGTCCCCAACCCGACGGCCGTGGTCACGTCACTAGGGACTAAACACAACCTTGGTTGGCCGCCGACATGCATCCGCTAGCCCCGCCCCTTTGGGAGGGACTTGGTAGGGTATTCGTCCCTCCTTCGCTGGATGTGTTCAATCGATTGCGGGGGAGCGACCCCAAACCTACGGGCTCACTCAAATGTCCGGTGAACACAGGGGAGCATCCCCAAACTGACACGTGGAGCAATCATGTGGATCGCCGAAACGTCGATTGCAATTCTTCATTTCTTTTTTTGATGGTTGCTCATTTTTGTTTTTGTTTTGAAATTGAGAGCTTTTGAACTTCTTGCTTGTCCATTTTGAACTTTTGAAATTTGATTGGAATTATAGAGGCCCGGACAGGGCATGTATATAGTGTATATAGTTGTATATACTGAGTTAGTCCCTTGTATGTCTTTTACTCCTGTTCTGTGAAGCTATTATCGATATTTGGTTGTTTACGACTCGAAAGGAGTCGATCGATACGCGCGAGTCGTCTGACCTCCGTTCTCTCGTCGCCCTCGCCGTCTGGGTGAGCGCCTCCTCCACACTCCCTCGTCCAAGGCGCCTGCGACTCTGATTGGTCGGGGTCCCGCCCACTCTTCGCAATCCACCACGGACATTCTACTGCTGCCTGTCACGAGGAGTGGACGCCCGCTGCCAGCCGTCGCACCAGCCCGGATCCTGAGCTTCAAGGTGAGTATTTTCACCACTTTTGGGCCTAGGCAGGACCCACCCCAGGACAACACCGGCCAAGGCCCACTACATGGGGGCCGAACCTCACTAAGAGGTACAAGGTAAGTTTAGGATTCCGTGCAAGAGGAGTAGAGCGACCACTCTACTCCGAAGAAGCGCGAAGCGAACCGTAGGCCGTTAAGAGCGGTAGGTTCGAAGCTGCT
Source organism: Aplectana chamaeleonis (assembly GCA_029168955.1). Classification (NCBI taxonomy): domain Eukaryota; kingdom Metazoa; phylum Nematoda; class Chromadorea; order Rhabditida; family Cosmocercidae; genus Aplectana; species Aplectana chamaeleonis. Next base: position 187,951 of record JAPDOI010000249.1, on the reverse strand, counting down.
GGACGGGCAGCCCCCACTGTCAGTAGTTAGAGCGTAGCTCTACTCTGCAGAAGGGATAGAGGAAAGCACTTTTGCAAGGCAGACCGCTGCGCAATTTTTTTTTTGTATTTCCTCGGTGGATCACTGACAAGTGATCTCGTTGTCCCTAGAATCGATAGTCAACAGGCAAAAGCGAGTTGACGACCTGACCGGTATCGATTTTGTTGATTCTCAGGCTTGGAACACGACCGTGTTGGCAGCACATGAGTGCATTTCGAGAATCGTGCAAGTTTTTACTGACAAGTGAAGCTTCTGCACAACATATCGGTAGTCTGGTGGCAGACGCGTAGCAGAAGAAGAGTATCGCAGTACCGGACGGTAAACGCGAAGGCAGACGCCACACTCAACCGATTTCTAATTCCACAGCACCTAAACAGACTGTTTAAGTGTCAACCATGTCGGACAATGTGGATGACGAAGTCATGGCTCTGCTCGATGGTGACTATGCTGAAGACGATTCGGTACAAAGCGAGCTAAGGCAGTTGAGAGCACAAGTGGAGTTGCTCACCCAGCAAAACCTCCAACAGGTATCCGATACGACTTTTCGGGTTAGAGGGGCGCTGGGAAAACTGCAGGCAATCCCTGAACGATTACCGCGAATGCTAAATGAGGGTAAAATTTCTTCGACAGAGGAAGTTGAAAGGGAACTGACAAGAGTTCTTGATCTTGAGCGTGAGGCTCTACTAGGTGCGATAGCCCCGTTGACTGACAAGGCGCGTGAAGTCGCAGACCTAGCATCAGCAGTAAGCGCGAAGCACAGCGACGAACTCGACATAGTTTTCGCTCAAGCCGAGCATGACGACCATTGCATGCGCGCGCTTTCAAAACTGCTAAGTGTTGATTCCACTGATGTGGTCAGCGCAGTGAAACACTTGATGGAAAGGGACAAGGGAATAGTGGCAGACGCCGTAGGTAATCACCGACCAATATTACCAACAAGAAGACCTTTCCCTTTCAGTGTTCCATCACAAACATGTTAATTGCAGACTTCATCGACCACTGCAGCCGCTCAGACTCCTACTGTTGCCATGGATACCGACGAGGGTCAGGCGCAGCAAAACGCTTTTCGAAACGCGTTTCGTATGTTGAAGGCCAATGATGTGGCGACCGACGTGCCCTTGCCACCGATTCACTTCGATCCAGTGCAAGCTGGAGAAGGTAGGTCGGCAATGAGGAGAAATCCTTGGGACGGGTATCGACAAGTACCTGATCAAACATTACCGGAACGTGGTTTTCAGAACAACGACTCCACGAGCGAGCGTCAACCACAGGTGCTGCATTCGGAGAGCAGGGACAACCTGCACCGAGGTAGGTCTCCAACCCTTAGTGATTGCAGTGCACATTTCGATAATGGGGTAGGTGTGACCTTAGCTGCCATGGCGCTTCCGGAGGTGAAAAACTTTGACCATCCTGAGGGAAGGGATTCACACGATTTGTGACCTCTGTCACGATGAAATATGGCAGGATCGGTCTCACAGACGAGATGTTGATCCATCTGATGAGCGAGAAGCTAGGACATCCAAAGTCAGTCATGAAGACGCTTCCGAAGGACGTGAGGGAAGGCCGATTCGCAGACTGTGTAGCGGCACTGAAGGAAAAGTTTGCCGAGAACTCGTCCGCCAAGCGAATGGAATCGCATGTGAAGCCGAAACAGCTGAGGATGACTAATTCGGTGTCAGAATACTGCGTGGAGTTGGAAAGCCTCACAAGGAAGGCGAATCCAGACGCATCAGAGACCGACCTCTCTATGATGAGAGCAAGTGAGCTGATTGCGCAACTCACCAGTTGGCCCGAATACTTCCAACTATTTGCTTTGATGGAGTCATCCGCACCACAAGAAGTGTACGAAAAGCTCAAGAGTTTGGCGCAGTCAATCCAGCGGAGCAAGAACGTGGCGCTAGCGGTGCGCTCGGCTGCAGAGCCAAAGCAAACGGAGGATCGACGTAAGCTCCAGAGACGGTTACCGTTCTCGAGTGGTAAAGGCAACTATCCTCCTAGAGAACCTCGTCACGCTCAACAGATTGAGAAATCAAATCGGCAGAAAGAAAGGGTGCAACCCACCTCCAGCAAAACGCCAAGTGGCGTAGCCACAAAGACATGCCGCAACTGTGGTAGGCTGGGACACTACCAACGCGATTGCCGAGAAGGGCGAGCGTCACAAAACCGCTTGAACACAGACCATCCTAGGGAAGGACAACAGTACGGTCAACCGCGTGCGGACACAGTAGCACCTAAGAGCCAATTCCGTCCACAGCAACAAACGAAGCAAAGCTTCGGCACAGTACTGAAGAATTGGTCGTGTCTTGCCATGGGAACAAGGCTAGAACACAGTGAAATGTTCGGGGCGAAGACGACTCGCAAAGTACGATTGCTTGGATGCACTCAAGACGCGTTGATTGATTCGGGATCACAAGTCAGTATCTTGCCCATCAACCTTCTTCTAGCAGCGTCGAAGTCTGGATTTGATCTGGATGCGGACGTGGAAGAAGTACCCTTGGATAAGCAGGTGCAATTTTACGATGCGTCCGGAAATGAAATGTCCTTCAAGGGAGCTGTACGGCTCAGCTTAGCGCTTGAAGATGGACAACGTACCCGAGGAATATCCTTCATAAAGAAGGGAGGCGATGACACAATCGTGTTAGGGACGAACCTCCTACACACGTTGGGGGTCGACACCGCACTGTCACCCTCTGCTTCCTTGGATGCATCCAATCGATCGAAGAGCAGGTTAACGACCCACCTCAACACTGGAAACAAGAGACCTAAGCAGGGCTCGGGAAGAGCCCGAAGGTCAAATAATTGCAGAAAAGAACGGCTGTCGCGCATGGAAAAGCATGACGCAGTGGTTGCTTCGAGGGTTTTCATTAAACCGGGAGAGACTAAAACGGTTTCGATCAAAATGAACCCGAGTGATAAGGAGCAAATATTGTGGTCCGATTGTGACATAATACCGAATGCTGTTTACGGAGCTCACTACGACATGGTCGCCATCCCAGTCACCAATTCGTCCGATGAGGTGAAAGTTTTCTTTGTAGGAGACAAGGTGGGAGAATGGGACCAGGGTCCAATTGTGGAAAAGCAACCGATAGAGTGCGCGAACATGCTGGAACGCTTATGTGCACCAATCGACGACAGATGGAATGCGTTGCTAGAGTTCCTGTTGCGGAACAAACCTGAGCGAAAGTTCGATGAGGCGCTTGAGGACGCCGTTAAGGACTTCCAGGATGTGTTCGCCGTCACAGAACAAGAACTCACGCAGACGCATTTGATAGAGCACGAGATCGATACAGGTTCGGCGGGTCCAATAAGACAGAAGGCGAGGCCCATACCACTTGCGACGCGAGTGGAGCTTCGGAAAATTCTGGCAGACCTTCAGGAACGTAATGTGATTGAACAAAGCAAGTCTACATGGTCGTCACCAATTGTGTTGGTGCAGAAAAAGGACGGATCCTTGAGACTTTGCGTCGACTACCGGAAGGTGAATCAAGTCACTCAGATCGATAGTCACCCACTCCCTACGATTGGTACCATACTCCAAGGTCTGAAAGGCAAGAGATGGTTTTCGACACTAGACTTGTCATCGGGATATTGGCAGGTGAAGTTGTCAGACAGTACCAAAGAGAAGAGTGCATTTGCGACCACTGAAGGACTTTACCAGTTCAACGTCCTGCCTTTTGGGCTAGCCTCGTCACCAGCGACATTTCATAGGTTGATGCACTCAGTGCTCAGTGACTTGGGGGGAGACGAAGTATCTTGTTATCTTGATGACATAATGATAGCTACCGCCTCAACTGAGCGACACATGGAAGTGTTGCGGGAGGTTTTCTCTCGTCTGAGGCGACCTGAGCTGAAGTTGAACACGAAAAAGTGCATAATTATGGAGCCGAGAGTTGAGTTCCTTGGTCACGTCCTAGACGGAAACGGACTACACGCGGACCCTAAGAAGCTCGCTGCTATCCAAGAGTATCCGATGCCGCAGACACGATCGGACATGAAAACGTTCCTCGGAATGTGTTCGTACTATAGGGAATTCATCCTTCGATTCTCGAAAATCGCGGCACCGTTGCACGAAATGACTTCGGAGAAGGTCAAGTTCGAGTGGAACAGAGCTCGCTCTTCGGCATTCGCAATGCTCAAGGCCGCGCTGACATCTCCGAAGGTCTTGGCGCAGCCAGACATTGAAGGCGCTAGGTCAGAGACCAAGCCTTTCTGTATACATACCGATGCAAGCTACTCAGGGCTAGGCGCTGTTCTTGGTCAGAAAGGAGACGACGGGTTTTTGCATCCGATCTTCTTTGCGTCGAAGGGTCTGAAGAAAAGTGAGAAGAACTATCACATAGCAGACTTGGAGGCGCTGGCTGTAGTCACAGCTTTGCGTAGATTCCACATGTTTGTATACGGAGTGTCGGTTGAAGTCTACACCGACCATCAACCGTCGTCAGCGGTATTTACAAGATCAAACGTTTCGGCAAGGGTACTCCGTTGGGCATTGGAGCTCCAAGCGTACAAAATGAAGATAGTTTATGTGGAAGGTGCTGCCAACAAGCTCGCAGTTGCGTTGAGCAGAGGTGCGGTAGACGCTGCGAACTTGGACGGAGTGCCTAGTATTCCGAACGAACGGATAGTCGCGTCATTTTCGAAAGAGCACGAATGGATGACTGAGCTCAGACAGGATGCCATATTTGGACAGGTGGTTGACGCGCTGGAAAACGGCAGGTTGTCAGAAGAGGTAACTTTTCCCACCCAGGCGAGAAAGCTCAAGGTAGCCGATTTCGTACTACAAGATGGGTGTTTGTGTTTTCTGGACAACGAGAACACGAGAAAGGTGGTGCCTCGTTCACGTCGCAAAGAGGTTTTCCGCGACGCTCACTCAGCACCTTTGGCAGGGCATTTTGGAGCGAAGAAGACAATTCACACATTTGTAAAGAAAGTCTTCTGGGAAAACATGACCCGAGACATTCGGACATGGATCGAGGAGTGTAAGAAGTGCACCCTGTTCAATGCACAATCACCAATGACACCTCCGCTCAAGCCCATCACTTCGTCTGAACCCTACGAGTTGATCGGAATTGATTTACTCGAAATGGGACCGACATCAAGTGGGATTCGTTACGTGTTAGCCGTAATCGACCACTTTAGCAAGTTTGGTGGAGCGTACCCTGTCGCTACTAAAGAGGCCGACACGATAGCGAGAACGCTATTCGAACGGTGGATGGCCGATGGGTGCAGAATTCCGAAATGTATACTATCGGATCAAGGAGGCGAATTTGACAACAAGCTCATGACGGAGCTGGCCTCGATCATTGAATTCCGACAGGTTTTCACGAAAGGATACAACCCTCGCGAAAACGAAATTACTGAGAGATTCAACAGGACCATAATTGGCATGCTCAGGAAGAAAACCGCGGTTCCTCAAGAATGGAATGAGATGCTGCCTCACTGTATGATCGCATACAACACGACAGAGCACGCATCAACGGGTGAGTCTCCGTTCTTCCTCATGCACGGATACGACGCGAACGTGCCGTGGGAATCCCTACCTGAACCCGAAGTCACGCCATATATGGTTGATTTCGATGACTACATTCATGAAATGTTGAATGGAGTTTCCTTAGCACGCCAACATGCGCGCGAGATCAACGCGAAAGCAACCAACGACTGGACTGGACCGTTCAGAGTGATTGGAACTACCGACAACAGTGCGACGATTACACCCATTTCGGGAACGGAAGAGCCGGTGTGCATCCCGTTCGATCAACTCCGGAAGCTGCCTCCTGGTATGGACGACGAGCCCGTCATGACCAGCAAGCGTAGGGCTAAGAGGGGTAGACCCAAGAAAAATGTTGCACATGTAGTTTCTAATCATGTTAATTGCAGAGTTGCCGTTGGAGATCCACGATCGGATCCGTTGCATTTGCTGTACCCGTGCTCGTGTGGAATGTTCAACACTAAGGCACACGTGGGATTGCCAGGATTGCGATGTGATCTAGCCCGCTCCATGACAGTGAAGAACATGTACGAACTGGCACATGTGGCATCGGTAGCCTTGCATCCCCATTGGGGAGATGAGCGCAAGGAAGTGGAGCTCCTGGATAAGAGTTCGCGTTACCTGACCATTCATGGACTCGCGACGACGATCCACGCACATAGCAAATATTGCTACGACTATGCAAGTGCACTGAAAGCTCGAGAAAATGTTGAACTGAGCCATCCTGACCTGTTTCCGACCAATCCAGGTTACGATATCGAGAGATACTTCAGAATGGCAATGGCTCGCAGAAAGCAGATCACGACACAGTCCACTGACGACATGCCCACTAATCCGATCCTGGTTGCTGTTCCGGAACACTTCAGTCGAGTACTAACGGATTTGTTGGAGCCATCCACAGTGAAGTTCCTGGTCTACTCGCATTTTGGAGATTTGGCCGATCAACTCCAGAAACAGAGCATCTCATCGGCTCTTGTATGGGTGTGGCCGACCACCGCCCCTATCACTCTGCATATGCGCCTCGTACAACAGGCGATCGAACGCCATTTGCAGTGCGGTGGCACGTTGGAATTAGTCCCACCGCCGTTTGAGCTATCTCGCGAAGACGAGTGGAGACACATTGGAACTATCTGTCGAATGACGGCTGAATTTCTGCCTGGACCGGCCAGAGGTTTTGATGCAAGGATCGTGGACTACTATAGTGACATAGGAGATGACATTCCGATCAAGCACCCGGCGATCAGTCTGGGACTTTGTCCCAGGAAGCTGGAAGAAAAGCTGATGCCATGGCAATGTCGGTTGTTTCTCAACCAGGTGGCACACATCGCGTCTAATATTTTGATGTTGCCCACATTCGAACTGAACGTTCGCAAAGCGGCTAAAGACCAGCCGTCAACAAGCAAGGAAAAGGCAGACGTGCCCGCTTCACAGAAGACGAAACGTCAAGGATTTGACGTCTACTATCTGAAAGATGTGAAGAAGAAGCGTCAGGAGGTGGCGCCAAAGATGAAGCAGATGGGCCGTAGGTCTCATGTAAAGGAGAAGACGAAGGGACCGTCTTCCCAAAGGGTAGGCGTGTAGAGGCCCGGACAGGGCATGTATATAGTGTATATAGCTGTATATACTCAGTTAGTCCCTTGTATGTCTTTTACTCCTGTTCTGTGAGGCTATTATCGATATTTGGTTGTTTACGACTCGAAAGGAGTCGATCGATACGCGCGAGCCGTCTGACCTCCGTTCTCTCGTCGCCCTCGCCGTCTGGATGCGCGCCTCCTCCACACTCTCTCGTCCAAGGCGCCTGCGACTCTGATTGGTCGGGGTCCCGCCCACTCTTCGCAATACACCACGGACATTCTACTGCTGCCTGCCACGAGGAGTGGACGCCCGCTGCCAGCCGTCGCACCAGCCCGGATTCTGAGCTTCAAGGTGAGTATTTTCACCACTTTTGGGCCCAGAGGGCAGGACCCACCCCAGGACAACACCGGCCAAGGCCCACTACAGAATTCACGCAGAGCTTGTCGTCTGATAGGAAAATTAGCTTACTCTTTCAATCAGCATTTTTAGGGAAACCATTAATGGCCAAAAAAAAACAAACAGTGGCAACCGATTTCTGCAGTATTAATCTAGAGCACAAAAGGACTGAAACAATCTATCAGGTAATATTTTAAATTTTTTTCGATTCATGTTGCACTGGGGCACTCTCGTCGCAATGATGGCTGTCTTATCACTGTATTTTCGCGGTAAATTCGCGGCACACTTCTTATAATAGTTTTTTCGTTTTCCGGTAGTTTTTCGGCAGCCACTGGGTAGTTCTACGGTGATTTCGCGTAATATTCGCAAAAGTTCCCGACCTAGCGATAGTTTTGCGTCAATTTCTCGGTAAAATTCTGGTTCGCGATAGATCTTCGGTAGCTTCCACACAATTTCTTCTAGAGCAGGGCTCCATGAGGAGCCTACAAGAAATATTGGAGGAGAAGTAGTGATTCTAAAAGAGTGTGCTAGAAGTCTTAGAGGGTTGGAGGACTTCAGAAGGAGCGTAAAAGAGGTCTCATAAATAAAGATACCAGGTCTTCAGAAGCAGCCAAATAAAAAGCTGTTCGATCGATTTCGTGGACATAGAGTTAGTATGGGTGGGGGGAGGGGCTAGCAGCGAGGTTCACGGCAACTGAAAAGCTGCCGCTGCTTATAGTATGTGCCAATGATACGGTTCGCCCATGCAGTCAGCCTGAGTGATGAGCGGTCTGCGCGAAGACATTTTTTCGGACGTGTAAATCGATTAGAGGAAATATTGTACAGATAGAGAATAAAATCCCAGTTAGCTGTTTACAGCCGTGGGAAGGCTCTTCCGAAAAAATGCCTTTACGATGGTTGCTTAACACCTACACCGACCACGTGGGCGGACGGACTCCTCCGAACTAACTGTACATTTTTCATGCTGCGTTGTGCTTGAAAGCACGATGAATTCCGATTCTGAGTTTCACACTCGAAAAAAGGGCTGACTGACAAGTGTGGCAGGAACCACGAAGAAACGACGAAAAACTCATTAAAACGCCTCATTTCAGTGAAAGAATTGTCTGGCCTGGACTAGTTGTCCGGTAGGATGAATGAGTTCTCGGCGGTCGCGACCGCTGAAGGTGAAGGACTATATTATGCAAAACAGCATTAGGTAGAATCCAAATATTAGAATGGAGCAACAGAGTTGTGAAATTCTTGAAAGAATTCCTTCGTCCCCACAAGCGGTTCCACTTAAAGGCAGTGTTCACGATAAATTTCACTTCCGATATCTCCACGGTTTACGGAAGGTCTGGTGCCCTATATAGCAAGGCTTGCCTAAAAAAAAACACGAAAGACGCGTTTTTGAGCCAAAATAGGCCCTCCCTTGTTTACGTCGATTTTTGAGCGTGGAGGAATTGACCGCTAAAAGGATGATATCTATCAGTGCAATGAAGCGATCAGCTCACTTATCAGCACTTTCTTCACTTGATCATTCCTGCAATCTGAGTCTTCATTTGTTCATTCCAAGGGGGCGGATCTGGGACACCAGGCGTGTCTGGGGCACCAAAACGCTTGTTTGCAGCCGTTATTTTGTCACTCCTGGCTCGTTTTCTACCGTTCTTTCGACATTGGGAGCCTAGAATCCTTCTCGCCTAGCATTTCACTGTGGAAAGTCAACGACGATGATCATCGTGAACGCTGCCTTTGAAGGCAATGCTCACAATGATTTTCGTGCCTGAGTTTTTAAAATAAAACAATGCGTTGGCCTCCAAGTGCTACCAAAATTACGAAGAAACGGCGAGAAACGCACTAAAACGTCGTATTTCAGTTACATCATTCTCTGGCCTGGACTAGTTGTCCGATTGGATGAACATGTTCATGGTGGTTGTCACCGGTGGAAAACTGGGTCAATCGAAAATAAAAGAATATTTTATGCAAAAAGGATTAATTAGGGCCCTAAGGGAAGATCGGAGTAATAGATAGTAGAGAATTGCAAATGACGGGTCCACAAAAGATTTCATTGTCACAACAAACAGTTCCTGTGATACTTAAGAGGCGGGGTGATACTTACGGATTTCGAGTACTTCTGATGCGTTTTTTCTAAATTTCTTAGTTATTTTAGTTCTACCCGGGGGCCACTTAATCAATATAGCGAATAATCTCTAAATTGAAGATTATCGTGAACACTACCTTTATGTGTTAACACAAATCTGCAACCCGTTTATCGATTTTCGATAGATTACGGTGGGTATACGGTAGCTCGTTCAATCAGATTTGACTCAAAATTTCACTGTGGGTGGTATCTGGCACGCTGAACACAAATTTTAGGTCCATTTTTCGATTTCCGGAATTTTAAGGTAAGTAAAGCCAGTTAAAAGGCATTTTGCCTACCGTGAGCTACCGTAACCCTAAGTCAGGCGAGGAACGGACCCCAGATTCAGGTTCGGCGCCCTAAGTAACACCCAGATGCAAGTTTTGAGCCGAATCCAAAAACCTTTTCTGAACAACTCAGAAGCTCACGGATGGGTACCCTCATCTCTTTGTAAAGCAACGAAAATGCCTTTTTTTGGAATCCCCGCAGCCATTTAGGGTTTTTTAAGCACGGGTCATTTATGTACTGTCACAGACCTACAGCAACGACAACATGGCTTTCCAAATCTCCACGGGAGGTTTAAAGCAGTCCCTAGTCAGGGTGCGTTCATTCCATAATTCTGTTGTAAATAGACCTAAGTCAGGGAGTTCATTTTATCTTATCAGAACTCTAGAAAGAAGTTGAAAAATTTGAGGGATGAAGGAAGGTTTTCCCTAAGGAAGCGTGAAATATGCCTAGAAGAGCTTTAAAAGGGTTTGCAGAACGTCGTGAGAGCTGACAGGGCAGCATGTGCTGTAGAAATAATGCGATAGATGTCTCAAAGAGTAAAGGGGTTTAGGAAAGAAGCTGAAATGAGCCGTAGAAAGCTGTTAAATCTCAGAAAAAGCTGCGTAAGAAACTGATAGATTGAATCCATGGAGATAGAATTAGTGTAGAGGGGGGGGGGGCTAGCGGCGATGCGAATCTGTAGCTGGTTACATAATGTTGCGTTGTGATCTAGTAGGTGGAAACTTTAGCGACCAGAAGTATATCGAAAGACTTCTAAAAGGAAAAAATCAGTCATTTCAACGAGTATGGCCCAAAGATTGAGAGTATATGATTTTTTTTGAGCTGAGGTACGCCAATTCACCCTTCGCAAAAAAAATCATCTCATTGCTAAGCCGGTAAGCTAATTTGTTTTTTTCCTATTTATCCGAAACATTTGGAGGAGAAATAGCCCTCTCCAGGTTCCGCAGCGGCTCCCTGTGGGCTGATTCGCGGCTATTTTGCGGCTATTTCTCGATTATTTCTCGTTTATTACGCGACCAGTGCCCGGCCGAGACCACGTTGTCCGCGAAATAGCCCACCAGGCTCTGCATCGGCTCCTGATGGGCTAGATCAAGGCTATTTCGCGGCCATTGCTCGGTCGAGATGTAGCCCACCAGGAGCCGCTGCGGATCCTGGAGGGGGGGCTATTTCTCGGCTATTTCCTGGCAACTGGTGCTTTTAACACAGCCACCAATCTAGAAATGATGCTGCAAACTTTTATTGCCGGTCTTACCTTCATTCACAATTACAGACAACGATACCGTCAATCATAACGAAAATACGCTCATGTAAGGGGAAGCAAAAATAACGAGTGATCAAGAAACCCGATTTTACCCTAACCTTTCCAGAGTAGGGCGCGGTTCAGCAGACTACATATTTGGCGGCCATTTCGCGGCCAGCGTTATTTAGCGATTATTCTGCGGCTATTTCGCGGCAACCATTATTTGACGGCTATTTTACGACAAGCAGGCGTTTCGCGGCTAATTCTCGGTCAAAACTCACAGAGTTGTTTCTGGTGTAACAATACACATTTCAGAAGAGGAGAGTAGTCGCGAATGAGCCGTCTACCACTGCGCATAATGATGAGTGTGCGTCGAAGACGGAGCTCATCTTGGCCAAAATCGTTACAATTTGGTTCATATTCTTGTTGATTTCCATGTATATTTTTATTTTGGGCACGTTTTCAGCCTTCTCTATTTCACTTTGTGGGACCTGCATTAAATGCAGCCTTCAGGTTTCCCAGGATAGTTTGCCTTTCATTTAAAGATTTTCTATCCATGGCCGCTGGTTTTCTCGCGAAATCATGAAATATCATTTCTGTATAATGTTAATCATGTATATGTTAAACCTGTATCATTGTTGTTTGCAGCTTGTGAGAAGACCTCATTTTCTTCATTTATGAGATTAATACTGTGTTGTTAGCGTTTTTTTTTTCAATTTTTGATTTTGGATTTTGCTTTGATTTTGAAGGAAATTGCATTGGAAGTAAATTTTTGATGGATTTTGTGTTGATTAATGTTTTGATACTGTTGCGATTCGTTACAAAAAAGGTGAGAAAATGCTTGTCAAGTCTACTGAGCAGTTTTAGCACAGTACAAACGTAGCGATCGAGAAAGCTAGCGGAAAGGTAAGTGGTATGATAAGCATTTTGAGACCCGCTCCCTAAGAACAGCCTGGATCCGAGATGCTCAACCTACGCGTGGTGGATCTGTGGAGTCGACTACCAAGATCAAGGAGACTCATCAAACGGGCATCTACAACTCCACGAGGAGTTTTTTCTGTGTGGGAGTGCGAATGGCTGGCTGCCGCACTCCTTCGTATTCTACTACTACGAGCTGGCATTGAGAGGAACCCAGGGCCGCGCAAGACTCCGCGATATCCCTGTTGTCACTGTGGATTATCGGCTCAACACGCTAGCGTTCAGTGCGGTGGTTGCCTTGGCTGGGTACACCTCAAATGTTCGGGGTTAGCTAGCTATAGTGACTACACTGATGCTTTTTGTTGTATATCTTGCTCTAATTCTCCCGCTAGTGCTCCTCATCATAGTTTGGACATTTTTCAACTTAACATTAATGGCCTGCGTGCCAAACTTGTTGAACTGACATTGTACATTGAACGCTATCATCCTGATATCATCCTCCTGCAGGAGACAAAACTTAGCGCTTCCTCTTCCCTTCCCCGCCTCCCCGGTTACACGTCTTACCACCTCCCCCGTACTTCCCATGGTGGTGGCGTCTCTACTTTTGTAAAATCTTCTATTCCCTCACACCTCATTGCGCTCCCCGCTGATAATGTTGTTGAGTGTATCGGTGTCCATATTGTATTGCAAAGTTGCCCATTAGATGTTGTTAATGTTTATATTCCCCAACCACCTCTTGTCCCAATTCTTTTTGATCCTACACCATTTTTGCTTACTGTACACTCTTCCCTCCCTTCGTCCTCAGTTATTATGGCTGGTGATTATAATGCACACTCATCGTCCTGGTTCTCCTCTCTAGGTCTCGATGATAGAGGCGAACTACTTGAGCAGTTTGCGGATGATTGTGATCTTGTTGCTATCAATGAGGATGCCCCTACTCGTCTCCCCAACACGGGCAGGCCCTCTTCGCCAGATGTTACTTTCGTCTCTTCCTCTCTGGCTGTATGTTGTAACTGGTCCACTGCTGTTGTCATGGCCAGCGATCATGTACCAATATGTGCTTCACTCGATTTGTCTCTTAATAGTCATCTTGCACCCTTCTCAGGCTCACGTAGCAAATTGTATACTAATTATCGTAAGGCTAATTGGGTCCTGTTTAAGGAGGTGTTACTCGGTCGGGTAGCCAACTATCCGCTCACCGGCTCTGTACACGAGAAAGAGAAGTTCGTCGTTGATGCCATATGCAATGCCTCTAGAACAGCCATTCCTACAGGACGGGTGAGAACGTTTCACCCTAACGTTCCGAAGGAAGTTCTGGAGCTGATCGAACTACGAGATGAGAAGCGTCGAGCCAACCCCGCTGACTCGAGCATTCAGCAACTGTCTGACGAGATCACCAACTTGCTCAACAATCACAAGCAAAAGAGATGGCAGGAGTTTACTGAATCCATTAACTTCAAGACTGACGCCAAGAAAACATGGAGCGTTCTCAAGAAGCTTTCAGGAAAGAGAATGTCAACGGAGCGAAACATGCTGGAGTTCCTTCTGGTAGATTCGAGTCTGGATATGGTGCTGCCTGTCGGCTTGGGAAACTCTTTGCCTCGGCGACGTCGCGCCGTGATCGTTCTCATAGAAGAACTCTCCGGTCCATAAGGAAACTCAGTCGTCACGATACACCTGCAATAACTCCCTCTACTATGTCAGCCCTCATCAATTCCTTGAAGAACTCCAGGGCTGAGGAACCCGACGGCATCTCAGCTATCCATCTGAAGCATCTGCCAAACCAATTCCACGAGTTACTAAGCGATCTTATCTACTCTTCGTTCAGTACTGGTGTGATTCCCGCAAGGTGGAAGCAAGCCATCGTCCTACCGATCCCGAAGCCAGGAAAGCCTGAGGACAAGGCAACCTCACATCGACCTATTTCCCTACTGTCCCCCATTGCTAAGTTAGCGGAGAAGATCATCTGTCCGCATCTCCAAACTGCACTACTACATAATGTGCATCAACATGGCTTCAAGAAGGCTCACTCCACTATTACCGCACTCACATCGATTACGGAACACATAATTGCCGGTTTCAATAGCAAAGCTCCTGCTGGTAGAAGCCTGGTCGTCGCAGTTGATCTGACATCCGCTTTTGACAACGTCAGCACTTCCTTGCTGTCGAAGTCGATTCTGGACTGTGATATGCCCGACTGGTGTAAACGATGGACCGACAACTTTGTCAAAAACCGCTCTATACGTGTGAAGTTCGACGGACACTTGTCGAAGTCTGTTCCCTTGAAGGCAGGCGTTCCCCAAGGTGGAGTATTGTCACCAAGCCTATTCTCTCTGTATCTGTCCGATATTCCGAAGCCATCGCCTAACATCCACTTATGTCTGTATGCGGATGACATCACTATTGTGTGCACTGACCCTGTTATTGACCGCGCCTCTGCGGAGATGAACAAATACCTCAGCAGTCTGGCCGTATTCTTGGAATCAAAACAGTTAAAGGTCTCGCCTACGAAGTCCAGCGTTACTCTGTGCACTACTGCCACGGCTGAACACAAACTGCATCCCCAGGTTTTCTGGGAAGGAAATCTGCTGCCCCTATCCAAACACCCTCGTCTACTCGGTGTATTCCTGGACCCTTCATTGCGATTCCATGAAAACGCACGTATTCGAGCTGCTGCGGCCAATGCGCGTAACAACATACTCCGCGCTCTAGCTGGCACTACATGGGGTAGCTCAAAGGAAGTCTTGCGCGGTACGTACAAGGCGATGATACAGCCCGTACTGGAATATGGAGCCCCGGTCTGGTCAAGGCACTTGACGGAAACGTCCTGGAACAAACTTCAGCGAACACAAAACGCTGCTCTACGTGTCATCACTGGATGCCCCAAGTCCACTCCTATATCCCATCTACATCAAGAATGTGCACTACTTCCTGTAAAGCAGCATTGCCAACTGCAGACCCAACAGTTCCATATTGGCATAGTCAGGAATGTCGCTCACCCCAACTATCACTTGCTATGATCCAACCCCCTCATTCCCGCAACATCCGTGCACCGTTGTATGCTGCTGTCTCTGTAAATGACCGTCAACGTTGGGCGACCTCAGAGCTCAACCGGAAGAGGCTCCTGCAGATGGAGCACACCAGATTCGTCAATGAATACCTCTCCTGTGCCCCTCCCAATTCTATACTCGATGGTGTACCGCCCAAGGTCGATGATAGTGAGATGGATCTACCAAGACGCTCCCGAGTAATTTTGGCAGGTCTTCGCTGTGGACATTCCTCATTCCTGAAGGCCTATGTCCATAGGATCGATCCATCGGTCCCCGACGTATGTCCTGACTGCCATGGCACAGGGCATGATTCATTACATTTATTTTCATGCCCAGCTCGACCAACTTCACTGACAGCTCTGGATATGTGGAAGAAACCGTGCGATGTGGCCGCCTTCCTGCGCCTATGAGAAGATGCTCGTTGTGGCCGATAAGAAGAAGAAGAAGAACAGCCTCACAGAGCCAACTAAGTCCCTGCAAAACTCAGCTTTGGTCCCTCCCAATAACAAACTTAGGAGGGCCCAACCACGAACAACCAAATCCCTGCAAAACTCAACCCTGTCCCTCCTAATATCAAACTTAGAAGGGACCAACTCCGCCCATTTTAGGGGATCGACCCCAGCTGTCGGTGGGGATGGAATGAGTTTGGGTTGGGGATCGTCCCACAAGTTCATCAGAGAAGTTAGCAGAGAAAATCATCAGTCCGCATCTCCAAGGCGCACTCTAACATAACGTGCATCAACATGGCTTCAAGAAGGCTCACTCCACCATCACTGCACTCACTTCGATCACGGAACACATAAATGCTGGCTTCAATAGGAAAGCTTCCGCTGGTAGAAGTCTGGCCGTTGCAGTTGATCTGACTGCCGCTTTCGACAATGTCAGCACTTCATTGCTGTCAAAGTCGATTCTGGACTGTGATGTGCCTGACTGGTGCAAACGATAGACTGAGAACTTCGTCAAAAATCGCTCTAAATGTGTGAAGTTCGACGGACACTTGTGGGAGTCTGTTCCCTTGAAGGCAGGCGTTCCTCAAGGTGGAGTATTATCACCAAGCCTATTCTCCCTGTTTCTATCCGATATTCCGAAGGCGCCGCCCAACATCCACTACTGTCTGTATGCGGGCGACATCACAATTGTATGTACTGACCCTGTTATTAACCGCGCCACTGCGGAGATGATCAAGTACCTTAGCGGTGGGGCCAGATTCTTTGAATCAAAACAGTTAAAGGTATTCGAGTCGCTACGGCCAGTGCGCGTAATAATATACTCCGCGCTCTGGCAGGCACTACATGGGGTAGCTCAAAAGAGGTTTTGCGTGCTACGTATAAGGCGATGACACAGCCCGTTCTGGAATATGGAGCCCCGATTTGGTAAAGACACTTGACGGAGACGTCCTGGAGCAAGTTACTGCAAACACAAAACTCTGCTCTACGTGTGATCTTTGGATGCCCTAAATCCACACCTGCATCCCACCTACATCAAGAATGTGCGCTACTTCCTGTAAAGCACAATTGCCAACTATAGACACATCAGTTCCGAATTGGCATAGACAGGAATGCCATTCATCCAAATTATCCCCTTCTATCATCTGACCCCCCTTATTCCCGTAATATCCGTGCACCGTTGTATGCCGCAATCTCTGACACTGATCGTCAGAGATGGGTTACCTCAGAGCTTGACCGAAAGAGACTGCTGCAGATGGAGCACACCAGATTTGTCACTGAGTACCTTTCCTGTGCCCCTCCCGATTCCTACTTGGCGGTGTGCCGCCCAAGGTCGATGATAGCGAAAAGGATCTACCAAGACGCTTTCGCGTCATTTTGGCGGGTCTGCGCCGTGGTCATTCCTCGTTCCTCAAGGGCTATGTCCATATGGTCGATCCATCGTTCCCCAATGGATGTCCTGACTGCCATAATACAGGGTATGATTCATTTCATTTATTTTCGTGCCCTGCTAGACCAACTTCTTTGACAAATCTGGATTGTGGAAAAAGCCATGTGATGTGGCCGCCTTTCTAAGCCTATAAGAAAAAGCTTCGTTCTGGCCGATAAGAAGAAGAAGAGGTGGGACACGCTTTTCAAAAATCGATTTCTTTTTCACAAGGACGGATTTGCAAACTTTCTAATGTTCGATGTATTAACTAATCCTAAACTCGACTACGGAAATCTTGGTCCTTCGGCAGCTCCATTATACCATAATGTTCAAACTTTCGTGAGAAGAGCGGGGGCTCAATGCCGAAAAATCGTTGCAAGAACAATTTTTCGAGTGCATTATTAGTTTTTTCCCTTTACTGACATTTCTTAGCTTTATCTTCTCGTCTTCTTTGCAGCTGCAGGAAGGTTTTTGTCAAAGGTTCAAGAAACGGGCGACTGAAACCGGATTCGTCCACAAATCCATTGTTGTCAGAGTGGTAGGTCTCTTTGGGCAATCAAATAGTTGGTCAGTTGTGTGGCCACGGCTACCACACTCCGGGCACTCGTCAGCCTTACTGCGATCGATCTTATGCAAGTATGACATCAGCATAGGGGAGTGACCGCAGCGTAACGAGGCAAGGGTACTTCTAGCCAGCCTACTTCTTCTTCTTATCGGCCACATCAGAGCTTTTCCTCGTAGGCGTAAAAAGACAGCCACATCGCACGGGTTGTTCCACATATCCATAACTGTTAGAGAGGTCGGCCTTGCAGGACATGAAAACAAATTAAATGAATCGTGCCCTGGGTCGTGCCAATCGACTGCCTGCTGCCACTGGAGTTGACAATGCCGCTTTACAGGAAGCAGCGAACACTCTTGATGAAGATGAGATACCGGTGCGGATCTAGGGCATCCAGTGATCACGCGAAGAGCAGTGTTCTGTGCACACTGAAGCTTGCTCCAAGAGGCTTCCGACAGGTGTCTTGACCATATTGGGGCTCCATATTCCAGCACCGGCTGCACCATAGCCCTGTAGGTGGTTCTCAAAATTTCCTTAGAGCTGCCCCATGAAGTGCCAGCCAGCGAGCGTAGAATGTTGTTACGTGTGTTGGCAGCAGCAGCTCGAACACGTGTGTTTTCATGAGAACGTAGTGACGGGTCCAGGAATACACCGAGAAATCGAGGGTGTTTTGATAAGGGCAGTATATTTCCCTCCCAAAGAACCTTGGGATGCAGCTTGTGTTCGGCAGTCGCTGCAGTGCACAAAGTAACGCTGGACTTGGTTGGAGAGACCTTTAACTGCTTCGATTCCAGGAACCTAGCCAGACTGATGAGGTATTTATTCATCTCAGCAGTGGTTTGATCGATGACAGGGTCAGTACAAATAATAATGATGTCATCGCATATAGACATAAGTGGATGTTTGACGACGGCTTCGGCACATCAGACAGATACAAAGAAAACAGACTGGGAGATAGAACTCCTCCTTGTGGAACGCCTGCCTTCAGGGGCACAGACTTCGATAAGTGTCCATCAAATTTCACACGAATGGAACGATTTTTGACAACGTTGTCGGTCCATCTTTTGCACCAGTCAGGGATAGTAGAGTCCAGGATCGATTTAGATAGCAGCGGGATACTGACATTATCGAAGGCAGCGGTTAAGTCAACTGCCACGACTATACTTCTACCAGCTGGGGGTTTCGTCTTGAAGCCAGCAATTATGTGTTCTGTGATAGACATAAGTGCCACGATGGTGGAGTGGGCCTTCCTGAAGCCATGTTGATGCAAGTTATGTCGTAGTGCTTCTTGGAGGTGCGGGTTAGTGAATTTCTCCGCTAACTTAGCCATAGGGGACAGAAGAGAGATGGGACGATGCGAAGTTGCTTTGTCTTCTGGCTTGCCAGGCTTGAGGATCGGTAGAACAATTGCTTGCTTCCACCTAGCGGGAATCACAATTGTACTGAATGACGAGTAGACTAGATCACAAAGTAATTCAAGGAACTGTTCCGGCAAGTGCTTGAGATGGACGGCTGACACGCCGTCAGGTCCCTCGGCTCTGGAGTTCTTCATAGATGTGATGAGGGAAGACATCTCAGTGGCAGTTATGGCAGGTACATCTGTCGGCTGAGCTTCATTATAGACCGGAGAGTGAGCCTGTTAGAACGATCGCGGCGGAACGTCGCAGAGGAAAAGCGTTTTTCAAGTCGACATGCAGCCTTGAAGCCGGACTCGAATTTCCCCGAAGGGTACTCAAGCATGTTGCAATCCGCTGCCAGTTTCTTCCCAGACAACCGCTTGAGAATGGTCCAGGTCTTCTTTGCATCAGTGGAGAAATTCAAGGATTCAGTGAACTCCATCCATCGCATCCGCTTGTAATCATTCAGCCTTTTGGTGATCTCATCAGACAGTAGTTGAATGCTGGGATCTGCAGGATCAGCTCGGCGCTTCTCGTCCCGTAATTCGATCTGCTCCAAAACATCCTTGGGAACGTTAGGATGAAACGTTCTCACACGCCCTGTAGGAATTGCAGTTCTGGAGGCTTTGCATATGGCATCAACGATGAACTTGTCCTTCTCATGAACGGAGCCGGTAAGCGGATAGTAGGCTACCCGACTGAGCAACACCTCCTTAAACATGACCCAGTTAGCCTTACGATAGTTGGTGTACAATTTGCTACGCGAGCCTATGAAAGGTGCCGGGTGACTATTGAGAGACAAATCCAATGAAGCACATATGGGTACATGATCGCTGGCCATAGCTATAGCAGTGGATCAGTTACAGGAAACAGCAAAAGATTATACAAAAGTGACATCCGGAGAGGACGGCCTGCCCGTGGACGGAAGGCGAGTGTCCTCGTTAATGGCAACAATGTCACAATCCTCAGCAAAAAGCTCAAGTAGTTCCCCTCTGTCATCGGGTTCTAGAGAGGAGAACCAGAATGTAGAGTGAGCATTACACCGCCAGCCATGACAACGGAAGACGATGTGACGGCAGAGTGCACAGAATGCAAAAATGGAGGGGTCAAACTTACTAGGACACGAGGTGGGGGGGGAATATAAACATTAACGATATCTATAGGGCAGCTTTGCAATACACCATGAACACATATGTATTCTACAACACTATCATTAGGGATAGGAATGAGGTGGGAGGGTATGGAAGATTTCACAAATGTGGACACGCCACCACCATGGGATGTGCGGGGAAGGTGGTAAGACGTATAACCAGGAAGGCGGGGAAGGAAGGTGATACACTAAGTTTTGTCTCCTGAAGGAGGATGACATCTGGATGAAAGCGTTCAATGTACAACGTGAGTTCAGCTTGTGTGGCACGCAGACCATTGATATTGAGTTGAAAAATGTCTAGACTATGAAGAGGAACACTAGGGGGAGAGTTAGAGCAAGAAATACAACAATAAGCACCAGTGTAGTCATTATAGCTGGTTAACCCGAAACATTTGAGGTGTACCCAGCCGAGGCAACCACCGCACTGGACGCTTGCATGTTGAGCCGATAATCCACAATGACAACAGGGATATCGTGGAGTCTTGCTGCGTGGCCCTGGGTTCCTCTCAATGCCGGCTCGTAACAGTAAAACACGAAGGAGTGCGTCAGCCAGCCATTTGCACTCCCATACAGAAAAAATCTCCTCGTGGAGTTGTTGATGCCCGTTTGATCAGTCTCGTTGATCTTGGTAGTCGACTCCACAGGTCCACCACGCGTAAGTTGAGCATCTCGGATCTAGCCCGCCTACCGAGCTCCATCTCGGTGTTGCTGACTACAGGTGGTACGACCCCCAATATGGGACTGACGGTCATCCTACTCAAGTGATCCCTGACCTAAATGGTGTGCTCCGCACGTAAAAGACGCAGACGATCCAGTTGGGAGTCCGTCCATCGTTGTATATTGACTTTCTCGGTAGCATCCGCAAAAGGCCTTCTGATATGTCTCTCTCTCGCGGGATTCATGATCCTTCTTAATGGGTGGTCAGGCTGCTTGACAATGTTAATAACCAGTTGCTGCGCTTGGAGTTGGCAGTGCTCCTTAACTGGTAGAATTCGGGCTGCAGCATGAAGATGTTCCACTGGGGTGCGTTTAGCACACACTGTGGCAATCCGAAGAGCAGCAAATTGGACTCGCTGCATCTTTGTCCACGATAAATCCGATATTATGTGCTGCGGAACCGGTGCAGCGTACTTCAACGCCGGCTGGAGTATTGCCTTGTAAGTGGTCAAAATTGTCTCCCTGCTACTTCCCCACGACGTTCCTCCCAGAGCTAGTAGGACGTTGAGCTTTGCTTTCACTGTAGCCTGTTTCTGCTCAGTATTTTTGTGGAACTTCAACGAAGGATCCAATAGTAGGCCGAGCAGATTAGGGAAACGTGCGGCAGGCAAACGAGCGTCTTCCCAATTCACAACGGTGTGAGCGCAGTGTTCCTTAGGGTCAGTGGAGAAAACTGATACAGATGATTTAGCGGCAGAGACAGTGAGCAACAGATCATCGAGAAAGCTCTTCAGAACGATGAGGTAGCTATTGATCTTGCGTGCAGCTATATTAATGTCTCTGTCTCGGCACAGGATGGTGATGTCATCCGCATACGCAACGACTTTGATGTCACTTGGGGGGACGGGCGAATCTTCCAGGTAAAGACTGAACAAAGCAGGCGATATGACTCCTCCTTGAGGGACACCGGCAGCGATCGGGATGCTGTTAGAGACATGCCCCTGAAACAGCACTTTTGCTCGGCGCCCTTTGATGAGCGCGGTAATCCATCGCTTCTGCCAAGGCAGGATGGTGGACCTCAATAGCTTCTCAGACAGTATGCCAAAGTTGACAGCGTCAAACGCCTTCGTGAGGTCCAGGGCTACTTCAACAGTGCGTTGAGGCTTACTGGCGTTCAAGCCATCCAAAACATAGCTCACAATCTCTAGCAGCGCCGTGGTGGGAGTGTAATTTGCGGAATCCAAGCTGGTGCTGCTGATTGTTATTATGTTCGGCCAGCTCCTTGACGACCAGTTTCTCAGCGACCTTTGCGACTGATGATAAAAGACTTATTGGCCTGTATCCCTTAGCCGTGAATGGCGATTTACCTGGCTTGGGCAACGGAACGACGGTTGCCATTTTCCAGTCTTGGGGTATGATGCACGTGCGAAAGGATGTGTTGATGACGTCAGCCAGGATTGGCACAATCTCACTCGGCAGTTTCTTCAAGACCGCTGGACTAATGCCATCCGGCCCTACAGCCTTCGAGTTGCGCATCTCTTTAACCACCTTTTTAATCTGCGCGGGCATCACAGCTTCTGCTTCATTCATTAGTGGTAACTTACAGAGCTCTCTAACAGTCACTGGGTTCTGTTTCCCTCTCTTAGCCTGAGTTATGAAAAATTCTTTCCGAGAGCAGTTGCAGCCTCCTTTCCGATTTGAAAACTCCATTCTCCAACTCGATCATGGAATAGTTGGTGGAGCTGCTCTTGCCCGAGATCTTCTTTAGAACTTTCCAAGTTGACGCTCCATCACTCTTGAAATTCATCTTCTCGGTGAATTTCTCCCAACATTCCTTCCTGCGCTCCTCCAGATCTCGCTTAATTTAGCTATCCAGCTCAGCAATGGTCGGATCCAGGTGATCTGAGACTCTCTTTGCATCCCTTGTCCTCATCTTCTCCAAGGTTTCCCTAGTGACATTGGGAAAGAAGGTCTTGACTCGGCCCTCCGGAATGGCTGTTTTCATGGCCTTGCGAATCGCGTCAGTCAAGTGACGTTATTTCTGGTGCACGTTTCCATTCCATGGGTAGTCATCCACATGGCAAAGTGCCACCTCCCTGAACAAGCGCCAGTCTGCAAGGCAAAGATTAAGATAAGATCTTTGACGGATACCTGAATAAGGAGCAAGAGAATTAGAGAGATCGACATGGACAAAGACGGGGACATGATCACCGGACAGAGTTGTAGCGGTCGACCATGAGCAGGCGCTAGAGATTAGAAGATACAAGAGAGATGTCTGGACTAGAGGATCGGCCGTTGGTCGGGAGACGAGTGGGCTGATCATCGTTGAGAATTACCAGATCGCACTCCTCCGCCCATTCTTCTTCTTTGCAGCCACGGAGAGGGGTTCTGTCATAGGTTCAGAAACTCGGCCACTAGCACAGGGTTCGTCCACAAATCCATTGTCGTTAATGTAGTCGGTCTCTTCGGGCAATGGAACAGGTGCGCAGTAGTATGCCCTTGACTACCGCAATCAGGGCACTCGTCAGGTTTGCTGTGGTCAATCCTATGCAAATATGACATAAGCATGGGGAAGTGTCCACCGCGTAACGATGCGAGGGTGCACCTGACACGCCTGCGAAGTTCCATCTCTGTCTCGCTGACCTTCGGAGGTGCGATTCCCGAGATGGAGTTTATGGCAACTCTGCTCAAATGTTCCTTCACGAATCGGGTATGCTCCGCGCGCAAGAGACGGAGGCGTTCTTGTTGCGCTCCGGTCCATCTCTGCACATCTATTTTCGACGGAGCATCGGCGAAAGGCTTTCTGATACGTCTCTCTCTCACTGGGTTCAGTACTCTTCGCGATGGATGATTCGGCTGTTTCACGATGTTAATGTACATTTGTTGCGCCGGGAGTTGGCAGTGGTCTCTAACTGGCAATATGCGAGCTTCGGCGTGTAAGTGCTCAATTGGAGAGCTTCTAGTGCAGCCCGTTGCAATTTCCAGAGCACAATTTTGGACGCGCTGCAGCTTGGACCAAGATGAGTCCGACACGATTTGCTGCCAGACTGGCGCAGCATACTCCAAGGCGGGTTGCAAAATAGCCTTATACGTGGTCAGGATCGTTTCTTTATTGCATCCCCAGGACGTTCCACCGAGAGCACGCAGGTCGTTGAGTCTTGTTTTCACTGTGCCTTGCTTCTGCTCAGTGTTCTTATGAAACCTTAACGAAGGATCCAACACGAGTCCAAGTAGTTTGGGGAATCGGGTGGCCTGTAATTGAGTTTCGTCTTATTTCACCATAGGATGGGCACTGTGCTCTGCATTATCAGTGGAAAAGACGGTGACGGATGATTCGGAGGCAGAGACTGTGAGTAATTTGCGATCGAAGAAACATTTCAACTCGATCAAGTAGTCATTGATCTTACTGGCGGCTACCTTAATGCCGCGATCTCGGCACAGAATAGTAATATCATCCGCGTATGCAACGACCTTGATGTCTTGAGGGGGAATTGGCAGATCTTCTAGATATAAACTGAAAAGTGCAGGCGATAGCACTCCTCCTTGAGGGACACCAGCGGCGATGGGGATGCTATCGGAAACATGTCCCTGGAATAGCACATTTGCCCGACGTCCTTTAGTGAAGGCAGTTATCCACCGCTTCTGGCATAGCTTAATGGTAGACTTCAACAGACTCTCTGATAATAGGCCTAGATTTACAGTGTGAAATGCCTTTGTTAAGTCGAGGGCCGCACCAACAGTACGTTGGGGTTTGATGGCATTGAAGCCGTCCAGAACATAACTCACAATTTCCAACAAGGCCGTAGTGGTGGAATGTGATTCACGGAAGCCATGTTGGTGCTGCTGTTGGCTGTTATGCTCGGCAAGCTCCTCCACAACCACTTTTTCGGCAATTTTGGCGATGGGTGAGAGCAGACTGATCGGCCGGTACCCTTTAGCCGTGGATGGTGACTTTCCCGGCTTCGGCAGTGGAATAACACGAGCCACTTTCCAATTTTGGGGTAAAGTACATGTACGAAACGATGTATTTATGACGTCAGCAAGAAGGGGCAGTAGTTCACTGGGAAGTCTCTTCAGGACTGCAGGGCTCAAACCGTCTGGCCCTATTGCCTTCGAGTTGCTCATCTCCTTTATCACCTTCTCGACCTGTGCAAGCGTGACTGCATCATCTACATCCATGAGAGGCAATTTACATGCATCATCTACATCCATGAGAGGCAATTTACAGAGTTCCCGTACAGTTATTCTATTCTGCTTCTCTCTGTTGGTTCTAGTGATGAAGAAATGCTTCCCAAGAGCATTTGCGGTCTCCTTCCCTGATTTGAAAACTCCACCTTCAAATTCAATCGTGGAATTGTTTCCGCCCATTCTCCGACGTCTTCTCCTCTAGCGTCAGTGTCAAGCGACGAGCAGAATGTATGAGCATTGAAATCGCCTGCGAAAACAACAGAGGGTGAAAGGGAGCAGTCGTACAACTGCTTGAGTGAGGAAGCAGGGTCGTAAGATTGGGGACAGGACGTGGTAGGAGGGATATAGATATTAAAAAGAGATATAGGTGTTTCAAGAGGGAGATGGATAGGTAGGTACTCAAGAGCACCGTCCTTTGGAGTGTTTGGTATGATATGAGAGCGTAGATTTGACAATACGAAAGTGGAAACTCCGCCGAGAGATGACTTTGGAGCATGATAAGCAGTGTAGCCAGGAATGTTAGGATGACGAGCGGTAGTAGAAGGAGAAAGTTTGGTTTCCTGAACTGTTATGACATCAGGATGATGAGTACGAGCAAAAAGAGAGAGTTCAGACAACTTGGCACGAAGGCCATTGCGGTTAATATGAACAATAGAGAGGGGGTGGTTGGTAATTGAGGAATCAGAAATACTGGGGGCAGAGCACAGAACACAATGGAAGGAAGGATCGTGATGCCTCACAGAATTGAGACCCGAACAGGAGAGATGCACCCACCTCTGATGTTGTGTACGGGACACAAACGGCGTGCAAAAGTTTATTCAAAAGGTGCCACAACGCGGGTGGCTAGGCAAAAGTGTACAGCAAGAATAACAGTGAGTAGAAGTGAGGCGAGTGGTTGGCTGCTCGGCGTCGTCGTGGTGGCTTGACGTCGAGACGTCGTGTAGTGGTGGTGCAGGAACGGAGTGGCAGTGGTAGACGAGTCCAATCGGATCCTAACAGTGCGGCGGCAAGGGTTTATATAGCGCGGTGGGTGGTCTGTGATTGGCCGGTTTTCGCGCCTAGATCAAACCCCACCCACATGGTGATCAGTCGATAAATCAACTGATGTTTGATCTCCCATCACAACACCTCCTCTTTTAAGAGGCGTTCTACGGTGAGGAGAACCAATTTGTTATCAACCGACTAAAGTTCGTAGCACTTTGGTTTGAGGCGCTTTCGGGTTGATCTTCGTAACGTAACTGGAGCAAACCCAACTGTTCGCGGTTTTTGAGCTCGCCTTTCAACTACCTCTGGAAATGCACGACTCGTACTGGGTTGCTCATCGTTACCCTGTGTAGCGGCATCGGAGGGATCATCACTGGGTATGATCACGGTATCATGCTCTTGATCCGGCCCATCTTGACTAGCTTGTTCTGGCACTCTTTCAGTGCTGAGCGGAGCGGTTTCAAACAAATCCAAGAGCAGATCTCGCGAGTAGGCATTGTCGTACTTATGACTCAATATGCTACCTCGCATTTGGTTTGCATGTTTGCGAACTGTTCTGCCTCCAATGTCGACGTCGTACATGGCTTTTCCAATGGTCTTTACCACTGTCCCTTGAGTCCATTTAAAATTGGATGCTCCATTGTAATCCTTTACTAGGACAGGGTCTCCGGGTGTAAAGTCTCGGTGTTTTGTACCATTTTTCCGATGAATTGTTCTTCAGCCCTTTTCCGATGGTCAGCGGCACTGTCTGCTTCTGTCTGCGCTTTCGACGGTCTTAGCATACTCAACCGGGTTCTTAGCTTTCTTCCCATGAAAATTTTAGCTGGGCATTTACCTTGCAGAGCAGAGTTAGGTGTTGTGCGGTAAGGCAGCAACACTGCGTTTAGACAGTCATTTTCTGGGCGAGCGGACGACCTCCCCTCCCCTTTTAGCTTCTTAATCCCTCTTTTCAGGATATCCACGAATCTTTCTGCTTGACCATTCGACTGAGGATGATACGGTGGTGTTCTTACATGGTTAACACCTCGTTCTTCGCCTATCTGCTTGAAAAGCTCGGATGTGAATTGTGTTCCATTATCGCTCACTAGCGTTTTCGGATTTCCATAGCGTGCGAATAGCTCTTTCAACAGCTTTACCGTTGTGCCAGCTGTGATATTTTTCATTTCAAACATCTCCAGCCATTTACTCAAGGCATCGACAACGACCATGTAGTACACTCCATCCATTGGGCCAGCAAAATCAACATGAATTCGCTCCCATACATTTTCTGGTGTCTTCCAGGTTTGCAGAGGTACTTTAGTCGGAGATTTTGATTGTAGTTGGCAATCAGCGCGACTTCTCGCAACCTTTTCGCAGTCTTCATCGATATTTGGCCAGTAGACATAGCTTCGCGCTAGTCCTTTCATCCTGACAATCCCAGGATGACCATAGTGCAGCTCTTTGAGAACTTCCTGTCTCAGCGTCTCTGGCACGACAACTCTATCGCTCACCATCACGCAGCCTTGCACTATCGAGAACGATTCACGTTTACAGTAAAACTGCTTCAAATCAGGTTTTACGACTTTTGGCCACTTTCCAGTATCAATGAAACTTTTCAGCTTTCGCAGCAGAACATCCTTTTCCGTGTGCTCACGAATCATATTTGCCGTGACGGGCAACCTACGAATAGCGTCTGCAAGCACTACATTCACGTCAACCTCCACTGAGGCGACTACGCGATCCTCCTCAACAAGAGGATGCCTCTGTATCAGCCTTGACAAACCATCAGCTTATCCGAACGAGTCCGTCTTGATGTACTCAATTTCAAAATCATAGCCTATTAGCATTGTTGCCCAACGCATCAGACGGTTGGCTGAATGGACCGGTATGCCCTTTTTGCTACCAAATATGGCTAGCAGCGGCTTATGGTCAGTTCGGAGCGCAAAACGCCTCCCATAAACAAATTTGTGGAACTTCTTGATTGCCTCCACAAGACCCAAAGCCTCCTTTTCGATCTGAGTATAATTCTTTTCTGCGACTGTTGATGATCTCGAGCCGTGGGCGATCGGCTTTTCTGTTCCATTAGGCATTTTGTGCGAGATCACATACCCGATCCCATAATCGCACCCGTCAGCAGCTACGATTAGTTTCTTTCTAGGATCGTAATGTGTCAAATTCAAATCTGACATCAACACTTTCTTCAGTTTTTCGAACGCTGTTTCATGTGTGTGTTTAAAGATCCATTTAACGTCTTTTTTCAGCAAAGCATCCATTGGTCCACACATCTCCTTCATGTTCGGTATGAAAGACGAGTAATACGTAACCATGCCTAGGAATGCGCGCAACTGTGCCACATTCTGTGGTGCTGGCATATTAGCGATGGCAGCCACCTTCTCTGGATTAGGACGACGTCCATCTCGGTCCGCAACGAACCCGAGGAAACGGATTTCTAGTTTCGCCACGAGCATTTTTCCAGTCTTACTCGAAAACCGTATTCTTTGATTCGTTCGAATAAAGCATTAATGTTTCTTCTATGCTCTTCAGGTGTCTTTCCGACCACCAGAATATCGTCCAGGTAGGCTGCTACTCCTTCCAGACCAGATATCATTTGATTCATGATGCTTTGGAAAATTCCTGGCGCTGTCTTGATACCAAAAGGCAACCTTTTGTATCGATATAGACCCTTGTGTGCATTGATTACCACCAACTTTTGGGCCTCATATGTCAGTTTCACTTGAAGGTAAGCATCCGAAAAGTCAATCTGTGAGAAGACCGTTCCACCATTCAGAGATGCGAAAATATCGTCCGGAATGGGAATAGGATACTCATATGCCTCCAAGGCGTTATTCAAACCAGTTGAAAAATCGGCGCAGACCCTCATTTTGCCATTCGCTTTACGAACGGAAACTATCGGAGCGGCCCATTCACTATGGGTTATCGGTTCGATCACACCCATTTCTTCCAGGCGCTCAATCTCTTTTTCAACTGTCTCTAACGATGCATGCGCGACAGGTCTTTTCATTCTGAAAATCGGCTTAGCATTTGGCAACAATTTCAAATCTGCCTTTTCTTTCGTACAAGTGCCTAAGCCCTCTTGAAACACACTTTCGAATTTCCGTTTCAAATCATTCACCAGGTTGGCATCATCTACGGTACTCGCACGAGCTACCATTCTTTCCATGTGATATGCCATTTCAGCGTTCTGTCTGATCCAATCGAGGCCGACTAGACTTCTATGGGGGGGGGTTACGTAACAACATCCCTCACCATTAGCACCTCTCAATTTGAACTGACATTTCAATTCACCGTGAACCTTCATCCGGTTCCCACTAGCGCCTTTTACAATCAGGCTAGTGTTTCTGAGTTCAGGACTGCCCATTTTCTTCCACTCATCCACACTCAAAAGCGTGATGTCTGAGCCTGTGTCCAACTGAAACTCTATTGGGTGCCCATTGACTTCAGCGGCGACGTATTGTCGAACCGCGTTCACCTCAGCTTCAGCACTTCCTGCGAGAACTAATCGCCCGCAGCGTTTCTTGTGAGGTTTCGCAGCCGTCCTCGATCTGGACCTGCTTGGATATTACGATGCTTTCTCACAATATTTCTCTTTGTGCCCTTTGCCTCTACATGAGTTGCATACCCATGCCTTGCTTCGGCACTCACGACTTGTGTGACCAGTTCTACCACAGTTCCAACATTCTGATGATCTTTCCTTTTCTTTCCGAAATGGCCCTTTTCTGACCTCTTTAACATCAGCTGAATCCTGTTCAATCATCTTTGACGTCTTCAATAACGTCATAATTCGGTCACATTCCTTATACATCTGATGAAGCGTAGGTTTCCGTTGTTCCTTTGCTGCCTTATCCAAAAAGGCAAGCAATTTTGGTCGAATTTCGCGATCTCTATGCGACTTGAGACCATAAATCCACAACAATGCCTTCAACCCTTCACTATCCAACTCGTCAAAACGAGCGTGTTCGCACATTTCATTTATTCGGCCAGTGTATTGCATGTAATCTTCGGACTCCATCTTTTCAACTTTCAGGCACTGGTAACGTAGTGTGAACATGGACTTCTTGACATCAAACATGTCCTTTAGGGTTGAAATCGTTTCGCTGAACGAAACGTCTGATGGTGCCTTTGGTAGAATCTGGCGCTTGTACCTCTCAAAGACTTCATTGTCAAGCTTACCAAGCAACAACCTCAACCTTGCGTCCTCAGCAAGGGAGAGCACCATCTTTTATTATCGTGTCCTCATGCCTTTAGTACCACCGAGAGAAACACCTATCAATCTCGGGGTCAAACACGAATTCTGTGATTCGACCGTTCAATTCCGACATCAATGTCGATTGATGCGGCACCACCTCATTTTCTGGCTTCGCCTCACTTTTTGTAGCCATCAATTGCATCATTTGCTGTACGAATTCCATTTGTTTCTGAGCATTCTCTTGCATCATCACGCTCATTTGCTGAGCGTTTTGATCTAGCAGCTTTTGGACGGCTTCCTGGTCCATTTTCAATGTAGGGCGATAATATCAAATCAAGCCCAATATACTCTTTTGCTCAAAAACTTTTGCTCCAGCGTCTTGAACGCGAGCTCAATCAATTGCCTTTTGGATCAAGCACAATCAGACAAAAATGTGCGATCTCTTGACCAAGTTGAAGCCTAGAGGCGACTATTGGTCTATTCAGGTGCTCAAGCGCAATAGCGCGACTTCCCTGATCTTAGCAACTCCAGAAAATCAACCGCCAGGGCGGGCTTCTGGTCTATCTTCAGGTATTCAACCGCAAGGGCGGGCACCTGGCACTATTTCGTCAGCAATTCAACCGCTAGGCGGGCTGCTGATCCACTTTTTTTGCCCTTTTAGTTCGTTTTGCAGGTAATTGACCGCGAGGCGGGAGACCTGATCGCCAGTTGTTGTGTACGGGACACAAACGGCGTGCAAAAGTTTATTCAAAAGGTGCCACAACGCAGGTGGCTAGGCAAAAGTGTACAGCAAGAATAACAATGAGTAGAAGTGGGGCGAGTGGTTGGCTGCTCGGCGTCGTCGTGGTGGCTTGACGTCAAGGCGTCGTGTAGTGGTGGTGCAGGAACGGAGTGGCAGTGGTAGACGAGTCCAATCGGATCCTAACAGTGCGGCGGCAGGGGTTTATATAGCGCGGTGGGTGGTCTATGATTGGCCGGTTTTCGCGCCTAGATCAAACCCCACCCACATGGTGATCAGTCGATAAATCAACTGATGTTTGATCTCCCATCACAACATCTGACATCCAAAACATTGGACACTTATCCCATTCCAGGTGACCTTCTCGCTGCATGTGGCGCATAGGTACTCCTGAGCGGGTCCTGGATTCTTCTCGATGCCGGCACTTTGTGGTAGAATCCTTAGGAGAGCTGCAGCCAGCCAGCATATCTCCCATGGCAAAAACCCTCCACGCGGAGGGGTTGACGTCGGTTTGCACGGAGGTGGTCTTCGTTCCTACACACTGCCACGGCACGAACGTACGACATCTCGGCAGCTTAGCTTTATCAGGCAAGAAATCTGAGTTGGAATCACGTCCTGTTCACCTGCAAACGTGCCACTACCATGACTACACCTACCATGGCCCCGAGAAGAATACTACCCGGCCTTGAGCTGTGGCTCACTACGCGCCGCGGTCGCGTCGCGGCGTTGCAATTAGAGCACGCTTATACGTCGCCAAAGCTTTTCCATAGGGTTATGTGTTCTAACCCAGATGGGATGAAGAAAAACATCACAGACAACAATGTACAGGTGTTCAGGCATGAAGACTACCGTCTACAAAGTTATTATTGGCAATCAAAAATGGTTCTTACTTCAGTGATGGAGCACGGGTGTTAAATGTCTGGCAAAATGAAGGATCGTCATTATGTTAATGGTTTCTGGTTTCTAACAGTCATCACTGTCTTCTTCTACTACTTTAGATGACTTCTTTCCTCTTCCGTATTTCCTAGGCTGAACACCTGAGCTCATCAGTTATCTCTCACAAGGCTGCCTACAGAGGATCCAGTTAGGGAATTTCTAGGAAATGTTCGATTTGCGATAATGGTTTCTGGAAATGGGAAAATGTCGATCACTAAGCAGTTTGTGTTTATATGCCCCAGAAATAAGCCTGTCGTTGTGAACTAAGGCCAAAGCTACTCAACAATCGTTTTCCAGAGGAAAGATGGCAAAGAAACACCAGTTGTCATAGAAGAAATTGCAGCCGGTTGGGAGGATACACTCTTTACAAGGTCACATAAACATTTTGTATGTATTTTTTCACCCATGTTTGGGTGAAAAAATTATCGAGATGACCTTTGGACAATGAAAGAGGAATAGTTCCGACAAAAAATTAGGACTTTTGAATTCTGAAGGTCTTGACGCAGTGGTACAAAGTGCGGAAAGGGTTCATATTAGGTCACGTATAGTTAGTTTCATTTTGACTCTAATCTAATAACGATTTCTTTGTATCGCTTCTTTCCTTTATATATCTGGGAAATCGGTGATAATCAGCACTCTATACTCGCCATGCACGCTGCTCTGAATCATATGAAGTTGACAATACTTGAGGTGAGATGATTCCTTGTGTTTGTTACAACAGCCCAAATGATGGAAGAAAAGGAGAGCATGTGAATGATTACCCACTCGGCTCCCACCCTGACATCCCTTTGAAACATAGGTAAGCGTGCTCTAATTGTGACGCCGCGACGCGACCGCGGCGCGTAGTGAGCCACAGCTCAAGGCCAGGTAGTATTCTTCTGGCCCCGAAACAGATTTTCTTCACTTTGAACTTTTTTTTACCCTTCATAACCCAACCCAAACGATACAAAATCTGGAAGCAGATAGCAGGTTTCCGAATCGCATTTGACGACACTCCTTTATGTGAATATCACCGGAACAGTGGTGACAGAATAATATTCTGACTTGACCCTGCCGTGACTTCAGGCAATTGTTTCTTTTGATACAAAAAGTGCTGAGCGGAAGATCTGGTACAATGTTTTCTTTCTTGATAGCTACACAGTAAACATGAAAAACGAAAATAGATTTTCAGTGGCGAGCCATTCGAGCTCGCGTGTCAAACCGGTGGGACACGGTATGCGGTAACGCAATATTGCACGCAGTCTTGAAAGGGTTAAGATCTCCACAACCCAGAAAGGAAAGCTGATGTGCTTTCCTTTATTCGCTTATTTTTCTTCAATAAAGAAATCTTGCTTCAACCGACAGCAAACAAGTTCAAATTCATGAAGGATACCGAATTTGAGCAAATGTGTGTCAGATAAAACTAGTAAATTTCGCCAAATGCCCCTCTACTCAGATTCTCTAATTTGTAGTCCAATAAATTTACACTGATAAGTTCTAATTTTTTAGCCTCAAGCCCCATACGTAAACGAACAAATAAGCAGGAATAGCTTTCTTTGAGAATCTGAGTCAACCGACGTAAGCCGCGGAGCTGTCCGTTCTACCAAAGTGTCAGTGTCGGCACTTGTATTTGGCTATAACCGCATGCCCCCGCCTCAATGACTGCTTTGATTGGGTCACTATTTGAGAAAAATGACTTGCCTCCTTGGTTGCAGTAAGGGTCGTCACATGCCTGCCATCTGCCATGCTGTAAACACGCATGTTCGGCTCAGGCTTTTGATCCGCTGATACCTGAAATTGGTTACAAACATATAAAGACTGCTGTAGTGTGTACCTAAAAATACGCTAATACGCTCACTAATACGGGCGGTTCAAATTTGGGAGAGCTTACAAGGGACGATTTTATGATTGCGCCTTGTCGAAGCCACCCTCCCCTCTCCTGGTGTCAATATCATTACAAAACCGATCACGTGAGAACTGGTCCACGCAGCGATCGTGCTCAAATTGATAATTAAACTTTTCAAGGTAGATCCACTACATGGGCCATATGTCTCCTGTTTTTAAAATGCAAGGAGACCCCAAGCTGTTGCGAAGTTTTGGTAAGTGAAAAATACGGCGCGGACCAGTTTTTCGGCAATGCACAAAACCGCCCAAGAAGAAAAGGTTCTTATATGAACATGGCCGCTCGATAATATATGTGTACATTTCCAAAACCGTTTTCGGGCGCAGAATTTGAATATAGTTAGGTCCGTGGCTTGTTTCCTCAAGAAAAATCATTTACGTCTAAACCACCCGCGCCAGCCGCGGTTTAGATTGAAATGTTTTTTTTTCTTGAGGAAACAAGCC
Organism: Aplectana chamaeleonis; assembly: GCA_029168955.1. Taxonomy (NCBI): domain Eukaryota; kingdom Metazoa; phylum Nematoda; class Chromadorea; order Rhabditida; family Cosmocercidae; genus Aplectana; species Aplectana chamaeleonis. Next base: position 153,845 of record JAPDOI010000249.1, on the reverse strand, counting down.
ACGGACCTAACCACGTGTTCTCCAGAGCTGCCCAAGGTTGTCTTGTTTTTGCCCGAGTTCAGGAAAACTCCCAGAAATGCTGGCGGCCACAACTAATTCACTTAGTCTGTTAGGTTTTAAGACTGGTGTAACAACACAATGTAAGCAACCAACGGAACAGATATAGTCTACAGCAATGGAAGCAGGACCTGGTGAGGTTGCCGAATCGTCCTCACATACGGTAGTTTGTTAGTGATATCACTCATTTTTTTGGAAACGGCTGTGATAAATCGGTAGGTCTGCGTTTTCACCGATATGACTACATTTGTGGAAGCAATGAAAACTGTGGAAAATGTGAGAGTGGGAACAAAACCCACCGACCATCCTGTTATTTCGAAAAAAAAATAGTGATAACAAAATCAGACTACATTATGTTAGGAAGAGTCCGCAACCTCACCAGGTCCAACTTCCATTGCTGTAGACTGCAGCTCGCTTACTTCAATGTTAACAATTTGTGCCGACTGCTACGAGAACGCACGAAAACTGCGGATCTAATCATTAACAGAAACTCATGTCTTAGAGCGGGAGTGTATAGAAGTGGGGTGGTGGCCATCGTGTATCAACACCATTGAGGAGGCGGGAGAAACGGGGGAGGAGCGAGGTTCCTGATTGGAAGCAACACAGGCTAGCCCCGGCCCCCTGCTGTTGCGTCCAATCAGAAACCTCGCTCCTCCCCCGTTTCTCCCGCCTCCTCAGGGGTGTTGATACACGATGGTCACCACCCTAGTAGTGTGTTGGTACCTTCCCGCAGTGCCCCTGTTACTACTGAACCCAGAGGACGTTTGAGCTGGGATTCATGAACGCATTGGGTTCCGGCAGGGATTGGTTTGGTTAGCTGCCCCAGGGGCCGAATTCATGAAGGCGAGGGGTTGCGGTAGGGGCAAAGGCGTCGGCACCTTTAATGAATACCCGCGAGGGCGAACGGTCTCGTAGCGAGCAGTGTCTCATTTGCGCCAGTGTTAGATTAGGCTTGTTACTATTGTTACTGAACATTAACATGAAAAAGAAATACAAACAAAAAGAACGTTTGGAAAGAATCCGTGGAAGTCTTAAAGGACTGGGCAGTGGCCGTGGGGCGCACCGGTTACGGTAACTGCAGAAGTCCGCAGATTTGAGCGGGGTCGGAGAGAGGGATGGCCCAGAAAGGAAGGAAGGAAGGAGGATATTATTCTATTCTCTGCACTCGTCGGAGGCCGTGGAGGTCTCATTTTGTTTCCTTGTCCTGTGAGTTTGCTGGGGGTTCTCATCCTGTGTTTCCGATTCCTGGTTGAGCCGCGTTGATTGTTTTCGGCCAGCATTCTGCCGCAATTTCGTTTGCTGCGTTAGGCATATTGCGTCTGCGTAAGCTGTTCTTCTGGGTCGCGTAGGGCCATCCGCCGCGCGTAGGATAAAGACAGCTAGGGCGTGCCTGGGGTGATTTTAGGCCGACGCATTGCCATATCCGAGCCGCATCGCTAAACTGCTTAGGACTGTAAGACATCTCATTTAGGTTATTCCTCCGTTCCAGCAACTACTTCTACTCCATCCGTGAAGAAACTTTAGTCTAGGAATCTGATCTCTAACCCGTTTTGTCTATAATAAATTACTGTTGTTTACTGTGTCGTTGTGCCATTTCACGAAGGGGTATCTCCTTGTTTACCTGGTTAAACTTTTGGGTCACGTGTAAAATCGAAACCGTTAAAAACCACTGAACTTGGGGGCCAAGCCGGTGATCCAAGTTTATCTAAAAGGGGAGACACATTAGACAACAATTTTTTTCCCGGCTTAGCTTTTTTCATTCCTAATTCCTACGGTTTCTGCGCCTCAATATTCTCGTTTGCCTACTCGAAGCTTCCGCGTAGTTTGGTGTAAAGATTTTTCTTTTGCGACTTGTGGAATCGTGAGCATTTATCCTCTGGTTCCGGGCCTGATTTAGTGTGTGCCATTGCGGACTTGCGTCGTGGGGAAGAGAAATAAGTTTAAAGTCTGTTGAGAAAAGAGTGAGAACCAAGAAAAGAGCAAGGAAAATCAAGGAAAGTCCAGCATGAGTGCGGGCGCGGAAGCTCGTTCGAAAGCGATGCGTAGCGCCCTCACGACGCAAGTCCGCAATGGCACACACTAAATCAGGCCCGGAACCAGAGGATAGGTGCTTGCGGTTGCGTAAGGACAGCGAACGAGTAACGTAGAGCTTAGGCTTGGCGTTGCTTTCGTCCGTGGTGGTTCAGGAAGTAATTCCAGCTGCCGAGATGTCGTACGTTCGTGCCGTGGCAGTGTGGAGGAAAGAAGACCACCTCCGTGCAAACCGACGTCAACCCCTCCGCGTGGAGGGTTTTTCTCATGGGAGAGATGCTGGCTGGCTGCAGCTCTCCTAAGGATTCTACTACAAATGGCCGGCGTCGAGAGGAATCCAGGACCCGCTCAGAAGTACTCATGCGCCACGTGCGGCAAGGATGTTACCAGGAGACATACCAGCGTCCAGTGCTTCGGATGCCAAAGGTGGGTGCATCTCTCCTGTTCGGGTCTCAGTTCTGTGAGGCATCACGATCCTTCCTTCCGTGGTGTTCTGTGCTCTGCCCCCAGTAACTCTAATTCCTCATTTACCAACCGCCCCCTCTCTATTGTGCATATTAACCTCAATGGCCTTCGTGCCAAGTTGTCTGAACTCTCTTTTTGCTCGTACTCATCATCCTGATGTCATAATGGTTCAGGAAACCAAACTTTCTCCTTCTACTACCGCACGTCACCCTAACATTCCTGGCTACACTGCTTATCATGCTCCAAGGACAGCTCTCGGCGGAGGAGTTTCCACTTTCGTATTATCAAATCTACCCTCTCATATCATACCAAACACACCAAAGGACGGTACTCTCGAGTACCTACCTATCCATCTCCCTCTTAAAACCTCTATATCTCTTTTTAATATCTATATTCCTCCTACCACGTCCTGTCCCCAATCTTATGACCCTATTCCCTCACTCAAGCAGTTGTACGACTGCTCCCTTTCACCCTCTGTGGTCTTCGCAGGCGATTTCAATGATCATACATTCTGCTCGTCGCTTGACACTGACGCTAGAGGAGAAGACGTCGAAGAATGGGCGGAGGAGTGCGATCTGGTCATTCTCAACGATGATCAGCCCACTCGTCTCCCGGCCAACGGCCGATCCTCTAGTCCAGACATCTCTCTTGTATCATCTAATCTCTCCAGCGCCTGCTCTTGGTCGACCGCTACAACTCTGTCCAGTGATCATATCCCCGTTTTTGTCCACGTAGATCTCTCTAATTCTCTTGCTCCTTATTCAGGTATCCGTCAAAGGTCTTATCTTAATCTTTGCCTTGCAGACTGGCGCTTGTTCAGGGAGGTGGCACTTCGCCATGTGGCTGACTACCCATGGAATGGAAACGTGAACCAGAAAGAGCGTCACTTGACGGACGCGATTCGAAAGGCAATGAAAGCCGCCATTCCGGAGGGCCGAGTTAAGACCTTCTTTCCCAATGTCACCAAGGAAATCTTGGAGAAGATAAGGACAAGGGATGCAAAGAGAGTGGCAGATCACCTGGATCCGACCATTGCTGAGCTGGATAGCGAGATTAAGCGAGATCTGGACAAGCACAAGAAGGAGTGTTGGGAGGAATTCACGGAGAAGATGAATTTCAAGAGTGACGGAGCGTCAACTTGGAAAGTTCTAAAGAAGATCTCGGGCAAGAGCACCTCCACCAACTACTCTACGATCGAGTTCGAGAATGGAGTCTTCAAATCGGGAAAGGAGGCTGCAACTGCTCTCGGAAAGAATTTTTTCATAACTCAGGCTAAGAGAGGGAAACAAAATCGAGTGACTGTAAGAGAGCTCTGTAAGTTGCCACTCATGAATGAAGCAGAAGCAATGACGCCCGCGCAGATTGAAAAGGTGGTAAAAGAGATGCGCAACTCGAAGGCTGTGGGGCCGGATGGCATTAGTCCAGCGATCTTGAAGAAACTGCCGACTGAGATTATGCCAATCCTGGCTGACGTCATCAACACATCCTTTCGCACGTGCATCATACCCCAAGAGTGGAAATGGCAAGCGTCGTTCCGTTGCCCAAGCCAGGTAAATCGCCATCGACGGCTAAGGGATACAGGCCAATAAGTCTGTCATCACCAATCGCAAAGGTCGCTGAGAAACTGGTCGTCAAGGAGCTTGCCGAGCATAATAACAATCAGCAGCACCAGCATGGATTCCGCAAATTACACTCTACCACCACGGCGCTGCTGGAGATTGTGAGCTATGTTTTGGATGGCTTCAACGCCACCAAGCCTCAACGCACTGTTGGAGTAGCCCTGGACCTCACGAAGGCGTTTGACACTGTCAACTTGGGCATACTGTCTGAGAAGCCTTTGAGGTCCACCATCCCGCCTTGGCAGAAGCGATGGATTACAGCACTCATCAAAGGGCGCCGAGCAAAAGTGCTGTTTCAGGGACATGTCTCTAATAGCATCCCGATCGCTGCCGGTGTCCCTCAAGGAGGAGTCATATCGCCTGCTCTGTTCAGTCTTTACCTGGAAGATTTGCCCGTCCCCCCAAGTGACATCAAAGTCGTTGCGTATGCGGATGACATCACCATCTTGTGCCGGGACAGAGACATTAATGTAGCTGCACGCAAGATCAATGGCTACCTCATCGTTCTGAAGAACTTTCTCGATGATATGATGCTCACTGTCTCTGCCGCTAAATCATCTGTATCAGTTTTCTCCACTGACCCTAAGGAACACTGCGCTCACCCCGTTGCGAATTGGGAAGACGCTCGTCTGCCCGCTGCACGTTTTCCTAAGCTGCTCGGCCTAGTATTGGATCCTTCGTTGAGGTTCCACAAGAATACTGAGCAGAAACAGGCTACAGTGAAAGCAAAGCTCCACGTCCTACGAGCTCTGGGAGGAACGTCGCGGGGGAGTAGCAAGGAGACAATTTTGACCACCTACAAGGCAATATTGCAGCCGGCGTTGGAGTACGCTGCACCGGTATGGCAGCACATGATATCGGATTCATCGTGGACAAAGATGCAGCGAGTCCAAAATGCTGCTCTTCGGATTGCCACAGGGTGTGCTAAAAGCACCCCAGTGGAACATCTTCATGCTGAAGCCCGAATTCTGCCAGTTAAGGAGCACTGCCAACTCCAAGCGCAGCAACTGGTTATTAACATTGTCAAGCAGCCTGACCACCCGTTAAGAAGGATCATGAATCTTGTGAGAGAGAGACATATCAGAAGGCCTTTTGCGGATGCTCCCGAGAAAGTTAATATACAAAGATGGACGGACTCCCAACTGGATCGTCTGCGTCTTTTACGTGCGGAGCACACCAAGTTCGTCAGGGATCACTTGAGTAGGATGACCGTCAATCCCATATTGGGGGTCGCACCACACATAGTCAGCGACACCGAGATGGAACTCGGTAGGCGGGCTAGAAGTACCCTTGCCTCGTTACGCTGCGGTCATTCCCCTATGCTGATGTCATTCTTGCATAAGATCGATCCAGTAAGCCGGACGAGTGCCCGGACTGTGGTAGCCGTGGCCACACAACTGAACACCTATTCGAATGCCCAAAGAGGCCTACCACTCTTACAACAATGGATTTGTGGACGAATCCGGTTTCAGTCGCCCGTTTCTTGAACCTTTGACAAAAACCTTCCTGCGGCTGCAAAGAAGAAGAAGTAATTCCTTTGAAGTGTTTTTTGAAAATCAGGGGGAACCTCTGCCCAAAATTTTTTTTTCTTAAAAATAAAACACCGAAGGTACTTTCTGAATCATGGCAACAACACCAAGCGGCGTGGAAGCCGGCGTTATCGATGATGATTTGGAGGTCGTAACCCAAACATGTGCACACGGTGTTTCAGATAGAGTTGGTACTCAGCGCTCGTCCAGAATGGATAGCCATCTGATGGAGGAACCGATCACGGACACCCAGCTCGAGAAGGAGTTCAGAAGGCTGTGCGGTGGCGAAGAAATGCCCTGCGCCGTTGAGGTGTGCGATTCTCTTCAAAAAGCAGTCAGGGAAATGCAAGTGCGGGTCATGGCTGAGGTAGCCAAGCATATACGCACAAATAACCCCCAACGCGAGGCGATTGAGGAGGTGGGAAGCATTTCGACTTGCTTCTTCTTCTTATTATCGGCCACATAGAGCTTCTCCTTATAGGTGTAAAAAGGCAGCCACATCTCACGGGTTCGTCCACATATCCATAACTGTTAGAGAAGTCGGCCTTGCAGGACATGAAAATAAATGAAATGAATCGTGGTGCCCTGGGTTGTGGCAGTCAGGACATTCGTCGGGGATCGACGAGTCGATTTTATGAACGAAGGCCTTGAGGTGTGAGGAGTGTCCACATCGTAGACCTGCCAGGATGACGCGTGTACGTCTGGGTAGGTCCTTTTCGCTGTCATTGATCGGGGGTGGCACGTCACCAAGAAAAGGATTTAGGGGAGCACTGGAGAGGTATTCTCTGACGAATCGGGTGTGCTCCATTTGCAGTAGTCTGACGCGATTGAGCTCCGACGTCGCCCAACGTTGACGATCCAAGACAGAGACTGTAGCATGAAGTGGCGAGCGAATATGTCGGAAATGGGGACCAGATGACAGTAATGGGAAATTAGGGTGTGTGGAATTCCTTACAATGCCAACATGAAACTGTTGCGACCGGAGTTGACAATGCTGCTTTACAGGAAGCAGCGAACATTCCAGTGTGGATCTAGGGCATCCAGTGATCACGCGTAGAGCAGTGTTCTGTGCACACTGAAGTTTGCTCCAAGAGGCTTCCTACAGGTGTCTTGACCATATTGGGGCTCCATATTCCAGCACCGGCTGCACCATAGCCCTGTAGGTGGTTCGCAAAATTTCCTTAGAGCTGCCCCATGTAGTGCCTGCCAGCGAACGTAGAATGCTGTAACGTGTGTTGGCAGCAGCAGCTCAAATACGTGTGTTTTCGTGAAAACGCAGTGACGGGTCCAGGAATACTCCAAGTAGACGAGGGTGTTTTGATAAGGGCAGCATATTTCCTTCCCAAAAAATCTTGGGATGCAGCTTGTGTTCGGCAGTCGCTGTAGTGCACAAAGTGACGCTGGACTTGGTAGGAGAGACCTTTGGCTGCTTCGATTCAAGGAACTTGGCCAGACTGACGAGGTATTTATTCATCTCAGCAGTGGCTCGATCGATGACAGGGTCAGTACAAATAATAGTGATGTCATCCGCATATAGACATAAGTGGATGTTTGACGACGGCTTCGGCACATCAGACAGATACAAAGAAAACAGACTGGGAGATAGAACTCCTCCTTGTGGAACGCCTGCCTTCAGGGGCACAGACTTCGATAAGTGTCCATCAAATTTCACACGAATGGAACGATTTTTGACAAAGTTATCTGTCCATCTTTTGCACCAGTCAGGAATAGTAGAGTCCAGGATCGATTTGGACAGCAGCGGAATACTGACGTTATCGAAGGCAGCGGTTAAGTCAACCGCCACGACAATACTTCTACCAGCTGGAGGTTTCATGTTGAAGCCAGCAATTATGTGTTCTGTGATGGACGTGAGTGCCGTAATGGTAGAGTGGACCTTCTTGAAGCCATGTTGATGCACGTTATGTCGTAATGCTTCTTGGAGGTGCGGGTTGATGAATTTCTCCGCTAACTTAGCAACAGGGGATAAAAGGGAGATGGGTCGATACGAAGTTGCTTGATCTTCTGGTTTGCCAGGCTTGAGGATCGGAAGAACAATTGCTTGCTTCCATCTGGCGGGGATGACACCTGTGCTGAATGACGAGTAGACTAGGTCACTGAGTAATTCAAGGAACTCTTCCGGCAAGTGCTTGAGATGGACGGCTGACACACCGTCGGGTCCCTCGGCTCGCGAGTTCTTCATGGACTTGATGAGGGAAGACATCTCAGAGGCAGTTATGGCAGGTACATCTTTTCGGCTGAGCTTCCTTATAGACCGGAGAGTGAGCCTGTTGGAACGATCACGGCAGGACGTCGCTGAAGCGAAGTGTTTTCCAAGTCGACATGCAGCCTTAAATCCGGACTCGAATTTCCCTGAAGGGAACTCAAGCATGTTGCGATCCGCTGCCATTTTCTTCCCAGATAACCGCTTAAGAATGCTCCAGGTCTTCTTTGCGTCAGTGGAGAAGTTCAAGGATTCAGTGAACTCCATCCATCGCGTCCGTTTGTAATCATTCAGCCTTTTGGTGATCTCATCTGACAGTAGTTGAATGCTGGGATCTGCAGGGTCAGCTCGGCGCTTCTCGTCCCGTAATTCGATCAGCTCCAGGACGTCTTTGGGAACGTTAGGGTGAAACGTTCTAACGCGCCCTGTAGGAATTGCAGTTCTGGAGGCGTAGCATATGGCATCAACAATGAACTTGTCCTTCTCGTGAACGGAGCCGGTTAGCGGGTAGTAGGCTACCCGACTGAGTAACACCTCTTTAAACATGACCCAGTTGGCCTTACGGTATTTTGTGTACAATTCGCTACGAGAGCCTATGAAAGGTGCCAGGTGACTGTTGAGAGACAAATCCAATGAAACACATATGGGTACGTGATCGCTGGCCATAGCTATAGCAGTGGACCAGTTACAGGAAACAGCAAGAGAAGATGATACAAAAGTGACATCTGGAGAGGACGGCCTGCCCGTGGAAGGACGGCGAGTGGGGGCGTCCTCGTTAATGGCAACAAGATCACAATCCTCAGCAAAAAACAAGTAGTTCCCCTCTGTCATCGGGATCTAGAGAGGAGAACCAGGATGTGGAGTGAGCATTAAAATCGTCAGCCATGACAACAGAAGACGATGGGAGGGCGGTGTGCACAGATTGCAAAAATGGAGTGGGGTCAAACGAATTGGGACATGAGGAGATTGGGGGAATATACAGGCCATAAAACGGCCAATGTCTCACCGTCGACTGCGTACCACGCGCTGCGCGACCGCCCGTGCGTCGGAAGCAGACGAGTTTTGGCCGCCGCGCGACGAGTTTCGGACGCCGCGCGGCGGCCGAAACGTCGCGCGCCGGCCAAAACTCGTCGCGCGGCGGCCAAAACCCGTCTGCTTCCGACGCGCGTGCGGTCGCGCAGCGCGTGGTACGCAGTCGACGGTGAGACATTGGCCGTTTTATGGCCTGTAAATATTAACAATATCTATAGGGCAACTTTGCAATACAACATGAACACCAATACATTCTACAACATTATAATTAGGGAGAGCTATAAGATGAGAAGGTATAGAGGTTTTTACAAACTTAGAGACGCCTCCACCATGAGATGTGCGAGGGAGGTGGTAAGACATATAACCGGGGAGGCGAGGTAGGGAGGATGTTGGGCTAAGTTTAGTCTCCTGAAGGAGAATGACATCTGGACGAAAGCGTTCAATGCACAATGTGAGCCCAGCAAGTTTGGCACGTAGGCCATTGATATTGAGTTGAAAAATGTCTAGACTATGAAGAGGAACATTAGGGGGAGAGTTAGAGCAAGAAGTACAACAATAAGCGTCAGTGTAATCATTATAGCTGGTTAACCCCGAACATTTGAGGTGTACCCAGCCGAGGCAACCACCGCACTGGACGCTTGCATGTTCAGCCGACAATCCACAATTACAACAGGAATATCGTGGAGTCTTGCTGCGTGGCCCTGGGTTCCTCTCAATGCCGGCTCGCAACAGTAGAATGCGAAGGAGTGCGGCAGCCAGCCATTCGCACTCCCATCTTCTTCTTCTTCTGCAGCCACAGAGAGGGTCCTGTCATAGACTGAGGAACTGAGCCACAAGCGTCGGATTCGTCCACAGATCTACTGTTGTTAACGATGTCGGTCTCATCGGGCAGTTGAAAAGGTGCGCAGTAGTATGCCCTTTATTACCACAATCCGGGCACTCGTCAGGTCTGCTGCTCTCGATCTTATGTAAATAAGACATAAGCATGGGGGAGTGCCCGCAGCGCAACGAGGCAAGGGTGCACCTGGCACGCCTACCGAGTTCCATCTCGGTTTCGCTGACCTCAGGCGGCACGACTCCGAGAATGGAGTTTACGGCGGTCTTGCATAAGTGATCCTTGACGAATTGGGTATGCTCAGCACGTAAGAGACGGAGGCGTTCTTGTTGTGCGTTAGTCCATCTCTGTATATTGATTTTCGTGGGAGCATCAGCAAACGGCTTTCTTATACCTCTCTCTCTCACAGGGTCTAATACTCTTCGCGACGGATGATTTGGCTGCTTCAGAATGTTTATGTACAGCTGTTGTGCGTGGAGTTGGCAGTGGTCCTTAACTGGCAGGATGCGAGCTTCGGCATGTAGGTGCTCTATTGGAGAGCTTTTAGAACAGCCTGTTGCGATTCGCAATGCTCCATTTTGGATGCGCTGCAGCTTGGACCAGGATGTGTCCGACACGATATGCTGCCAGACTGGTGCAGCATACTCCAGGGCGGGCTGTACGATGGCCTTGTACGTGGTCAGGATCGTTTCTTTACTGCATCCCCAGGACGTTCCGCCGAGAGCACGTAGGACGTTAAGTCTTGTTTTCACTGCAGCTTGCTTCTGCTCAGTGTTCTTATGAAACCTCAGCGAAGGGTCCAACACGAGTCCGAGCAGCTTAGGGAATCGGGCGGCCGGCAGGCGAGTTTCGTCCCATTTCACCATGGGATGAGCACTGTGCTCCGCAGGAACAATGGAAAAAGACTGTGACGGATGATTTAGCGGCAGAGACCGTAAGCATCTTGCTATCGAGAAAACATTTCAACTCGATCAAGTAGTCATTGATCTTACTGGCAGCTACATTTATGTCGCGATCCCGGCATAGTATAGTAATATCATCCGCATATGCAACGACCTTGATGTCTTGGGATGGAACGGGTAGATCTTCAATATACAGACTAAAAAGAGCAGGCGATAAAACTCCTCCTTGAGGTACGCCGGCGGCGATTGGGATGCTATTGGAGACGTGCCCTTGAAATAGCACATTTGCCCGACGTCCTTTGGTGAATGCGGTTATCCACCGCTTCTGCCAGGGCGGAATGGTAGACCTTAACAGGCTCTCCGACAAAATGCCCAAGTTTACAGTGTCAAAAGCCTTCGTTAGATCGAGGGCTACACCTACGGTTCGCTGAGGTTTCATGGCATTGAAGCCGTCCAAAACATAGCTCACAATTTCCAGTAGGGCCGTAGTGGTGGAATGTAGCTTACGGAAACCATGTTGATGCTTTTGTTTTGCTATTGTGTTCGGAGAGCTCCTCCACAGCCAATTTTTCCGCAACTTTGGCAATAGGTGAGAGAAGACTGATTGGCCTGTAACCTTTTGCCGTGGATGGTGATTTACCCGGCTTAGGCAATGGGATGACGCGTGCTACTTTCCAATCTTGAGGTAATGTACAGGTCCGAAACGATGTATTAATGACGTCAGCGAGCAGGGGTAGTAGTTCACTTGGCAGTCTCTTTAGAACTGCTGGGCTCAAGCCATCTGGCCCTACTGCCTTCGATTTACTCATTTCCTTGATCACCTTCTCGACCTGAGCAGGCGTGACTGCATCATCTTCAGCCATAAGTGGCAATTTACAGAGTTCCCGAACAGTTATTCTATTCTGCTTCTCTCTTTTTGTTTTAGTTATGAAAAAATGCTTCCCAAGAGCATTTGCGGCCTCTTTCCCTGACTTAAAGACTCCGCCGTCGAATTCAATCGTGGAATTGTTGGCGGAGGTGAACTTTCCGGAGATCCTTTTCAAAGCCTTCCACGTTGCTGCAGCATCACTCCTGAAGTTCATCTTCTCAGTGAACTTTTCCCAAGATTCTTTCTTGTGCCTATCAAGGTCCATCCTGATCTCATTATCCAGCTCGGCAATGTCTGGGTCAAGATGATCAGCAGCTCTCTTTGCGTCCCTTGTCCTTATCTTCTGCAGTGTCTCCCTGGTGACATTGGGAAAGAAGGTCTTGACACGACCTTCAGGGATCGCAGCTTTCATCGCCTTCCGGATGGCATCAGAGAAGTGGCGCTCCTTCTGGTGTACATTGCCATTCCACGGATATTCGGCCGCTTGGCGGAGTGCAACCTCCTGAACAGGCTCCAGTCTGCAAGGCCTAAATTGAGATAAGAACGATGACGAACACCTGTATAGGGAGCAAGAGAGTTAGAGAGATCGATATTGACAAAGACCGGAATGTGATCACTGGAAAGAGTTGTGGATGTAGACCAAGAGCAGGCATTAGAGAGATTAGAAGAGACAAGGGAGATGTCTGGGCTGGAAGATCGGCCGTAGGCAGGGAGACGAGTGGGCTGGTCATCGTTAAGGATAACCAGATCGCACTCCTCCGCCCATTCTTCGACGTCATTTCCTCTAGCATCAGAGTCAAGCGATGAGCAGAACGTGTGAGCATTGAAGTCACCCGCAAAGACAATTGAGGGAGATAGAGAGCAGTCATACAGCTGCTTGAGTAGAGGGATAGGGTTGTAGGTTGGTGGACAGGATGTAGGAGGAGGAATGTATATATTGAAAAGAGAAAGTGGAGTTTTTAGAGGTAGATGGATGGGGATGTACTCGAGAGTGCCATCCACTGGAGTGTTTGGAATGATGTGAGAGGGAAGAGACGACAGAACAAAAGTAGAGACTCCGCCTCCCTGAGATGACCTAGGAGTATGATAAGCAGTATAGCCCGGGATGTTTGGATGTCGAGAGGTAGCAGAGGGAGAGAGTTTGGTTTCCTGAACCATGATAACATCCGGGTGATGAGTACGGGCAAAGAGAGATAATTCAGAAAGCTTGGCGCGAAGGCCGTTGAGATTGATATGTACAATAGAGAGGGGGCGGTTGGTAGATGAGGAATTTGAGTTACTGGAGGCGGAGCACACAATACAACGAAAGGAAGAATCGTGGTGCCTCACAGAGCTGAGACCCGAACAAGAGAAGTGCACCCACCTTTCGCATCCAAAACATTGGACGCTGGTTCCATACCAATTGACATCTCTGTCGCATGTGGCACATGGGTACTTCTTCTTCGCGGGTCCTGGGTTCCTCTCGACGCCGGCTCTTTGCAGTAAGATCTTCAGGAGAGCTGCGGCCAGCCAGCACCTCTCCCATGACAAAAACCCTCTCCGCGGAGGGATTGACGTCGGTTTGCACGGAGGTGGTCTTCTTTCCTCCACACTGCCACGGCACGAACGTACGACATCTCGGCAGCCGCACTCCCATACAGAAAAAACTCCTCGTGGAGTTGTTGATGCCCGTTTGATGAGTCTACTTGATCTTGATAGTCGACTTCACAGATCCACCACGCGTAGGTTGAGCATCTCGGATCCATTTCGACTTGCAGGGTGCTAGAGTTAGTGCAGCGCCTTAGAGTTTTGACTAAAGAAGGCGCGGTCCTCGCGAAATGGACGGAGGCATTACTTGATAGCCTAGACCGTGAAGATAGGAGTGTCTTTGTGGAAAAACTTGTAGAGTTGATACAGGTCAGGGACACTTTGAGGGAACTCATAGGTGACCGTAGGTTGTCCGTGAAGAAAATACCAGATCTACTTACTCAGCAGAAAATTTTCTGGCGGTTTACCGCTGATTTACGGGAGAATTACCGCTACCTAGTGGTAAATGCTGCTTTTTACCACAGAATTACGTCTGGATACCGAACTGACAGAAATTCTGCCAGAATTCGAATAAATTACCACAAGTTGTACCAGAGATCTCTCGAAATTCAACGTAAATCGCCCGAAAAAATTGCGATTTCTGGTAGAGTGATTTTTTTAACCGACTAGTGTTAAAGTTCCCGTAAATCCGAAATTTGTCCAGAACGTGCTGCATAAAACACAGAAAGTGTGCAGGACCTGACAAGAAGTATGCAGGAACTCACAGGAAGTCTGTAGGTGCTCACAGGAAGTGTGCAGGACCTCACAGAAAGTGTGCAGGACCTCACAGAAAGTGTATAGGTGCTCACAAGAAGTGTGCAGGACCTGACAAGAAGTGTGCATGACCTCACAGGAAGTGTGTAGGTGCTCACAGGAAGTGTGCAGATTATCAGAATAGGCGTGCAGGATTTCATGGTTAGTATTTTGAATCATAATTTTATCTATTAACCTTTATGAAGTTACACAGGACTTAAAATTTGGAAACTTTGATGGCATTTTTAACGTGTTTTTATAGGTCTGTTTTTATAAATTCGAATTCATTTTCTTAATTTTTAATCGGAAGTTTGTTTTCATCTCCCTCGTAACACAACTCAGAAATGAGCAAATGTCTGAGAAGTGGAAGATAAACAAAAATACCTCCCATTTTCGAAAATATTTTGATATATAAAAATGTGAGGAAAGAGGATGGAAAGGAAACAACGGGAAAAGAGAGATGAGGAAGGAGTGCTGGCCGAGGGAAAATAAAAAGCTGCGCCATATCGATGTTTTTTCCATGACGACGCCACCCCACGCGCTCGACACGCGCAACCTCGGACTCGACGCGGCTGCCCGCCGTCTAGAGAACGATTATACCTACACCCAGCACCGCCAAGCTTACTATCTGGGACGCCTTTACAAAACTGAAAGCATCTCACCTCTAGGAAAACAGTATTGAAAGCGTTTAATAGGATGTCGACAAGTTAACAACCTCCTTTTTTTGAAAAGGAAAGTTTCTGTTTATTTCACAAGCTTTTTCCTAACAAATGATTTCAACCCAAGATTGGATCCGTGATTTTGTTGACTCAAACTTGGGTTTTATGAGCAGATTGGCTTTGTATTATTATTTTTTATTTCTTAAAAAAAACTTTTCAGAGGCAAAAAACTATTTCTGGGAAGACGATTGATATATGACTCAAAGGCAGGGTTCGAAAAAAAGAAAAAGATTTTTGTGCTCTCCTCGTGAGAAGGTAGATCTGGCCATCACAAAAAAAAAGAAAAGTTGGAGGAAAAACGATTAGGAACAAATTTATGCTTGGTGTCCGCCCCAATTATCAAGATTTTCATAAATGCCTGTTTTGCCGTCTTCCATTCCGCTTCTAAAACAATTGCTGGGCACTTTAACAGACTACTGACGACTTCAGGAGCAAAAAAAAAATCACGGATGAACAAGCATTCATAAAAATCTCGTTAACTAAATGGGCGTGTGGAGACCAGTCATTAACAACAATAAAAATTTCATGAAAATATTTCTGAGAAAACACTAGCTTTGGTGATAAATTTTAGTAACCAAATGTTTTTGCAAAGACCTGTCCCGGTTTTGTTCTAGAAAAAATTCCCTAAAGATTATTGTTCTTTTAGTTCTGGGAATCCCAGTGTTCTCTGCACCATGTTATACATTTTCGAGAAGCTTCACCTGGGCGCTGCTGTTGAAGTTATAGTTAGGTCCGTGGCCTGTGTCCTCAAGAAAAAACGTTTAAATTCAAACCGCGGCTGGCGCGACGGTTTAATTCTCAGAGATTGAGATTTAAACCGCCACGCCAGCCGTGGTTTGAATTTACACGTTTTTTCTTGAGGAAACAGGCCGCGGATCTACCCATAAGTTAAGACTGGGTTTGTGACATTTTCTAGATTTCTGTTTGAGGGTGTAGGTCTGACGTTGCCACATCAGAAAAAATCGTGTTGAAACTTCAAGAAAAAAAACCAAGTCAGAACGAAGGTTCAGGTACAATGACTTTAAACCACTAACTAGTTAGCAATTATGAACTAGGGTAAGGTATAACAGGATAATGACTCCGGACTTCTTATTGTAAGGTGTGCTCCTGCACTCTAGTTTCTGAAACGGCCCCATTGATAGCGCACTGCTGTTGGACAGGGCCGCTGATCGCCCATGTTGAATGACTTTGTTGACCCACAGCATATGCTGAGTATGGAAACCTTCTAGATGCGAGATGCCGTTCAAGAGAAACTGGACGAGCAGCAGAAGGAGCTCGAAGAGCTGAGAGCCTGGCGCCGTTAGCGCGAGCAAGAGGACCTGGAACGGGAAGAAGCAGCCCGTCATCCAGTGGTCGAACATGATGAGCCGAGACGTTCAGCACCAGGTGGGTCTCAGAGACGGAGAAAGGGAATAGATGCTCTGGTACTCTATTTCAGACTGGCTACGCAGGATCTGTGAACGAAAAGGAATCAACGTTGCGACCGCGCATGCCCAGCTTGACACGTCGTGGACACCAGAGAAGGATAACCGGTATGTCTGAAATTCCTTATGAAAGTGACGGGAGTGAGCATGAGGGTAGCGTGGGAAGCGTAGTTAGTGGCCGTAACCTAGTGGAGGGTGGGCACATGGCGCAGTATTTGAAATAGATCGCGTTACCTGAGGTGCAGCCGTATTCTGGTAGGGATGCCGCGTATAATTTCCGGAGTTTTCTAGAAGCATTCAAGCTTAAATACCCTGATGGTAGTTGGACCGATGCTGAACTATGTGTCTTGTTAAGAACTAAGCTGACGGGAAGAGCCAAGAACCAGTATGAAGCGAGCTCTTATGGAGGATCGCCTACTCGTTGGCAAGAGCGTACGCGGAAGAAGAAGTCGTCTACAATGCCGTCATCCTTCCGAAGTCAAAGGTCCTCAACTATACCTCCCAGAATTCACTCTTTCACGAGTCCTGGAGCCAATTTTTTCGGTTACGGATCAGCATAAACCGGCTCAACTGATCCGTTGTCTTCTCCTGCGTGCCGGAATCGAAGCAAACCCTGGACCCCCTCGCCGTACACGATGGCCCTGCACCCAGTGTGGTACCTCAGCCGCAGCAGGGAGTGTCCAATGTATCAAGTGCAGAAAATGGACCCAAGTGAGACAATGTTCCGGCCTCAAGTCCTTCAAAGATGCGGGTAGCTCATACATATGTCCCAACTGCAACATAACCGGGTCAACACAACAAGCACAACTTATCAACTCAGACTCATTAAAGGTGATACAATGGAACATAATTGGTTTTCCCAACAATCAAGTGAAATTGAAGCTCTTGCTCATCGCGCAGGGGCCGATGTCATAGGACTACAAGAGACCAAACTGGACACAAGCCATGGTACACCTACTGTCCGAGGCTATTCTTGCCTAAGGAACGACAGATCGAGCTCAGGAGGTGGAGTAGCCTTTCTCGTCAGATGCAATCTACAGTGCAGTATAATTACTGCTGGAGTTGACGATGGTACAACGGAATCCATCTCCATAAGTGTAGAAACTGAGTCCGGGCCTGTAAACCTTGACAACATATACTCTCCGCCAAGATCCTCATGTCCGCCCTCTTACGAATTGTCCATTTCACCGTTCCTGACATGCGGCAAGTCCACAATCGTCAAGGGAGATGTCAATGCCCATAGCGCTCTCTGGTCACAGGGCGAAGAAGACCAACGCGGACAGGACATTGAAGAGGAAATTTTCCCGTCCAATCTAGTGATCCTCAATGACGCAACACGTCCTACGAGGAAGCCGACGCATGGAAGACCTTCATCGCCGGACCTCTCTTTATGTTCGCAGGACTTAGCATCGTCGGCCGTTTGGGACACCCTGAACACAGGAGCCAGTGACCATCTCCCAATACTGATGGAATTCAAGAGCGAAGCCCCCATATCATCATCGCCGAGGACCACGTTCGTCAACTTTAAAAAGGCGACCTGGATCAAGTTTTCGTCAGTGTTGGAGCAGCAATCGGCTGGTTTTGACTTTTGTGCAAACCCGCAAGAGATGTATCGATTCCTCACATCAGCCATCAAAGCAGCAACTTCGCAATCTATTCCTAAGGGCAGACGGAAGGTTTTCACTCCTTGCCTATCTGATACCGCCAAAGACCTGATACGCGAACGAGACTTTCGGATTCGGAGAACGGATCCTACCAACACCCGAATTCCCGAGCTCAACAAGGAGATCGCAGATGAGGTAAAGAAAGATCGACAACAGACTTGGAGATCTTTTGTGGAGGGCATAGACCATCGCACAAATTCCTCCAAGCTCTGGTCCACAATGAAAGCACTTGATGGCCGATCAGCGAAACCGAACCCCCTCCAACTTCTGCACAAAGGCCAGCCGATCAGCAACAAGAAGGCGGCAAACCTCCTATGCAAGCAGTTCGGCTCTCCATGTCCTCATAGAAGCCTAAAATCGTCCCGGAGGACCTACAGATGGATTAAAACTTTTCCAAGGAACGACGTTCCTATCATCACGGCCGCCCTCATCGAAGCCTCTTTGAAGAAATGCAAGCCTTCTAGAGCTCTGGATACAAGTGGAGTGGCCCCTATTAAGCTCAAACATACTGGACCAATTTTCCGCGAATGCGTCAAAGCGCTATTCAACAGGACCCTGTCAACAGGGCTGATACCAGCGTCATGGAAGGAAGCCAGGATTTTCCCTCTGTTGAAGCCCGGAAAACCTGCCAAAGATCCGAGCAGCTACAGGCCCATTTCGATTATCTCATCCATGGCCCGTACTCTGGAGAGATCCTTTCTGCCTACATTGGAGACTCATCTGCACGTCCCCAGTTGGCAGAATGGTTTCAGAAGAGGTTTCTCTACCACCTCCGCCCTGGTCGAACTCACTGGAATCATCACAGACGGAATGAATGAGAAGAGACCACCAAGCCGCTCACTTACGGTGGCGTTGGATTTGAAGAAGGCCTACGATACTGTCGTCACATCCATCCTCTGTCAGAAATTAGCAGAATCACCGCTACCAAGAGGCCTAACCCGCTGGATTGCAAGCTATCTAAAGGGCAGAACAATTCTCACAGAGTTCAAGGGACAAACGTCTAATGTGAGACAGGTGCGCTCCGGGGTGCCTCAAGGAGCAGTAATTTCGCCGCTACTTTTCTCGTTCTACATCGCCGACCTACCGAGACCCCCACCAGAAGTAAATCTCATTGGATACGCAGACGACCTCACACTGATCGCGTCGGACCCTGACGTTACAACTTGTGAGAAACATCTCAACGACTACCTACCAATATTAACAAAGGCCTTGGAAGACCTTCATTTACAACTGTCACTTCAAAAGACCACTGTTTCCCTGCTGACGACCCACACTGCTCAAGCGAAGTACGTGCCGAAAGTTTTCATTAACGGGGTGCAAATTTCGCACGAAAGAAACCCTACGATTCTTGGTTATCAGTTCGACACGATGATGACGGGACGTTTACACGCTGAGGCAGTTCGCAAGAAGACAGCAAAGCGAGCGAACCTCCTGAAAGCTCTGGCAGGAAGAAACTGGGGACAAAACAAAGAGCTGCTAACTACTACCTATCGTGCCATCGGACAATCAGCGTTGTCTTACGCAGCCCCTGCATGGAGTCCGCTACTGGCCTCGTCACACTGGGATCGGCTACAAGCTTGTCAAAATGCAGCTCTGAGAACTGCGACGGGAAGCCTGGCAATGGCGAGCACAACCCACCTCAGTAACGAATCTGGAATCATGCCAGTGCAGGCCCATAATGAAATGCTGTCACTCCAATATCGAACAGTTGCGGCACTCGTCCCTGAACACCCCTCCCACGACATGATGAGGAAGCCGGCGCCGCCACGACAGATTAGGAGGCACGTCAGAACTGTCCCCCCAATGACGGTAAGGCCAGGAAATGCTGAGAACATCCACAAAGAGGTCCACAAGGAGTTTGTGAAGGATTTCTTGGGTAATATGAACTCTCCTTTACGAAATGGACCACCGCCGCAAATCGCGAAAGAAGAAGAGACTTTACCAAGATCAAGTCGAGCAGCGCTATCCCAGCTTCGGAGTGGTTACTACTCAAAGTCGCAGTGGTATCTTCATAAGATTGGAGCAGCAGATAATCCACTATGCCCGGAATGCAGTCTGGAGGAACACACAGTACCTCACATGTTCTCATGCGCTACAAAGCCAACGCATCTCACAATTGAAGATCTCTGGCTTAAACCCGTGGAAGCAGCCAATTTTCTGTCACTTTGATTCTTTAAGATTGTAAAGAAAAAAAAAAGAAAATAAAAAAAATTAAAATTTAAAAAAAAGATATATAAAAAAAATAAAAAAAAGAGGGCCAAAGAAAGCTCCATCAGGGATCCTCCAAAGAAGGGGATCCCAGCCACTCGCTTCGATGATTCGTCTACATGCCGGAAATTGGAACCAGGATCCGTGTCTATGGTGGAGGATGGGCAACAACAACAACAACAACAACAACTAGCGTTAGCCAGACATGTACGTAATGGGGGGTTAACGGTACTGGTAGGGGCGCTGAAACATGAGAGTAAAGCAGAGTCGCGTAACGACAAGTTCGTTGCGTTAGGTGAACTCAAACGTTTGAGGAAGCGCGACGGACAATCAGTCGCGGATTTTTGCGTGGAATTGGAGCGTCTGACACGTCGCGCATATTCGGATTTGGACGAGCGAGTGCTGGCTACCGAGAGAGCGCACTTGCTTTACCAACAACTAGCTCATTGGAGGGATTCTTATCATCTTATTGAGACTTTAGAAGAAGAAGATAACGCGTACAATAAGCTGAAAAAACGGCCAAGCGAATTGGGCGTAGGAACATGACGCTGCGAAAGGCCCTAGGTGAAGGGGATATCAGCAGCTACAATAAGCGTGTGACCGAGCCTACCAACCTTGGCGGGCAGAAGGTGGCCCAAGGGAGCAGCCCACCTAAAAGAAAGAGATTAAGTCGGAGAACACCCGCAAAAAGGAGACGACATGTTTCAAGTGCAAGGGTACGGGCCACTTTGCTAGGAACTGTCGGAAAACGGAATCACCGATTAAAACTTCGTTGTCTGCCCGCCTTGCCTTCACGGCGTGTCGATCGTTAGACGGTAAAGTTGCCACAACGCAAAGTGGGGAGTAGAAACTGGTGTGTCCGATGTTCGGAAAGAAATCCACTACGGTTGTAGAGCTTTTCGGAAGAAAATAGAAGGGGCTGTTCGACACTGGGTCTGAGATATCCATTATCCCGGCTAAGGTGTTGCTGAGGGCAAAGGACGATAGTTACAATATTGACAGTAGCGTTACCGAACATCCTATGGATGATGAAGCACAGCTAATTTTTGATGCGTCGGGGAACGCTATGGAATTTGTAACCGTTGTTGAGGTGAACCTGCGAGAAGGTGAAAAGGCTGGACAGGAGGTCCAAGCTAAGGTATACGTCAACAGAACTGACGACGAGGAGGTGATTTTAGGGACCAACGTGTTGCCGCAGTTGGGGTATAAACTCGTGCGAGAGAGCGTTTCGCCAAGTGCCTCAGATGAGCCTACTCAGGTGGTAGCATCAGATGAGGTAGCCGGAGAGCAAAAGGGTTCGGCGTTAGTGGTGAATCGAATGTATGTGGCGCCACGCTCAGTGAAGTGGATCACGTTGAACGGGTGTTCACGAGCGACGAATTACTTGTTGAACTCGGAAAACGACAGAATCTACTCGGGCGTGTGCCGATCAGACAATGATGGATGCGTGACGATCCCGGTGGTCAACCGATCCAGCAAACCCGTGATTTTCCAAGAGGGGGAATCAGTAGCAAGCTGGGAGCAAGAGGCTACCGCATTGGATCAGGCCAGGAAACGAGATGTTCCTTCCGATCTGCTGAAGGTGGGCAGTGAGGTGTTGTCAGCTGAGGAAAGAATGGTTCAACTAGAGCAATACTTGATTGAGAACCGCGCTGGTAAAGACCTGAGTCCGGAACTGAGAGGAATCATACGAGACTACAGCAACGGTTTTGCGGTGGTTGATTCTGAAATGACACAGACTACTCTGGTGCATCATGAGATCAACACCGGCGACACGAGACCGATACGCCAGCGCACGCGGCAGGTGCCTGCAGGCGCGAGGAATGAGCTCAAGGAGATCCTGAGGGGGTTACTTGAACGCGGCATAATCGAGAAATCGCATTCACCTAGGGCATCAACTGTGGTCCTGGTTATGAAGAAGGATGGGTCCCCGCGTCTCTGCGTAGATTATCGGGAATTAGACAAGCATACCACACAGGACGCATACCCGCTGCCCACCGTGGATACGATGCTGCAAAGCTTACGAGGGAAAAGTGTGTTTACCAGCCTGGACCTGTGCTCAGGCTACTGGCAGATACCTTTATCGGATGAAGCGAGGCCTAAGAGTGCGTTTACTACCTCGGAGGGACTATTTGAGTTTACGGTCCTTCCGTTCGGGTTGAGCACATCTCCGGCGGAGTTTCAGCGCTTGATGGATAGAGCGCTAGGTAAACGGAAGGATCGTGAGGTATTCGTCTACATTGACGATATGCTGCCGAGATGTCGTACGTTCGTGCCGTGGCAGTGTGGAGGAAAGAAGACCACCTCCGTGCAAACCGACGTCAACCCCTCCGCGAAGAGGGTTTTCGTCATGGGAGAGGTGCTGGCTGGTCGCAGCTCTCCTAAAGATTCTACTACAAATGGCCGGCGTCGAGAGGAATCCAGGATCCGCTCAGAAGTACCTATGCGCCACATGCGGCAAGGATGTTACCTGGAGAAACACCAGCGTCCAGTGCTTCGGATGCCAAAGGTGGGTGCATCTCTCCTGTTCGGGTCTCAGTTCTGTGAGGCATCACGACTCTTCCTTCCGTTGTGTTCTGTGCTCTAACCCAGCTACTCTGATTCCTCATTCACCAACCGCCCCCTCTCTATTGAAACGAAGCTGTCTGAACTCTCTCTTTTTGCTCGTACTCATCATCCTGATATCATTATGGTTCAGGAAACCAAGCTGTCTCCTTCCGCTACTGCTCGACACCCTAACATTCCTGGCTACACAGCTTATCATGCTCCAAGGTCATCTCTCGGCGGAGGAATTTCTGCTTTCGTATTATCAAATCTACCCTCTCATATCATACCAAACACACAAAAGGACGGTACCTATCCATCTCCCTCTTAAAACACCTATATCTCTTTTTAATATCTATATCCCTCCTACCACGTCCTGTCCCCAATCTTATGACCCTATTCCCTTACTCAAGCAGTTGTACGACTGCTCCCTTTCACCATCTGTGTCTTCGCAGGCGATTTTGATGCTCATACATTCTGCTCGTCGCTTGACACTGACGCTAGAGAAAAAGACGTCGAAGAATGGGCGGAAGAGTGCGATCTGGTCATTCTCAACGATGATCAGCCCACTCGTCTCCCGGCCAACGGCCGATCCTCTAGTCCAGACATCTCTCTTGTATCATCTAATCTCTTCAGTGCCTGCTCTTGGTCGACCGCTACAACTCTGTCCAGTGATCATATCCCCGTCTTTGTCCATGTCGATCTCTCTAATTCTCTTGCTCCTTATTCAGGTATCCGTCAAAAGTCTTATCTTAATCTTTGCCTTGCAGACTGGCGCTTGTTCAGGGAGGTGGCACTTCGCCATTTGGATGACTACCCATGGAATGGAAACGTGCACCAGAGAGAACGTCACTTGACGGACGCGATTCGCAAGGCAATGAAAGCCGCCATTCCGGAGGGCCGAATTAAGACCTTCTTTCCCAATGTCACCAGGGAAATCTTGGAGAAGATAAGGACAAGGGATGCAAAGAGAGTGGCAGATCACCTGGGTCCGACAATTGCTCAGCTGGATAGCGAGATTAAGCGAGATCTGGACAAGCATAAGAAGGATTGTTGGGAGAAATTCACGGAGAAGATGAATTTCAAGAGTGATGGAGCGTCAACTTGGAAAGTTCTAAAGAAGATCTCGGGCAAGAGCACCTCCACCAACTACTCTACGATCGAGTTCGAGAATGGAGTCTTCAAATCGGGAAAGGAGGCTGCAACTGCTCTCGGAAAGAATTTTTTCATAACTCAGGCTAAGAGAGGGAAACAGAATCGAGTGACTGTAAGAGAGCTCTGTAAGTTGCCACTCATGAGTGAAGCAGAAGCTGTGACGCCCGCGCAGATTGAAAAGGTGATTAAAGAGATGCGCAACTCGAAGGCTGTAGGGCCGGATGGCATTAGTCCAGCGGTCTTGAAGAAACTGCCGACTGAGATTATGCCAATCCTGGCTGACGTCATCAACACATCCTTTCGCACGTGCATCATACCCCAAGACTGGAAAATGGCAAGCGTCGTTCCGTTGCCCAAGCCAGGTAAATCGCCATCGACGGCTAAGGGATACAGGCCAATAAGTCTGTTATCACCAATCACAAAGGTCGCTGAGAAACTGGTCGTCAAGGAGCTGGCCGGGCATAATAACAATCAGCAGCACCAGCATGGATTCCGCAAATTACACTCTACCACCACGGCGCTGCTGGAGATTGTGAGCTATGTTTTAGATGGCTTCAACGCCTATAAACCTGAACGCACTATTGGAGTAGCCCTGGACCTCATGAAGGCGTTTGACACTGTCAACTTGGGCATACTGTCTGAGAAGCTATTGAGATCCACCATCCCGCCTTGGCAGAAGCGATGGATTACTGCACTCATCAAAGGGCGCCGAGCAAAGTGCTGTTCCAGAGACATGTCTCTAATAGCGTCCCGATCGCTGCCGGTGTCCCTCAAGGAGGAGTCATATCGCCCGCTCTGTTCAGTCTTTACCTGGAAGATTTGCCCGTCCCCCCAAGTGACATCAAAGTCGTTGCGTATGCGGATGACATCACCATCCTGTGCTGAGACAGAGACATTAATATAGCTGCACGCAAGATCAATAGCTACCTCATCGTTCTGAAGAGCTTTCTCGATGATATGATGCTCACTGTCTCTGCCGCTAAATCATCTGTATCAGTTTTCTCCACTGACCCTAAGGAACACTGCGCTCACCCCGTCGTGAATTGGGAAGACGCTCGTCTGCCTGGCGCACGGTTCCCTAAGCTTCTCGGCCTAGTATTGGATCCTTCGTTGAGGTTCCACAAGAATACTGAGCAGAAACAGGCTACAGTGAAAGCAAAGCTCAACGTACTACGAGCTCTGGGAGGAACGTCGTGGGGAAGTAGCAAGGAGACAATTTTGACCACCTACAAGGCAATATTGCAGCCGGCGTTGGAGTACGCTGCACCGGTATGGCAGCACATGATATCGGATTCATCGTGGACAAAGATGCAGCGAGTTCAAAATGCTGCTCTTCGGATTGCCACAGGGTGTGCTAAAAGCACCCCAGTGGAACATCTTCATGCTGAAGCCCGAATTCTGCCAGTTAAGGAGCACTGCCAACTCCAAGCGCAGCAACTGGTTATCAACATTGTCAAGCAGCCTGACCACCCATTAAGAAGGATCATGAATCCCGTGAGAGAGAGACATATCAGAAGGCCTTTTGCGGATGCTCCCGAGAAAGTCAATATACAAAGATGGACGGACTCCCAACTGGATCGTCTGCGTCTTTTACGTGCGGAGCACAGCAAGTTCGTCAGGGATCACTTGAGTAGGATGACCGTCAATCCAATATTGGTAGTCGTACCACCCGTAGTCAGCAACACCGAGATGGAACTCGGTAGGCGGGCTAGAAGTACCCTTGCCTCGTTACGCTGCGGTCATTCCCCTATGCTCATGTCATACTTGCATAGGATCGATCGCAGCAAGCCTGACGAGTGCCCGGACTGTGGTAGCCGTGGCCACACAACTGACCACCTATTTGATTGCCCAAAGAGGCCGACCACTCTGACAACAATGGATTTGTGGACGAATCCGGATTCAGTCGCCCGTTTCTTGAACCTTTGACAAAAACCTTCCTGCGGCTGCAAAGAATAAGAAGAAGACTGCTCTGTTCAAACGTGCAAATACAAATGCGGTCGCCGACGCACTATCGCGAGACGTGCCTTGTCTAGAGAGGTAGATGCAATGGCCGCGAGTCATGAGAGAGTGGTGTGCGGGGTGACGAGGTTTGAGGACACGACCTGGTTGAAGGAACTAAGAGAAGATCCGTTCTACAAGGAGGTAATTACCTTGTTGGAAAGCCAAGAACTAGACAAAGAGGTGCTTTTGACGCGCATGAATAAGCGGCTCAGGATGGCGGATTTCATCCCGGAAGAGGGTGATTTGAAGCTGCTGAAGGAGGACGGGGAAGCCGTGCAAGTGGTACCTAAGTCTAGGAGACGCGAGGTTTTCGATGAGCTTCACAAGGGAAATCTGGCAGGACACTTTGATGTTAGGAAATTGGTGCGGGTCATGCAGAAGCAAGTGTTCTGGGAGGGCATGGAGAAGGATGTGACTAAGTGGTTCCGCGAATATCGGGAATGTTTCTTATCCAATCCTCGTCCAGCGCTGACGCCAAGAATAAAACCTTTTGTAGCTGAGAAACCTTCTGATATGGTCTGTGTCGACTTGCTAGAGATGGGATTAAGTGACTCAGGCATGAAGTACGTCCTCGTCATAGTCGACCATTTCTCCAAATGGTTGGGCGCGTATGCACTGCCTGATAAGACCGCTGCGTCAGTGGCGACCACCATTTTTCAAAGGTGAATCTGTGAGATTGGGCGTTGGCCGCGGCAGCTACATTCAGACCAGGGGTCCGAATTCGTGAACGAACTGATAGACGAATTGAGTAAAGTGGCGGGAATACAAAGATCGACTACCAAAGGCTATGATTCACGCGCTAATGGGGCGTGCGAACGTGCGATCGTGATGCAACAGGGGAAAGCCCCTTCTTCTTGCTATATGGGTTTGATCCGTACATACCCTTGCAGGGAGTGCCCGGAGGTGAGGTAAAGGATGCCACATCGACTGGGATGGCTACAAGACGGAACTGGTACGGGGTCTGCAGCTTATAAGGGAGCAATTCAGAGAGACCGCGGATCAGTACCGAGCGAAAATGAAGAATTTTTACGATACCCATAAGGCGGTAGATAGTGAAAAGCTTCCGAAAGTAGGATGTAGGTTGTTTATGAAGTTACCGCAGGAAAAGAGACGTAACAAACACCCTAAGCTAACCCAAGACTGGGACGGACCCTTCCGGGTGATTGAGACTAATGGAACGTCGGCACTACTTTCGCGCATAGGGGCTGACGAGGAACCACTGAGAATACAAATGGATTTACTGCGAAATTATCCTGATGAGATTAGCTCAAAACCTGTGCAGGGGAAGTCTAAGCGTAATCCAAGAAAGAGAAGGGTGTGTGTGAAACGCATTAGGGTGACTTCTCGTGATTCTAATACATGTACTTTCAGTGCCGAACGAGAATTCAAAGTGCGTGGCCGAAATCACTGTCTACATGCGGGAGTTGTATGGGCCAGAATTTGCCCTCTGAAGCTGGAATGCCGACTATGGTTTTGCGGAATTGCAAGATCAGTGCCGAGCTCACTGCCGGGAAAATCATTCCGGGACTACCAGAGAAGGTTTTCAAGCAGCCCGTGGAAACGGTGCTGGAGGCGGCAAGAGTCATCGCCATCTACCAAGGACTCGGCACTCTCGCGGAGAAAACGCAGTGGATACTGGAAGGAAAGCAAAAGCGAATCACGCCTAAAAGTGTGGCGCTGGCTTACGCATACTTCAAAAACGCTTGTGGGCACGTGGCTATCATGGCCAAAAACGTTGGACCGGATGGAATCCTGAGGCATGTCGGAATAGCAGGTTGGAACGAGGAGACCGTGCACATACTGGAGCTAGGATGGAGGATGGCCGCAGGCCTGAAATGGTCACCGGAGACTCAAGCTGCTATCGGAAACGAGCACAGAAGAATCGTGTTCATAATCCCCCACAACATGAGGGCGTTGAAAAGAGTGAGGGGTTTCCGGAACACAAAAGTGTTCTACTACAAGCAGTTCAAAGAAGTGCACCTCAAACGCACTGAGCTGTTCAGCGACGACGTCGGCCATGTGATTTTCGTCACCCCCTCTGTAGAGCCACCGCCCAGGAAGCTGGTTCCGTTCGTCTATGCTGCGCACATGTGGCTTGCGTGTGGAGCCCGATTCTACATGCTTGCCGGACCAAGAACGGAAGACGACAATGCCTGGCATCGAGTGGCACAGCAAGCTCGATCGCACATCAATGTAATGCTCGAGGGCCACCCGGAATTGCGTCCGCAAGTGGTTGATAAGCAGCCTATAATGAATGGAGCAGCAGACACGACTTCACCCTGTTTTGCTATAGCAGTACTGGAGCATGGGGATACGTTAGTGTCCGAACGTCAGTCGCGACTTTTCTACGTCTTCTGCAGCAGGCAGCTGAGCCAATGGCTTACGATGGAACCGGAGGCAGTACCTCAAGTGACGGTTTTTGATTGTGGCCCCTCGGCATTTAGACGTCCGCGAGAGCACGCTGTACAGAACGTCGGCAAGATTGCGAAGCGCCAGGAGCACCGCAGGAATCAGAGGAAGAGGCATACCGAGCTGAAAGCAGCGTTGAGATCGAATCTGTTCCCCTGATTTTTGTTCCTTGTATGTGTGTTATGAAGAACCGAGTGGAACGGTTCTGCGCGCGGCGGAGGGCGTGTTAGATTAGGCTTGTTACTACTGTTACTGAACATTAACATGAAAAAGAAATACAAACAAAAAGAACGTTTGGAAAGAATTCGTGGAAGTCTTAAAGGACTGGGCAGTGGCCGTGGGGCGCACCGGTTACGGTAACTGCAGACGTCCGCAGATTTGAGCGGGGTCGGAGAGAGGGATGGCCCAAAAAGGAAGGAGGGGATTATTCTATTCTCTGCACTCGTCGGAGGCCGTGGAGGTCTCATTTTGTTTCCTTATCCTGTGGGTTTGCTGGGGGTTCTCATCCTGTGTTTCCGATTCCTGGTTGAGCCGCGTTGATTGTTTTCGGCCAGCATTCTGCCGCAATTTTGTTTTGTTGCGTTAGGCATATTGCGTCTGCGTAAGCTGTTCCTCTGGGTCGCGTAGGACCATCCGCTGCGCGTAGGACAAAGACAGCTAGGACGTGCCTGGGGTGGTTTTAGGCCGCCGCATTGAGTCCAGCGTGTTCGATTTACTCTGTACACAATATTTTACCGTCTCAGTGTAACGCCGAAGACCGCTAAATATAATAAATAGCGGAGCAAAGTAAAAAAACGTCGAAGTCAACAAACCTGAGGTAGGGTTTTAAAACAGCTGTAACCTAAGTTCCAAATGAGCTACCCGGGGTTTGAGCAAAACTAAAAAACTAGGTTTGTAACCCTACAGAATGAGACCCTAACCAACCTCAGCAGTTGCCTCTCAGGAAAATTTACTAGGTGAGGACTTTTGATGTTTTGAGCACAAAGGTCCACACCTAAATCCGCTGGCTAGGTGAGGACTTTTGTGCTCAAAACATCAAAAGTCCACCACTAGAAAATTTTTCTGAAAGGCAACTTCTGGGGTCGGTTAGGGTCTCATTCTGTAGGATTAACCTAGTTTCTTAGTTTTGCTCGAGCCCCGGGTAACTCATTTGGAACTTAAGTTACAGCTGTTTTAAAACCCTACCTCAGGTTTGTGGACTTGGACGTTTTTTTTACCTTGTTCCGCATTCTATTTAGTGGTCTTCGGCATTACACTGTGACGGTAAAAGATTGTATACGAGGTAAATCGACCACGCTGGACTTAAATATCTCACTCTCGTGACACCTAAAATTCAAAAATGTGGACTTCCTGCGGGACCACATGTTACATAGAATCTAATCAGCTATTACATAGAATCTAATCAGTTGTTACATGAAATCTAGTAAGTAGACATGAAACTTGATATGATCTAGCTGAAATGAGACACGGATCATTGATCGAGACCAATTTTCACTCACTCATGTAAACATGCACTTTGAACTTTGCATCCTTGTATCTCTGCATCTCTTATCACTCACTAATGACCTTGACTCTTCTTCTTCTTCTTCTGCAGCCTCGAAGTGGTTTTTGTCATAGGTTGAGGAACTGGGCGGCCTTGACAGGATTCGTCCAAAGGTCCATTGTGGTTAAGGAGGTAGGTCTCTTCGGGCACATGAACAAGTGCGCCGTGTCGTGTCCGGGAGCACCACAGTCCTGGCATGCGTCTGGTCGGCTGCTGTCGATCTTGTTCACGTAAGACATGAGCAGTATAGAGTGACCACAGCGCAGCGAGGCAAGAGCACATCTGACTCGTCTGCCGAGTTGAGACTCGGACTCGCAAACCCGAGGCGGCACTGCTCCTAAGATAGGGTTCACAGCCGCCTTCGTTAGATATCCTCGAACAAACTGGGTGTGCTCCTCACGCAGAAGACGAAGCCTTTCCATGTTGGAGTCGGCCCATCTCTGTGCATCAACTTTACGAGGAGCATCGGCGAACGGCGTCCTAATCGACCTCTCTCTAATGGGCTTCATAATTCTCTTTGCCGGATGATTTGGCTGTCTCAGAACATTAATATACATCTGCTGTGCCTGGAGTTCACAATGCTCCTTGACCGGCAATATGCAGGCCTCCGCGTAAAGATGTTCTATTGGGGAGCTCCTTGCACAACCGGTAGCAATTCTAAGCGCAGCATTCTGTACACGCTGCAGCTTATTCCAGGAGCTGTCAGACACCAGGTGCTGCCACACTGGTGCCGCATATTCCAGAGCCGGCTGAAGTATTGCTCTGTAGGTTCTCAATATTGTCTCTCGGCTGCTTCCCCGTGATGTTCCTCCGAGAGCTCTCAAGACATTAAGCCTAGCCTTGACGACTGTTTGTTTCTGTTCCGCGTTTTTGTGGAACTTCAGTGACGGATCAAGAATAAGGCCAAGCAGCTTGGGGAATTTGGCTGCTGGCAACAGGTCACCATCCCATTTGACATCTGGATGGGCACTGTGTTCCTTGGTGTTTGTTGTGAACACTGAAACAGAGGATTTTGCAGCAGAGACTGTGAGCATCATTTTATCGAGGAAGAGCTTCAACTCGACGAGATAGGCGCTTATCTTGTTAGCGGCTATCTGCAGGTCACGATCCTGGCACATGATGGTGATGTCGTCGGCATACATAACAATCTTTACATCATTGGGAGGCTCGGGAATGTCCTCAAGATACAGGCTAAATAGGGCAGGGGACAACACTCCGCCTTGCGGAACACCGGCTGCTATTGGAATGCTATCGGATACGTGATTCTGGAACAGAACCTTAGCCCGGCGGCCTTTCGTGAAAGCTGCAATCCATCGCTTCTGCCATGATGGTAGCGACGACTTGAGCAGTTTCTCGGACAGCAGTCCCAAGTTAACAGAGTCAAACGCTTTGCTCAGGTCGAGGGCGACGGCCACCGTTCTCAGGGGCTTTCTCATGTTGAACCCATCGACCGCAAAGCTCACGATCTCCAATAGAGCAGTAGTAGTAGAGTGAAGTTTCCTGAACCCATGCCAATGCTGCTGTCGCTCATTTTGATCAGCCAGGTCCGTCACGATCAACTTTTCAGCTAATTTAGCGACGGGCGATAACAGGCTTATTGGTCGAAAGCCTTTCGCCGTGCTTTGGGACTTGCCTGGCTTTGGCAACGGTATCACATTGGCTGTCTTCCAAGCTTGGGGTAGAGTGAAGGTCCGGAAAGAAGTGTTGATGATATCTGCAAGCATCGGTAGAAGTTCCGTGGGAAGCTTCTTCAGGATGGCTGGGGAGATACCGTCAGGTCCGATAGCCTTCGAATTCCGCATTTCTTTGATAGCCTTCTCTACTTGTGTGAGAGTAAAGGCCTCAGAAACGTTCATGAGCGGCAACCGGCTCAGCTCTCTAACCGTGACTCTGCTTTGCACGCCTCGCTTGGTGCGGGTGATGAAAAAGTTCTTGCCGAGTGCGTAAGCAGCCGCTTTCCCTGATTTGAAGATGTTCTCCTCGAACTCAATAGCGGAGCTCATCGGGGGAGCGGACTTTCCGGGAATTCTCCTCAAGACTTTCCACGTCGTAGTTCCGTCCGCCTTGAAATTCAGCTTTTCAGTGAACTTCTCCCAGCATTGCTTCTTGTTCTTATCCAGATCCTGCTTAATCTCATTATCCAGCACAGCAATCTCCGGGTCTAGATGGTCTGAGGCTCTCTTCTCATCTCTGGTTCTTATCTTCTGCAGTATTTCCCTGCTGACATTTGGAAAAAAGGTCTTGACACGACCCTCAGGAATTGCTGCATGGCCTTGCGGATGGCACTTGTTAGATGGCCCTCTTTCTGATGAACATCACCATTCCATGGGTAGTCGACCGCATGGCGGAGTGCAACATCTCTGAACAGGGTCCAGTCTGCTAGGCCTAAATTAAGATAAGTACGATGATGAAAACCAGAGTAAGGGACAAGAGAGTCAGAGAGATCAATATAGACAAAGACGGGAATGTGATCACTGGAGAGTTGTGGATGTGGATAACGGGCTAGATTAGAAGGATTGGATGACACAAGAGAGATATCTGGGCTAGAAGGTCGGCCGTTGGCAGGGAGACGAGCGGGCTGGTCATCATTGAGGATAACCAGGTCACACTCCTCAGCCCACTCTTCGACATCTTCCCCTCTGGCGTTAGAATCAAGAGCGGAACAGAACGTGTGAGCATTGAAGTCACCCGCAACGACAGCTGAAGGGGAGAGTGAGCAGTCGTACAACTGCTTAAAGGCACAGTCCAAGCTCAGGGGTAATTTTTGATATTATATCCCGGCCGCCGTGTATAGCAACCCTGCCAAGCGCGAGATCTCAATTCGATCAAATAAGTGAGAAACTTCAGGGAAAAAGTCGGCCCCGCCCACTTTACCCCAAAAGCCTAGCCGGGCATACCGCCCCGGAAAGGGAACCAAGAGCTCTGCTATTGTACTTTTTGCCTTTGAGCATTGCTACACAAACCAATTTTTCCGTTTGCAAAGAATTTGGTTTCCTATCCGACGCGAAACGCTTGATTAAGCTTTTAGGGTACTGGGGGCGGGGCCGACTTTTTCCCTGTAGTTTCACACTTATTTGATCGAATTGAGATCTCGCGCTTGGCAGGGTTGCTAAGCACGGTGGGCGGACCATAATATCAAATTTTACCCCTGAGGTTGGACTGTGCCGTTAAGGAGGGGAATAGGATTACAAGAGGGGGGACAAGATGATATAGGAGAAATGTAGATGTTAAATAGAGATAAAGGAGTTTTGAGGGGGAGGTGGACAGGAATGTACTCGAGAGTACCGTCCTTAGGAGTATTAGAGATAATATGAGAAGGTATGGCAGATTGCACGAAAGTAAACACTCCGCCCCCAAGAGCAGACCTTGGCATGTGATAGGCGGTGTATCCCGGAATGTTAGGCTGGGGGTAAGTGGTAGAAGGAGAGAGCTTGGTTTCTTGAACCATGATAACATCCGGGTGATGAGAACGTGCGAATAGAAAGAGTTCAGATAACTTGTTGCGAAGGCCGTTGAGATTAATGTGAACAATGGAGAGGGGGCGGTTGGTAATTGAGGAATCAGAGTTGCTGGGGGCAGAGCATGGAACACAACGAAAGGATGAGATATGATGCCTCTTCTTCTTCTTCTTCTTTGCAGCCACATAGAGGGTTTTGTCATAGGCGGAGGAACTGGGCGACCAGTAGTGGATTCGTCCATAGGTCCATTGGTGTCAGCGTGGTAGGTCTCTCCGGACAGTTGAATAAATGTGCGGTATCATGGCTGACGATACCGCAGTCCGGGCACACATCAGATTTGCTGCTGTCAATCTTGCTGACATAAGACATTAGCATTGTAGAGTGACCACAGCGTAATGATGCGAGCGTGCATCTCGCCCTTCTTCCGAGTTGAGACTCTGAGGTGCAGACGGGGGGCGGTATATCTCCTAGTATAGGATTTATGGCCACCTTCACAAGATGACACCGTACGAACTTGGTGTGCTCCTCGCGCAAAAGACGGAGTCGTTCTTGCTGTGAGTCGTGCCATCTTTGCAAATTGACTTTGTTTGGAGCATCGGCGAATGGCTTTCTTATACTTCTCTCACGGGGTTTAGCACTCTCCACGACGGGTGATTTGGTTGCTTTATAATGTTAATGCGGAATTGCTGGGCCTGGAGCTGACAGTGCTCCTTCACTGGTAATAGACGGGTCTCAGCATGCAGGTGCTCGATTGGGGAACTCCTTGCACATCCGGTGGCGATACGGAGAGCAGCATTTTGTACTCGTTGCATCTTTGTCCAGGAGGATTCTGAGACGAGATGCTGCCAAACCGGTGCGGCGTACTCCAGGGCGGGCTGCAGAATTGCCTTATACGTTGTGAGTATAGTCCCCTTGTTGCTACCCCACGAAGTGCCGTCCAGGGCCCTGAGAACGTTGAGCTTAGCTTTAACGACTGCCTGCTTCTGCTCGGTATTCTTATGAAACTTGAGTGACGGATCGAGCACAAGACCGAGCAGCTTTGGAAAGCGAGCAGCAGGCAAACGGTCTCCATCCCACACGACATCCGGATGAGCGCTGTGCTCGGATGGGTCCGTCGTGAGAACGGACACTGACGACTTGGCTGCAGAGATACTTAGCATCTTGCGGTCGAAAAAGCCCTTTAGTGTGATCAGGTACTCGTTGATCTTATTGGCGGCCACCTGTAAATCCCGATCTCGACACATGATTGTTATGTCATCGGCATACGCGACGACCTTGATGTCCTGTGGAGGCTCAGGCATATCTCCGAGGTACAGATTGAAGAGGGCTGGCGATAGAACTCCGCCCTGAGGGACTCCAGCTGCCATAGGAATACTGTTGGAGACATGGTTCTGAAACATGACTCTTGCCCGCCGACCTTTAATAAAGGCCGATATCCAGCGCTTCTGCCAAGATGGTATTGACGACTCCAGAATGTTGCTTGACAGGACTCCAAGGTTAACCGTATCAAATGCCTTGGTGAGATCCAACGCAACAGCTACAGTTCTCAATGGCTTGTTAAAGTTGAACCCGTCGATAGCATAGCTGGTAATTTCTAGCAACGCCGTAGTTGTGGAATGTAGCCTCCTGAACCCATGTTGAAACAACTGCTTCTCGTTGTGCTCCGCTAGATCCTTGACAATGAGCTTTTCGGCCACTTTGGCGAAAGGTGACATCAAGCCAATGGGACGATATCCCTTTACTGATGACTGAGGTTTGCCAGGCTTGGGCAACGGGATGACGTTGGCTGTCTTCCAGTTTTGCGGAATAGTGCAAGAGCTAAACGAAGTGTTAATCATATCAACGATGAGCGGAAGGATCTCAGTCGGGAGTTTCTTCAGTACAGCAGGACAAATGCCGTCCGGACCGACAGCTTTGGGAGTTCCGCATGTCCTTTATAATCTTCTCTACTTGCGCCACAGTGAACGCATCGGCCGTGCTCATGAGCGGGAGGCGGCACAGCTCTCTTACTGTCACTCTATTTTGCGGACCTCGCCTTGTACTCGTGACAAAGAAACTTTTACCGAGAGAGTAGGCGGCTTCCTTTCCTGACTTGAAAACGTTATTACCGAACTCAATAGTGGAGATGGTGGCTGGCGAGCTCTTTCCCGATAGTTTCCGAAGAACCTTCCAAGTAGCTCCACTGTCCGTCTTGAAATTCAACTGTTCTGTGAATTTTTCCCACTGTTCTTTCTTGTGCTGGTCGAGATCTTTTCTGATCTCACCATCCAGCTGAGCGACGACAGGGTCTAGATGGTCAACTGCTCTTCTGGCATCTCTAGTCCTGATTTTCTCAAGAATTTCTCTGGTTACGTTTGATAGAACGTCTTAACTCGGCCAACAGGGATAGCCGCCTTCATGGCCCTGCGAATTGCATCAGATAAGTGATGCTCCTTCTGGTGCACATTGCCATTCCACGGGTAATCAGCCGCTAGGCGTAGCGCAACCTCACTGAACAGGCACCAGTCTGCTTGGCCTAAATTGAGATAAGAACGTTGACGAACACCAGAATAAGGAGCAAGAGAATTTGAGAGATCGATGTGCACAAAGACGGGAACATGATCACTAGACAATGTTGTTGAGGTAGACCATGAGCAAGCGTTGGAAAGGTTGGACGAGATAAGAGTTATGTCTGGGCTAGAAGATCGGCCGTTGGCAGGAGACGAGTGGGCTGATCATCGTTTAAGATGACCAGGTCGCACTCCTCAGCCCATTCTTCGACTTCTTCTCCTCTAGCATCAGAACCAAGGGACGAGCAGAAGGTGTGGGCATTGAAGTCGCCCGCGAAAACAACTGATGATGAGAGGGAATAATCGCTGAGTTGTTTGGAGAAGAGGAATGGGATTGTAGGAGGAGGGGCATGAGGTGGTAGGGGGAATATATATGTTGAAAAGAGAAAGGGGTGTTTTAAGAGGGAGATGGATTGGAAGGTACTGAGAGTACCATCCGTGGGGGTGTTTGGTATGAGGTGGGAGGGGAGAGAGGATAAAACAAAGGTTGAAACTCCCCGCCAAGAGCTGACCTTGGAGCATGGAAGGCAGTGTAGCCCGGGATATTAGGATGAGGATAGGTAGGGATGGAGAGAGCTTGGTTTCTTGAACCATGATCACGTCTGGATGGTAAGTACGTGCGAAGAGAGAGAGCTCAGAAAGTTTAGTACGAAGGCCGTTGAGATTGATATGTACAATGGAAAGGGGGCGATTTGAGGAAGAGGAATCAGAGTTGGTAGGTGAAGAGCATAAAACACAGCGAAAAGCAGAGTTATAATGCCTCACAGAACTGAGACCCGAACAGGAGAGATGCACCCACCTTTGGCATCCGGAGCACTGGACGCTGGTATGTCTCCTGGTAACATCCTTGCCGCACGTGGCGCATAGGTACTTCTGAGCGGGTCCAGGATTCCTCTCCACGCCGGCCCTTTGCAGGAGAATCCGAAGGAGAGCTGCGGCCGGCCAGCACCTCTCCCATGACAAAAACCCTCTTTCGCGGAGGGGGTGACGTCGGTTTGCATAGAGGTGATCTTCTTTCCTCCACACTGCCACGGCGTGAACGTACGACATCTCGGCAGCATATGATGCCTCACAGAACTGAGGCCCAAACAGGAGAAGTGCACCCACCTTTGGCATCCGAAGCACTGGACGCTGGTATGTCTCCAGTTGACATCCTTGCCGCACGTGGCGCATAGGTATTTCTGAGCGGATCCTGGATTCCTCTCGACGCCGGCCATTTGTAGTAGAATCATTAGGAGAGCTGCGACCAGCCAGCACCTCTCCCATGACAAAAACCCTCTTCTCGGAGGGGTTGACGTCGGTTTACACGGAGGCGATCTTCTTTCCTCCACACTGCCACGGCACGAACGTACGACATCTCGGCAGCGACCTTGACTCAGATATTCGTGAAGAAGTTCCCGAGGACGATAGACCTGATTTGGTCGTTATCACTCGGTCGAGGGGAGAGGAGCGGACGTCTCGCTTTTCTCCCCTCGGCCGAGTGATAACGACCAAATAGAATTATACACAACGATAAGGCGACCGATCGAATTACACACAACGAACAGTCAACTCGGGGGTGGGGGGGGGTGGGGGGAGAACAAGGGAAGTTCGCTTCACGGTTGTTCCCATGGCCTCCCCCCGAACATGATGAGCGCGAAAACAAAGCCGTATACGGTGATGCAGACGGGCTAGTCGCGGGGTGGTCTCACACTTCGCAAGTTGAGGGGGTAGATCTGCCACTCAAGGACTACGTAAGGCATCTCTGTCTGGATTTCAGAGGAGCTAATAAGCTTCTCTATAACCTTTAGTCAGAGGTGAATATTTTTCGACCGATCGCAGTTTTTCAGGAACAGGAGACTGTCGAAAACAGTGAGTTCTAGCAAGCTGATTTTTGATCAATCTTCTTCTTCTTCTTCTTCTTTGCAGCCGCAGAAAGGTTTTTGTCAAAGGTTCAAGAAACGGGCGACTGAAACCGGATTCGTCCACAAATCCATTGTTGTAAGAGTGGTAGGCCTCTTTGGGCAATCGAATAGGTGTTCAGTTGTGTGGCCACGGCTACCACAGTCCGGGTCCTCGTCCGGCTTACTGCGATCGATCTTATGCAAGTCTGACATCAGCATAGGGGAATGACCGCAGCGTAACGAGGCAAGGGTACTTCTAGCCAGCCTACCGAGTTCCATCTCGGTGTTGCTGACCATGGGTGGTACGGTCCCCAATATGGGATTGACGGTCATCCTACTCAAGTGATCCCTGACGAACTTGGTGTGCTCCGCACGTAAAAGACGCAGACAATCCAGTTGGGAGTCCGTCCATCTTTGTATATTGACTTTCTCGGGAGCATCCGCAAAAGGCCTTCTGATATGTCTCTCTCTCACCGGATTCATGATCCTTCTTAATGGGTGGTCAGGCTGCTTGACAATGTTAATAACCAGTTGCTGCGCCTGGAGTTGGCAGTGCTCTTTAACTGGCAGAATTCGGGCTTCAGCATGAAGATGTTCCACTGGGGTGCTTTTAGCACACCCTGTGGCAATCCGAAGAGCAGCATTTTGGACTCGCTGCATCTTTGTCCACGATGAATCCGATACTATGTGCTGCCATACCGGTGCAGGGTACTCCAACGCCGGCTGCAATATTGCCTTGTAGGTAGTCAAAAATGTCTCCTTGCTACTTCCCCACGACGTTCCTCCTAGAGCTCGTAGGACGTTGAGATTTGCTTTCACTGTAGCCTGTTTCTGCTCAGAATTCTTGTGAAACCTCAACGAAGGATCCAATACTAGGCCGAGCAGCTTAGAAAACCGTGCGGCAGGCAGACGAGCGTCTTCCCAATTCACAACGGGGCGAGCGCAGTGTTCCTTGGGGTCAGTGGAGAAAACTGATACAGATGATTTAGCGGCAGAAACAGTGAGCATCATATCATCGAGAAAGCTCTTCAGAATGATGAGGTAGCTATTGATCTTGCGTGCAGCTATATTAATGTCTCTGTCTCGGCACAAGATGGTGATGTCATCCGCATACGCAACGACTTTGATGTCACTTGGGGGGGGAGGGCAAATCTTCCAGGTAAAGACTGAACAGAGCAGGCGATATGACTCCTCCTTGAGGGAGACCGGCAGCGATCGGGATGCTGTTAGAGACATGCCCCTGAAACAGCACTTTTGCTCGGCGCCCTTTGATGAGTGCAGTAATCCATCGCTTCTGCCAAGGCGGGATGGTGGATCTCAATAGCTTCTCAGACAGTATGCCCAAGTTGACAGTGTCAAACGCCTTCGTGAGGTCCAGGGCTACTCCAACAGTGCGTTGAGGCTTGGTGGCGTTGAAGCCATCCAAAACATAGCTCATAATCTCCAGCAGCGCCGTGGTGGTAGAGTGTAATTTGCGGAATCCATGCTGGTGCTGCTGATTGTTATTATGCTCGGCCAGCTCCTTGACGACCAGTTTCTCAGCGACCTTTGTGATTGGTGATAACAGACTTATTGGCCTGTATCCCTTAGCCGTCGATGGCGGTTTACTTGGCTTGGGCAACGGAACGACGCTTGCCATTTTCCAGTCTTGGGGTACGATGCACGTGCGAAAGGATGTGTTGATGGCGTCAGCCAGGATTGGCATAATCTCAGTCGGCAGTTTCTTCAAGACCTCTGGACTAAAGCCATCCGGCCCTACAGCCTTCGAGTTGCGCATCTCTTTAATCACCTTTTCAATCTGCGCGGGCGTCACAGCTTCTGCTTCACTCATGAGCGGCAATTTACAGAGCTCTCTTACAGTCACTCGATTCTGTTTCCCTCTCTTGAGTTATGAAAAAATTCTTTCCGAGAGCAGTTGAAGCCTCCTTTCCCGATTTGAAGACTCCATTCTCGAACTCGATCGTGGAATAATTGGTGGAGGTGCTCTTGCCAGAGATTTTCTTTGGAACTTTCCAAGTTGACGCTCCATCACTCTTGAAATTCATCTTCTCCGTGAATTTCTCCCAACACTCCTTCTTGTGCTTGTCCAGATCTCGCTTAATCTCGCTATCCAGCTCGCTAATGGTCGGATCCAGGTGATCTGCCACTCTCTTTGCATCCCTTGTCCTTATCTTCTCCATGATTTCCCTGGTGACATTGGGAAAGAAGGTCTTAACTCGGCCCTCCGGAATGGCGGCTTTCATTGCCTTGCGAATCGCGTCCGTCAAGTGACGTTCTTTCTGGTGCACGTTTCCATTCCATGGGTCCATTCCAAGGCAAAGACTAAGATAAGAACTTTGACGTATACCTGAATAAGGAGCAAGAGAATTAGAGAGATCAACATGGACAAAGACGGGGATATGATCACTGGACAGAGTTGTAGTGGTCGACCAAGAGCAGGCGCTGGAGAGATTAGATGATACAAGAGAGATGCCTGGACTAGAGGATCGGCCGTTGGCCGAGAGACGAGTGGGCTCATCATCGTTGAGAATGACCAGATCGCACTCTTCTGCCCATTCTTCGACGTCTTCCCCTCTAGCGTCAGTGTCAA
Source organism: Aplectana chamaeleonis (assembly GCA_029168955.1). Lineage (NCBI taxonomy): Eukaryota > Metazoa > Nematoda > Chromadorea > Rhabditida > Cosmocercidae > Aplectana > Aplectana chamaeleonis. The sequence continues at coordinate 113,820 of JAPDOI010000249.1, read as the reverse complement.
GCGACGAGCAGAATGTATGAGCATTGAAGTCGCCTGCGAAGACAACAGAGGGTGAAAGGGAGCAGTCGTACAACTGCTTGAGTGAGGGAATAGGGTCATAATAAGATTGGGGACAGGACGTGGTAGGAGGGATATTGATATTAAAAAGAGATATAGGTGTTTTAAGAGGGAGACGGATAGGTAGGTACTCGAGAGTACCGTCCTTTGGTGTGTTTGGTATGATATGAGAGGGTAGATTTGGTAATACGAAAGCAAAAACTCCTCCGCCGAGAGATGACCTTGGAGCATGATAAGCTGTGTAGCCACGAATGTTAGGATGTCGAGCAAAAGCGGAAGGAGACAGCTTGGTTTCCTGAACCATAATGATATCAGGGTGATGAGTACGTGCGAAAAGAGAGAGTTCAGACAACTTGGCACGAAGGCCATTGAGGTTAATATGTACAATAGAGAGGGGGCGGTTGGTAAAAGAGGAATCAGAGTTGCTGGGGGCAGAGCACAGAACACAACGGAAGGAAGGATAGGAGAATCCTCAGGAGAGCTGCAGCCAGCCAGCATCTCTCCCATGACAAAAACCCTCCACGCGGAGGGGTTGACGTCGGTTTGCACGGAGGTGGTCTTCTTTCCTCCACACTGCCACGGCACGAACGTACGACATCTCGGCAGCTTTAATCAATCATTGAACAATGGGAAGATCTGCAGTCGGAAGGTCGCGGGAAGACCTGCAGTCGGGAGAACAAGAGAACTCCTGTTGTGGGAACTTCCCTTAATACTCTGCTGTCGAGACGTCCCCTTCGCTTCCCCCCAATTCGGGGGAAGTTCCCCAGTTGTTTCGAGGAAAGTTATGCTGTCGTTCTCGGGAACTTCCCCACGAATATTTGAGGACCCCGACACTTGATTGATAAGATAAGGTTGCCTATAAAAGGGGGCCTGGCCTGTGATATGGAATTTTCCCGACATCCCGTTCGCCTGTGCTCCCGCACCTGCAATCTCTCCGCGGTCTACATTTATTGCTGCTGTTTGGACTAATAAATATTTCGACTACACGAGCAAGACTACGGACCTAACACCACACTTGAGAAAAGTGTGGAGCCCATGCAGTATAGCGGTCTTCGGCGTACCTATGATGCCGTTAAAATTTCTATAGGAGGTAAATTACCACGCTCGACTCGGATATCGTATTCTCCTGACTCATACCTTGCAGAAATGTGGTTTTCCGGCGGGACCACACCTGAGAAAAGTGTGAGGCCTTCCACTGTAGCGGTGTTCAGCATCTATGTTGGACGGTGAAAGTGAGTATACAGGGTAAGTCGACCACGCTGGACTCAAATATCTTACTCTCATGACACCTAACTTCCAAAAAGTCCCTTTTCAGCAGGACCACACCTGAGAAAAGTGTGAGGCCACACAGAGAAGTGCCTTTCAGCGTCCATCTTATACGGTGAAAGTTTGTATATAGGGTAAACCTACCACTATCGACTCGACTATCCTACTTTCATGACCCTTTCTTCGCGAAAAAAATGTGAAGTCTAACGTCTTGCAAAAATTAAGTACCTGGCGGGATCGAATCCGCGTCGTGTGTTTTGTGTTTGAGTGGGTTTTGGAGAATGAAATTCGCAACGTAACCAGATTAGATCACGCTCTTTCCAACTAGCAGTCAATACGACTGCAGTAACCTGTTCTTCTTGGACTTGCGAAATTGATTTACGAACTCTTATTAATTTGAAAACATATTTTTTCTTCAATCCATCTCGTATTCTTGGCCTTTGCCAATCACTTCACCTTCTCCACTCTTCTCTTCCACCACATACCTTAGCTTCCTACCCGAAATTATTCACAATTTCTAGATACACGTCCAAACCTATGTGTCTTATATTAAACATTAAGAGAGCTTCTCTTCCACCACATACCTTAGCTTCCTACCCGAAATTATTCACAATTTCTAGATACACGTCCAAACCTATGTGTCTTATATTAAACATTAAGAGAGCCACTATAATAAGAACCTTCACTATAGCTAAATTATTTACCAACACAGGCACCTTCATGTAATTCGTCAAGAAAGCCTCGTCCGTGATCTAAATCACTGTTAATGTCTTGTTTTTTTAACGGTTGTTCTTCTTTGAATTATACATCTTTTGGAATAAGTTGTTCCTCCTCTTTCAATTTTACAACAAAAACAGACAATTAACACTCCTGGGAGGGGGTCCGAGAAAAAAAATCGCCAAAAATTTTACCTATCAACGCTTCTGATAGGGCGTCTGAGAAAATCGCCAAAAGTTTGCTTTTGGAAGGGGGGTGGGGTCTGAGTAAATTTAGCCTTGTTCACACCTCGTGCCGTACCCTGACGGCGAGGCAAAAAGCCGTTAATAATGTTCCCCATCACCATCATCATCATGAGGGGACTAGGTTAAAGTGGGAGTCACTCACAATCTTTACTTTGGTAGCGAGGACATCCTCGCAATGCACCTCCTTCTGCTTACTCCACACTAAGCTAAACCGAATTCCCTTGTGAGTACCGCAAGCTTTGTAGCCAAAACGAAGATTCACACAGTGAACTATCTGAAGACAAATGGAACATACCTTTTGACCATAAATAGCATAAGGCTCATAAGTGATCATATGCGAGTCGCGAGGAGAGAAGAGAATATGCTTTGTTCGCCTGAGCTCCGCATTGATCACATCTTTACCCGTCGAAACAACAAAAGCTCGAGTCCTACAAAAAAAGTGATCAATTTCTAACTGCAAACTCTGTTCAACATATCTGTAAATACAGTGGGTTGCAGAATTATACGACATACCAGAATTTTCGAGCTTTCAAACTTCTTTTGATTTAGCGGACAAACGGTGAATGCTAATCGATGCAGCACCGTCGAAAACCTCTCGCTATGATTTTTCGGGAAACTGGATCAGCTGCCAAGAACCTGACCACGACAACTGTCGTTGCAAAATTATACGGTATAGCAGATATCCTTGTGTAAATTTCAATTCTTAATTTCAATTCCAGGTGAGTCGTAGATCACCTGGATCCGACCATTGCTGAGCTGGATAGTGAGATTAAGCGAGATCTGGACAAGCTTAAGAAGGAGTGTTGGGAGGAATTTACGGAGAAGATGAATTTCAAGAGTGATGGAGCGTCAACTTGGGCAGTTCTAAAGAAGATCTCGGGCAAGAGCACCTCCACCAAATATTCCACGATCGAGTTCGAGGATGGAGTTTTCAAGTCGGGGCAGGAGGCTGCAACTGCTCTCGGAAAGAATTTTTTTCATAACTCAGGCTAAGAGAGGGAAGCAGAACCGAGTGACTGTAAGAGAGCTCTGTAAGTTACCACTTATGACTGAAGCAGAAGCTGTGACGCCCGCGCAGATTGAAAAGCTGGTTAAAGAGATGCGCAACTCGAAGGCTGTAGGGCCGGATGGCATTAGTCCGGCGGTCTTGAAGAAACTACCGAGTGAGAATATGCCAATTCTGGCCGACGTCATCAACACATCCTTTCGAACGTGCACCTTACCGCAAGACTGGAAAATGGCAAGCGTCATCCCGTTGCCTAAGCCAGGTAAATTGCCCTCCACGGCTCAGGGATACAGGCCAATCAGTCTTTTATCACCAATCGCCAAAGCCGCTGAGAAACTGGTCGTCGAGGAGCTGGCCGAGCATAATAACAATCAGCAGCACCAGCATGGATTCCGCAAATTACACTCTACCACCACGGCGCTGCTGGAGATTGTGAGCTATGTTTTGGATGGCTTCAACGCCGGAAAGCCTCAACGCACTGTTGGAGTAGCCCTGGACCTCACGAAGGCATTTGACACTGTCAACTTAGGCATACTGTCTGAGAGGCTATTGAGGTCCACCATCCCGCCTTGGCAGAAGCGATGGATTCCCGCACTCATCAAAGGACGCCGAGCAAAAGTGCTGTTTCAGGGACATGTCTCTAATAGCGTCCCGATCGCTACCGGTGTCCCTCAAGGAGGAGTCATATCGCCTGCTCTGTTCAGTCTTTACCTGGAAGATTTGCCCTTCCCCCCCAAGTGACATCAAAGTCGTTTCGTATGCGGATGACATCACCATCTTGTGCCGAGACAGAGACATTAATATAGCTGCACGCAAGATCAATAGCTACCTCATCGTTCTGAAGAGCTTTCTCGATGATATGATGCTCACTGTCTCTGCCGCTAAATCATCTGTATCAGTTTTCTCCACTGACCCTAAGGAACACTGCGCTCACCCCGTTGTGAATTGGGAAGACGCTCGTCTGCCTGCCGCACGTTTCCCTAAGCTGCTCGGCCTAGTATTGGATCCTTCGTTGAGGTTCCACAAGAATACTGAGCAAAAACAGGCTACAGTGAAAGCAAAGCTCAACGTTCTACGAGCTCTGGGAGGAACGTCGTGGGGAAGTAGCAAGGAGACAATTTTGACCACCTACAAGGCAATATTGCAGCCGGCGTTGGAGTACGCTGCACCGGTATGGCAGCACATGATATCGGATTCATCGTGGACAAAGATGCAGCGAGTCCAAAATGCTGCACTTCGGATTGCCACAGGGTGTGCTAAAAGCACCCCAGTGGAACATCTTCATGCTGAGACCCGAGTTCTGCCGGTTAAGGAGCACTGCCAACTCCAAGCGCAGCAACTGGTTATTAACATCGTCAAGCAGCCTGACCACCCATTAAGAAGGATCATGAACCCCGTGAGAGAGAGACATATCAGTAGGCCTTTTGCGGATGCTCCCGAGAAAGTCAATATACAAAGATGGAAGGACTCCCAACTGGATCGTCTGCGTCTTTTACGTGCGGAGCACATCAAGTTCGTCAGGGATCGCTTGAGTAGGATGACCGTCAATCCCATATTGGGGGTCGTACCACCTGTAGTCAGCAATACCGAGATGGAACTCGGTAGGCGGGCTAGAAGTACCCTTGCCTCGTTACGCTGCGGTCATTCCCCTATGCTGATGTCATACTTGCATAAGATTGATCGTAGTAAGCCTGACGAGTGCCCGGACTGTGGTGGCCGTGGCCACACAACTGAACACCTATTTGATTGCCCAAAGAGGCCGACCACTCTGACAACAATGGATTTGTGGACGAATCCGGTTTCAGTCGCCCGTTTCTTGAACCTTTGACGAAAACCTTCCTGCGGCTGCAAAGAAGAAAAAGAATTTCAATTCTACATCCTCTTTATCAATTCTTTTCATGATAAGAACGACCAAGAACATAAAGTTATTAGTCTACAGAAGCTGCCGAGATGTCGTACGTTCACGCCGTGGCAGTGTGGAGGAAAGAAGATCACCTCTATGCAAACCGACGTCACCCCCTCCACGAAGAGGGTGTTTGTCATGGGAGAGGTGCTGGCCGGCCGCGTCTCTCCTTCGGATTCTCCTGCTAAGGGCTGGCGTGGAAAGAAATCCTAGACCCGCTCAGAAGAAGAAGAAGTACCTATGTGCCACATGCGACAGAAATGTCACTTGGAATGGGACCAGTGTCCAATGCTTTGGATGCCAAAGGTGGGTGCACTTCTTTTGTTCGGGTCTCAGTTCTGCGAAGCATCATAACTCTTCTTTTCGCTGTGTTATATGCTCTTCACCTACCAACTCTGATTCCTCTTCCTCATATCGCCCCCTTTCCATTGTACATATCAATCTCAACGGCCTTCGTGCCAAGCTTTCTCAGCTCTCTCTCTTTGCACGCACTTACCATCCGGACGTGATCATGGTTCAAGAAACCAAGCTCTCTCCATCCCCTACCCGTCCTCATCCTAATATTCCGGGCTATACTGCCTTCCATGCTTCAAGGTCAGCTCTTGGCGGAGGAGTTTCAACCTTTGTTTTATCTTCTCTCCCCTCCCACCTCATACCCAACACCCCCACGGATGGTACTCTCGAGTACCTTCCAATCCATCTCCCTCTCAAAACACCTTTTTCTCTCTTCAACATATATATTCCACCCACTACCTCATGCCCCTCATCTTAAAATCCCACTCCACTTCTCAAGCAGCTTCACGACTGCTCCCTCTCATCTACGGTTGTTTTCGAGGGCGATTTTAACACTTACACTTTTTGCTCGTCTCTTTGCTCTGATTCTAGAGGAGATGACGTCGAAGATTGGGCAGAGGGATGCGACCTGGTCATCTTAAACGATGATCAGCCCACTCGTCTCCCTACCAACGGCCGATCCTCCAGCCCAGACATTTCTCTTGTCTCGTCCAACCTCTCTAATTCTTGCTCATGGTCCACCTCAACCACTTTGCCAAGTGACCATGTCCCCGTATTTATCCATATCGATCTCTCCAACTCTCTGGCTCCCTATTCTGGTGTTCGTCAACGTTCTTATCTTAATTTAGGCCGAGCAGACTGGAGCCTGTTCAGTGAGGTTGCGCTTCACCTAGCGGCCGATTACCCTTGGAATGGCGACGTGCACCAGAAAGAGTGCCATTTATCTGACGCGATCCGCAGAGCCATGAAAGCGGCTATTCCTGTCGGCCGCGTCAAGAATTTCTATCCAAATGTCACAAGGGAGATCCTCGATAAGATCAAGACAAGAGATGCCAGAAAAGCGGTCAACCATTTGGACCCCATCATTGCTGAACTTGACGATGAGATCAGAAAGGATCTAGACAGGCACAAGAAAGAAGAGTGGGAAGAGTTCACCGGGCAGTTGGATTTCAGGACGGACAGTGCAGCTACTTGCAAGGTATTACGGAAGCTCTCGGGTAAGAGCTTGCCTGCTACCGTCTCCACAATCTAATTAGACAACGGTGTATTCAAATCGGGCAAAGAAGCCGCTTATGCGCTCGGGAGAAGTTTTTTCATCACCAGTGCAAGGCGTGGTCCGCAGAATAGAGTGACTGTACGAGAGCTAGGCCGCCTCCCGCTTATGAGCACGGCCGAAGCGTTCACTACGACGCAAGTTGAGAAAGTTATAAAGGATATGCGGAATTCAAAAGCGGTTGGTCCAGACGGGATATGTCCTGCTGTCTTGAAGAAGATACCGAGTGAAATCCTTCCGCTTTTCACTGATTTGATCAATACCTCGTTCAGATCGTGCACCATCCCACAGAACTGGAAGACAGCTAACGTTGTGCCGCTGCCCAAGCCGGGGAAACCTCAGGCTTCAGTCAAGGGATACAGACCTATTAGCTTGCTGTCCACGTTCGCGAAGGTAGCCGAACAACTGATCGTAAAGGACTTGGCGGAGCACAACGAGAAGCAAGTGATTCAGCATGGATTCAGAAAGCTGCATTCCACCACGACAGCTCTGCTGGAAATTACAAGCTTTGCCATCGATGGGTTCAATGCCCAGAAGCTACAGAGAACTGTGGCTGTTGCCTTAGATCTCACCAAGGCATTCGACACAGTAAACCATGGAGTTCTGTCAAGCAACTTACTTGAATCATCAACACCGCCGTGGCAGAAACGCTGGATATCGACATTCATCAAGGGCAGACGAGCCAGAGTTACGTTCCAGAACCATGTATCCAATAGTATTCCTATTGCAGCTGGAGTTCGGCAGGGCGGCGTTTTATCGCCTGCCCTCTTCAGTCTGTACCTCGAAGACATGCCCGCTCCTCCCCAGGATATCAAGGTGGCCGCCTATGCCGATGATATGACAATTATGTGTCGGGATCGGGATATACATGTTGCCGCCTCCAAGATCAATGAGTACCTGGTCACAACGAAAAGCTTTTTTGACCGCAAAATGCTAAAGATCTCTGCATCCAAATCGTCGGTAATCCGTACTCACAACGGATCCATCGGAGCACAGCGCTCACCCGCATGTCGAGTGGGACGGAGATCGATTACCTGCTGCTCGCTTTCCCAAACTGCTCGGTCTGGAGCTCGATCCATCGCTCAAGTTTCATAAGAACACCGAGCAGAAGCAGGCCGTCTTCTTCTTCTTCTTTGCAGCCGCAGGAAGGTTTCGTAAAAGGTTCAAGAAACGGGCGACTGAAACCGGATTCGTCCACAAATCCATTGTTGTAAGAGTGGTAGGCCTCTTTGGGCAATCGAATAGGTGTTCAGTTGTGTGGCCACGGCTACCACAGTCCGGGCAATCGTCCGGCTTACGGCGATCCATCTTATGCAAGTATGACATCAGCATAGGGGAATGACCGCAGCGTAACGAGGCAATGGTACTTCTAGCCCGCCTACCGAGTTCCATCTCGGTGTTGCTGACTATGGGTGGTACGACCCCCAATATGGGATTGACGGTCATCCTACTCAAGTGATCCCTGACGAACTTGGTGTGCTCCGCACGTAAAAGACGCAGACGATCCAGTTGGGAGTCCGTCCATCTTTGTATATTGACTTTCTCGGGAGCATCCGCAAAAGGCCTTCTGATATGTCTCTCTCTCACAGGATTCATGATCCTTCTTAATGGGTGGTCAGGCTGCTTGACAATGACCAGTTGCTGCGCTTGGAGTTGGCAGTGCTCCTTAACTGGCAGAATTCGGGCTTCAGCATGAAGATGCTCAACTGGGGTGCTTTTAGCATACCCTGTGACAATCCGAAGAGCAGCATTTTGGACTCGCTGCATCTTTGTCCACGATGAATCCGATATTATGTGCTGCCATACCGGTGCAGCGTACTCCAACGCCGGCTGCAATATTGCCTTGTAGGTAGTCAAAATTGTCTCCTTGCTACTTCCCACGACGTTCCTCCCAGAGCTCGTAGGACGCTGAGCTTTGCTTTCACTGTAGCCTGTTTCTGCTCAGTATTCTTGTGGAACCTCAACGAAGCATCCAATACTAGGCCGAGCAGCATAGGGAACGTGCGGCAGGCAGACGAGCGTCTTCAAAATTCACAACGGGGTGAGCGCAGTGTTCCTTAGGGTCAGTGGAGAAAACTGTTACAGATGATTTAGCGGCAGAGACAGTGAGCATCATATCATCGAGAAAGCTCTTCAGAACGATGAGGTAGCTATTGATCTTGCGTGCAGCTATATTAATGTCTCTGTCTCGGCACAGGATGGTGATATCATCCGCATAAGCAACGACTTTGATGTTTTTTGGGGGGACGGGCAAATCTTCCAGGTAAAGACTGAACAGGGCAGGCGATATGACTCCTTGAGGGACACCGGCAGCGATCGGGGTGCTGTTGGAGACATGCCCCTGAAACAGCTCTTTTGCTCGGCGCCCTTTGATGAGTGCAGTAATCCATCGCTTCTGCCAAGGCGGGATGGTGGACCTCAATAGCTTCTCAGATAGCATGCCCAAGTTGACAGTGTCAAACGCCTTCGTGAGGTCCAGGGCTACTCCAACAGTGCGTTGAGGCTTGGTGGCGTTGAAGCCATCCAAAACAGAGCTCACAATCTCCAGCAGCGCCGTGGTGGTAGAGTGTAATTTGCGGAATCCATGCTGGTGCTGCTGATTGTTATTATGCTCGGCCAGTTCCTTGACGACCAGTTTCTCAGCGACCTTTGTGATTGGTGATTACAGGCTTATTGGCCTGTATCCCTTAGCCGTCGATGGCGATTTACCTGGCTTGGGCAACGGAACGACGCTTGCCATTTTCCAGTCTTGGGGTACGATGCACGTGCGAAAGGATGTGTTGATGACGTCAGCCAGGATTGGCATAATCTCAGTCGGCAGTTTCTTCAAGACCGCTGGACTAATGCCATCCGGCCCTACAGCCTTCGAGTTGCGCATCTCTTTAATCACCATTTTAATCTGCGCGGGCGTCACAGCTTCTGCTTCACTCATGAGCGGCAACTTACAGAGCTCTCTTACAGTCACTCGATTCTGTTTCCCTCTCTTAGCCTGAGTTATGAAAAAATTCTTTCCGAGAGCAGTTGCAGCCTCCTTTCCCGATTTGAAGACTCCATTCTCGAACTCGATCGTAGAGTAGTTGGTGGAGGTGCTCTTGCCCGAGATCTTCTTTAGAACTTTCCAAGTTGACGCTCCATCACTCTTGAAATTCATCTTCTCCGTGAATTTCTCCCAACACTCCTTGTGCTTGTCCAGATCTCGCTTAATCTCGCTATCCAGCTCGTTAATGGTCGGATCCAGGTGATCTGCCACTCTCTTTGCATCCCTTGTCCTTATCTTCTCCAAGATTTCCCTGGTGACATTGGGAAAGAAGGTCTTAACTCGGCCCTCCGGAATGGCGGCTTTCATTGCCTTGCGAATCGCGTCCGTCAAGTGACGTTCTTTCTGGTGCACGTTTCCATTCCATGGGTAGTCATCCACATGGCGAAATGCCACCTCCCTGAACAAGCGCCAGTCTGCAAGGCAAAGATTAAGATAAGACCTTTGACGGATACCTGAATAAGGAGCAAGAGAATGAGAAAGATCGACATGGACGAAGACGGGGATATGATCACTGGACAGAGTTCTAGCGGTCGACCAAGAGCAGGCGCTGGAGAGATTAGAAGATACAAGAGAGAGGACTGGACTGGAGGATCGGCCGTTGGCCGTGAGACGAGTGGGCTGATCATCGTTGAGAATGACCAGATAGCACTCTTCCGCCCATTCTTCGACGTCTTCTCCTATAGCGTCAGTGTCAAGCGACGAGCAGAATGTATGAGCATTGAAGTCGCCTGCGAAGACAACAGAGGGTGAAAGGGAGCAGTCGTACAACTGCTTGAGTGAGGGAATAGGGTCATAAGATTGGGGACAGGACGTGGTAGGAGGGATATTGATATTAAAAAGAGATATAGGTGTTTTAAGAGGGAGACGGATAGGTAGGTACTCGAGAGTACCGTCCTTTGGTGTGTTTGGTATGATATGAGAGGGTACATTTGATAATACGAAAGTAGAAACTCCTCCGCCGAGAGATGACCTTGGAGCATGATAAGCTGTGTAGCCAGGAAAGTCAGGGTGTCGAGCAGTAGCGGAAGGAGACAGCTTGGTTTCCTGAACCATAATGATATCAGGATGATGAGTACGAGCAAAAAGAGAGTTCAGACAACTTGGCACGAAGGCCATTGAGGTTAATATGTACAATAGAGAGGGGGCGGTTGGTAAAAGAGGAATCAGAGTTGCTGGGGGCAGAGCACAGAACATAACGGAAGGAAGGATAGAAGAATCCTCAGGAGAGCTGCAGCCAGCCAGCACCTTTCCCATGACAAAAACCCTCTCCGCGGAGGGATTGACGTCGGTTTGCACGGAGGTGATCTTCTTTCCTCCACACTGCCACGGCACGAACGTACGACATCTCGGCAGCCGTACGACATCTCGGCAGCGTTCATAAGAAGGTTTCAAGAAGGTTTTTTTTTTTGAGGTTTCATAAGAACACTGAGCAGAAGCAAGTCACAGTGAAAACAAGACTCAACGTCCTGCGTGCTCTCGGTGGAACGTCCTGGGGATGCAATAAAGAAACGATCCTGACCACGTATAAGGCTATTGTGCAACCCGCCTTGGAGTATGCTGCGCCAGTCTGGCAGCACATCGTGTCGGACTCATCTTGGTCCAAGCTGCAGCGCGTCCAAAATTGTGCTCTGCGAATCGCAACGGGCTGCTCTAGAAGCTCTCCAGTTCAGCACTTACACGCCGAAGCTCGCATATTGCCAGTTAGAGACCACTGCCAACTCCAGGCGCAACAAATGTACATTAACATCGTGAAACAGCCGAATCATCCATCGCGAAGAGTACTGAACCCGGTGAGAGAGAGACGTATCAGAAAGCCTTTCGCCGATGCTCCGTCGAAAATGGATGTGCAGAGATGGACCAAAGCGCAACAAGAACGCCTCCGTCTCTTGCGCGCGGAGCATACCCGATTCGTGAAGGAACATTTGAGCAGAGTTGCCATAAACTCCATCCTGGGAGTCGCACCTCCGAAGGTCAGCGAGACAGAGATGGAACTTGGCAGGCGTGCCAGGTGCACCCTCGCATCGTTACGCTGTGGACACTCCCCCATGCTTATGTCATATTTGCATAGGATTGACAACAGCAAACCTGACGAGTGTCCTGATTGCGGTAGTCAAGGGCATACTACTGCGCACCTGTTCCATTGCCCGAAGAGGCCGACTACATTAACGACAATAGATCTGTGGACGAACCCTGTGCTAGTGGCCGAGTTTCTGAACCTATGACGGAACCCCTCTCCATGTCTGCAAAGAAGAAGAAGAAGGAAGGATCGTGATGCCTCACTGAACCGAGACCCGAACACGAGAGATGCACCCACCTTCGGAACCCGAAGCACTGGACGCTTGTTTTCCTCCATGTGACATCCTTGCCGCACGTGGCGCATGGAAACTTCTGAGCGGGTCCTGGATTCCTCTCGACGCCGGCCATTTGTAGTAGAATCCTTAGGAGAGCTGCAGCCAGCCAGCATCTCTCCCATGACAAAAACCCTCCACGCGGAGGGGTTGACGTCGGTTTGCACGGAGGTGGTCTTCTTTCTTCCACACTGCCACGGCACGAACGTACGACATCTCGGCAGCAAGCAGGCCGTCGTCAAAGCGAAGCTTAATGTGCTCAGAGCCCTGGGCGGTACATCATGGGGCAGTTGCAAGGAAACTATTATCACGACATACAAGGCAATACTTCAGCCCGCTCTGGAGCACGCTGCACCGGTGTGGCAGCACTTGGTATCAGAAACCTTCTGGACCAAGATGCAGCGTGTACAGAATGCCGCACTTCGTATAGCTACCGGATTTGCAAGAAGTTCCCCAGTCGAGCACTTACATGCGGAGACACGATTATTACCAGTAAAAGAGCACTGTCAGCTCCAGGCCCAACAATTTTTCATCAATATCATAAAGCAACCCAACCACCACTCATGGAGAGTGCTGAACCCCGTCAGGGAGAGAAGCATCAGAACGCCATTCGCCGATGCTCCAAGCAAAGTCAATCTGCAAAGATGGCACGATTCACAGCAAGAACGACTCCGTCTGTTGCGCGAGGAGCACACACAGTTCGTGCGGTGTCATCTGGAAAAGGCGGCGGTAGTATCCTGGGGGTGGTGCCACCCCGGGTCTGCACATCCGAGTCTCAACTCGTGAGGGCCAGATGCACCCTGGCATCGCTGCGCTGTGGTCACTCTACTATGCTTATGGCATATGTTAGCAAGATTGACAGCAGCAAATCGAACGTTTGCCCAGACTGTGGATGCCACGGCCACGATACGGCACATTTGTTTAATTGTCCGGAGAGACCAACCACGCTGACCACAATGGACCTATGGACGAATCCATTATTGGTCGCCCAGTTCTTCAACCTATGACAGTACCCACGACGTGGCTGCAAAGAAGAAGAAGTCTACAGAACTGTCTTGGTCCAGCACTACGTCGAAAAGTCTGTTTGGCGTGTTGCAGACCAACTCCTTGAAGACGTCGCCCTCAGCCTGCGCCCATTCACTGAGAACGGTTAGTTTAGGCTGTCACAGGAAGGTATTGTCTGCTATAAGCGTAGACACAACACCCAAAAGTATCCAACAAGTTTTCCATCGATTTGAGGTACGGAGAACATTCTGACAATTCAAGAGAATTGACATGATTCACCTGACACAAAGACTGTGTCGTCCTGCTGACAAAAAAAAGGAGCGAATACGCCTCTGAAAGAGCCGAAGCTAATATTTGAATGCTTCCCAATACTCTGAGGAGTTCATACTACATGATGCAAACACGCGGCTCAGCTAGCTCGTATTCACAGCTGAATTCGTCATCACTTTGAGAGAGAAGGTCCACCCTGTTACGTCTGTGACAGACACAGATTAGCAACAAATGGCTTTATTAGAAAAATACAGCAATTAGAATATGGTGTGGTGCAGCGTCGTCGTGGTGGTGGCTGTCGATGACGGCGGCGGCTGGCAGGTGTGCAGGAGGCGGTGGTGGTGGCGTGTGCTGGACCGGCTGGCAGGTAGTCGAGGCAGGCAGGTAGACGGCGTGTCGAGAATCTCTCAACAGCGCGGCGGCCGGGTTTATATGTGCATGGACGCGGCCTGTGATTGGCGGATCAAAACCCGCCCCCTTGGTGATCGGTCGTCAGTGAAAACCGTTAAGTGATCTACATCACAACACCTCCCCTTTTTAAAAGGTATACTACGGCACAGGGAAAACAACTCGACTCAACAGACTAAAGCTCATACCGCTTTGGCTTGCGACGCTGTCGAGTTGACCTTCGTAACTTTGCCGGAGCGAAACCAACCAATAGTTTACTAGCTCGGCTTTTAACTCCTCCCTGTGTTGCGTGACTCGTGCTGGGTTGCCCGTAGTTCTGAGGATGTGCATTGGACGTATCATTACCGGATATTACCAAAGTCTCTAGGTCTATGAGCGGCGCCACATGACTTCTTTGTTCTGGCACGGTTCCAGTGCTGATAGGATCGGTTTCGAACAAGTCCAAGAGTAGGTCTCGCGAGTAAGCCTTATCATATTCACGGCTCAATATGCTCCCTCTCATCTGATTCGCATGTTTACGAACCTTTTTACCTCCGATATCTACTTCGTACATGAAGTTTCCAAGACTTTTCACAACTTTCCCCTGTGTCCATTTGAAATTCGATGTTCCATCGTACTCTTTCACTAGGACTGTGTCTCCGGAGGAAAAATCTCTTCTTTTCGTACCATGCTTTCGATTGAAACAATCTTCAGTCCTTTTGCGATGGTCAGATGCGCTGTCTGTATTTCCTTGCCCTTCTGACGGTTTTAACATACTCAATCGTGTTCTAAGTTTCCTTCCAATGAATACTTCGGCAGGGCATTTACCATTCAAGGTGGAATTGGGTGTAGAACGGTACGCCAACAATACTGTGTTCAAACAGTCATTGTCTGGGTGGATGGACGACCTTCCCTCACCTTTCAACTTCTTTATCCCTCTTTTCAGGATATCAAAAAACCGTTCAGCCTGGCCATTTGACTGAGGATGGTACGGCGGTGTTCTCACATGATTAACACCTCGTTCTTCGCACATCTGCTTGGAAAGCTCTGAGGTGAATTGCGTTCCATTGTCGCTTACTAGCGTTTTTGGATTTCCGTATCGTGCGAAAAGCTCTTTTAACAGCTTCACCGTTGTGCCAGCCGTAATGTTCTTCAATTCAAACATCTCCGGCCATTTACTCAATGCGTCAACCACGACCATGTAGTACACTCCATCCATAGGACCAGCAAAATCGACATGAATTCTGTTCCATACACTTTCTGGTGTATTCCACGTTTTTAGAGGTACTTTAGCCGGGGATTTTGAGAGTAG
Organism: Aplectana chamaeleonis; assembly: GCA_029168955.1. Lineage (NCBI taxonomy): Eukaryota > Metazoa > Nematoda > Chromadorea > Rhabditida > Cosmocercidae > Aplectana > Aplectana chamaeleonis. The sequence goes on along the minus strand of JAPDOI010000249.1, from coordinate 98,697 downwards.
TTGGCAATCAGCGCAGCTTTTCACGACCGTTTCGCAGCCTTCATCGATGTTTGGCCAATAGACGTAGCTTCGCGCTAGTCCTTTCATCCTTACAATTCCAGGATGACCACAGTGCAGCTCTTTGAGAACGTCCTGTCTCAGCGTCCCTGGCACGACAACCCTATCATTAGCCATCACGCAGCCTTGCACAACCGATAACGATTCACGTTTAGCGTAAAACTGCTTCAACTCAGATTTTACCACTTTTGGCCACTTTCCAGTAGCGATGAAACCTTTTAGCTTTCGCAACAAGACATCCTTTTCCGTGTGCTCACGAATCATATTCGCTGTCACGGGCAATCTGCGTACAGCATTGACTAGCACTTGGTTTACGTCAACCTCCACTGAGGCGACTACGCAATCCTCCTCGACTAGAGGATGCCTCTGTATCAGCCTTGACAAACCATCAGCTTGTCCGAACGAGTCCGTTTTGATGTACTCGATTTCAAAATCATAGCCTAGAAGCATTGTTGCCCAACGCATCAAACGGTTGGCTGAATGAATCGGTACGCCCTTCTTGCTACCAAATATGGCCAGCAGCGGCTTATGGTCCGTGCGGAGCGTAAAACGCCTCCCGTACACATATTTGTGAAACTTTTTGATTGCCTCCACTAGACCCAAAGCCTCTTTCTCGATCTGGGCGTAGTTCCTTTCTGCAACTGTTAGTGATCTCGAGCCGTGGGCAATCGGCTTCTCAGTACCATCAGGCATTTTGTGCGAGATCACATACCCGATCCCATAATCGCACGCGTCAGCAGCTACGATAAGCTTCTTCTTAGGATCGTAATGTGTCAGGTTCAAATCTGACATCAACATTTTCTTCAGTTTTTCAAACGCTGCTTCATGTGTGTGTTTCCATATCCATTTAATGTCTTTTTTCAGCAAAGCATCTAATGGTCCACGCATCTCCTTCATATTCGGTATGAAGGACGAGTAATATGTAACCATGCCTAGGAATGCGCGCAATTGAGCCACATTCGCTGGTGCTGGCATTTTAGTGATGGCAGCCACCTTCTCCGGATTTGAACGACGTCCATCTCGGTCCACAATGAGCCCGAGGAAACGGATTTCTGGTTTTGCGAACGAGCATTTTTCTAGTCTTACTCGAAAACCGTAGTCTTTGATCCGTTCGAATAAAGCATAAATGTTTTTTCTATGCTCTTCAGGTGTTTTTCCGACGACCAGAATGTCGTCCAGGTAAGCTGCTACTCCTTCCAGACCCGATATCATTTTGTTCATGATGCTTTGGAAAATTCCTGGCGCTGTCTTGATACCAAAAGGCAACCTTTTGTATCGGTATAGACCCTTATGTGTATTGATCACAACCAACTTTTGGGCCTCGTCCGTCAGTTGCACTTGAAGGTAGGCATCCGAAAAATCGATTTGCGAGAAAACCGCTCCACCATTCAAAGATGCAAAAATATCATCCGGAATGGGAATAGGATACTAATGTGCCTCCAAGGCGTTGTTCAAACCAGTTGAAAAATCGGCGCAAACTCGCATTTTGCCATTCGCTTTACGAACGCAAACTATCGGTGCGGCCCATTCACTATGGGTTATCGGTTCGATAACACCTAGTTCCTCAAGGCGCTCAATCTCTTTTTCAACTGTTTCCAACGATGCGTGCGCAACAGGTCTTTTCATTCTGATAATTGCCTTAGCATCAGGCAACAGCTTCAGTGCTGCCTTCTCTTTTGTACACGTGCCCAAGCCGTCTTGAAACACACTTTCGAATCTTTGTTTCAATTCTTCCACTAACTTGGCATCATCTACGGTACTCATACGAGCTACCATTCTTTCCATGTGATATGCCATTTCAGCGTTTTGTTTTATCAAATCGAGGCCGACTAGACTTCTATGGGGGGTTACGTAACAACATCCCTGACCATTAGCACCTCTCAGTTTTAACTGGCATTTCAGTTCACCGTGAACCTTCATCCGGTTCCCACTAGCATCTTTTACAACCAGACTGGTGTTTCTGAGCTCAGGACTGCCCATTCTCTTCCATTCATCCACACTCAACAGCGTGATATCTGAGCCTGTGTCCAACTGACTCTATTTGGTGCCCATTGACTTCAGCGGTGACGTACTGTCGAACCGCGTTTACCTCAGCCACAGCACTTCCTGCGAGAACAACTCGCCCGCAGCGTTTTTTGTGAGGTTTTCCAGCGGTCCTCGATTTGGACCTGCTCCGGTATTGTGACGCTTTCTCACAATATTTTTCTTTGTGCCCTTTACCCTTGCATGAGTTACACACCCATGATTTGCTTCGGCACTCTCGACTTGTGTGACCAGTTCTACCACAGTTCCAACATTCCGTAGTTCTCTCTCTACGATTCGTCTCTTTTCTGACCTCTCTAACGTCAGCTGAATCGGCTTCAATCATCTTTGACGTCTTCAGTAACGTCATAACTCTGTCACACTCTTTGTACATTTCATGAAGCGTGGGCTTCCGTTGTTCTTTCGCTTCCTTATCTAGAAAGGCAAGCAATCTTGGTCGAATCTCACGATCTCTGTGTGACTTGAGACCATAAATTCACAATAATGCTTTCAAACCCTCACTGTCTAGCTCATCGAAGCAAGCGTGTTCACACATTTCATTAACTCGCCCAGTGTATTGCATGTAATCCTCTGTGTCTAGTTTTTCGACTTTCATACACTGATATCGCAATGTGAATAAAGACTTCTTTACATCGAAAATGTCTTTTAGGGTTAAAACGGTTTCACTGAATGAAACGTCTGTCGGTGCTTTCGGGAGAAACTGACGCTTGTATCTCTCGAAGACTTCATTGTCTAGCTTCCCGAGCAATAACCTCAACCTTGCATCTTCAGCAAACGATGCACCGTCTTTTATTAATGTGTCTTTATGTATTTCATACCACCGAGAGAAACACCGATCAATCTCTGGGTCAAACGCAAATGATGTGATTCGACTATTCAATTCCGACATCAATGTCGATTGATTCGCCGTCACTTCCTTTTTATTTGCCTCGGTTTTCATCATACTTTGCACCATCTCCTGAACGAAATCTTTCCATCTTTGAGCACTTTCCTCCATCATCAATCTCATTTGATGAGCATTCTGCTCCAGAACCTTCTGAACAGTCTCAGCATCCATTATCAGCGGCGACTAATCAGTCAAGCACGCGAACTATTGCTCAAAAACCTCTGCTTCTGCGTCTTAAACGCGAGCTGTTTCAATTCGCTCTCTTGTATCAAGCACAGAAAAGTGCGATACCTGACTTTCCTCCAGAAATTAAACCGCAAACACGGGCTTCCGGGCTTACATTCAGGTATTCAACCCCAAATGTGGGCACCTGGTCTTGCTTCGTCAGCAGTTCGTGAGTGTCCTGTCTATTTGCAATGCCAAACCCACGTTATGCGCGTGTAGCTTGACTTAGCCAATAGGCAACACACCACAGTATCAACAGCTGTGAAAGCTGGTACTGCTGATTTTTTTCTGCCACCCAGTAAAGGGCCGACAAAAAAATTCGGATCGACACCCAATGAAGAGCCGACAGTCCGAAAATCCTGATCGCCAATTGTTACGTCTGTGACAGACACAGATTAGCAACAAATGGCTTTATTAGAAAAATACAGCAATTAGAATATGGTGTGGTGCAGCGTCGTCGTGGTGGTGGCTGTCGATGACGGCGGCGGCTGGCAGGTGTGCAGGAGGCGGTGGTGGTGGCGTGTGCTGGACCGGCTGGCAGGTAGTCGAGGCAGGCAGGTAGACGGCTTGTCGAGAATCTCTCAACAGCGCGGCGGCCGGGTTTATATGTGCATGGACGCGGCCTGTGATTGGCGGATCAAAACCCGCCCCCTTGGTGATCGGTCGTCAGTGAAAACCGTTAAGTGATCTACATTACAACACACCCTATAAGGCTTTCTATCCCAGAATTCCCATTCGGGGAAAAGTGCGGATTCTTGTACGGACCATTCACGAACCTATTTCAGTAAAGTATTAGTTAAATCCGAACGGATCTGATGGATTCACCAAGCATTGAAGAGATATATACAAAGACACGCACTTATCCTCGAGTGAGAACTTTGGAGGAGAAATCTTCGTGTGTTGGCCCAGATTTAGCTGATATGGCGAGCTAGAACACGTGTGATTATACCCTGTCCCAAACGAGATGGCAAGCCTAGAGTCCAAAGAAGCAGCGCGCCGTCCTCTGCGTCTCTGACATCATCAGCGACCTGCAGCATCTGGATCGATGTTAAAGTTGTCTGAGACACTATAGAGACTGCAACCAAACTTTAAAGGGAAATAGTGGCCTCAGACAAGTTAAAACAGCTCGGCTGTATAGAGCTTACGGTGACATCGACGGGTTAGACGACTCTGTGCGCTCCGACCTGTTATCCATATCCTGAAAAAATTTCCCTGCCACATGAAGAACAAAATATGTATCGAGAGTGACAATAACACGAGCATTTCAAGAGAAAAGAACGCAAAAGAGCAGTGGAGTATGTAAGAAAATGAAGTGAGAAAGTGAAAAAACGTGCTAAAATACGAAAATTTCAGAAACGCAGAGGGTGGCGCGCTGCTTCTTTGGACTATAGGCTTGCCATCTCGATTGGGAGAGAGTATAACATGTAAAGTAAACTCTAAAGACTACCGGAGAGTGCTGAACAACCATCTCTTGTCCTTTCTACAGCGTATTTCTCCTCTCTTTTCGTCAGCAGGACGACGCAGACTTTGATTCAGGTCAATCACGTCAATTTTCTTGAATCGCCAACATGTTCTCCGTACCTCAAACCAATGGAAAACTTGCGGGATATTATTGGGCGTTGTGTCTACGCTTCTAGCAAACAATACTAGCTCGTGGCTGAGTCTAAACCAACCGTCCTCTGTGAATGGGCGCAGATTGAAAGCGACGTCTTCAGAAAGTTGATCTGCAACAAGCCAAACAGACTTTTCGATGTAGTGCTGGACCAAAACAGTTCTGTGGACTAAGAACTTGATGTTCTTGGTGGTTCTTTCCATGAAAAGAAAGGATACTTCATGAAGAAAAGATACGGAGGATGTAGACCTGAAATTTTACGAGGACGTCAGCGATATCATATAATTTTGCATCGGCAATTTTCGACAATTTTCAGGGACAGCTTTTTGCCAGCCGATCCTGTTTCCTGAAAAATCGTAGCCATGGGTTTTCGAGGGTCCTGCGCCAACTGGCATTCACCGTTTGCCCTCTGAAATCGCACCGTCTGGAACCACAAAAACAGGGGTATGTCGTACAATTTTGCCACGCACTGTAAGGGATGGATAGAAACTGTTGCCATCTGTAATTCGCACAGGTTGTGCAAAGCTGGAATTTGGAATCACATATAAGACTTCAAATGAAGACGTCAAATGTTTACAGGCTGAGAAAAAAGAATTTCCCATAGTTCCTTCGCGTGCACGTGCGCACCGCTGGGAAAAGACACCAAGAGAGGGGAGGGGAGGCGGACGGAGTAGCATAGCGAGCACACGGGCACGGTCTGAGAACTGTTAGGCACAGGCCAAATAGAGGAAAAAATCAAAGCACGAGTAAATCGATCAAAAATGAGGCGGCGATCCGGGAACGATTGGTTCTTCTTCTTATCGGCCACATAGAGCTTCTCCTTATAGGTGTAAAAAGGCAGCTACATCGCACGAGTTCTTCCACATATCCATAACTGTTAGAGAAGTCGGCCTTGCAGGACATGAAAATAGATGAAATGAATCATGGCCTGGGTTGTGGCAGTCAGGACATTCGTCAGGGATCGACGAGTCGATCTTATGGACGAGGGCCTTGAGGTATGAGGAGTGTCCACATCGTAGACCTTCCAGGATGACGCATGTACGTCTGGGTAGGTCCGATTCGCTGCCATCGATCGGGGGGGGGGGGGCACGTCACCAAGTATTGGATTTAGGGGAGCACTGGGAAGGTATTCTCTGACGAATCGGGTGTGCTCCATTTGCCGTAATCTGACGCGATTGAGCTCCGACGTCGCCCAACGTTGACGATCCAAGACAGAGACTGCAGCATGAAGTGGCGAGCGAATATGTCGGAAATGGGGACCAGATGACAGTAATGAGAAATTAGGGTGTACGCCTGCCTTCAGGGGCACAGACTTCGATAAATGTCCATCAAATTTCACACGAATGGAACGATTTTTGACAAAGTTATCTGTCCATCTATTGCACCAGTCAGGAATAGTAGAGTCCAGGATCGATTTGGACAGCAGCGGGATACTGACGTTATCGAAGGCAGCGGTTAAGTCAACCGCCACGACTATACTTCTACCAGCTGGAGGTTTCATGTCTTACGTGCTATGGGAGGGCACCTATACCGCCAATAGTTCTGTTTCGAATTTTTTGAATACGTGCTGCACTCATTCTCTGTCGCAGTATGTTAAATCGGAGACTTGTGGGGGTAATATCCTAGATTTGGTGCTCTGCTCTGAAACTGATTTCGTGTCGAATACAGGTGTCTTGCCTCCCCTGGGCTCGAGTGACCACTCCTTGGTTCAGTGGAGGCTCAAGCTTCGCAAACAAAATACCATGAAAGAGATGAAAAGAAATTTTAAGGCAGCTCATTTTGACCTGATAAAGGAGTACCTGATGAATGTTGACTGGTATAGTTCTTTTCAGTCAGAGGCTACGGTTAATGGAAAATACGAAATTTTAATTGCCACAATCCACCCCTGCATTGAACTTTTTGTACCAATGCACATGGTTCCTAGCGGTCACCACAGGCTTCCCCCATACCTCAAGGCGTTTCAAGGGTTGCGTACACATGCATGGTTTGCTGCAAAAGAATATAATACCTCCGCTAGCTGGGCAAAATTCAAGGACATAAATGGTAAGTTCGAACGCAAGCTAAAAAAGTACAACGATAGCATAGAGAAGAAAGTCATCGAGTCGGAAGAAAGGAATGCGTTTTACAAGCTTTTGAACTCCAGAATGCACGATAAAAAAAACCATTGGGGCGCTTAAGACGTCTGACGGAAATATCCTCAGCGCTGATAGGGACAACACAGAACTTTTGGCAAATACATTCGAACATTCATTTTCAAGAGCTTCCTCACTGGACCAAGCAGGGCTGGTTTCCCCGAGCTTCGAGGTGATGCACGATTCCTGTTGGTTCTATAAGGAAGAAATTATAACTGAACTATTAAAATGGCCAAATTCATCTTCAAGAACGCCGGCTGATATCCATCTGATGTTCGTGAAGAAAGTCGATCATGAAATAGCGGGACCGCTAGAGTTCATTTTCAACTTGAGCTTTATGACAAGTGAGGTTCCGAATCGATGGAAATTATCTTATGTCACTCCTCTTCCTAAAAAGGCGCCATTCACAGAGCCTTCCAACTACAGACCAGTTAGTATAACGTCATTGTTCGAAAAAATTCTAAAGAGAATAGGAGCACATCTCGAAAATTGTTCGGTTATTCCCCCCCCCCCCATCAGCATGGCTTTCAAAAGGGTAAGTCAACTGTGACAGCTATGATTGAAGCCCTAAACAACTGGACGTCTCTTTTAGACCAAGGTAGTAATGTTGATGTTGTTTGTTCGATTTCTCCAAGGCATTTGACAAAGTCACACATCATAAGCTAATACAAAAACTAACAATGGTAGGCGTACACCCGCGCATAGTTTCTTGGATTACTTCATTTTTGGAGCACAGGACCTTTTCGGTTCGAGTGAACACTTCGTATTCGCAGAATCACCCAGTGTGTAGTGGAGTTCCGCAGGGTGGAGTCCTTTCACCGATCTTGCTCAATATATACACGCACGAGCTGGGGGACTTATTAAGTGGGTTTGGAGTAGATTTCTGTGCGTTTGCAGACGATATAAAGATTTTTCGCCAGGCGGGCTCCAGGGAGGACATTGAGGCCATTCAAAATGCAATAGACGCAATGGCGGTCTGGTCTCATGAATGGCTCAGAAAACGGCTGCATTTAATGCGTGTCGAATATGCATTCAACTCGAATGACCACACCCATCGAATGGCTTCATCACAGGAGCACGTGCTCCAAACAGCAGCACGTGCTGCAAAATTTTATAGCAGGAGCATGTGCTGCAAAATTCAATCGCAGGAGTACGTGCTGCAAGGTAGTCCAGCGCTATCGTAGCAGCACACAGACGCGACGCGGCTGGCGCACTGGCGTGCGACGCGGTCAGCTCGCCGAGCACCCTCTGGGGCCGTCAGCGATTGGGAGAGGCTTCCAGCGGCCGGGCGGCTAAAGTACCGCAAACTTGGGTAATTGAACCGGCGAATCTGTCGACTTCTCAGTTCCGTCTCAGGAGTGCATCGTATACTTTCCTTTTTTGGATAATCGTTTTGTCATCGAGTTGAATGTGTATCATGCACGCATTGGACGGCTTATTTGTTGGAGCAGGTGCTGTAATTTGAAACACAATAGGAGCACGTGCTCCCCTAGCAGAACGTTCCCCGACTGTGCTCGAAACCATCTTGTCTTCGAGTTGAATGCATATTCGACACGCATTGAATGCGGCGATTGCCTGAGGGGACTTACCGTTATAGAAGGAAAAAACGGAAACTGCACCTGGTTTCTTCGAATAACTGTCACATTTACAATGTCGAAGGGACTGAGATCGAGAATGTCGAGCAGATCACTGACCTGGGATTTATCCTCACACGAAACCTCAGTTTTGACAAACACTGCGAATCGGTATCTGCCAGAGCCACCGCGGCCGTCAATAATATATTCAGGGGACTGGGGACAAGAAGCAGCGCGGAGCTACTTAGAGCCTACAAAACCTATGTGAGACCTATTCTTGAGTATGGGAGACCGGTGTACTTTCCGCACAAAAAGAAGAGCATAGTTAGACTTAAAAAGGTGCAAAACTGGTTCACAAGGAAGTTAATGATCAGGAAGCTTGGATTTTGCCATTATCAACAAATGTCATCTGCAGAAACCAGGAATAGTGAGCTCAACTTGCAATCTATTTTGATAAGAAGAAAGTTTAATGACTTACTACTGCTGCAAAAATCCTGTATAAACCGGACTTTGGTCTGCGACCTGAGTGTATTGTCGAGGTGAGAACATCAATTATAATGCATCTATCCACGGCAGGGACCGATGCACAACCCCTGCCGCCGGCACTGGTGGGCGCGCTGTGCAACTGGGTAGGCGCTCGGTGGAAGGGCATCGATCGATTGCCGTCCGCACAGATGATCTGCAGCAACGCATTTTCCTCGTTTTCATCTCTTTTCTGCTTTCTCCTTCCATATTTCTAACTATCTCCTACTTTTTCTGTTTCTCCGTTATTAATTAAGTGTTATAATTGCCTATGCAATGGAATATTGACCTAAAAAAAGAATTTGGATTAAAAAGCTTGAACATCACGTAGTTTGTTGACGAAGACACGTGAATCAAACGCACAGGCAATTAGAACACCTAGTTAATAATGAAGAAGCAGAAAAAGTAGGAGATAGGAAAAGTAGGATAAAAAGATGGAAGGAGAAAGCAGAAGAGGGATGAAAACGAGAAAAATGCGTTGCTGCTGGTCAGCTGTACGGCAGGGTCAAGCGGAGCGTTGCGTAATTTTTCGAAATCGGAGCGACCCCCGTCATATTTTTTCCAAAATCCAAAATTTCTGCGATCCCCCCTCCCCGAGGCGCGATTTTCCCGACCCCTCCTCCCCGAGTCCGGCCAGTTTATAGTTGATTACTAAAAATGTCAGACGCCGAAAAACCGTTCAGTAGTTGAGCCCAAGCGCCTAAAACCGAAGGCTACGATCCTTCCTTTTGGGACCAAAAGTAATCGAGAATTTATGGGATATCTCGTATTTGGACCGAAATTTTTGCGATCCTCACTAACATTCACTTTCGGACACAAATTTTTGCGACCCCCCGTTGCGAAATTTCGCAACCCCGCTTGACCCTGCTGTACGGCCCGCAATCCATCGATGCCCTTCCACCGAGCGCCCACCCAGTTGCGCGGCGCGCTCACCAGTGCCGGCGGCAGGGGTTGTGCATCGGTCCCTGCCGTGGATAGATCCACTATACCAAGGGAGGAGCTTCAAAAATTCTACGCAAAAACTCAAACCTTAAGTGCAGGCGCTTTTTCTTTATTAATAGGGCGACTCTAGCATTTGAACGGCTCGGGAGGTTCAAATCCATCCCTGTTAGTCATAAGGCGTATTCGATTTGATAATGCTATATAGGATTATCCATGGTGGTGCAGGTATTCGTGCAGGTCATCTATTCACAAGTTTATAATTTGCCACCGGCACAAATTCTCATGGAAGTGTAATGGTTTTTCTTTCAAGAGTTTCCATGTTTACTGCCTGATACCGTGACATTTTGAAAACCAGTCGTGCTGTTTTCTTACATTATAGTCCGTGTAGAGCTTCAACTACTGGCCCCTGAAGGACGGTGCGCGAATGAAGACACACCGCTCTCCCTCTTTTATACCCTACCCTTTATCAATTGGGTATCATCAGTTTTGTTTACCGTGAGAATTTGTGCTGGTGGCAATTTATATTCTTCTTCTTCTTCTTTGCAGCCACGTCGAGAGTTTTGTCATAGGTTGAGGAACTGGGCGACCAGTAATGGATTCGTCCATAGGTCCATTGTGGTCAGCGTGGTTGATCTCTCCGGACAATTAAACAGATGTGCCGTATCGTGGCCTTGGCATCCACAGTCTGGGCAAACATCCGATTAGCTGCTGTCAATCTTGCTGATGTAAGCCATAAGCATAGTAGAGTGACCACAGCGCAGCGATGCCAGGGTGCATCTGGCCCTCCTTCCGAGTTGAGACTCGGATGTGCAGACACGGGGCGGCGCCACTCCCAGGTAGGGATTTACCGCAGCCCTTTCCAGACGACACAGTACGAACTGTATGTGCTCCTCGCGCAATAGTCGGAGTCGTTCTTGCTGTGAATCGTGCCATCTTTGCAGATTGACTTTGCTTGGAGCATCGGCGAATGGCTTTCTGATGTCTCTCTCCTTGACGGGGTTCAGCACTCTCCGTGAGGGGTGGTTGGGTTGCTTTATGATATTGATGAAGAATTGTTGGGCCTGGAGCTGACAGTGCTCCTTTACTGGCAATAATCGTGTCTCCGCATGCAAGTGCTCGACTGGGGAACTTCTTGCACATCCGGTAGCTATACGAAGTGCGGCATTCTGTACACGCTGCATCTTGGTCCAGGAGGTTTCTGATACCAAGTGCTGCCACACCGGTGCAGCGTACTCAGAGCGGGCTGAAGCATGGCCTTGTAGGTCCTGATAATAGTTTCCTTGCTACTGCCCCATGATGTACCGCCCAGGGCTCTGAGCACATTAAGCTTCGCTTTGACGACGGCCTGCTTCTGCTCGGTGTTCTTGTGAAACTTGAGCGATGGATCGAGCACCAGACCGAGCAGTTTGGGAAAGCGAGCAGCCGGTAGTCGATCTCCGTCCCACTCGCCATGCGGGTGGGCGCTGTGCTCTGATGGAACCGTTGTGAGTACGGATACCGACGATTTGGATGTCGAGATCTTTAGCATGCAATTTATATTCGTCTCATCTATTCAACTTGAGGGCGTCTACGACCAGGGGTTGTCCGGCGAAGCTGGCGCTGTTTGGATCTAGATGGAATGTGCGATTGCATTTCTTCGTAAAAACAGCCGGTACCGAGTTCAGTAAGCTGCTTAGAATGGGCCTGGTCAGATAAGAACGTTAAAGCCAACCGAACATTGCTCGGCACGACGCGGTCGCGTCACGGCTCTATAATTTTCTAAATCTTTACTCTGTTTTTGTAATACCTTGACCACCGGTGATGCTCTTTTCCTACTTCCCAGTCCACACAGATCCTTAGCTGTTGACCCCTTGAGAAGGACGGTATGCGAATGAAGACACACCGTTCTCCACTACTTCTTTTATACCCTACCCTTAATCAGTTGGTTATCATCAATTTTGTTTACGAGAGCCGTGACGCGACCGCGTCGTGTCGAGCAGCGCTCGGTTGGCCTTTACGTTCTTATCCTGGTCAGTAGGTCAATGTCTACGTTCAAGAAAGCCCTCGAGGTCTATCTGAGGTCTGGGAATGGTTCTTAGCTAGTGAGTGATTGATTTTGCGTTGTTTGATTTCTCTTTTTTTTATTGTTTTATGGACACGAGTTCACCGTGTAATGAATTGAAATTGAAAATGGATGTGATACTAGTGGGACCTCTTCTTTCTACCCTATCTATCACTTTTGGCATTAAGCTATAGGTGAACAATAAAAAGTTCCATGCGCGACCAACCTTTTCGTGTCACAATATGCGAATATATGACCATCGTGGCTGAACTGGAAAACCGTACAGGGATTCTCCCGTGGCGCCCTGAAGTTGCACGATAAACTAGGTCACGAAAAGCCAAAAATGAAAAAAAATGCTCACTTGTTATCCTGGAATAATGTGGTAGCATCTGGCCCGAAACCACGCCTCAGAAAAAGTCCATCACTTCCACGAACTTCAACATTTGCATAGTAATACATGTTTATAAAAAAAATTTCAAATCTTAGCTCAGTAGAGCCACTAGAAAAAAAACATACCTGCAAAGGAAAGATTGTCACCCATCATGAAGTGGAACTGAAGTAAGGAATCAGCTACTGGGAAAAAAGGTTAGGGATTATGTATCTATAACTGCTAAGCACGACTAGAATTTCAAACGCAAACTCTACAGTACCCTTGTCGTCAGATATAGTGCAGGGAACTGTCGGCTGCACACAGCCACCCCGTATTTGACGCCAAATACGAAAATTGGCTCCGACACTGGCGGCGGTCTCCTACGGGAGAAAACGACCACCGTGGTCAACCACAGGAGGTGTTTTGTTGTGTGGATGACCGGACTAGAGAGAAGCGGTCTCCAACTGGTCATGGAGCTGCATTGCGCGTCGCGCGCGGTACATCGGGCGTCAGTTATGCTGTGGCAGCCGCAGCCGACGCAGGCAAGCATTTTAAATGACGTCTTAAACCAAAGAACGGCAAATCAGACGTACACGTTGAACAATCGACGCAAACTCGCGCCGCATACGAGGCGCACAGAGATGGGGTGGACAGACAATGGCCATGTATCAAAGTCCGAGACAGGACCAAAATCGAGAGAGATCATGAGGTCGCCGTCTTTGATGCGACGAGGGTTTAAAGAGCTATGATTGAGCTCAATCCCGAAGGCAATTTTTGAATGTGGCAGACAAGTAGCCATGGATGATCTATTTCTACGCTTCAAGAAAAGTAATAACGGAAAGCCGAAGGATTTGGCTCAGGTTCTTCCTTAAAGCCGTATTTGAAATTCCCTCCAAAATGAGGTTTCGTTCAACTGCTGTACACGGCTCGGTAGGACAGATAGGACTCCTGCATGTGGCAAACACTCAGATAAGAACAGCCCACTTCCCGCCGGCCAAGTCGGGCTAGTCGACTTCGCGCGGCTCCAATTTTGTGGGCGTGGCACAGCGCCCCACTTGCCGCGGAGAGAGAGGCTTTACTGTCTTCCCGCGGAGTGTTGGCCGGCAGTCGGCTATTCCTGGGGGTCATCGAACACTCACTCATCGATTCCCACTTTGATATCATCATTGCACCACCCACTAGATTGGAGCCAATGAACAAATGCTGAGCAGAGAACGCTGTGTTGAGACTCTTTCCAAAACCCGCGCTGTGTGCGACGCTGGTCTTGGGCAGGTGAGCCACTGTCCGTTAATGGCATCTGCGAACGGGAAGACTGCAAGGAGCAGTGAGTGTAGGAAGCTTCCCCGTACTCTGATGAATCGAGGGGAACATGGCGCTCTCGATAGACATCCTTCCCCACCGACAGAGCCTATAGTATCCCAAAAGTGGGCGGAGTCGGTCCCTCACAAGGGGTTCGTGTGAGGGAAAAGATGCTCTTTGTGAGGTGATCGTGAGTTAACCTGCCTCAGATTCACCATCGAACTCCCTAATCCCTCACAACAAAGCCACAATCCCCTTTCATTACTGCTCTTTTTTCCTCACATTGGTACTTCTGGTCCCTTCCTCCTACTCAGACGTTCGCCGTTGTCTACAGGACGTCGATCCGCCCAGAACGAGTCACCACTGGCGAACAAGCAGCTCTACGCGGGGCCGTCTCGGTGTGCTGTTGAGCAGGGGGCGACGGGCTGTTAAACAGCTCATCGACCAGCAATCCCGCCGACTGCTAAAAATCGACGTAGACCGAGTTGTTGTCCGCAGGACGACAACTTGGGATGTCTACGGCAGTGCGGGTCGATGGGCTGTTATACAGAGCATTCGCGGGAGGTGCGGTGGCGGCGTCCATCAATCGATGTATCACGAAGATTGTGCCGTCCGAGTTATCATTTTTGGTTATATAAGATTTGAAATTCGTTTTCTTTTTTGATGATGCTGTACACTTCTAGAGTAACTCTTCTCATTTTTTAATTATTTGCGATCTGTGATTTGTTTTTCAATAACGTCATTCCGTGAAAGGGGTGTTGGTGACATGCCGAGAGGTGCACCTCGCGGAGTTCCCCGTGATGGACCCGAAGGTTTCCGTGGTTTACGGAGTTTTCAGCACCTGCCTTCGTAGGCAGATTCCGGTTTTTTTCCATCCGTTTATGTGTGTCATTTGCGTCGTTTTTAGTTGTTTGTCAGGAAAAACTTTGAGACAAATCTATGACATTGACCGAACTACCGTATACTATAGCTGTACAATTTCGAAAAAAATGTCGAACGAACGAAATTTGAAAAAAAGTCGTTCGAAATAATTTTGAAAGAACGAAATTTGAAAAGAATTCGTTCGACGAAATTTCGACCGAACGAAATTTAAAAAAAAAATCGTTCGACGAAATTTTGAACGAACTGAACTTGGAAAAATTACGTTCGACGAATTTTCGAAAGAACGAAAACGAACGAAAAAAATTCGAAAAATCTTTCGAAATTTCGTTCGTGTACAACTAACTATACCGAATACCCACCGTAATCTACCGAAAGCTGTCAAGAATCGATAAACTGCCATCAGATTCGTGTTGAGCACTTTAAATTAACCCCAAAAGAACGATTTGACCCACATCTGTTGTCACATTCCAGAAATCGTCGAAAGTTGATTTTGCCATCAAAATTTTTAGCCGGTGGGAGGCTGTAAACGAATTTAGCCGAAAACTTAGGAAAAACAACAAATAAACCTCAGATTCGTGATCAGCACCCCAAATCACTCCCCAGCATGAATTTTAAAGGCAGTGTTCACGATAATCTTCGATTTTGAGATTAATCGCTGAATCGATTGTTTGGCCCCCGTGTAGAACTGAAATGACGAAGAAACCGAGAAAAATGCACCAGAAGGGCGCAAAATCCTTAAAGGCAGTGTCCACGATAAAAACCATGTCTGATTTTTTGGTGGAGATCGTTAGCTGCGGGGCCTAGCGCAACCCTAACGTTGAAAAAACTAAGAAAATTGAGCTTGGAAAGGTTCCCTACGGCCCCAAAGTTGGACACCCGTCAGCTCGTCACACCAAGATGCACTTTCCACGCCCACCGACGTGAACAAATGAATGCTCGAGAATGTGAGATGAGCGATGGTTTCCGATTAATAGCCCCGTTCTTCCCTTCATTCTCAACTTCTCTCTTTACTCAGGTCAGCTCGCATACATCGGCTGCAAAAGACGGAAGTTACAAGCCTCGGACAACTCGTCCACCATGTTTCCTTAGCTCAATCTTTGAAGGACCATAACTCCGTTCCCAGAAGGTCTTGTGCGATTCCAAAAACATCATTGGAATCAGCATGGGACCGTCTTCAAGACATTTGGAAAAGCAGAAAAACGATTCTTATCGTGAACACTGCCTTTAAATGCAGCAGGATCCGGGCAATTTCGATTATGAGATTTTCCGCTGAATCTGTGCTCATGGTACAGGTAGTCCGAGGGAACATGCGAAAACTGCTTTAAAACCGGCCTTCTTCAAGTTATTCCAGCCACTTCCGTTAGCCGATGATCCAGAAAAGTCAGAAAAGTGTGGCCATCGTCCATATTTTAGCGGTTGTCCACACATTTTATAAAAATTGCTGCGTAATTATCGGTCATTCCAGCCATGATTATCATGCTGTGAATACCGTAATCCCTGACTTTCAGGCTGTTTTCTCCAGAAATACGGACTTAGAGTATGTGAAAATTTTTGACGGTGTCCAGCTAGACCAGCCCAATCTATCTAACCCGAATTTCGGTGGTGTCAAAATCTGACCAGAC
This sequence comes from Aplectana chamaeleonis, assembly GCA_029168955.1. Lineage (NCBI taxonomy): Eukaryota > Metazoa > Nematoda > Chromadorea > Rhabditida > Cosmocercidae > Aplectana > Aplectana chamaeleonis. The sequence goes on along the minus strand of JAPDOI010000249.1, from coordinate 82,490 downwards.
CTTGCCTTTAAAGGCAGTGGTCGCGCTCAAATAAGCTGGTCTTCTTTTCCTCTCTAAACCCTTTTTTGGGTATAGAGTAGTAGAACATATAAGAAAAAACCGCGAAAAAATAGCTGTTTTGGGCCAAATTCGAAGCCTGAACTTTCTTGTCTTTTGATGGTGGACGAGTCCACCCCACATCATCGGCATCGATGATCTCTAATATCGAGAACATCAGCTGGCTTGGAATTGAATTTCAATCAATGAACTTTCGGATTTATGTACACATCTAGTCAAAAACCTTGACTGAAGTGCCTGCTTTCATTGTTCAACTGTTTTATTAGGTAAATTTGCATTTATTTCATCCTCTGAGTGTCGATGATTTTCGAATGTTCGGCATGAGACTGTGATCTTTCTGTGCACGTGTGCACGAACTGAAAATTTAGGGTCTTGATAACTCTAATTCTACCCCGTTTTTCACCGCGCTACCTTCATAGTTTTTGAGCTGTTTTATATCTAAGCTGATTTTTGTAGTTTTTTCGATAACGTTTTTCATCGTGACCACTGCCTTTAAAGGCACAGGACACCCAGAAAATTATTTTTTAGTTTTTATCCTTATCTTGGAGAGAGTCACACTCTAATCACAACGGTCTTTCTGAAATCGTTCAACACCCCCTACGAACGGAGATATGCTTCCTTGAAAATCTCTGCATTTTGAGGGCGAAAATTTGGTGGATGAGTTGTCTCAGGCCTTTATTTCTCTTGATTCACAGTCGCGACACGAGAACAAAACAGGATGAGGAGATAGATAGGAAAGGGAGTGAAGAACGACGACTCGGTTTAAAATCATCGATCTATCTAGCCGCTATTGAGATCGGAAATCAGGAAGAGGGCCGGGCCTGGGGTGGTGGCTGGAGGGGGTCGGGCCCGTGGTGGTCGCTCATATCTGGCTTATTTGAATGAATTGAGATCTCGCATTTGGCACGTGTTATACAGGAGGGGTCTTCTACACAATTACACAAAAATCTCAAAATTCATATCTCAGGGTGTACTGTGCCTTTAAGTAGTGTTTGTTGTGACAATGAAATCGTTTGTGGACCACTCTTTTGTAATTCTCTATTTTGTGTTGCTCCGTTCTTTCCTTTGAACCCTAACTAATACTGCTTTGCCTAAAATATTCTTCCACTTTGGTTGGCCCCATTTTTCACCGGTGACAACCACCATGAACATGTTCATCCAACCGGACAACTAGTCCATGTTATAGAATAATGTCACCGAAATACGACGTTTTACTGCGTTTCTCGCCGTTTCTTCGTAATTTTGCTATTGTTCTTATCTGGGTCAAATTCCGGTCCGCAATTGCGTCTCGACACGCTTTGCGACCGCACGCGCTTGAGTCAATCGAGTTTCCAGCTCCAAAGCCGACTCGATATGGCTTTTTTATACAGTTGTCTTCAATTTTGTTTAATTTCCAGTTTCTAAAACCCACCTAGAGTCAACAGATCGGGAGCTGCGGCGCTAGAAACTCATCCGACTCGAAAGCGCGCGGCAGCAAAGCGTGTCGAGACGCAATTGCGGACCGGAATTTGACCCAGATAAGCACATTAACACTTGGAGGCCAACGCATTGTTTTATGTGAAAAACTCGGGAACGAAAACCATCGCGAACACTGCCTTTAAGTCAAATCTGGAGAATTTGTCTTCAACGCTTTCTGTACCCCCTAATTGATATACGCTGAACAGAAAATCCGTACAAGTCCAAAACGCTATTAGTCTGCACATAGCTCGGAGAACGCGCTTTCATCCAAGCTTTGCCTTGGGGGCTGTTTCGGGCCCCGAACACGATTATGAGGTCCGTTTCCGGACTTTCATAAAATTAATGCGCTTTTTCGAGGGTACAATAGGTACAAAAAACAGAAAAAAAAACTGCTTTAACGTTTCAACAGTGACTCTGGGAAGCTACAAAGGGCATATTTGGACTCTACGTCCGGAATTGGTTCTAGAAAAGTACATTTCAATTGGAATGGTTAGTATAACTTATAGTAGTTCCCTTGTAAGCAGTAGAGTGCTGTCCGCAGAAGGAAGTCAATATTGTGGTGCGCGAGAAGCACGCACCTGATTTGGAAAAGGATTGCTTCTGCGCACACCCCTCGTTCCAGAATCTCGGTTTGGAAGATAGTTCCAAACTTGGCATTTTCACAAAATGTAGAGCAGTAAAGGTTCTTAACACTGCCTAAGTTTCAGAAAAATTTGCTTTGTGGTTCTCGAGATATCGAAAAATTTGTGAATTTTAAAATGTGTGTGTGTGTGTGTCTGTGTGTCTGAGTGTGTGTGTCTGTGTGTGTGTGAGTCCGGTGAAACTTTTGAATGATATGAAACATGGTTGGCCAATTGAGGGAAATGGAGTGGTATTGTGATAAGCGTGAATTGATAGCAAGCGTTAGAGAAGGTCCGCTTTACGTCCATCAAGAACCGTATGCACACCGTTTATTGTGCGGGGTCCGATTGGAAGTGCGCCAAGCGCCAGGGAACGTGCGCGGGACCCGAATGAAAATGCGCAAAGCGCAGGGGAGAGAGTGCGAGACCCAACTAGGAGTGGGCCAAGCGCAGGGGAAAGTGTGTGGGACTCGACTGAATGAGCGCCAAGCACCGGGGAAAGAGGGCGGGACCCAACTGCGAGTACGCCAAGCGTTACGGGTCGTGTCTTTGACCGAACTGGGAGGACCGGCAAAGGAGTGAAAATCGAAAACGCGGTTGCGATTCATCCGTTCAACTAGCCGTTATTGGGTTCGGAAATCAGGAAAAGGGTGTGAACTGTGGTGGTGCTAGAAGGGGTGCGCAAGTGTTATGCAAGAGGGATCTACTACACAACTGCATAAACATATGAAAAGTCATATCTGAGGGTGTGATATGCCTTCAAAAGGAAACCTTTGCTGAAATAAAGTGAAATTATCTAACTGTTTTGCTTTGCTACGGATTAGTATGATTCGGAAATGTAACATTTGTGAGGAACTCGTTAAAAGAAGTAAAATGTCTTATGCTACTGATTCGTTCGCTTCCGATTGACTATCAATTAATGAACGTGGAAATACCATCACGTAGTGTGTTTATGCGAATGTCGTCAACTAAGAGAACTGCTGTCACACGAATACATAAATGCGCAGTAAGAAGTGCGTGATTTGGTTTTGAATGTCACACTCAATTTTTGTTGTTTAGTAAACAAGTGCACACCCAAATCAACGATGAATCATTTCACTGAGTTTTTAGCGCTTCTTTCGAGTTTATTCCCATGTCAAATCAGTAGCATAAGACATTTCACTTCTTTTAACGAGTTTCACACAAATGTTACATTTCCAAATCATACTAATCCGTAGCAAAGCAAAACAGTTAGATAGTTGAAATAATGTAACGTCGACATAGATCCTGATGAGACTTTGCGTTTACTATTGAAAATTGGCGCAAACTCGGCGCCATATGCTATTACGTAGGTGCACCGAGTTTGCGCCAACCTCCAGAGAGGAACGAAGTCTCATTATGATCCACGCCAATGTTAGGTTTTCTCTAGGAAAGTTGATTGAGAGGGTCCAATTTCTCTGTTCCGGTTAGATTAGAACCGAAATAAAGAAAATCGAGCCTCATAATCAAGTTTCTAAAGGAGATAAACCCTCTTTCGATTGGTGACGTCATAAGGCGGCTGTTGCTTCACTAGGATGGTAGATCAGGTCTACGGGATGTTGATAGGATGTGAACGCGGATTCGGGGATGGAGACCCTCCTCCGATGGGAAGTCTACAGCAAAAGCGTTTCAGCGGATAGGTTGTCTACGGCATCAAGGAGTGGGGCGACGGGCAGTTCTCGAGGGGCAATCCCTGCCCTTTTTGGATGTCTACAGGGAGCATTGCGTGAGGTGACATCTCATTCCTGTCCTGTGGACAACGGCGAACGTCTGAGTATGAGTCCTTCTAGGAATAAACCATGCTTATCAAGGGTCTCCTATTCGGTAATTCACTTTAAAACACCTGATCGTTTCTTAGCTCTCACCCAATTATGTGATACCTGTATCCCACCAGTTACTGTTCAAATGTGTGAGCAGACGATTCAAAACGCTTTCACGAACGAATTCATCTCTTATAATACATAGATAATAGGGCCTATGATCATCAAGGATTAAAATCAAGCGAAATTCTAAATGAGACGTAAAGTTACTCGCAAATAGCACACCTTGCACAACAAATACACGACATATAAGGATGAGGGATACCTTTAGGAATTTCTTTGAATAAATAAATGCAAGTACTCTTTCGAATTAGACGACCCTTTAGTGGAAACACTGGAAATAGCATCTTTTTTCAACATTACGGGCCGCTCGGTTAGTCACACCAACCGGTTTACTGCGTTTGAAACGTGCTAAATCATTCGACGGCTCATGTGGAATGAACAAATATTAAAGAATTTCTCCAATGGTCCGTCTAATGCGAAAGAGTACCTAAATAAACAACAAAAAAGTCCATTGCACAAAGAGAAGCGAAGACAGCCCGGGAGAATTTAATAGACAACAAAACGTTTAAGTCATAGCTCGACATTGAACCATAGAAAACCAGAAATAAAAAAAAAACTCATAATCATGACAAAAGCGGTACAGTGAATTCAACGAAAAAAAAACAGTGTGGTGTGGAAATCATGGAGGCATTACAATTTTCACCATTAAGGCTTCACGTTCTATTTTGATTTACGGAAACGCAATTTTTTTAGGGCCACTGCAAATCGCAACTGCCGATTTCACATCATAACCTGCTGCAAAAATGAAATCAAAAGAACATTTCCAAGCAGAAAATCCGCAATCTCGCCTGGTGCCAAATTATAGGAGTTTTGTGTTCAACTCAGCTAGCTTGTGATATCTTGCGATGATATTCTATGCCATCAAAAGGCATAAAATATTTTAGAGAAATTCAAAATTCATGTAGGTGGTATTAATGAAAATTAATGTGCCTGCATGATTTTGCACCGCACCGCACTAGGGCCTTCTCAGACACTCGTGGCGTCCAACGGGTGGTTGACACGTCACCCTCGTGGCTTACCGGTCGCTGGGTGGTTTGACTGCAAGGGGCGGATCGACTGTCTGTCGACCGTGATGTGTCCGATCGACTGTCTGTCGACCGAGGTCCACAGACAGTCGACCACCCATCGGCCGGTAGCATGGGATGACGTCACTTCGTCGTTTTCTCACCTTTGTGCGCGTATTGACGTGCAAAACTTCTGACCCCCGGACCCGCTGCACCGCCAACTGTTCGGCGCCGAATTTTTCGTTTCGGCTGTCCTCCTGATTCTGAGGGATTAATTTCCCATTTCTTCCACGTCCCTTTTGAAATTTTTGAGTTTTCAATTCCTTTCTATATCCTGACTCGTTATTAAAATATGAAGCTTTTCTTTCATTTATTAATTCGGTGAAGAATTTCTCATTTTCGTTGATTTGTTGTTTGGAAGAAATTTTCGATCCTTTCCATGACCTTTTTGAATTTTTGGAGTTTCCGAATCCTGCCTTATACTGACTCGAATTCGAAACGGAAAGTTTTTTTTTAAATTTCTTGTTTCGGAGTCTGAATAAAAATTTTGGTTGATTTTTTGATGGAAAATTTCCGATTTTTTGCACATCCTCTTTAAATTTTGGAGTTTCCGATTCTTTCCATATCCCGACTCGATATCGGAACGGGAATTTTTTTTTCATTTCTTGATTCGTCTTTCCAATCTTCACATTTTGGTTGATTTCTTGAGAGTAAAGGAAAATTTCCGATTCCTTCCGCGTCCTTTTTGAAATTTTCAAGTTTTCGATTGCTTTCTATATCCTGACTCGCTATTAAAACATGGCGTTTTTTTCATTTCTTGATTCAGCGTTGAATTTCTCATTTTTGTTGATTTGTTGTTTTTCGAAAAATTTTCAGATGTCCGATTCTTCTTTATGATAATTTAAAGTTCGGAGTTTCCCATTCTTTCCTTATACTGACTCGAAATCGCAACGGAAAGTTCTTTCATTTCTTGATTCGTCTTCCCAATCATAACAGTTTGGTTGATTTCTTGTTCGTAAGAAGAATTTCCAATACCTTCCATATCCTTTTTGAATTTCTGAGTTTCAGATTCTTTCCATATCCCGACTCGATATCGAAACAAGAACTTTTTTCGTTTCTTGATTTGGCGTCGAAATTCTAATTTTGATTGATTTCTGGATATGGAAATAAACTTTCCGATTTCTTCCATGTCCTCTCTGATTGCTGGGATTTTCTATTTCTTTACCACATCCTGACTCGATACGAAAGCAGAAAATTTTTCCTTTTTTTATTCGGCGTAGGATTCTTCTTTTTGGTTGATTTCCTGAAGGAAAAAATCGATTTTTTTGTCTTTTTACTATTCTGGAGTTTTTGTTTTATTGCGTGGAAAATGAGTAGTTACATGGCTTTTGTTTCTGATTTTTCATTTTGTGTTGCATTCTCATTTTTCCTGGACACTTTTGATTACAAGTGAGACCCATTTGGAAAAACAACAGCAAATAAAATAAACTGATTGAAAATTCAGCAATCTTGGACTTCGACCAGAGCAAAAAATGGATTTCGGCAATTTGTCTTCGTGTTTTTTTTCAATAATGGGTCCAAGGAGTTCAGCTATGACACGTTTTCAAGCAGACACCCTCTGCTTCAAAATGACCCCATTGGCGCAGTTCTTAACGGTCACATGGGGGAACGAGAAACATTTACCGAAGCCGGCTCAATGACGAGCTCTACTGTGAAAAATCGCGGACCCTTTAGGCTTCCGCTCACCATTTCTTTCAAAAACCATTCTGCGCTCCAGAACTTCGTGCAGTACGAACGGGAGGTCTGGTGAAAAGAACAGACCACTCAAGAGGATTAGCGACGGGCATATGTGGGCTTGGCAAGGCTACAAATTTTGTCACGATATCTAAAGCGCACCCTGTAGTAGTAAGTGAATGAAGTGTATGTGAATAAAGGGGTGTAATTGCTTTTCCCTTTCTTTGTTTGATTGTTTTTCATTCATATTTTTCTCGTTAGTGGTCACAGTATATGACAGTCAACTCGTAACATCAAATAATCAGAAGAAATATTCAAAAATTTGAAAAATCATTTTGAAAATTTGAAAACTTTGCTCTTTGAGTATATTCGAAAAAGCGAGGTTCGAGAATTTAGGCCGTTTTGATCAAGTACACTTGATCTGCCACAAGTTTCCGGGATATTTAGATGATCAACGAATTCATGAGTCTCCGGCCATTTTTTCACGTTTGGCAATTGTGTATTCTCCGCTTGCCCCAGTCTTTCATATCATTACCATGGAAGTGGTGCGCTTATTGAAGCTAAATCATGAATTCCAAGAGTGGTATGTACTTTACAGAAAACAGTCGCTACGCGTCTATGATTGGTTTCTATGGTGTGTACAAAAATCAGGCACTGGGCGACCAACAGGACAAGCTAGTCTACTAGACATCGCTGCTGAAAAGAGCAATTGGGTGAGCCTTGTAAGCCAAATGCATTTCATTCAGTCTAGACTGACATTGCAATAATTTCTGAAATTTGCAGGAAAGACGTTTTCGGATACAGTTTCGAAGACGACTACGCTTCTCTGATGGCTTCATACGAACGCTCTTCTAAGATCTCGTCTTCCTCGAGGCTTGTATATTTTCACTCACGAAATATATCTCGAAAGCGGCGTTTTTCCTTCGAAATTTCTCCCGGTTGAGAAGCTTTGAACGAAATTAGCCGAAAATTTTGGAAAATCGACTAATAAACCACAGATTCGAGATCAACGCCCCAAAAAAACCCTTGGGAGAATTTTAAGTAAAATCTGGAACATTTTCTAAAACGCTTCCAGAGCCCTCTAATCGGTATAAATATTCGCCCAACCGGAAGTCCTAAACGCTGCAAACCTGGACAAAGTATGGAAAATGCGCCTTCACCTAAATTTTGCTCAGGGGGGTAGCTTTGGACGCTGAACACATTTATGAGGCCCGTTTCCAAACTTTCGAAAGAATAATTTCCTTTTTGGAATGTACAAAAAGCACAAAAACGACCTTTTTAGGCTTATAACTTCTTGGAACCGGCAGCTCGGGCGGAATACTGCGCAGTTTTACTATTGACCCACTAGAGATACTAACGATACTAGTCGTTTTGGCAGATGTGTTTACCACTCTAAACACTTCCCTTGTTAGCAAATTTTAAAATGTGTGCTGCGTGTGGGTGTGGGTGGTGTGGGTGTGGGAGGTGCGGGTGTGGGTGGTGTGGGTGTGGGTGGTGTGGGTGTGGGTGTGGGTGTGGGTGGTGTGGGTGGTGTGAGTGTGGGTGGTGTGGGTGTGGGTGGTGTGGGTGTGGGTGGTGTGGGTGTGGGTGTGGGTGGTGTGGGTGTGGGTGTGGGTGTGGGTGTGGGTGTGGGTGTGGGTGTGGGTGTGGGTGTGGGTGGTGTGGGTGTGGGTGGTGTGGGTGTGGGTGGTGTGGGGTGTGGGTAGTGTGGGTGTGGGTGGGTGTGGGTGTGGGTGGTGTGAGTGTGGGTGGTGTGGGTGTGGGTGGTGTGGGTGTGGGTGGTGTGGGTGTGGGTGTGGGTGGTGTGGGTGTGGGTGTGGGTGGTGTGGGTGTGGGTGTGGGTGGTGTGGGTGTGGGTGGTGTGGGTGTGGGTGTGGGTGGTGTGTGGGTGTGGGTGGTGTGGGTGTGGGTGGTGTGGGTGTGGGTGGTGTGGGTGTGGGTGGTGTGGGTGTGGGTGGTGTGGGTGTGGGTGGTGTGGGTGTGGGTGGTGTGGGGTGTGGGTGGTGTGGGTGTGGGTGGTGTGTGGGTGTGGGTGGTGTGGGTGGTGTGGTGTGGGTGGTGTGGGTGTGGGTGTGGGTGGTGTGGGTGTGGGTGGTGTGGGCGTGGGTGGTGTGGGTGTGGGTGGTTTGGGTGTGGATGGTGTGGGTGTGGCTGGTGTGGGTGTGGGTGGGGTGGGTGTGGGTGATATGGGTGTGGGTGCGATTGTCAAGATATCATTATGATCAGCGTGGAATTTTCCCCAAGATGAGCAGAAAAACGAAAAATCGATGTCGGGGTTAGAGTGTGCCCTCAAGGTCCAATCAATAGATATTTGCATATATGTGAATAAACATGTAGCATTTCTAATGAAGTAAGTCAGTCGATCAAAAAATAACCTGGAAAAAGTTTTCGAAGTTTTTGGCTTATTTCATTATAGCACCACAAATGGACTGAACTGAGGCTTTGATAAAGCAGTAACATATTTTTTCCGGTACACTGTGCACGTTAGGTCTTACTTCTTGTTATTTCGTTTTTTGGAAACTATTCGGTAATATCGTTCATCATCCGTCATAATGTTGTCTTGTTATCTCATATTTGGGTATGATGATTGGGATAAAATTTCGTTACTGTACGTGTTTTACCAGCATTTGAAAGATTTTCGCCGCAACGCGGCGGATTTGAAGAGCCAGCGGCATTCATCTTCGAGGTCTACAGGTGTCCAACTGCCGGTCGACAGGAATCCATCTACCGGTGGACAAGCATCTAAGAAACGGTTGATGGGTGTCCAATAAACGGTCGACAGGTATCCAACTACCAGTGAACAGGTATCCATCTACCGGTCGACAAGTATGCCATAAACGGTCGACAGGTATCTAACTACCGGTCGACAGGCATCCAACTACCGGTCGACAGGTATCCAACTAACGGTCGACTAGAGTCCAACTACCGGTCGTCGGGTGGTCGACGGACAACTCTAGGGGAGTGATGGACAACTCGAGGGGGGTGACAGGCAACTCTAGGGGAGCAGTCCCGCCCCTTTTTAGCGGTCGTGGGGAAGCACGCTGTGAGGTAATTGCTTGTCGACCACCCGTTGGACGCCACGAGTGTCTGAGTTGAAGACAGCGAGTTGTTTGAATGGTTGAGTAACTATCTATATCGCTCTCAGCAACTTCCTCAGCAGCATGAATCAGCCCTTCTCTCTTCTGTAATGGAACACGTGTGAAAAAGGGAAGATTAAATTGTTGCATGCTAGATTCTTTTTCATCCTCTATAAATCTAAATCTAAATAAATAAATTATACAAAAATCTAAATAAACAAGCCTATAATTTCTGGAAGTGTGCATTCAAATACCACTAAAATTCATCTCAATAATTCTGGCTAGGGCTGGTTACACGAATCGTGTATTTCCGTCTATTTCATCCCTTTCTTCACATCCTTTCCTCTGACTCACCCTGTCTCCAGGCACATACAGTCGGTACGGATCTCACTGATACTTTGTGTTCCTTAGCGAGCGTTGACGCAAGCTTGGTGCTCATATGTTGTAACATACAATCCGCTGCGAACATCGGGGAAAAGACGAAATCGGCAAAGTTGGGAAAAAAGCGACTTTCGACCACAAGTCGCTTCAAAGGGCTCCGTCTTGCGTTTTTAAGACGCCGTAATGTTCAGAGTGTCGTGATCCAATCAATAATGTGTAAGTGTTTCGCAAAGTTCAGGAGAGACCTCATTTTTTAAAAATTGGAATAAGTTTTTATTTTGACAGTGCTAGAAATTGCGTACAGTCGTTTTTGGCTGAACGAGTTGGTGTTCTCGTGAGAGCATTATCAAATTCATAAATAACTTTCTTTCTAAAATTTTGGAATAACCTCCTATTTTTGGGTAGACTGTGGCACGATGAACATTTTTATCTTTTTAGTAATGAAAACAGAGCAGTTCGAGGTGAGATACGGCCAGAAGACGCTTTTGTTGCCAACTTTGGCGAATTCTCCCCCTTTTTATTGTACGTGCACCGAGCTTGCGCCAACGCACATCAAATAACGCAAAGTATTAGTGCGATCCGTGCCAACTGTACTATCTGTTTCCTGGGTTGAAATCGTTTCACTGAATGAAACGTCGGATGGTGCTTTCGGGAGAATCTGACGCTTATATCTCTCAAAGACATCATTGTCCAGCTTCCCGAGCAATAACCTCAACCTTGCATCCTCAGCAAGGGATGCACCATCCTTCATCAAAGTGTCTTCATGCCTTGCATACCACCGAGAGAAACATCGCTCGATCTCGGGGTCAAACACGAACATCGTTATACGACTGATATCGATCAGCAAGAGTAGATAAAGCCCCCAGTAGGCTTTCACTATTCCCCAGCAAGTTCGAGGCTTGCGTTTCATTTCTAAAGCGGCAAGCCTTACCTTCTTCAAAAATCACGAATTGACCCGCTGACACGTCCCCACGGTCACAACGAACCGAAAGGGGTGAGGGGTCAATGATCCAATTCGTGTGGATGACCACCCGTTCGAGTGCCAACACCCGAATCAGCTCGAAGCCCATTTAGCCCGCGCCGTACATGAGCCTGGTTCGCTTTAGTGTCTGCCCGATCAGCCGGTGATATGCTCCGCCATTGATTAATGTCTGCCCGCTCAACTCGTAACGCCATGCCCCTCAGCCGGTAATGCTATGTCTGCCCGATCAGCCAGCGACATGCTCCGCCGTGGATTTATGTACGCCCGCTGACCCGGTAAAGCCATGCCCCTCAGCCGGTGAAACGCATGCCCGCCCGCTCAGCCGGTAAGACGCTCCGCTCCCAAAATAAGCCTGCCCGCTCAGCCGGCGACCCTACTTCTCCGCCCGCTCAGCCGGTGTTATTATCTGAGAACATCTGTCGTAGGCAACGAGTATGTACTACCTCCATTTCCTCGCTCATCGCAGTCGTTTTACCACCATAGTAGGTAGATGCGGAGCGGCTAGTTTGTGAAGACCCCAGCTATGAGAATTACAGTTAGGTCCGTGGCCTGTGTCCTCAAGAAAAAACGTTCAAATTCAGACCGCGGCTGGCGCGGCGGTTTAATTCTCAGAGATTGAGATTTAAACAGCCACGCCAGCCGCGGTTCGAATTTTCACGTTTATTTTTGAGGAAACAGGCCGCGGATCTAACCATACAGGCTACAAAACGGCGAAATTCACATGGTTCCAACGCGCGCTGGTGCGGGGCGAGGTTAGAGACAGTGAGAGAGCGGAGGGCAGACGGAGGCTGAGGCGTCGCGGCATCACTTCCATGGTATTGATGGAGAGAACTGCGAGTAGCGGTAAACCAAAGCATGAATCGCTAGCTTTTTTGTATTCTCATCTGATGAGCCGGCAGCCAAAGACGTGAATTGCGATAGTATTCGGGCATTATATAAACTAAAGTGAATGAACTTAAATGAAAATGAGTGTTCATGATGAAAAAGACGCCCGTTTTTTGGCGAAAACGTAAGCTTTGGATTATTCTAAGAAGAGTAAGAACGGAAAAGCGACAAAAAACGGTCGAGAAGTGGGTGAAAATCTCGTGGGCCAGCCGACCCACTAGACCACCCCGCCCACGTTATAACAGTTGTCCTGCTGAGTGTCAGAACAGTTGGTGTTCGCCTCACCAAAGGAACGGTAACCGAATTTTTGATACTCTTTATCCCGATAGATTTTAATATCCAAACATGTGCATTAAGCCTCCTCATTTTGAAGAGTTTTTAGTGTACATAAAACACAAAATAAGATCACTTACCCGAGAATTTAAAAGCGCGAAAGAATTTTGGACGTATGGTTCGATGTTTTGTCCCCAGTGAGCAATACACACGAACAGGCACAATCAAATATTCAAGAGGTTTTTCTGAACAGTCTTCTCTCCAATATTTGAGAAGTTTATGGGGACTTTTTCCTTCTATACTTTACTTTGTGAACTAGCCCTCTCAAAAACATAGAAATTAGAGTACGGCTTTTATCGTACTTGCTCGTCATTCTCGGAGTACGGAGTTCTCAAAGGCAGCGTTCACGATAAAAAGTTTTCAATGTTTTAGAGTAGGTATGTCTACTAAGTAGAGGCTAATAAGGGAAAGTCCTAACAGAACCATTCACGGACTACCCATAGAAAATGGGAAAATCATCCATAAAAATGATTTTTTTTATTACCAGATATAGGATAACGTCATCACTCGTTATTTCCTAGAAATCCCATGGAACTAGATTGATTTCTGGAAACGGTATCATTCATTCCTCATTTGAATTCTGAGTGCCCCCCCCCCCTCAACTAGTTTTTCACCATCTTCAGTACTGTGTATATGAGTGCATATATTTACTTTAAGGTAAACCACCAAGCCTGCCATAGTTTGCAGAATATCTGAGCCACCTTAGAACTAGATGACAGCATTTGAGAAAATTTCCGACAGAGCGTAATTAATTTTTTTAGCTGTGTTTTTAGCTATGTTTACACATTGTGTTATCACTCATTTTTCCGAAATAACTGAGGTTGGTCGGTGAGTTTCTCATTCCACTCTCACATTGTCACCTGTTTTGATTGCTTCCACAGATGTAGCCATATCGGTGAAAACACCGACTCACCGATCTATCACAGCTGTTTCGGAAAAATGAGTGATACCACAAACAAACTACCGTGTGTTAGGATGAGTCCGCAACCTCACCAGGTCCTACTTCCATTGCTGTAGACTATATGAATATGTGTGTTATTAATTAGAAGCATTCTGAAATACTCTATTTCGCTCTCTCGCTTCTTCCCTCTTCTCCCAATCCTTTTCTTCCTCTCCTTTATCCTCGATTTCTCCTGTTTTTTCTTTAGTCTCGAGAATCAAATTCTTTTCTATCTAACGCTGCCTTCCACTTGGTCCAAAGCCAGCTTGTTTGTGAAATATATGCTACAAATTCAGTGGTAATCTTCAGTACTGTGTACCTTTAGGTGCTTCTGTTTACTTTGAGGTAAACCACCAAACCTGCTATAGTTGACAGAATATCTGAGCTACCTTAGAACTAGATGATTGCGTCTGCGAAAATCGTTGACGGAGCGTAATTAATGATTTTTAACTGATTTTGTGATTTTGCAGCTTCAGTTTCTTCTGACTTATCCGAGAAGTCTTAGTCTCGAAGCTCCAAAGCTATGAATAATGACTAAATCCTTAATTAATAATATTTTCCAACAATTATCGATCGTTTTTTTTTGAGAATTCGATTCTCGCCCTTTTCATAGATTTTCAAAACAAAAAACTAATAATTGAATAAAAAATATTATCGATTAGGAACTTGGCCGGTATAACCTCGGCCAAGTTCCTAATCGACAGTGTTTTTTCGTCAATTATTGATCGTTATTTTGAAAATCGATGAAAAAGGCGAGAAGAAAAAAAAAAGATAGATAATTGTCGGAAAACACTAATAATTAAGGACTTAGCCATTATACATAACTTTGAAGCTTCAAGGCTGAAACTTGTCGGATAAGTCAGAAAAGACCGAAGCTGCGAAATCACAAAATCAGCTAAAAAAAATTAATTACGCTCTGTCGGAAATTTTCTCAAATGCTTTCATCTAGTTCTAAGGTGGCTCAGATATTCTGCAAAATATGGCAGGCTTGGAGGTTTACCTTAAAGTAAATATATGCACTCATATACACAGTACTGAAGATGGTGCAAAACTAGTTGAGGGGGGGGCACTCAGAATTCAAATGAGGAATGAATGATACCGTTTTCAGAAATCAATCTAGTTCCATGGGATTTCTAGGAAATAACGAGTGATGACGTTATCCTATATCTGGTAATAAAAAAAATCATTTTTATGGATGATTTTCCCATTTTCTATGGGTAGTCCGTGAATGGTTCTGTTAGGACTTTCCCTTATTAGCCTCTACTTAGTAGACGTACCTACTCTAAAACATTGAAAACTTTTTATCGTGAACGCTGCCTTTGAGAACTCCGTACTCCTAGAATGACGAGCAAGTACGATAAAAGCCGTACTGTGCTTATCTGGGTCAAAGTCCGGTCCGCAATTGCGTCTCGACACGCTTTGCGGCCGCGCGCTTTCGAGTCGGAAGAGTTTCCAGCGCCGCAGCCGCCGATCTGTTGACTCTAGGTGGGTTTCAGAAGCTGGAAACTCAACAAAATCGAAGAAAACTGTATAAAAAAGCCATATCGAGTCGGCTTTGGCGCTGGAAACTCGACTGACTCGAGCGCGTGCGGCTGCAAAGCGTGTCGAGACGCAATTGCGGACCGGAATTCGCCCCAGAGAAGCACAGTACTCTAATTTCTATGTTTTTGAGAAGGCTAGTTCACAAAGTAGAGTATAGAAGGGAAAAGTCCCCATAAACTTCTCAACTATTGGAGAGAAGACTGTTCAGAAAAACCTCTTGAATAATTGATTAAGCCTGTTCGTGTGTATTGCTCACTGGGGACAAAACATCGAACCATACGTCCAAAGTTCTTTCGCGCTTTTAAGTTCTCGGGTAAGTGACCTTATTTTGTGTTTTATGTACACTAAAAACTCTTCAAAAATGAGGAGGCTTAATGCACATGTTTGGATATTAAAATCTATCGGGATAAAGAGTATCGAAAATTCGGTTACCGTTCCTTTGGTGAGGCGAACACCAACTGTTCTGACACTCAGCAGGACAACTGTTATAACGTGGGCGGGGTGGTCTAGTGGGTCGGCTGGCCCACGAGATTTTCACCCACTTCTCGACCGTTTTTTGTCGTTTTTCCGTTCTTACTCTTCTTAGAATAATCCAAAGCTTACGTTTTCGCCGAAAAACGGGCGTCCTTTTCATCATGAACACTCATTTTCATTCAAGTTCATTCACTTTAGTTTATATAATGCCCGAATACTATCGCATTTCACGTCTTTGGCTGCCGGCTCATCAGATGAGAATACAAAAAAGCTAGCGATTCATGCTTTGGTTTACCGCTACTCGCAGTTCTCTCCATCAATACCATGAAAGTGATGCGGCGACGCCTCAGCCTCCGTCTGCCCTCCGCTCTCTCACTGTCTCTAACCTCGCCCCGCACCAGCACGCGTTGGAACCATGTGAATTTCGCCGTTTTGTAGCCTGTATGGTTAGATCCGCGGCCTGTTTCCTCAAGAATAAACGTGAAAATTCAAACCGCGGCTGGCGTGGCTGTTTAAATCTCAATCTCTGAGAATTAAACCGCAGCACCAGCCGCGGTCTGAATTTGAACGTTTTTTCTTGAGGACACAGGCCACGGACCTAACTGTAATTCTCATAGCATGGGTCTTCACAAACTAGCCGCTCCGCATCTACCTACTATGGTGATAAAACGACTGCGATGAGCGAGGAAATGGAGGTAGTACATACTCGTTGCCTACGACAGATGTTCTCAGATAATAACACCGGCTGAGCGGGCGGAGAAGTAGGGTCGCCGGCTGAGCGGGCAGGCTTATTTTGGGAGCGGAGCGTCTTACCGGCTGAGCGGGCGGGCATGCGTTTCACCGGCTGAGGGGCATGGCTTTACCGGGTCAGCGGGCGTACATAAATCCACGGCGGAGCATGTCGCTGGCTGATCGGGCAGACATAGCATTACCGGCTGAGGGGCATGGCGTTACGAGTTGAGCGGGCAGACATTAATCAATGGCGGAGCATATCACCGGCTGATCGGGCAGACACTAAAGCGAACCAGGCTCATGTACGGCGCGGGCTAAATGGGCTTCGAGCTGATTCGGGTGTTGGCACTCGAACGGGTGGTCATCCACACAAATTGGATCATTGACCCCTCACCCCTTTCGGTTCGTTGTGACCGTGGGGACGTGCCAGCGGGTCAATTCGTGATTTTTGAAGAAGGTAAGTAAGGCTTGCCGCTTCAGAAATGAAACGCAAGCCTCGAACTTGCTGGGGAATAGTGAAAGCCTACTGGGGGCTTTATCTACTCTTGCTGATCGATATCATTCACGTGGTAAGCAACTAATACCGGCAGAGCGGACCTCCATTCACCGGTTGAGGGAGTAGTGAATACGGGCGGAGGGGCAGCCATTTACCGGCTGAGAGGGCAGTGAACGCGGTGTGAGGGGGTCACCACTTGCCGGCTGAGCGCTCCACCATATACCGGCCGAGGGGACAGTAAATACCGGGGCTCGCCCGGGTACAATGTTTAGTCAGCCGGTATTGCCTGCCCCCGCAGCCGGCATTACTGCCTGAGTTCTTCTAAGCGTTTTATGAGCTCACAAATGTTATGAACACATTCAGCAAAAAAAAACTATTGGAGATTCACAATAGAAGAGGGAGCCTTCTGAATTACGAAATTTCAAGTTTGGCGCCGACAATGCGTCAATGCACCAGTGCGCGCCCCTAGTCATAGGAGCAAAGCATCGAAATGGACCAGTTCTATCCGATTTTGTGTGAGTTTTATCCAGTTTTCACCCGGAATTATCCGATTTTCATCCAAAATTATCCGATTTCAATCCGATCGATCATCCGTTTTTACCCGTTTTTTAACCGATTATCCGGTTTTCTGATCGGATCCCTCGATTTTCACTTTTCCGGATACCGGATATTTTGGATATCACGTTTTTTCGTCTGATCGGATTTCGGATCAATCCGAATCGCCATTTTGACGTCGGATTGGATTTCGGATAATTATCCGATCGGATTATCCGACCCGGATATCCGAAACCGGCCCCGTCGGTTGGAATGTATACTTCACATCTAGACCGTCCATTCACTTCTGTCCACCAATCCTCGTAATTTCAGCTTATACCTCGGTCATAATCTGCCGATCTGCCTAGCCTTTCCGTCGATAATCATGAAAGGCATGAATGAGGATGAGTGAAAAAAACACCCAGTGTGGTCGACCCGAGCGGTATTCGCATGATATAAGGTATGAAATGAATGATTTGTATCATTGATTTTGTCTCACATAATTCATACTTATCGACCGCGTCGGCCACACCGGGTGTTTTTTTAACCTCCAACGTCCATCCTTACAGCTAGACTTAACAGTCTGTCTAAGTCTTTTCGACATCATCTTCTATTCTGATGGTAAGTATTAGGTTTACATGCACATACGTTTAAACGGTTCCCGCGTACTCAGGCATTGTGGGGTTTGTAACGCGCAGCAAACGCGGGTCATAATCTGAACCGCTCCCGTTAGAAACGAAAAAATGGGCAAAGCGGGTGCCCCATATCCGCCGTTTGCCCCGCTATATCCGGCGATTCACTGCCGTTTGCAGGTTTCGACCATGCTAGATTAGATTTACGACGGCAAAGGAGGTCGTCGTCCTATTATAGAAACACGTGGCTCTAGGGGCGGCGTCCCATTATTTCAATAGGAGCGGGTCTCCCCCAACAAGGACACGGTACATGTCGCGGCCCGCGTAAGGGAGTCACCCCCACCGCGGTCCGCGACAGGGACATCATCCACGCCACGGTCGACCGCGAGAGAGCTTCCCTCGCTGAGGACCGTGGGGGAGACCCCTCAGCGGTCAAAAATTGTCCAGAGAGTGACTCATAGCCACTTTCCAGGAGCCGCCTCGGAAGGCCGACTGCGCTCTCTCTGGGATGAGGCCCCTTATATACGTGCTCTGCTGCTGATATGGGCCTGGTCAATTGTGGAGTCATCGATAACGTGATTTGGCAGATCAAACGAGTTCATGAACTGTCAAATCGTGTACGAACGCAACACCGAGCCTCTCTGCAGCAGTGACGTCATCGCCAGCCAAACGGCGGAATCCGAGGTTTGGCAGGCGCTGAACGCAGACCGGAATGGCCATGCGGGAACTCTGCCGTTTGCCCCGCACAGGTCGAAATGGGACGGTTCAGTGCGCGTTAGAAACGCCAGAATGTCTGAGTAATCAAGACCATTTTTTGGAACCACAGAGTGCTTCCGTGTAGAATACCGCAACGGTTAGCTCTCGCTGTTAAGAAGTGTTGAACAAAAAAATTACTCTCAGAGAATATTGTTCACTTTTTGTAGACTCTCCTCAATCTACTTACCTATTGTTCCCTTTTTGTTGGAACGTTTCTGACGCCAACCAAACCTCTTTCGCTTGGAAGACCCCTTTTTGATAGATCATATTTGTTTTTAGAAGAAACGCTGTGGGTGTAAGTCATATGGGAGCGATTTTCTAAGAAACCTTATTGATGTTGGAAACAGACTTCTGCTACTTGTTGGACGACTACGGTGCGTGTCCAAAGTGTAGAGGCACCATATTTTGATGGGATAATTAAACCGATGGATCGTTGTGGGCACCCTTCTGCGTGTCTGTAAAGTTTTCTCTTTCGCATCCAACAGCTTACAACTTTGCCTATAGGTGGCGAGATGCTCCCAAGGGGACGGCCTGTTACGCCCTCTTTCCGTAGTGCAGGATTTTTCAGGTTCTGGCGACGCTCGCTGAAATCCGCTTCGTCTCGCATCAAAGGTGCAAGGGTGCAAGCTCCAAGCATATTCCACGCAAAAACGAAGGCGAAATTCTCTATTTCCATGTCTTTAAGCCCGTAAATTCTCGCCTTAATTGTTGCGAGAGTGTACGGGTTTAGCGACAGCCTGAGTCGAACAGCGATCTCATCCCCCTTTGGCTACACCGAACGCATGGATGCCGTTCGTCGTGCTGGTCCAGTCATCTCACGAATCGATTACTCGATACTCTGTGGCTGATCGTGGAGTCACTCGCTGGAGGATCGTGCCAAGGATACTTTTGGCCGCTTGGATGCTGCAAGCTGTGGGAAGAAACGGCAGTGCGATCGGTCGCAGCTGAGATTGCCCTATAGTTCTGATCAGGACAGGCAGGATCGATCAAGGCGAGAATCTTCCACTTTTTTCAGCGTTCTCGGCAAGGATTTCCGTAGTTCGTGAAGGTGACGTAGCTAAAATTCCATGAACTGGGGCTAGTATAGTGGAGTCCACCAAGAGTGTCTCATTTACTTATCAATAAGAAGCGGTCGTCTGGGGATCAATGTGCAGGAATCCCATACCAGCAAGCTCGATACCGATTGAGCGAGAGCGGTTGGGCTGAAACGAGCTTCATGTTCATTGATCTCCAATCGACCGCTTAACATTGATAAGTAAATGAGACCCTCTTGGTGGACTCCACTATATGTCCGTAGTTTACGTAATTTCTCGCGATAAAAATAGACTAGATGCCTCCAAAACCCTGGGAATCTCCTGTTCTTGCGTGATGCATCTCGCGACCCGTCGGCAGACTCTGAGAGAACTGGCCGCAGTAGTACCGCAGCCGTGCCGCGATCGTGCCTCAGCGGCCCCGGCCGGAGCCGCTGAAGCAAGATTGCGGTACGACTGCGGGGCGATTGCGGAGACGCCCAGGCCCAGCCGCAATCGTACCGCAATAAAGCCTCCGTCACAGCTTCAGCGCTGCTGCTGAGCTTACAATTTTGTTTCCGAACCGTTTCTGCTATCAACAGGCCATTATTGGTCACATCTTCTTGATTCTTACACTATCTCTACTGAATATATATTCTCCGTGGCCCATAGGTTCAATTCAGTAGTATTATCCACTCACTGGACGCCAAAGAATCGGCTACCCAAACCACGAATACGTGCTTTGTAGTTACGTTGAAACTATAGTTCACGAGAAAGCACAGCTACGTAGTATTACATGCTGCTGTTTGCCCCTACATATCTCTTCTCCGATGAACTTGTTGCTATTTTGAAAGCCTATTTACTTTTGGTATAGAACGATTACACTCACTTTTCTGTCACAGTAAAATTAATTATATTTTTATTACTTCCACAAAGTAATTCGGGTCTATCCCAATGAGACTGATCGCCCACGCGGCCGGTGGGCGTGTTGACCGACCGCCGCGAAGGTTTTTCTGGATTCGTGAATTGTTTACCACGAATATCAGACGAATTGAAAACAATATTCCAGTTAGCTGTATCTCAGTCGTGGGTCAGCTCGTCTGAAAAATGCCTTCGTGAGGCATAGCACTTCTTTCGGCGACTACGCGTCAAAAAATTCTACCAGTGGAACAACACGGCTTTCTCTCAGGTGCATCCACGACAACATTAGTTTCCGATTCCCTTTTCGATTGGCTAGGGGCTGTGAACAAGGGAAAATCAGTGGATATAATATTTTTCGATTTATCCAAAGCGTTCGACAAGGTCAGTCACTCCAAACTTCTTCACAAACTTGAATCTCTAGGAATACGCGGGCAACTACTGAACTGGTTGAGATCATACTTGCACAATAGACATATGACGGTCAAAGTAGGCGAGGCTTATTCTGACCGTCACTTGTGTCCAAGCGGTGTACCTCAGGGCGGAGCTCTTTCACCACTTCTATTCCTTGCATACACAGCTGACCTTCCTGGGGTACTCAAAGTAAATCCTGCTGTCGAAGTAAAGATGTTTGCAGACGACATCAAGATATACTGTGCGTATGACTTGAATGATCAAAATGCAGCTCATGCTAATCTGTGCCTCTCAATTCAGAGAATGCTGGAGTGGTCCTATGAGTGGGAAATTCCTGTCAACCTGTCCAAAACAGTCTTCTTTCACTTGGGTCCTACTTCGCCCTTGGCATACAATGTGGATGGCTGTAGCTTGAAGATGGAAACTTGTGTCAAAGATCTCGGTATTTTGATCGATAACTCACTGAAGTTAGGCAAACACGTAGAAAGTGTTGTAAACAAAGCTACAAGAGCTCTGTTTATGATTTTAAGAAATGTTCAAGTTAATGAGCCTTCAGTTTTAACCACGTTGTACAAAACCTATGTTTTACCGCATCTTGAATACGGGTCACCCGCATGGAACCCAACTATGAAAAAGCAGACCCGGATGTTGGAAAGAGTTCAACAAACATTCACAAGATTGGTATTTTATCGAGCCTTCCCGAATTCAAACTACCCTGAGGAACTTCCCTCTCATAGAGATCGTCTCCGCGCGCTCAATATAAGAAGCCTGAAGTACAGAAGAGTGGTGCATGATTTGGTCTTCTGCTTCCGCATTATTCGCATGGAAGTAAGACTCAAAGCTAGTAAGTAATGGGTGTTCAAGCCGTGCAACGGAAGAAGGGGCGGATTCGCGCTTCACCATCCAAATCTAAACAGGCACTCTTATAAATTGGTGTACAATTCATTCTTTTTCCGTAGCGCACGGTGGCTAAACACTTTACCAGTTGAATTCATATCATGCAAAGATTCTCAAAGTTTCCGTAGAAAGCTAAAAAGGATAAATCTTTTGGATGTATTAAAGATTGAGGATGTATAGATAACTCAGTTTTTTTCCTTAATTGTCAGTGACCGTTTCCATTCAGAATTCGATGCTATCTCAGTTATTGACCAACACCACTACGCCAACTGGATTGACGGTTTTTTCTCGTCAAAATGGTCGCATTGGTGAAGGGTGTAATGAGACTTGCGATGACTATGGAGTTGCAGCCGGCTATCTTTTGAAATGTTGATACTTTTTTCCGAGCTCTTAGCAAATACTGCGGACATTTTGTGCTTTATGGGAACCGCTGATAAATACCGACCTATTTTCATGAATTGGTTTCGAATTTAGAGTGAGTGCTCTCGCTTGAACTGTATTTTCTCTCTCAAAAAAATAGCGAAACTGCTTCTTTACTTGCCGCAGGCTGGTTGGCCACCTTACCGGTCCCATGTGGAACCCATGACCCGAGGTTCCGGTAAGGTTCAATGTGCCATAGCTGGCTGGCACGGCAACCTTAGCTTCGTTGGCCTGTAGAGAGATGAAGTCCCACGGGCATTTTCATTTTCATTTTGAAACGAAATTTAAAAAAAAAATGCTCACGCATATTCAACCATTTCTGCAAAATGTGCCGGTGTTCCGAACTCCGATGCCTCTTAGCTCTTTTCTCTACCGTTGCTGTTGTCTGCATTGATCTATTCGCCGATGGTTTTATTGATTTCTGTTGATTTTTTTTTTGATTTTTGTTTTTTTGTTTTCCTGAGCATGGAATATATTTCTTCTTAATGGTCAGCTAGTTGTTTATTGGAGCGTTCTACGGAACGTAATAAATAAATAAATAAATAAATAAATAAATAAACATAATGCTTGTAATCTATATCGATCGAAAATCGATATTGCTGATTATCACTGTCGCGATCGCGCGTCGCGGGAAGTATGCACTAGGTTTTTACGTGTGCTCGTTATACTTAGTATCCGAATCACTCCTTTCCGTATATTCGACCGGATATCCGAGATTAGGATAATCCGATAGCCGAAAATTCGAAAAAACGCATTATCTAAATCGAACCAATATCCGGGAAATTTAAAATCGGCATTATCTGAATCTAACCATTATCCGAAGGGTCGAAAATTCGGATAAAATCGGATAAATTTCGCATAAAATCGGATAAAATTCGGGTAAAATCTCGGATAAAATCGGATAATTTTTGGATAGAATCGGTGAAATTTGCACGGGCCAAGCCCATTTTCCGTACCGCCTTCTGTTTAGTACATCAACCCAGGATTTTCCTCCTCCTCCCAAAATCGGAAGAGTCGCTGCGGCGCCGAAAGATGGGCGTGGTCAAGTGATATGACCAAGTGACTAGTTATTCAAAGTAGAAGTTTTTTTGTATAGTCGCTTTGCATATTTTTACTTGCTAGTTGTCCTGAAAAACCAGTGTATGGATAATACTGTGTCTTCCACCGACGATAAAGTAATTGAAGATTTGTTTTCATATTTTTATTAATCCTTACATATAATAAGCGGCGTGGTGGTGTGTCTGACCGGTGTCTGACCGACGTCTGACCGGGTGTTTGAATTTCCCGCAATTTTCGATTCCATGAGTCAGAGCGCGTTATTGTTCCACACAATACACAGAGAAGGTCGCGGAAAGAGAGTTGGGTTTAGGGGGAGCGCGCACAGCACTGCTATCGTGGTGGGACCACCGCAGTAGTTGCATATTGCGTCCTTTGAAATTTCTCAGTGGCGAATCGTGGTGGGACCACAGTAATAGTTGCATATTGTGTCCCTTGAAGTTTCTCAGTGAAGAATCATGGTGGGACATCCGAGGGTGTTGCATATTGCGTCCTTTGAAGTTTCTCTGTTACGAATCGTGGTGGGACCACCAGAGTTGTCGCATATCGTGGTGGGACCATCATAGCTGTTGCATAATACGTAGTTTGAAGTTTCTTAGAGACGCGTCGTTGTGGGACCATCATAGCTGTTCCATATTGCGTCCTTCAAAGCTTCTCAGTGGCGAATTGTGGTGGGACCATCATAGCTGTTGCATATTGCGTCCTATAAAGTTTCTCAGCGAAAAATCGTGGTGGGACCACCGAGGGTGTTGCATATTGCGTCCTTTGAAGTTCCTCAGTGAAGAATCGTGTTGGGACCACCGAGGGTGTTGCATATTGCGTCCTTTAGAGTTTCTCAATTGCGAATCGTGGTGGGACCCCCGTAGTAGTTGCATATTGCGTCCTTTATAGTTTCTCAATTGCGAATCGTGGTGGGACCACCGTAGTAGTTGCATATTGCGTCCTTCAAAATTTCTCAGTGGAGATTCGTGGTGGGACCACAGTAGTAGTTGCTCATTGCGTCCTTTAAAGTTTCGCAGTGGCGAATCATGGTGGGACCACCGAGGGTGTTGCATATCGCGTCCTTTGAAGTTTCTCAGTGAAGAATCGTGGTGGGACCACCGAGGGTGTTGCATATTGCGTCCTTTGAAGTTCCTCAGTGAAGAATCGTGGTGGGACCACCGAGGGTGTTGCATATTGCGTCCTTTATAGTTTCTCAATTGCGAATCATGGTGGGACCTCCGTAGTAGTTGCATATTGCGTCCTTAAAAATTTTTCAGTGGAGATTCGTGGTGGGACCACATTAGTAGTTGCCCATTGCGTCCTTCAAAGTTTCTCAGTGGCGAATCGTGGTGGGACCACCGAGGGTGTTGCATATCGCGTCCTTTGAAGTTTCTCAGTGAAGAATCGTGGTGGGACCACCGAGGGTGTTGCATATTGCGTCCTTCGAAGTTTCTCAGTGGAAAATCGTGGTGGGACCACCGTAGTAGTTGCATATTGCGTCCTTTAAAATTTCTCAGAGGCGGTTCGTGGTGGGACCACAGTAGTAGTTTCATATTGCGTCCCTTGAAGTTTCTCAGTGAAGAATCATGGTGGGACCTCCGAGGGTGTTGCATATTGCGTCCTTTGAAGTTTCTCTGTTACGAATCGTGGTGGGACCACCAGAGTTGTCGCATATCGTGGTGGGACCATCATAGCTGTTGCATAATACGTAGTTTGAAGTTTCTTAGAGACGCGTCGTTGTGGGACCATCATAGCTGTCCCATATTGCGTCCTTCGAGGTTTCTCAGTAGCGAATCGTGGTGGAACCATCATAGCTGTTGCATATTGCGTCCTATAAAGTTTCTCAGTGATGAATCATGGTGGGACCAGCGAGGGTGTTGCATGTTGCGTCCTTCAAAGTTTCTCAGTGGCGATTCGTGGTGGGACCACCGAGGGTGTTGCATATTGCGTCCTTCAAAGTTTCTCAGTGGCAAATCGTGGTGGGACCACCGCAGTAGTTGCATATTGCGTTCTTTAAAGTTTCTCAGAGGCGAATCGTGGTGGGACCACTGAGGGTGTTGCATATTGCGTCCTTGAAAGTTTCTCAGTGCCAAATCGTGGTGGGACCACCGAGGGTGTTGAATCACGGGTGACTGGTCGGTCACCCGGGGGGGGATGTCTAGGGTACGTGACCGAACTACTCCAGGCTAATCTTTCTTCAATTGAGAGTGGTGAATTCTCACCAACTCTCTTTCCACAAGAACAACGATCCGAAGCGATCCAATAATGAGCTCTCGTTCGTCTTATATAAGGTTGTGGGCGGGGTCCCAATACATACGGCGGCAAATCAATGACAACAGCGAGAGAGTGTGTGAGGGGAGGAGCGCGCAAGAGCGCATGACGAAACAAACAAGGCCAATCGGCCAGCTGTATCACTTACAACGATATCGATCGACAGAAAGGATATGGAGTGGAAATAGCATACAAAAAGTTACAATTTAGCATAAATACAATACTATCGCTCTAATTACAACATAGTAAGTACAAAACTACTACAAATATGAACATAAACACTGCATATCTTAACATGCCCCCCCCCCCCCTCCTTGGGGATGAGTCGTCCCGACTCATAAACAGCATTGAAAACAATGTATATACAGTTTGGGATCTATTAGATCAATGGCAGCGAGAAGACCTTGAGCGGCAATCCACAGACGAGCGAACGTCTCTTGATCCACAGTCCGTGTATTTGAGTTTCGGCGGTCGTCGGTGAACATCTCGTGCATCGTCAGGATGGCGGAACCTCGTATCATCTGAACTTCGGTGCATCTTCATGTCCTTGACCATAGGATTCGGTTTGATGATGCCCTGTTCCCTATTTACGTCGGTGATCACGTGCTGTTGACGCTGCTCCTTGCAGGTCTTCCATCCAGGGCAGGCGTCAGGTACCGTTAGACGCGTTCTGCTCGCACGCCTTCGACGGTGCCTCCGCCTTCTCTTGCTCTGAGCAGGTCCTGGAGGTCTCTCTACCTCCTCACTGCGTTGCGGCAGGACCGGACCACCTATGCTGACCTTGCGGTCCACATGACTCAGAACACGGCGCTGACGTGCCACCCCCTCCCTTTCACGATGCTTTGCTCCTGCGAATGTTGCTCCTGCAAATGCATGAGAAGTGGTAGGCTTGCTTTCACGATCCACGTCGCTAATCGCCTTGAATGCGACGTCAAGCTCAGTCACGGAAGTTTCCTCAGTCTGAGAGCATCCAAGCCTAGCAGGTGCAGCCCTAGTTTTCTGTCTCATCAGACATACCTTCTTCGCTACAATAGCGTCAGCTGCTTTTGGTCCACTGTTCCAGTCGTTTAACCACGCCATGAACGTGTTCTGCCCAGTCGTCTGTTTCCTGACTACTGCTTGCACCTTCGTAGCCTTTGAATATTTCCGTTCTCTACAGTTCTTCCGAACATGGCCGAGCTTGGAACAATTGAAACATCTGACAAACGACTTTCCCAGTCTCCCACTTGAGGTAGTATTGCGATGACCTTGGACGACTGCCTCCTCTTTGAGTGATCCTGCAGCAGATACTCTACCGTACGCCTTCTGACGGAAATTGAAGCCCAATTTCTTTAGTGCGTTGGTACCCAATACGAGTGTTCCGTCCCCTTCAGCCATGACGAACAATGCAACCCTTTGCCTGCTGATTTTGCCGACCTGCACCGTCAGCCGAACAGCTCCTTTGAACGTCACCTTTTTACCAGAGGCATCGTACACTGGCTTCTGCTGGTCGAGAGGAAGCTCCTCTATATCAGCGTCCAAGTCAAAGCCTGCATCTTGGGCAGCCAAGAACATGTCCAACGGGATTATGCTGACTTGCGACCCTGTATCCAGTAGAGCCTTACGGGACAGTCCAAGCAGATGGACGTCAACAAACATTTGCTCCTCCACGAGCTCTGTTTGTCTCCTTCCCGTTCCTGCTGCTCCACATATCCACTTGCTCAGAGACGAAGTGAATATCCTGGGTGCATCAGCTTCCACTGTTGTTTCCGTTGACTCCTGCATAGGGGCTTCCTGCTGCACAGCTCTGCAATCTCGTCTGAGATGGCCCGTATTGTTGCAGTTGAAGCACCTCATGCGGGGCTCACGCTTGTCAACGCCGGATTTTGCGTCTCCTTGGTGAACAATTGTTCTAGAGCTGATAGTTTTCGCAGCCGCGGAATCTCCACTCCGAATCGGTGCACCTATTCTGCCGTCTGAAGGTGGGAGCACCGCAGCTGCAACTGCTCTGCTCCTCTCACAGCGTTGTGCCATGGCTTTGACCATTTCATACGCTGTACCCTTCGGGGCTATTTCCATTGTCGTGAAGAGTTGTTAATGCTCTGGTCAGTCTGAAAGCTGACTCACAAGCTCTGCCGCTCTCGTACGAGACAACTCCTCTTCGCTTGCATCCGGATACGCCTTCCTTGTGAGCTTCTCCAGCTCCAGGCAGTACCGAGTGACATCTGTCGACTTTGACATGCGTTTCAGAACCATGTACGCCTTCATCTGAGTTGCAGAATCATGTGTTTCAAGCTTGTTCCGGAGACAATCTACCAGTGTCTCAAAATCCGCCTGTTTGACGTAATCCGGTAGCGCCTCTGCTACCGCTTTTGGTAACCACCCAGTTTCGACATCAGGAGGTGCACCAGAAGATCATTCTTCAACCCCAAATGCTGGTATTTCATCCTGAATCGCAGAATGAAATCACCAAAATTTCTGCCTTCGGGGTCACGAAACACCTCTACGTCTGGCAAGGTCATTACGGCGATCATAGCCCCAATGTTGTCTGACATAGACAACCTTCCTGGGGAGAGGCACTGGCTCGACCTCGATGAGCTCGGTTCCCTCGTCTGCTGCCCGATGCCGGTTGACAACGGTACGGTTCTCCGGCAATAGTGCTCTGCGTTCAGAGGCTTACCCTGTGCCGCCTGCGCTGGATAGAGGGTTCCGTAGTAATCCTGCATCTCGACGTCTTCGAGATACGGTTGCTCAGACCTGATCTGTGCCTTCGCCTGCACATTACGGCCTGGAGGTTCGTTCTGAAATGAGTTCAACTCACTACGATTATGCGCTCCGAGTCGCTGTTGTATACTCTTCATATCTCTCGTCCTTTTCGGCTCAACAGAGGCACTTGCCCTTTCGAGAGGGGACAACACTCTGCTGGAACAAATGGCTGCGATTGCATCGCACACCTTTTTCTCGATCCTGTGCGAGTGCTCCTCCACGGCCAGCAGCTTCTCGAGTTCATCCTCAATGATACTACAGTTCTCATTGACTATTGAACTCGCCACTTTCCTCACTTGCGTGGGAATCTTCCCGCCTTTGCTGCGCTTTTGCTGTGCTAGCTCGGAAGGTAACTCTCGTAGAGCACCCAGACAACTATTGGTGGCTTCGGACGCATCTCTCACCTGCTTCAAGGTCTTGCTCGCAGCATCATCAACCTTAGTGACGAGACGATCCAAAGTCGTCTGCATTGAGAGTCTTTGGTTTGACGTGGACGACTCGTCCAGTAACCACCTCTCAAGTTCAGTGTGGATCCATGTCGTAAGCCTCCGACGACATCGTTCTCTCTGGAAAACACACGTGAAGTCTATTGTACTGGCACTTGCCTCAGCAAACTATCAACACAGCACTCAGGCACACGGCTCGATACGCCCGCGACCCCTGGCCGCTGGCCAGCCGTGTAATCCGACACGTATGTGGCTTTTACACCACAAACTACGGCAAGCCGCGCGCACACGCAACGTCAACCAAGCCGCTTCTGCACGCACGGACACGGCGAAGCTGTGTCGGAATACACTGCCGTAACCAACGACAGGAGTCGCGCCTTAGCCGCTTCGAACAGCCTAACGGCGGTATCGAAGATTAGCCCGGAGGTTTTGTTCGGCCCCCAAATCACGGGTGACTGGTCGGTCACCCGGGGGGGGGATGTCTAGGGTACGTGACCGAACTACTCCAGGCTAATCTTTATTCAATTGAGAGTGGTGAATTCTCACCAACTCTCTTTACACAAGAACAACGATCCGAAGCGATCCAATAATGAGCTCTCGCTCGTCTTATATAAGGTTGTGGGCGGGGTCCCAATACATACGGCGGCAAATCAATGACAACGGCGAGAGAGTGTATGAGGGGAGGAGCGCGCAAGAGCGCATGACGAAACAAACAAGGCCAATTGGCCAGCTGTATCACTTACAACGATATCGATCGACAGAAAGGATATGGAGTGGAAATAGCATACAAAAAGTTACAATTTAGCATAAATACAATACTATCGCTCTAATTACAACATAGTAAGTACAAAACTACTACAAATATGAACATAAACACTGCATATCTTAACAGTTGCACATTGCGTCCTTCAAAGTTTCTCAGTGGCAAATCGTGGTGGGACCACAGCAGTAGTTGCATATTGCGTCCTTTGAAATTTCTCAGTGGCGAATCGTGGTGGGACCACCGAGGGTGTTGCATATTGCGTCCTTCAAAGTTTCTCAGTGGCAAATCGTGGTGGGACCACCGAGGGTGTTGCATATTGCGTCCTTTGAAATTTCTCAGTGGCAAATCGTGGTGGGACCAGCGAGGGTGTTGCATATTGCGTCCTTTGAAATTTCTCAGTGGCGAATCTTGGTGGGACCACCGAGGGTGTTGCATATCGCGTCCTTTGAAGTTTCTCAGTGAAGAATCGTGGTGGGACCACCGAGGATGTTGCATATTGCGTCCTTCAAAGTTCCTCAGTGGCGAATCGTGGTGGGACCACAGTAGTAGTTGCATATTGCGTCCTTCAATGTTTCTCAGTGGCGATTCGTGGTGGGACCACAGTAGTTGTTGCATATTGCGTTCTTTGGAGTTTCTCAGTGGCGAATCGTGGTGGGACCACCGAGGGTGTTGCATATCGCGTCCTTTGAAGTTTCTCAGTGAAGAATCGTGGTGGGACCACCGAGGGTGTTGCATATTGCGTCCTTCAAAGTTTCTCAGTGGCAAATCGTGGTGGGACCACCGCAGTAGTTGCATATTGCGTCCTTCAATGTTTCTCAGTGGCGATTCGTGGTGGGACCACAGTAGTTGTTGCATATTGCGTTCTTTGGAGTTTCTCAGTGGCGAATCGTGGTGGGACCACCGAGGGTGTTGCATATCGCGTCCTTTGAAGTTTCTCAGTGAAGAATCGTGGTGGGACCACCGAGGGTGTTGCATATTGCGTCCTTCAATGTTTCTCAGTGGCAAATCGTGGTGGGACCACCGCAGTAGTTGCATATTGCGTCCTTTGAAATTTCTCAGTGGCGATTCCTGGTGGGACCACAGTAGTAGTTGCATATTGCATTCTTTAAAGTTGCTCAGTGGCGAATCGATGTGGGACCACCGAGGGTGTTGCATATCGCGTCCTTTGAAGTTTCTCAGTGAAGAATCGTGGTGGGACCACCGAGGGTGTTGCATATTGCGTCCTTCAAAGTTTCTCAGTGGCAAATCGTGGTGGGACCACCGCAGTAGTTGCATATTGCGTCCTTCAAAGTTTCTCAGTGTCGAATCGTGTTGGGACCACCGTAGTACTTGCATATTGCGTCCCTTGAAGTTTCTCAGTGAAGAATCGTGATGGGACCAACAAGGGTGCTGCATATTGCGTCCTTTGAAGTTTCTCTGTTACGAATCGTGGTGGGACCACCAGAGTTGTTGCATATCGTGGTGGGACCATCATAGCTGTTGCATAATACGTAGTTTGAAGTTTATTAGAGACGCGTCGTTGTGGGACCATCATAGCTGTTCCATATTGCGTCCTTCAAAGTTTCTCAGTAGCGAATCGTGGTGGAACCATCATAGCTGTTGCATATTGCGTCCTATAAAGTTTCTCAGTGAAAAATCGTGGTGGGACCACCGAGGGTGTTGCATGTTGCGTCCTTCAAAGTTTCTCTGTGGCGAGTCGTGGTGGGACCATCATAGCTGTTGCATATTGCGTACTTTAAAAATTCTCAGTGGCGAATCATGGTGGGACCACCCTATCTGTTGTATATTGAATCCGTTGAAGTTTCTCCGTTACGGATCGTGTTAGGACCACCGTAGGTGTTGAGTTTCGGGTTTTTTAAACCCTCTTCGTTTCGGATCGTGGTGAGACCGCCCCATCTATTGAGTTTTTCTGAACTTTCTTTGTTACGAGTCATGGTAGAGCACCCGTGCCTGTCGCGTATTGAGTCCTTTGAACTTGCTTCATTTCGAGTTGTAGTGGGATCACCTTAGCTGTTGCACATTGAGCCCTTCCCCGTCTATCGTTTGTCGAAGCCAAGCGTATGCTACAAATAGTTAATGGAGGTCAGGGCCATGTGCTGTCGTGTAAATTCTCAATAGATGTTGGGGAGTCGTTAAAATGTTTGCCTAGAACAAAAAGTTTGGGGAGGTGACCGTGAATATTCTCGAAAATTTTAGTCAGCAGTGGAAGGGAATCATAACTCTGCTGAGATCTTACACAACGGATCGCTGTAGTATGATGCAGAGAGGCCGAAGAAGTCGGCCTATCGTTTGACGAAACCGAACGAATGCCGCCCATAGTTGATGGAGGGAGGCAGGGAGAAGCCAGTTCATAGTTTGGCCAAGTAAACGAATTCTACGCATGCTCAATGAAGGGATGCCGGGGAAGACGGTGTACCGTTTGGCGAAGCCTACACATAGTTGATGTAGGGAGGCCGGGAGAAGCCAGCTCATCACTCGACTAAGATATACAATGCTACACATACAATACAAGGGAAAAAAATGGGCGAAATGGGCAAAGTGGGCAACTAAAGCGTCTTTCTACCACAACTCGCCTCAAAGTGCTCCGTTTTCAATTTCGAAAGGACCAAAATGTCTACAGTGCCACATTCTATTTAACTATATGAGATAAAGTTTGGAATTTTCTATGAAAACGCTTTTTTTAGGATGCAGTTAGTAATGAATTTGATAATGTTATCACAAGATAACGAGTTCAATCGATCAAAATAACCGTACGCGATCTCTAGCATGGTCAAAATGAAAAAGTATTCCGCCTCAAAAAATAATGTTGCTTCCGAATTTTGCAAAATATTTTTGCATGATTGACTAGATCACGACATGCTGTACATTTCGCCGTTTTCGAAATCGAAAACGGAGCACATTGAGGCGAGTTGTGGTCGAAAGACGCTTTGAGTGCCCACTTTGCCCATTTTCTCCCTTAGATAGCGGCGGTATTGTAGTGGATGGATGGAAGCCGGAAGAGACCAGCCCATCGTTTGGCGAAGCGAAACGATTGCTATGCATGCTTATTGGAGGGAGGCTGGAGGAAGCCGGTCTACCGTTTGGCAAAATCAAACAAATGCTACGCATTGTTGAGAGAGAGGCCGGGAGAAGCCAGCTCATCGTTTAGCCAAGTCAACCAATGCTACACTTTTTTAATAAATGGGGGCCGGAGAAGACGGTCTACCGTTTGGCGAAGACAAATGAATGCTACACATAGTTAAGAGAGGGAGGCCGGAAAAACCAGCCTAACGTTCGGCAAAACCAAGCGAGTGCTACACATAGTTGAGGGAGGGAGGCCGGGAGAAGCCAGCTCATTGTTTGGCCAAGTCAACCAATGCTACACTTTTTTAACAAATGGGGGCCGAGGAAGACGGTCTACAGTTTGGCGAAGACAAATGAATGCTACACATAGTTGAGAGAGGACGGCCGAAAAAACCAGCCTAACGTTCGGCAAAACCAAACGAGCGCTACACATAGTTGAGGGAGGGAGGCCGGGAGAAGCCAGCTCATTGTT
Source organism: Aplectana chamaeleonis (assembly GCA_029168955.1). NCBI lineage: Eukaryota > Metazoa > Nematoda > Chromadorea > Rhabditida > Cosmocercidae > Aplectana > Aplectana chamaeleonis. The sequence continues at coordinate 49,495 of JAPDOI010000249.1, read as the reverse complement.
TGGCCAAGTCAACTAATGCTACACTGTCGTAATGAATGGAGGCCGGGGGAAGACGGTCTGTCGTTTGGCGGAGACAAATGAATGCTACACATAGTTAAGAGAGGGAGGCCGAAAAAAAACAGCCTACCGTTCGGCAAAATCAAGCGAGTGCTACACATAGTTGAGGGAGTGACGCCGGGAGAAGCCAGATCATTGTTTGGCCAAGTCAACCAATGCTATACTGTCCTAATGAATGGAGGCCGAGGGAAAATGGTCTGTCGTTTGGCGAAGACAAATGAATGCTACACATAGTTGAGAGAGGACGGCCGGAAAAACAAGCCTAACGTTCGGCAAAACCAAGCGAGTGCTACATATAGTTGAGGGAGGGAGGCCGGGAGAAGCCAGCTCATTGTTTGGCCAAGTCAACCAATGCTACACTGTCCTAGTGAATGGAGGCCGGGGGAAGATTGTCTGTCGTTTGACGAAGACAAATGAATGCTACACATAGTTAAGAGAGGGAGGCCGAAAAAACCAGCCTACCGTTCGGCAAAACCAAGCGAGTGCTACACATAGTTGAGGGAGGGAGGCCGGGAGAAGCCAGCTCATTGTTTGGCCGAGTCAACCAATGCTACACTGTCCTAGTGAATGGAGGCCGGGGGAAGATGGTCTGTCGTTTGGCGAAGACAAATGAATGCTACACATAGTTAAGAGAGGGAGCCCGAAAAAACCAGCCTAACGTTCGGCCAAACCAAGCGAGTGCTACACATAGTTGAGGGAGGGCGCCGGGAGTAGCCAGCTAATAATTTAGCCAAGTCAACGAATGCTACACTTTTTTAATAAATGGAGGCCGGGGAAGACGGTCTACCGTTTGGCGAAGACTAATGAATGCTACACATAGTTGAGAGAGGACGGCCGGAAAAACCAGCCTAACGTTCGGCAAAACCAAGCGAGTGCTACACATAGTTGAGGGAGGGAGGCCGGGAGAAGCCAGCTCATTGTTTGGCCAAGTCAACCAATGCTACACTGTCCTAGTGAATGGAGGGCGGGGGAAGATGGTCTGTCGTTTGGCGAAGACAAATGAATGCTACAAATAGTTAAGAGGGGAAGGCCGGAAAAACCAGCCTAACGTTCGGCAAAACCAAGCAAGTGCTACACATAGTTGAGAGAGGACGGCCGGAAAAACCAGCCTAACGTTCGGCAAAACCAAGCGAGTGCTACACATAGTTGAGGGAGGGAGGCCGGGAGAAGCCAGCTCATTGTTTGGCCAAGTCAACCAATGCTACACTGTCCTAGTGAATGGAGGCCGGGGGAAGATGGTCTGTCGTTTGGAGAAGACAAATGAATGCTACACATAGTTAAGAGAGGGAGGCCGAAAAAACCAGCCTAACGTTCGGCAAAACCAAGCGAGTGCTACACATAGTTGAGGGAGGGCGCCGGGAGTAGCCAGCTAATAATTTAGCCAAGTCAACGAATGCTACACTTTCTTAATAAATGGAGGCCGGGGAAGACGGTCTACCGTTTGGCGAAGACTAATTAATGCTACACATAGTTAAGAGGGGAAGGCCGGAAAAACCAGCCTAACGTTCGGCAAAACCAAGCGAGTGCTATATATAGTTGAGAGAGGACGGCCGGAAAAACCAGCCTAACGTTCGGCAAAACCAAACGAGCGCTACACATAGTTGAGGGAGGGAGGCCGGGAGAAGCCAGCTCATTGTTTGGCCAAGTCAACTAATGCTACACTGCCCTAATGAATGGAGGCCGGGGGAAGACGGTCTACAGTTTGGCGAAGACAAATGAATGGTACACATAGTTGAGAGAGGACGGCCGGAAAAACTAGCCTAACGTTCGGCAAAACCAAGCGAGTGCTACACATAGTTGAGGGAGGGAGGCCGGGAGAAGCCAGCTCATTGTTTGGCCAAGTCAACCAATGCTACACTGTCCTAATGAATGGAGGCCGGGGGAAGATGGTCTGTCGTTTGGCGAAGACAAATGAATGCTACACATAGTTAAGAGAGGGAGGCCGAAAAAACCAGCCTTACGTTCGGCAAAACCAAGCGAGTGCTACACATAGTTGAGGGAGGGAGGCCGGGAGAAGCCAGCTCATTGTTTGGCCAAGTCAACCAATGCTACACTGTTCTAATGAATGGAGGCCGGGGGAAGATGTTCTGTCGTTTGTCGAAGAAAAATGAATGGTACACATAGTTAGAGATGAAGGCCGTAAAACCAGCCCACCGTTCGGCAAAATCAATAGAGTGCTTCACATAGTTGAGGGAGGGAGGCCGGGAGAAGCCCGCTCATTGTTTGGCCAAGTCAACCAATGCTACACTGTCCTAGTGAATGGAGGCCGGGGGAAGATGGTCTGTCGTTTGGCGAAGACAAATGAATGCTACACATAGTTAAGAGAGGGAGGCCGAAAAAACCAGCCTAACGTTCGGCAAAACCAAGCGAGTGCTACACATAGTTGAGGGAGGGCGCCGGGAGTAGCCAGCTCATTGTTTGACCAATCAACCAATGCTACACTGTCCTAATGAAAGGAGGCCGGGGGAAGATGGTCTGTCGTTTGGCGAAGACAAATGAATGCTACAAATAGTTAAGAGGGGAAGGCCGGAAAAACCAGCCTAACGTTCGGCAAAACCAAGCAAGTGCTACACATAGTTGAGAGAGGACGGCCGGAAAAACCAGCCTAACGTTCGGCAAAACCAAGCGAGTGCTACACATAGTTGAGGGAGGGAGGCCGAAAAAACCAGCCTAACGCTCGGCAAAACCAAGCGAGTGCTACACATAGTTGAGGGAGGGAGGCCGGGAGAAGCCAGTTCATTGTTTGGCCAAGTCAACCAATGCTACACTGTCCTAATGAATGGAGGCCGGGGGAAGATGTTCTGTTGTTTGGCGAAGAAAAATGAATGGTACACATAGTTAGAGATGAAGGCCGGAAAAACAGCCCACCGTTCGGCAAAATCAAGAGAGTGCTTCACATAGTTGAGGGAGGGAGGCCGGGAGAAGCCAGCTCATTGTTTGGCCAAGTCAACCAATGCTACACTGTCCTAGTGAATGGAGGCCGGGGGAAGATGGTCTGTCGTTTGGCGAAGACTATTTAATGCTACACATAGTTAAGAGGGGAAGGCCGGAAAAACCAGCCTAACGTTCGGCAAAACCAAGCGAGTGCTACACATAGTTGAGGGAGGGAGGCTGGGAGAAGCCAGCTAATAATTTAGCCAAGTCAACGAATGCTACACTTTTTAAATAAATGGAGGCCGGGGAAGACGGTCTACCGTTTGGCGAAGACTAATGAATGCTACACATAGTTAAGAGGGGAAGGCCGGAAAAACCAGCCTAACGTTCGGCAAAACCAAGCGAGTGCTATATATAGTTGAGAGAGGACGGCCGGAAAAACCGGCCTAACGTTCGGCAAAACCAAGCGAGTGCAACACATAGTTGAGGGAGGGAGGCCGGGAGAAGCCAGCTCATTGTTTGACCAAGTCAACCAATGCTACACTGTCCTAATGAATGGAGGCCGGGGGAAGATGGTCTGTCGTTTGGCGAAGACAAATGAATGCTACACATAGTTAAGAGAGGGAGGCCGAAAAAACCAGCCTAACGTTCGGCAAAACCAAGCGAGTGCTACACATAGTTGAGGGAGGGAGGCCGGGAGAAGCCAGCTCATTGTTTGGCCAAGTCAACCAATGCTACACTGTCCTAATGAATGGAGGCCGGGGGAAGATGTTCTGTCGTTTGGCGAAGAAAAATGAATGGTACACATAGTTAGAGATGAAGGCCGGAAAACCAGCCCACCGTTCGGCAAAATCAAGAGAGTGCTTCACTTAGTTGAGGGAGGGAGGCCGGGAGAAGCCAGCTCATTGTTTGGCCAAGTCAACCAATGCTACACTGTCCTAATGAATGGAGGCCGAGGGAAAATGGTCTGTCGTTTGGCGAAGACAAATGAATGCTACACATAGTTGAGAGAGGACGGCCGGAAAAACCAGCCTAACGTTCGGCAAAACCAAGCGAGTGCTACACATAGTTGAGGGAGGGAGGCCGGGAGAAGCCAGCTCATTGTTTGGCCAAGTCAACCAATGCTACACTGTCCTAGTGAATGGAGGCCGGGGGAAGATGGTCTGTCGTTTGGCGAAGACAAATGAATGCTACACATAGTTAAGAGGGGAAGGCCGGAAAAACCAGCCTAACGTTCGGCAAAACCAAGCGAGTGCTACACATAGTTGAGGGAGGGAGGCCGGGAGAAGCCAGCTCATTGTTTGGCCAAGTCAACTAATGCTACACTGCCCTAATGAATGGAGGCCGGGGGAAGACGGTCTACAGTTTGGCGAAGACAAATGAATGGTACACATAGTTGAGAGAGGACGGCCGGAAAAACCAGCCTAACGTTCGGCAAAACCAAGCGAGTGCTACACATAGTTGAGGGAGGGAGGCCGGGAGAAGCCAGCTCATTGTTTGGCCAAGTCAACCAATGCTACACTGTCCTAATGAATGGAGGCCGGGGGAAGATGGTCTGTCGTTTGGCGAAGACAAATGAATGCTACACATAGTTAAGAGAGGGAGGCCGGAAAAACTAGCCTAACGTTCGGCAAAACCAAGCGAGTGCTACACATAGTTTAGGGAGGGAGGCCGGGAGAAGCCAGCTCATTGTTTGGCCAAGTCAGCCAATGCTACACTGTTCTAATGAATGGAGGCCGGGGAAGATGTTCTGTCGTTTGTCGAAGACAAATGAATGGTACACATAGTTAGAGATGAAGGCCGTAAAACCAGCCCACCGTTCGGCAAAATCAATAGAGTGCTTCACATAGTTGAGAGAGGGAGGCCGGGAGAAGCCAGCTCATTGTTTGGCCAAGTCAACCAATGCTACACTGTCTAGTGAATGGAGGCCGGGGAAGATGGTCTGTCGTTTGGCGAAGACAAATGAATGCTACACATAGTTAAGAGAGGGAGGCCGAAAAAACCAGCCTAACGTTCGGCAAAACCAAGCGAGTGCTACACACAGTTGAGGGAGGGAGGCCGGGAGAAGCCAGCTCATTGTTTGACCAAGTCAACCAATGCTACACTGTCCTAATGAATGGAGGCCGGGGGAAGATGGTCTGTCGTTTGGGGAAGACAAATGAATGCTACACATAGTTAAGAGGGGAAGGCCGGAAAAACCAGCCTAACGTTCGGCAAAACCAAGCGAGTGCTACACATAGTTGAGGGAGGGAGGCCGGGAGAAGCCAGCTCATTGTTTGGCCAAGTCAACCAATGCTACACTGTCCTAATGAATGGAGGCCGGGGAAAGATGGTCTGTCGTTTGGCGAAGACAAATGATTGCTACACATAGTTGAGAGAGGACGGCCGGAAAAACCAGCCTAACGTTCGGCAAAACCAAGCGAGTGCTACACATAGTTGAGGGAGGGAGGCCGGGAGAAGCCAGCTCATTGTTTGGCCAAGTCAACCAATGCTACACTTTTTTAATAAATGGGGGCCGGAGAAGACGGTCTACCGTTTGGCGAAGACAAATGAATGCTACACATAGTTAAGAGAGGGAGGCCGGAAAAACCAGCCTAACGTTCGGCAAAACCAAGCGAGTGCTACACATAGTTGAGGGAGGGAGGCCGGGAGTAGCCAGCTAATCATTTAGCCAAGTCAGCGAATGCTACACTTTTTCAATAAATGGAGGCCGGGGAAGACGGTCTACCGTTTGGCGAAGACAAACGAATGCTACACATAGTTAAGAGAGGGAGGCCGGAAAAACCAGCCTAACGTTCGGCAAAACCAAGCGAGTGCTACGCATTGTTGAGAGAGGGAGGCCGGGAGTAGCCAGCTCATTGTTTGGCCAAGTCAACCAGTTCTACACTGTCCTAATGAATGGAGGCCGGGGAAAGATGGTCTGTCGTTTGGCGAAGACAAATGATTGCTACACATAGTTGAGAGAGGACGGCCGGAAAAACCAGCCTAACGTTCGGCAAAACCAAGCGAGTGCTACGCATTGTTGAGAGAGGGAGGCCGGGAGTAGCCACTCAGGCAAACCATCGCTCCGAGCGGGACCGGCTCCTCCCAATTATGACGTCATCGCCCGGACAGCGGCCGAGGGGCCAACTGGCACCGCGGTCCCTGTCCGGTGCCAGTTCGCCCCTCGGTCGCTCTCCGGTCGTTCTCGGGGCCACAGCGGTGCCATCGTCAGAGATAGAGAGACGCGGGATTGGTTGTTCTTTGAGTGATAACGTGCGAGCCACGTTATCACTCGAAGAACAACCAATACTGCGGGTATAAAAGGCGGCTCGCCTCGTGTAGACGGGTAGTTGGCCTTTCGAGGCCACTCTTGAGAGGTGACCTCGGATCACTCTCAGGATGACAATTTTTGGCGGCCGAGGGGATCCCCTATGGCCCGCGGTGGGGAAGGCCTCCTCATTGCGGGCCATGCTGGGATGGTATCCTTGTTGCGCCCTGTGGCAGGATCAACCTCCTGACCCACAGGCTGTAACAGGTACCTTATCCTCTTAACAGGCTTAATCCTCTCCAGAAGAGGCGGAAATAAAGAAAAAATAGCAGTTAGGAAATTTTTGAAAATCGCCCAAACAGAGACCGCAGTGCCAGTTGGGACCGAAGATCGCTCCGAGCGATACTGCTGTGGCCCGGAGAGCGGCTGCTGTGGCCCGAGTAAATGGCTAATTTTCGCTCGGAGCGGAGAGGCAGCGCCGCTTGAGTAGCTCTCCGGTACCGCTCGGAGCGATGGTTTGCCTGAGCAGCTAATCATTAGCCAAGTCAGCGAATGCTACACTTTTTCAATAAATGGAGGCCGGGGAAGACGGTCTACCGTTTGGCGAAGACAAATGAATGCTACACATAGTTAAGAGAGGGAGGCCGGAAAAACCAGCCTAACGTTCGGCAAAACCAAGCGAGTGCTACACATAGTTGAGGGAGGGAGGCCGGGAGTAGCCAGCTCATTGTTTGGCCAAGTCAACCAATGCTACACTTTTTTTAATAAATGGAGGCCGGGGAAGACGGTCTACCGTTTGGCGAAGACAAATGAATGCTACACATAGTTAAGAGAGGGAGGCCGGAAAAACCAGCCTAACGTTCGGCAAAACCAAGCGAGTGCTACACATAGTTGAGGGAGGGAGGCCGGGAGAAGCCAGCTCATTGTTTGGCCAAGTCAACCAGTGCTACACTGTCCTAATGAATGGAGGCCGGGGAAAGATGGTCTGTCGTTTGGCGAAGACAAATGATTGCTACACATAGTTGAGAGAGGACGGCCGGAAAAACCAGCCTAACGTTCGGCAAAACCAAGCGAGTGCTACGCATTGTTGAGAGAGGGAGGCCGGGAGTAGCCAGCTAATCATTAGCCAAGTCAGCGAATGCTACACTTTTTCAATAAATGGAGGCCGGGGAAGACGGTCTACCGTTTGGCGAAGACAAACGAATGCTACACATAGTTAAGAGAGGGAGGCCGGAAAAACCAGCCTAACGTTCGGCAAAACCAAGCGAGTGCTACGCATTGTTGAGAGAGGGAGGCCGGGAGTAGCCAGCTCATTGTTTGGCCAAGTCAACCAGTGCTACACTGTCCTAATGAATGGAGGCCGGGGAAAGATGGTCTGTCATTTGGCGAAGACAAATGATTGCTACACATAGTTGAGAGAGGACGGCCGGAAAAAACCAGCCTAACGTTCGGCAAAACCAAGCGAGTGCTACGCATTGTTGAGAGAGGGAGGCCGGGAGTAGCCAGCTCATTGTTTGGCCAAGTCAACCAATGCTACACTTTTTTAATAAATGGAGGCCGGGGAAGACGGTCTACCGTTTGGCGAAGACAAATGAATGCTACACATAGTTAAGAGAGGGAGGCCGGAAAAACCAGCCTAACGTTCGGCAAAACCAAGCGAGTGCTACACATAGTTGAGGGAGGGAGGCCGGGAGTAGCCAGCTAATCATTTAGCCAAGTCAGCGAATGCTACACTTTTTCAATAAATGGAGGCCGGGGAAGACGGTCTACCGTTTGGCGAAGACAAACGAATGCTACACATAGTTAAGAGAGGGAGGCCGGAAAAACCAGCCTAACGTTCGGCAAAACCAAGCGAGTGCTACGCATTGTTGAGAGAGGGAGGCCGGGAGTAGCCAGCTCATTGTTTGGCCAAGTCAACCAGTTCTACACTGTCCTAATGAATGGAGGCCGGGGAAAGATGGTCTGTCGTTTGGCGAAGACAAATGATTGCTACACATAGTTGAGAGAGGACGGCCGGAAAAACCAGCCTAACGTTCGGCAAAACCAAGCGAGTGCTACGCATTGTTGAGAGAGGGAGGCCGGGAGTAGCCAGCTAATCATTAGCCAAGTCAGCGAATGCTACACTTTTTCAATAAATGGAGGCCGGGGAAGACGGTCTACCGTTTGGCGAAGACAAATGAATGCTACACATAGTTAAGAGAGGGAGGCCGGAAAAACCAGCCTAACGTTCGGCAAAACCAAACGAGTGCTACGCATTGTTGAGAGAGGGAGGCCGGGAGTAGCCAGCTCATTGTTTGGCCAAGTCAACCAATGCTACACTTTTTTAATAAATGGAGGCCGGGGAAGACGGTCTACCGTTTGGCGAAGACAAATGAATGCTACACATAGTTAAGAGAGGGAGGCCGGAAAAACCAGCCTAACGTTCGGCAAAACCAAGCGAGTGCTACACATAGTTGAGGGAGGGAGGCCGGGAGTAGCCAGCTAATCATTTAGCCAAGTCAGCGAATGCTACACTTTTTCAATAAATGGAGGCCGGGGAAGACGGTCTACCGTTTGGCGAAGACAAACGAATGCTACACATAGTTAAGAGAGGGAGGCCGGAAAAACCAGCCTAACGTTCGGCAAAACCAAGCGAGTGCTACGCATTGTTGAGAGAGGGAGGCCGGGAGTAGCCAGCTCATTGTTTGGCCAAGTCAACCAATGCTACACTTTTTTTAATAAATGGAGGCCGGGGAAGACGGTCTACCGTTTGGCGAAGACAAATGAATGCTACACATAGTTAAGAGAGGGAGGCCGGAAAAACCAGCCTAACGTTCGGCAAAACCAAGCGAGTGCTACACATAGTTGAGGGAGGGAGGCCGGGAGAAGCCAGCTCATTGTTTGGCCAAGTCAACCAGTGCTACACTGTCCTAATGAATGGAGGCCGGGGAAAGATGGTCTGTCGTTTGGCGAAGACAAATGATTGCTACACATAGTTGAGAGAGGACGGCCGGAAAAACCAGCCTAACGTTCGGCAAAACCAAGCGAGTGCTACGCATTGTTGAGAGAGGGAGGCCGGGAGTAGCCAGCTAATCATTAGCCAAGTCAGCGAATGCTACACTTTTTCAATAAATGGAGGCCGGGGAAGACGGTCTACCGTTTGGCGAAGACAAATGAATGCTACACATAGTTAAGAGAGGGAGGCCGGAAAAACCAGCCTAACGTTCGGCAAAACCAAGCGAGTGCTACACATAGTTGAGGGAGGGAGGCCGGGAGTAGCCAGCTAATCATTAGCCAAGTCAACCAATGCTACACTTTTTTGATAAATGGAGGCCGGGGAAGACGGTCTACCGTTTGGCGAAGACAAATGAATGCTACACATAGTTAAGAGAGGGAGGCCGGAAAAACCAGCCTAACGTTCGGCAAAACCAAGCGAGTGCTACACATAGTTGAGGGAGGGAGGCCGGGAGTAGCCAGCTAATCATTAGCCAAGTCAGCGAATGCTACACTTTTTCAATAAATGGAGGCCGGGGAAGACGGTCTACCGTTTGGCGAAGACAAATGAATGCTACACATAGTTAAGAGAGGGAGGCCGGAAAAACCAGCCTAACGTTCGGCAAAACCAAGCGAGTGCTACACATAGTTGAGGGAGGGAGGCCGGGAGTAGCCAGCTAATCATTAGCCAAGTCAGCGAATGCTACACTTTTTCAATAAATGGAGGCCGGGGAAGACGGTCTACCGTTTGGCGAAGACAAACGAATGCTACACATAGTTAAGAGAGGGAGGCCGGAAAAACCAGCCTAACGTTCGGCAAAACCAAGCGAGTGCTACGCATTGTTGAGAGAGGGAGGCCGGGAGTAGCCAGCTCATTGTTTGGCCAAGTCAACCAATGCTACACTTTTTTTAATAAATGGAGGCCGGGGAAGACGGTCTACCGTTTGGCGAAGACAAATGAATGCTACACATAGTTAAGAGAGGGAGGCCGGAAAAACCAGCCTAACGTTCGGCAAAACCAAGCGAGTGCTACACATAGTTGAGGGAGGGAGGCCGGGAGTAGCCAGCTAATCATTTAGCCAAGTCAGCGAATGCTACACTTTTTCAATGAATGGAGGCCGGGGAAAGATGGTCTGTCGTTTGGCGAAGACAAATGATTGCTACACATAGTTGAGAGAGGACGGCCGGAAAAACCAGCCTAAAGTACGGCAAAACCAAGCGAGTGCTACACATAGTTGAGGGAGGGAGGCCGGGAGAAGCCAGCTCATTGTTTGGTCAGGTCAACCAATGCTACACTGTCCTAATGAATGGAGGCCGGGGGAAGATGGTCTGTCGTTTTGCGAAGACAAATGAATACTACACATAGTTAAAGGCAGTGTTCACGATAAAAGTCGTGTTTCTGTTTTTCCGTCTATCTTGAAAACGGTCCCATGCTGATTTCATTGATGTCCCTGGAATCGTACAAGACCCCCTGGAAACGGAGTTCTGGCCCCTCAAAATTCAGCAGAGGAAGCATTGTGGATGAGTTGTTCGAGGCTTGTAACTCCCGTTTTTTTCAGCCGATGTGTGCGAGCTGATCTGAGTAAAGAGAGAAGTTGAGAATGAAGGGAAGAACGGGGCTTTTGATCGGAAACCATCGCTCATTTAACCACGAGTTCAGGGGAACTATTATAGGACGTGGGCGGAGTGGCCCAACGGGTTGGCTGGCCCACGAGGTTTTCACCCGCTTACCGGCCGTTCTTCGTCGCACTTCCGTTCTTAATCTTCTTAAAGGAACCCAAAGCTTACGTTGTAGCCAAAAAAAACGTGCAACTTTTTCTTTGTGAACACTGCCTTTAAGAACGGAACTCGAACGGTGTTAAGAACTCGTGGGGATTCAAAGCTGCTACGGAGTTTGAAAATCTCGTGAGGGGAGTTGCCTGGGGTGGTGAGCGATGAAGGTCGGGCCCGAGGTGGTCGCCTATATCTCGCTTATATGGATTAAGTGAGATCTTGCACTTGGCAGGTGTTATACGTGAGGGGTCTACTACACAGTCATATGAAAATCACAAAATTCATGCCTGAGGGTGTGCTGTGTCCTTAATGCCACAAGGGACGGTGAGGGGGTCGTGAAAATCATAGCCAAAAATGAAGGTTCTTTCTGGGGGGGGGAGTAAGACCCTCCTTCATTTCGTATTATCCCTTCTTCTTGACAAGCCTTCATTCTCCCCCTTTTTCCGTGTCCACTCTGTCCACCTTCTACAGGCTCCACTTTACCCTTGGAAAAAAGTGACAGCCACGGGAAGAGCAATAGAAGAGTAATAGCCAATCAATGCTGGTCTTAGCTCACACTATCTAATGGTGTTGAGAATATTTTCATGACTTTTCGCGTATATTTCTTCCATGTGACTGGTGTTTAGGAGAAGGAAGTCGTGATCTTCGAAGGGGTCTAAGCTCTAGAATTCGATGAGGAGGATGCATAACCGCAAGCTGGAGATTGGGAGCGCCGGTCAGAAATATTTTCAGGTCGATGAGGAGGATGCATAACCGCAAGCTGGAGATTGGGAGCGCCGGTCAGAAATATTTTCAGGTCAGATTCTGTTTAGTAATCTGTTTGTATAATTTGAGTGCTCGTATATGTATTTGCTTTTAGTCCCAGAACCTCAGTTTTTCGAGGGTTTGTCCCAGATTTTTGCCCACGTTTTGTCGTCCTTTGAAATTTGGCATTTTCCCCCATGGTTGTGAGAAGTTTCCCTCACGCCCCGTCAGAGTTGGCCGATAGTCCGACGCAGTTTCGAGGCAGACTATCCGTCCCAGGTTACTACGCGTTGCTGCAGCGTCGCGTGTGACACATCCCACTGAGATGCAACAGCTGCTCCTCACATTGTTTTTAACAGCGCTGGAAACATGGTTCGATTGTTCTTTCGAGTTCCTTGATAATCAGCCGAAAATTTTCCACAAATTGGACGTGAGTAAAACCGATGTACAGTTCTTATCGGAGAGAAAATCCGTCCCGTAGTTGCGAACTGTCGCTGTTCCAGCACGCAATCCGATTATAATCGCGCTGGCACGATGACCTCTTGTTCCAGCACGATTATCGTGATGCGTGATGTAAGAGCGGTTGTCCGCAACTGAGGAGCGGAATCTCATCACGATGAGAACAATACCTCTATTAAGTTAGGCCAAATCTTTTTTTCACCTTACTCAAAATCGGCTACGTTGTTGAAATACTTCTTGCCCGTGAAGATCAGACCAGGATGCAGGGGCCGCGTTTATACGAGAAAAGTGTTTGAAAATGAAAGTGGGGAAAGGCACAGCCCAACCTCAGATTCGTTTTTCTGTTTTTCTGCCTATCATCAAAACGGTCAGACGCTGATTCCAACGACGTCTCCGGTATCGTACAAGACCCCCTGGAAACGGAGTTATGGCCTCTCAAAGTTTGAGCTGCGGAAGCATGGTGGACGAGTTGTCCGAGGTTTGTAACTTCCGTCATTTGCAACCGATGTATTCGAGCGGAAGTGAATATATAGAGAAGCTAAAAATGAAGGGAAGAACGGGGATAATAATCAAAAGCCATCGCTAATATCGCCACTATTGAGCTCGAAACATTGTAAAAGGGGCGTGCCAAAATGGCTTCCAGATGTGGGCGCCCCAGGATGGCTTCCCCCTATATCTCGCTTATTCTGGGGAATCGAGAGCTCGCACTTGGCAGATGTTAATAAGGGTGGGTCTACTTCACAATTATGTGGTTTTCTCAGATTTCGCCCCTGAGCTTGGACTGTGCCTTTAACGTGTGCTCGTCGAAATGCCCTTTTGCCCAACCCGCGCTGTGAATTCGGTAAACATCCTAACCCAACTACCCAGTGGGAGGAGCAAATTTTGATCTGAAATGGAGGGAGTCACCTCAGTTGTTGCCACCTCCTCGATACGATCGACCCGCTTGAGCCTCTTTTTGTCTCCCGCCACCGAGTGGTACCAAACAGGGGTGTGCGGAAATTTGTTAAAAAATTTCAGAAAACAGAAAATCGAGTTTGTCAGAAAACAGAAATCAGAAAACAGAAAGGCCAAAACGGCCAGCAAACAGAAAACAGAAAATTTTCAGAAAAATACTCACTGCATTTTAACTTTTTTCGAGAGGTTAGAGAGTGTAATTCTGAACATCTTTGCTATACCTGTAATACAATATCTACGAGACTGGACAAATAACTAATAAGACATTGTGAGTAGCGATGGCACGTCAATGACAGGCATCATTGAAGGCACTCACCGAGAAATAGCCCACCAGGGTCCACAACGGTTCTTGATGCGCTATTTCTCGAATATTTCTTGATTGTTTCACGATTATTAGGCGGCTTAAATCATGTTCTCAGGCAGAAATGGGAACCCAACTGGGCAACGTCATAGTCACTCACCAATAGCATATAAGCGGGGGCCAGTGACGCCGAGGTGCGAGGATGCTCAGACCAGTGATGACGCGTCAACGCGCCCGGTTCTGCCCCCTCCTCTACTTGGATGCGCTCTATCGATTACCTAGAGTCTAATTTGGGCCCATCACCCGGAAAGAGTGTGGGTCCTCTCACAAAAATTGAGCTATGGGTAGAGATCAAGCGTGTGTTTCTTCCATGCCCTATCGATCGACATGGGAACCCCTCGCTTTCATGATCCAAGGACTTGAGCGAGTGCAAGTCCACTTGATCACTCCAGCCGGCGGCGCGGTCACTCTATACAAGATTGTGCGCCGTATACGGCGCGGGTTTGGATGAGGATTCAACGTGCCATGGCTACTGGTTTGCCCGGGTTATAAGGAACTGTGTTTCGAATCTAGATCAGGCTGACCGGGTGATGAAAACCGAGCTCCGCCCCCCAAAACTTGTCGGGGACACAACCGGTCACTATGATTTGCACTGAACTGCACCCAAAAAGTGACCGGTTGAGTGACCATTTTCTGCCTGAGTTGTTCACGAAATAGCCTAGAAGTAGCCGATCAATAGCCGAGAAATAACCAAAACGTGACAGGCACACCAACGCTTTTGCGGCTCACCGAGCAGCCGCCTTGGCCTCCTGCAGTTTGGCGGGGCCTCCTGGTGCTAGGCGGGGTCCAAGTACCGCAAACTTGGGTAGTTGAACTGACCGCGATGTTGACATCCAAATCATACCTCAGGAATGCGTCGTGTACAGTTCAACTCCGCATTGCCGTTGAGTCCGCAAAGTGCACGCCGATTGCGGAAGCGTGCTGCGGCGCGGTTGCGATTATCCTCAGACAGGGATGTAGGATCACCCGGGCGGTTTTTGCCTTTGGTGCCCAGGTGATCCCACATCCCTGTCTGTAGATACTCGCAACCGCGCCGAAGCACGCTTTGGCAATCAGCGTGAACTTTGCGAACTGAACGGCAATGCGGAGTTGAACTGTACATCCCTTGGAGAACCTTATTTTTCCGTCCATTTCGCGCCGAACATTTTTCGGCGGTTATTTCTAGGCTACTACGCGGCAACCAGCTACTTCCCGACGATTTTACGGCTATCACGTAGAAAGCAGGCACTTCTTGGCTATTTATTGGCTATTGATCGGGTGAATTTCTCAGAGAACGCCAGTATGGCAGCACAGTAGGGGTTGCATCCCTCGTTGTCAGCAGCTGCTGCTGACAGCTAACAGCAGCAGTTGCTATTGATATCGAGAGGTTCAACCCCAGAGGTGTTGGAATCATATACCACTGTCAGCAGCAGCTGCTGCTGACAGCGAAGGTTTGCACTCGATTTTTGCCCTGGGATGCATTCCTTATTGTGCCGAAGTGCTAAGTAGGTGAGCAGGGTTCGCGATAAAATTAGTTGCTGAGTTCTCTTCATGAGAATGCAGGTTTCACCATCACGAAAGTGAGAAAAGTAAAAAGTTGCCGGAGAAACGCACAAAAGCAGCTCAGAACAGCTAATTGGTGGGTGTGCGCACACCCCAACCAACACGATTCATATAAGTGCTGGTGTTTTCGTTTAGCAACCTATTCATGATTTTGCGGAAGCGGCAAATGCCGCGCAATATCAGTAGAAAAATGAGAAATGAGATGCTTGATAACGTTACCGAGCATCTGATTTCTCATTTTTCTATTGGTAATCCGCGGCATTTGTCGCTTCGCAAATATATTTATAGGGTGTAGCAGCAAGGCGGAAGACGACAAAACAAACATAACGTCGGCGTGTATCCTGAAGAGACTTCGCGTTCCTCATTGGAGGTTGGCGCAAGCTCGGTGCACCTATGTTATAGCATACGGCACGGAGTTTGCGCCAACCTGCAACAGTGAACGCAAAGTCTCTTCCGGAACCATGCCGACATTACATAGGAATTTGGTTGATTGTGGGCAAGGTGACAACCAGCAATATTTTGCTTCTGAGCGTTTTTCCTCTGAGTTTTCACCTACTTTCACTTTTGTGATGATCATGTCTACCTTCTCATGAGGATGCCATAACAACCGTCTCCTAGGGCGAACCCTACCTTCAGCAGCAATCGCACAATCGAACACACATAAGAGCAAAACCACATAAACGACTGAACAAGCTGCACTGTTCAACAGACCTGGTTTTCGTTGATTTTTGCTGATTTTTTTTCTGATTTTTGCAAGTTTTTCAGAAAACAGAAAGGCCAAAACGGCCAGAAAACAGAAAACAATGCATTGGCGACGACCGATCAACACGCCGGCCGACCGCGTGGGCAGACAGTCTTGTCGGACAGACGTCATGAAGAAATTGCGTGTGAATTCGGAAGACAGTGAAACTATCGTCGATCACTGGTCGAGAGATAGCCGGGGCGCAGCGATCTAACGTGATATCACTTGATCGATGTTCGTGACTATCATTACCTCCTCGCTTGCGTGCGTGCCACGTGTGTTTGTCGCGGCGATCTCTCAACCAGTGATCGATCATACTCTTTTTTATCCTCCGGTCACGTGATATCGTGTGAGAGCACGCATCACGAGGTCCTTGTGCTGTAATCTTCCACAATACCCACCCATAAGGCCCCCGCCATAGTCGGTGGATCTACTGAGTTCCACAGGGTCGATACGCATCGAATTCGTGGAAGACGGGTGCAAAAAAAATCAACCCACTGAGTCCGACTGCGACCGTCTGATGCCCACCGCAATCCCCCCGGTCGATACTGATGGTCCTCATGCGTACAAGGGCGGGGCCAATGCACCGACTGAGTCCCACCAAAACCATCCTCACCCCACCCGGTCGATATAGATGTTTCTCACGTGATTTGGGTGCATTTTTTTCGGCCGACTGCGACCTGCCTAGTCCCGCCGCATCTCGACTCTCGTCGTCTGCGCTCTGCCCCACCTGCTGCTGATACGGAAATCAGATTCAGACATGCTGAAAACAAGAAAAATCAGCCACCAAACACGTTCCGATTCACAGCTGAGGTGATAATCGCCACTATCAATAGCGTGTTTCGCAGAGGAACTAATTGGCGCAGGGGGCAACCGGACTCAGTGGGACTCAGCAGGTTTTTCGACAAAGTCTGACCGGGGGCTAAGCTTCGCAAAGTAGCGAAAAAAGGCTTTTATCGCGTTTTTTTTCGCCTCTTCGTCATAACTCTGCCAATTTTGGGTCTTCGGGGATAAGAAAAATATTTTTAGAATTGCCTCATCAAGATCTACAAGATGGTGTTAGACTTCAATTGATAGCTTTAACTATACCTTAATTATACATATGCTGCTATTCTCATAACACGGTTTGACTCGTCAGAATGAAAATGCCGGTCGAGCATCCCGACGAGTCAAAACGAGTTATGAAATTAGCAGCAAACCTATAATTAGGGTATAGTTGAAGCTATCAATTAAATTTTAACACCATCTTGTAGATCAGGATGAGGCGATCCTAGCAATATCTTTCTTATCCCCAAAGACCCAAATTTGACAGAGTTATGAAGAAGGGACGGAAAAAAGGCGAAAACGCGTTTTTTCGCTGATTTGCGAAATTTAAAGGCAGTGGTCGCCATGAAAAGGTCACCTAAAAAACTATAAAAATCAGCTTAGATGGGAAACATCTGAAAAAATATGAAGGTAGCGAGGTGAAAAACGGGCTGGAATTAGAGCTTCTAGAGCCCAAAGATGCTAGTTCGTGCACACGTGCACAGCGCCGCAAAAAAAGATCGCCGCCTCATGCCGAGCAGTCAAAAATCATCGCCATTCAGAGGAAGAAATAAATGCAAAGTTTACCTAATAAAAACAGTTGAGCAATGAAAGCAAACACTTCAGTCAATGTTTTTGACTAGATGAGTCCGAAGGATGATGTTCATTGATTGAAATTCAATTTCAAGCCAGCTGATGTTCTTGATATCAGAGATCATCGCTGCCGATGATGTGGAGTGGGCTCGTCCACCATCGAAAGACAAGAAAGTTCAGGCTTCAAATTTGGCCCGAAAAAAGTGTTTTTTTCCCAATTTTTTCCAATTGGTCCTTCTACTATGAACCCAGAAAAGGGTTTAGAGAAGAAAAGAAGACAAGCATGTTTTATCGCGACCACTATCTTTAAGGGTGGGTATTGTAGCTGAGTGCCGAAACAGCAGTTGTCCGCAATCGCGGCCACAATGTCGCTCTGATAGAGCAAGTAATTCTATAATGTTCATCACACGGCGCAGTATGATCGATATTCTATAGTAATGCGACGCCATTTCCTTAGCTGCGAAGACCGCCGCACGGCTTAGCTTTTTATCACGCTGCGTAAGGGGTATGTTATACTTTTTCGACACACGGTCGCGTCACTCTGCACAGCGACAGCGACAGTGGTAGCGACAGGCCATGGCACAACTGCAGTATGTTAGCCCTCCGCGACACGTCGCTGCGACCCACACGCGACATCTGTTCCTACGACGGCCGTTGCGGTTTCTTCGATACGGGTCCCGCCGCGATTTGTGTTAGATTGCATGCCTGTCGCTCATTACAGCGACAAAGTATACCATACCCCTAAGGCCAATGGTATACTTTTGCGACACGCGGTCACGTCGCTCTCCACAGCTACAACGACGGCTTCCCGACCTTTAAATTTGTCTTTGTCGCAGTGCGCTGCACAACGACAAGGATCGGCCCATTTGCAGTATGTATGTCAACCCTCCGCGACACATCGCTGCGACGGACCCGCTACAACTGTTCCTACTACGGCGAGCACCATTGCTTCCATGCTGATCCCGGCACGATTTGGGCTTAATGTCATGATTGTCGCTCCTGACGTTCTATGCATATTTTGAACTAGAAACTTCGGCACCTCAATCTCGTAGTAAAAAAGGGAAGTAGCAGAAGTTACGGATTCCAAAGATTTCCGAGGTCTACAAACTTCACCCACCAAACTTGTTTTCAATTTCTCATCTGTTTCTCATAGGGTTTGAATTTCCTTTACAGACAACAACGCACTTTTGTCGCGTTGATAAAAGGTGAATTAAACTACATGAATATATTTTGTACCGGTCCTTATCACAAAATTGCAAATTAGGTTCACGGGAATGGCACGCATAAATGGGCAGCGAGGGATTGGAGGCGGGACACAGCAAGCGCCACTTGATTGAATTTCAAATCGTGACGCGTGCTTGCCTTTGGCCGGGATCATACTTCCCACCGACCGGCGACAGCGACAGTGCACATCAGGCATATGGATTTTTTGTCGATATGGATGGTGAACATTGCCACGCGTCGCTCGTCGCTGAAAGTATGATCCCGGCATTATCGCGCTCCCTAACCCCCGCCGCTGCATTCATGCACCCCCCTATACTTTGACCGAATCGAATGATTCGAAAAGTCATTCGACTGAAAAAGTCGACTTCGAGTTATTCGAAAAGTCGAATATTCGAAAAAGGCGAATTCCCGAATTATTCGAGAAGTCGAATATTCGAAATGTTCAAAATCCCGAATTATTCGAAAACTCGAATATTCGAAAACTTCATAATTCCGAATTATTCGAAAAGTCGAATATTCGAAAAGTTCAAAATCCCGAATTATTCGAAAAATCGAATATTCGAAAATCTACGAAAACATTCGAATGAATTCGATAGTCGAATTTTTCGAATAAATTGTTTTTCAAGAACATTCCATGGACCCAAGAGCAGTTCGCGCGCCAAGGATGCACACTGTCGCAAATCGTAGGTGTTTTTCGAAATCAAGGCAGAGCGAAATTATCAATGATGACTCACTCATGTGGCGAGCGACTAAGGAATCTTTCAGTCCTTACCGTAAAGCCTAGTGCATACTTGCGTCGCGGCGATGGTGCTGCAGTGTAGGAACTGATACATACCACCGCGCCCAGCGCAGCACTCAATCGCGCCTAGCACTGACAGTCGTCGCGCGCGAAGAATCTAGTGGGAGCTGCTTTACGCGACGGTGTCGTGGCTGTTTCGCGGCCAATCTACACTTTTCACAACGTGCGTGCTGTTTAGCGCCAGCTGGATGGTGTGTCACGTCGTCGTGCACTGCACTACGACATCGCGACGCAAGTGACAGAAATCCGGCCTCGGAGGCAGTAATATGTTCATTTCAGAATTTTTTTAGGTAGCGACCATCTTCCACTCAAAGGTTTTCAATTTCCTGAATACTACCATGGATTTCTTCATGATTTCGATCATTTCAAAATTTCTTTTTTTTATGACTTTTTTATGCAATGAACTTTCCTTCTCCAAATGATGGTCGCATTCATATTCATAGAGAGAGACGCTCCATTTGGAGAATGAAAATCACGAAAATGGAAAAATGGCATTGAATATCACAAAAACCGGCGCTATTCCAATTTTTAAATTCGGTTGAAATTTTTAGCTCGGGACTGCTGCCAGGGTTAATTTGGGTCGGTCAACCCAAATATGAAATTTTCTGGAAGATTTTCAAAAGGGTGGGGAAGGTCACGTCGAAGCGAATAACTTCATCGATAGGTAAATGTTCTGGATTTATGGAGATGCAACATTCCACAGAATGAGTCTTTTTGCGTGTTGATCACTATGTAAGTCACCATCGGCTCGAGATTTTTCATGGATCGCAATTTTTTTCGGTGTATAAAACGCCACTCCGCGGAAAAGGTCAAAGATTCGGTATTCCTAAAAATGTTGTGAAATTCCTTTTGATGGATTTGGTGGTCGTCAAATTTTTCCAAATGTGGTGAAACTGTATCGCTCTAGCCGCGAAGCGGCTGGAGAGGTTTGGTTTTGCCTAGGCCTTGTGATCACTTACAATTTTATAAAGTAGTTTATAAAACCATTCAAACAAATTTCTTGTAGATTTCCTTCCGGATATACGTGAACGGGGCGAAAGCACACCACCTGTCAAAATTTGGGCCAAATCGGTTCACAAATAACAAAGTTGTGAGCCCTAAAGCTTAAGAAAAATTCACGGTGTGCGCCGTGGGCCGTAGGCATTCACGCTTTCCATTCACTGCTAATGGAACTCCTCAGAAGTTTCAGCCCTAGTTACGTGTTTTCCTCAGTAACATACATTGAAGGGCACGCAAACAGCCGGCAAAGAGCAAGGTAAAAAAAGTGCCTTCTCGCCTTTTTCTGCAGTTTTTCCTGACGCTGCTGTCACAGTAAGCTCTTGACCTACCATAATCTGTAAGAAATTGAACATCCACAATTTATCGTGTACATTGCCTTTAAGTAAGCTAGTTGTGCCCTTTAATGTATGTTACTAAGGAAAATTTGTAACTAGGGTTGAAACTTCTGAGTCAGGAGTAGCCACTGCCAATGATAGCAGGCGATCAATTGGGCAGGCAGGTAAGTTGGCAGGAGGTATGTAGGCTGGTCAGTAATCGATTTCTAGGTCAATCGGGATTCAGATGACGTCATCGGGACGTCGTGAAAGAGGCTTCGAGCTTCTGATGACGTCATCGGGACATCGAGAAAAAAAGCTTCGGGCTTCTGATGACGTCATCGGGACGTCGCGAAAAGTGCTTCGAGCTTCTGATAACGTCATCGGGACATCGAAAAAAAAGCTTCGGGCTTCTGATGACGTCATCGGGACGTCGTGAAGAGTACTTCGAGCTTCTGATGACGTCATCGGGACGTCGTCAAAAGTGCATCGGGCTTCTGATGAGGTCATCCGAACCTCGTGAAAAGTGCATCGGGCTTCAAATGACGTCTTCAAGACGTTGTGGAAAGTGCAGAGCGGTTCAAGTAATAGGTGCGTGTTGCCGCGAAATGTGAGTTGCGCTTCATTTGTTGTGTGCTTCACAAGTTTATTGCACAAGTTGATAATAAGCCATCGGCACACAATTTTCACGGAAGTGTAGCAGTTTTTCTTGCCATAGATTTCCATGTTTAGGCCCAGATATCGTGATATCTTTATAACCGGTGAGGCTGTTTCCCTGATCTCTAGTCTGTTCAGCTTCAGCCGCTCACCTCCAGAGAAAGACGGTGTGAGAATGAAAATACACCGCTCTCAATTTCTTCTATACCCTACTCTTTATCAATTGGTTATCATGAATTTTCTTTACGGTAAGAATTTTGTGCTGATGGCAACTTATAATCGTCTGTTGACTGCTTACTGATTGTCGTATCAGTCCAAAAAAGTTGATAAGTGTTGCATATTTTTGAGGGATATTACTGCGTAATATCAGGAAAAAATGAACAATTCTTACCAAAAGGGGTTTTCCAAGCGAAAGAGGTTTGGTTCGCGTCAGAAACGTTCCAACAAAAAGGGAACAATAGGAAAGTGAAGTGAGGAGAGTGTACAAAAAGTGAACAATATTCTTTCCAAGCGATATTCTCGGTCGACTCTTCTATACAGCGAAAACAAACCGTTGTAGTATTTTACGAGGAAGAACATAATGGTTTAAAAAAAAGGACTTTTATTCGTTTACGAGATTATATCGGAATACTCTTGCTTGATAATGTATTTCAATTGTTTCATTTTCCCAAGAGCTGGAGCTAACCGTCTGCTCTGGCCAGTTTGACATCATCTCTTTCAATGAATTAAAACTATCAGATACCATTAGTTACTTTTGGAACTACAAAGTACTTCCGAGTAGAATACCGCAACGGTCTGTTTTCGCTGTATAGAAGAGTCGACCGAGAATATCGCTTGGAGAAAATATTATACACTTTTTGTACACTCTCCTCACCTCACTTTCCTATTGTTCCCTTTTTGTTGGAACGTTTCTGGCGCGCACCAAACCTCTTTCGCTTGGAAGACCCCTTTTGGATAGAATTGTAAATTAGATTTGGCGATCAAAGAAATCATTGAAATATTGTGAAGTCCTTTTAAATGAATACAGTGATCAATGAATTTTTCGAAATGTTGTGAAAATGTTGAGGATAGAACTTGCGGTAAAAAAAGTCATGGATTGTTGTGAAAATTCTCTTACTGGATTTAGCGAATATCGAAAGCTTTTAAATGTTGTGAAATTGTAGAAAAAAGATTTGGCAAGCGCAATATAAATATTCAAAGTCAAATCACGCGCCAGAAGGATTTGGACGTCTTCTGATCAGTCAGGTCCAACACGGTCCCCGAAGCCGCCGGAGCTGACAAGAGCCGCTCCGGAGGCTTCGGCGACCGCGTTGGACTTGACGCCCACGTTAAGGGGTCACATTTTTAGTTTGGATGGGGGGTCTATCGGGATGAAAAATTGCTAACATTATCACTATCGTAGATGTGAGCGGTTGTTTTTCGAAAAAAGCAACTACGAAACAGAAGAAATCATCCTCAAAACCGCGCCACTCCTATGATAGTGATGCCCAACCCTGCGAGTAGCGGGGAAATGGAGGTTACCTAACTTTGTGGGGCGGTTTCAATGGTATACTGCTCATTTTCTTAACTTTAGTGTGATTGGGTGGACTCTCTGTGCGGGTTGCGCGCGGTAAGGAATCAAAGCCAAATCTAAGTGCGCGCTTCGCGCGCACCACAATTTCAGTCGTATCTAAAATCGAACAAAATCACCTCACACACAGCGTAATCATATAAATAGGGGGCAGGACGAAAACAAAGTCCAGCTCCGTGTTAAGCATCCACAAATGAACCGCTTTTAGATTACAGAACATTAGACCCTATTATTGATAGGAGATCTCTGTCAAGAATATAATATGTGCATTTGGTAGTGGACGAAATATTGCTTCAACTCTATTTGCAAGGCGACCGGCCGATGACCGATCACGTCGTTGAGGACTCTGTCGCGGCGACGCCTCGCACACGCGACGAAGTATGCAGAAGGCCTGAGGTTTCTCTGTCGCGGCGACCCCGTGACGAAGTATGGACTAGGCCTAGGCGCTGCACGAGCGGTGGACTATGTAAGTTTTGACCGCGCGGCAAGCACGGGACGAGCAAGAAACAACTGAAGTCTCCGGCGACATCGGCAGAGCGGTGCGGGTTAAAGTTGGGCGTTAACTGTGACATACACAGAAATTTCTCGCTTGCACTTGCGTATACGGCACCGTAGGATAGTCTCACAATTCTTGATGTTAGAGTGTACCTTAACTAAGAAGGGAAAATTGATTGATGTGGTCGAACCGCCATGGCGGTTCGGGCGGTGCTGCTATGGCGGCGCTGGTTGGGCGGCACGGCGTGGGGAGAACTTTAATAGTCCGCCGCGCTTCCAGCGCGTCACGCGCCGAATAGACTCCCGCCGTGGAAATACGCGGCAGTGTGCAAAGGAGGGGAATCGATCGTACGGTGCCGCATGATCAACTCTATTCCATTGCATGCTGCAGCACCTTTCACAGGCGGGAGTCTATTCGGCCACTAAGACGGCAGCGGCGGTGGGTTTTAATAGTCTAGTTGTGAAACCGAAGCCCGAGTTATTGTTTTGCATTCACTTCCTATCGGAATTAAATAATGAGAAGCAGTTATCTGCATAATTTGTCGCATAATTCGTATGTTTTTCAGACATTGCCAACCGTCTCGTGAGTAGCTTGTTTGCTTCCCTATTCGACAGGTTGGTTCAATCCAAAAAAATAGATAATGCTAGCTGAAGTAATATGGCCTTTCTCTGGAAAATAGTGGCGATGGCATTTTTTGTATTACTCCAAAAGTCGAATGGAAAAATTCGAAAAAAATATTCGACAGTCGATTGAAAAAGTCGACTTTTTATTCGAAAAGTCGAATATTCGAAAAGTTCAGAATCCCGAATGATTCGAAAAATCGACTATTCGAAAAGTTCAAAATCCCGAATCATTCGAAAAGTCGAATATTCGAAAAGTTCAAAATCCCGAATTATTCGAAAAGTCGAATATTCGAAAAGTTCAAAATCCCGAGTTATTCGAAAAGTCGAATATTCGAAAAGTTGAAAATCACGAATTATCCGAAAAGTCGAATATTCGAAAAGTTCAAAATCCCGAATTATTCGAAAAGTCGAATATTCGAAAAAAATCTGAAAATGTAAAAGTATACACCCCCCCCCCCCGAAGGGACCTTTATGGGGAAATGGGCTTCCAATTACTTTGTTAAATCTGATTGAAATAACACTTCCGAGAAAATAAAATTGAGAAATATAATTAACATTTACAAAAAAGCCGACATTAATTGTGCATATGCAATAAGAGTGACTGTGTATAGGTGTTATGTGGTTGATAAAATGGTGTAAACAGTGTTTTTGTATCTGCACTTTTTGTGTTGAACAATACGAGGTTGTCCAATAATTCTTGTCCGAAAATTTCACCATTTTTTATTTTTTTCAGCTTTATTGAAAAACAAGTCTAATCAACAATATAATCACCACAGTTATCCACAACAGTGGCCCATCGATTGGGCAGGTCGCCGATGACCTTCGCCCAGAACTCCGGGGGCTGCGACTCGAAGAAGTCCGCGATGTCGGATTTGATGTTGTCGTAGTTGGTGAATTTTCTTCCGGCCAAATGGTGCTTCAGCGGGCGGAACAAGTGGTAATCGGAGGGGGCGAGGTCCGGGGAATACGGCGGATGGGCAACCGTCTCCCAGCCGAGCGTCGCCAACTTCCGCTAGATCTCCTTCGCCACGTGGGGGCGCGCGTTGTCGTGCAGCAGGTGGACCGAGGCCCGTCGGGGACGCTTTTCTCGGATGGCGGCGGCTAGTTTCTCGAGCTGATCAGTGTAGATGGAGGCGGTGACCTTCCTGCCTTGCGGGAGCAGCTCGAAGTACAGCATGCCCTTGGTGTCCCACCAGCAGCAGAGTATGATCTTCAGCGGGTGCAGGTCGGCTTTCGGCGTCGTCGGCGGCTCTTCTCCGCGCGGGATCCAGACGGCACCGCGGGCGACGTTGTCTTAGAGGACCCAGCTCTCATCCCCAGTGACCATGTCCTCGAGAAACTCCTTGCGATGCGGACGAAGGAGGAGGGACTGGCAGACCGCCACGCGGCTCTGCTTGTTGGCGTCCGGCAGACGGTGGGGGATCCAACGGGCCAGAACTTTGTGGTAGCCGAGTAAGTTGAGTCGATTGTGGATGGTGGACTTGCTGCAGCCGAGCGTCGTCGTCAGTTCACGGGTGGTGGCTTCCGGCTTCTCCTTGATACAGCGACGGACTTCGTCATCATCCACCGTAGAAGGCCTCCCGCTGTGCTCCCTCTCCTCGAGGCTCGTGTCGCCGCTCTCGAAACGATTGAACCAGCGGCTGACTGTGCGTTGGGACACTGCATCCTCCTTGCACGCTCTGCAGATGTTGGCGACCGCGGTGCCCGTGTCGTTGCCCAGCAGCCACTCGTAGTACACGAACGTACGAATTCGACCTTGGCCCATTTTAGCTAGTACTGGTAGCTAAACGCGGCGACTGCGCCTTATATACCCGTAGCGTAGAACTTTGGAGAACCTTCTAGAAGGTTCACTTGCCTGATATTATAACACTTCCAAGGAAAATTATAGAATTTTGAAAATTTTCGGACAGGAATTATTGGACGGCCTGGTATATTAATTCTCGCTCTTTTTGATTTTCGTTCATCTTTCGCCATTTCGCGTATCGCTTGGCAAGGTATCCTGTTCATATCGAGGCGAGAATCCGGATCGCAGTTGCAGACAATCGCTCTAGCTGCGCTTAGGTCGACGATGATGGTGTTATGCCGGGACTTTAATGTCCCAGTGGGATTCTCCTGAAGCTGCGTGCTGCAACACCGGTTGCCCTCAAAGGCACAGTACACCCTCAGATATGAATTTTGAGATTTTCATGTAATTGTGTAGAAGACCCCTCCTGTATAACACGTGTCAAATGCCAGATCTCATTTCCTCCAAGTAAGCGAGATATAAGCGACCACCACAGGCCCGACCCCCTTCGCTCACCACCACGGGCCCGACCCCCTCACAGATTTCCGAACTCGATAGCGGCTTGATGGATCGATGAATTCCAACAAGTCATCGTTCTTGAGTCCATTGCCGGTCTATCTCCTCATCCTGTTTCGCTCTCGTGCGGCGATTGCGAATGAAGAGAAATACAGGCCTGAGACAACTCGTCCACCAATTTTTCATCCTCAGAATCAAGGCATCTTTGAAGAGCCATAACTCTGTTCGAAGGGGGCCTTGGACGATTTCAGAGACACCACTGTAATCAGCGTGTGACTCTCTCCAAGATAAGCATAAAATCTGAAAATAAATTTTCTGGGTGTCCTGTGCCTTTAAAGGCATCGTACGCGCCGAAAACCACTCACCGTTTTTTCGGTTCAATTGATTCTCTGGGCCTACCTAAGAACGTAAGGAGAGTTTGTTCGGTTAAAAATGCGTTATTGTGAGGATAAATGAGGTCGAATGTGTCAAATTCCGTCAAAAGAGGACGGCCCTCTGTTAGTCATCTGACACAATTTGCTGTCAGCCATCATATAAGTAAATTTACAACATTTGATAGAGTGCAACTGAGGGGAAGTTGATGGAATATAGTATACGATTACGTGAAGAATGGCTTTTCTATACACATCGATTAACCTTTCCTTCCCAACAAATCACTTGAAAGAAAGATCAACTTCATTTGATCGTGAGATCGTCGGTCAAAACAACTATTTCTAACGATCAACTCTTCCTTTGTCAAAAGTCGATTGAGATGTTTTGGGTCTGAAAAAGGGGTTTCAATAGATTTTTCGCGGTTTTTTCAACGTAGCCGTTATATAGGGAACTATAGCTCTCATTATATATGGGAAACTCTGAGACGGAAGTCATCGTGCACGATGCCTTTAAGTGCGAACCTGATTGTCACTCCGATATGGACGGCATATGCCCTTCCGTGCGTACCTGTCCCGCTTCTGACTGCCCGCAGCACGCTGCGTTGTGACTTCAACCATTGAACTCGTCCGACTTGGTCGATGGTGCGACACGCGAGCTGGATGAGGGCGAAGGCATCTGTCTACACATGAACTCAATTTGTCTGCAGCGAAATATTATGTATATTCTCTCTGTGCAAAACCATATGAAGTCTCGAACCATCGTATTCTCCCTTCCTCATGCAGCTGTTATGGAAAATTCGCAACTGCTGCTAAATGCCTCCTTTTCGCAGTTTCACCCGCCGTAGCAATGACAGAGAATGTGATAAAATATAAAAATGTCAGAGAGTACTATCATTTATTGACTTCTGCCTGTCATTCTTCTAGGCCTTCAAAATATGTATGGTGGTTTGAAAAGAGGCACAATTCGTAAGAGAAAAAAGGAGCTTGTGAATACGTACGTCTGTACAGCTTGCAGAACGACTCACACACTAGCGAATAAGTCAAAACTAAAAGGGCCAGGGATGATTACTCAACTCTATGGAAGCATCAATATAATTTTGGGTCTGAGCAGAACAGTCTACTGCCACGAGAAAACCTAAACAGGCAGCAGCGACTGTTTATCCACGCGTGTTCTATCCCACTGTTTTGCCAGTGGAAATGTTCTACAAGTTTTACCACGTTTCAACGCGCCAACTTCCTGCGTATCCAGCACGGTAGAAGATAGGGAAAAATGGTAGCTGCTGTCTGTTTAGGAGTGCCCTACTGCCACCACACTTCTTTCTGTGACTATGCATCGTTACAAATGCTCGTGTCTGGGAACATTCGAAAAGCGGCATGCATCGAGCACACATCCCAAACGCTTTGATCAGGGCATACACTTCGAATATTAGGAGTTTGTGAGGTTTGCCCACTTACTTTGGAGAGCGCGCATCGTGGATGGGTCGCCTATCCTCTGGTTCCGGGCCTGATTTAGTGTGTGCAATTGCGGACTTGCGTCGGGGGGGGGGCGCGACGCATCGCTTTCGTACGACCTTCTGCGCCAGCCCCTCATCAGCTGTTCTTGTGCGTGTTTTTCTACGTTTTCAAGGTTTTTCCTAGTTCTTTGATCGTACGAAAGCGATGCGTTGCGCCCTCACGACGCAAGTCCGCAATTGCACACACTAAATCAGGCCCGGAACCAGAGGGTATGAGTTATTGGAGGCTGCCTCTCGTACTCAGGAGAACTCAGGAAACAGTTTTTGGAATTCCCGAAAAGGTGCTAAGAATGCATTTCACGAAGCAAATACCATCCACATTATTCCGTCCACAGGTCGCCAGCACCCTTCTCGCCCAGCTGAGTGTGGTGATGGGGGGTAAGGATGGCAATAATGTTCAGCAAGGCCAGCACTGTGGTGGCTCAGTGGCAATGCTCTTGCCTCTTGCATGGCAGGCGTAAGTTTGAATTCAAGCGCCTTAATAGTTTTGGAGACAAACATTTCTGAGCATCACAATCTTCTGCCCATCATATCACCCTTTGATAATTAAAGTGGCACTCTAGCGCCACCTTGCACTCTCTGTTAAAGGCACAGTCCAATCCCAGAATCTATTGTCTGTTTTCCTGACTATTTTGAAAACGGTCCCACTCTGATCCCAACGATGTCTCTGGAATCGTCCAAACCTCCTAGAAACGGATTTATCTCCGCTCAACAATTGAGCTACGGGAGCATGGTGGACGAGTTGTCCGAGGCTTGAAACATCCTTCATTTGCAACCGATGTATACGAGCCGACCTGAACAAAGAGAGAGGTTGAGAACGTAGGGAAGCTAAGGGAAACGGGGCTAATTATCTGAAACCATCGCTCATCTCGCCACTGTTGAGCTCGAAAGATTGTAAAGGGGGCGTGCCAAAGTGGCTTCCGGATGTGGGCGCCCCAGGGTGGCTTCCGGATGTGGGCGTCCCAGGGTGGCTTCCTTCTCTAAAACGCTTATTCGGAGGAGTTGAGAGCTCGCACTTCGCAGGTGCTATAGTATAGGGTGGGTTTACTTCACAATTATGTGGAAATATCAGAATTCGTCCCTGAGCTTGAACTGTGCCTTTAAGTGGCGATTTCGGAAGGATTACTACCACCCGCGGTTTTTCCGGCTCGCGGAAGTGTCGCGTCGTATTCTTGGTAAAACAACATCCATAGGTTTGCGGTAAGTTCTCGCTAGATTCCAGGCGAATTCTTCCAGAGTCTGCTATGTACCTGGAATTTCGCCTCCAATATGCTTTTTTTCAGTACGCGCGCTTGAGAAAAAATCTCAGTGAATCAAACGAAAATGAAATTATCCTTTCACCAGAACTCCTTAAATACACAAAATAACTTCACAACTTCACATTAAAGGCCGGAATAATTACAACTCTTGAACGACACGTCAAATTTTTCTTAAGTCCAAAACTTGAAGTACATAAAAGAGTGGTGTTTATCTCTAATCGAAATTCTCCTACACATATGGAGAATTTGAAAACATCTTGACGAAAAGAACGTTACTGTCGAGGTTCTAATAGAGAAACATTGTGCAGCATTTGGTAGCCTATGGATGATTAGGATGAATATGGAAAAGTGTTGTGCAGCATATTCGACTGTATGAATCCACCATACGCATGATTGTTATTTATATCTATATGAACTCTGCTTTTGTTGAGCGTTTCCACAGAATCCTGGAGAAGCGACTACCTGATTTCTGGATTACACTGCTACTAAAATGTACTTCTGAATTCTGAAATATTCAGCAAATAACGTCAACATGACTTGGTATGGAAAAACAAAAAAAGACATTCTGAAGACTTACAAATGCACAAGAAGCTTACGTGTAGGAATAGAAATAGGTCGTACAAGCTCATTCAACGTGTGTAGGCGTTCTCTGACGTTGACGTGGCCCCATACCATACTAAAATTCGTCATTCAATCTGTCGTTTTTCAACTCTTCAGGCTCAGTGTCAAAGTAACGGCGAAAACTGTTCATGAGTAGCAAGAGCTACATACTTGGGAGGGGAAAAAGAGAGTAGTTGGTAGCGACGTTGCAACGTTTGCGATGGAAATAGTTGTTGTGCTATCTTTATGAGAAGGTAGATCTGGCCATAAAAAAAGTGAAAATAAGTGAAAAGTTGTAGAAAAAACTTCAACAAGTTTTTGCCGGGTGTCCGCCGGCCCCTGACGAATTAGGTTTCTACAAATGCTTGTTTTGCCGTCTTTTATTTTGCTCCTAAAGTAGCTGCTGACCACTTTGAGAGACTACTGACTACTTGAAAAGCAGAATAAAAAACAAAACAAGCGTCAATAATTTTTGTTAGTTGGGGGAGGGGGGCGTGCGCACACCCACCGATTTGGCGTTTGAACCTGTTTTTGTGCGTTTTTCTGCAACTTTTTGCTTATTTTCACTTTGATGATGGCTTCAAGAAGAGAATCCAACACTCACTTTTATCGCGAACCCTGCCTCTAACAGTACTAGCCCAATTTTTTTTGTTTTGTTGGTACAGTCTTCATATGAACGTATAGGAATATCATTTCAATCTGTCAATTCATTCTTTGTTTACAAGCCATTTAGTGTCGCCGTGCTACAGCAATGGAAAAAATTGAACATCGTGCAGTGATAAAATTCTTAATTTTGGAGTGTAGCGCCAAAAGAATTTTACGAACGAATGTTAAAAGTGTATAATGATTGTTCGCCTACAATTAGAACAGTAGAAAGACGGATTGGTGAATTTAAAGGCAGTGTCCACGATAGATTTCATCCTCGGGTTTTGGCCGGGAATTGAAAGTTCAGGGTTTCATTGGAGCACTGGAGTTGAAAGAACGAGCAAAAATGAGCCCGAAAGAGCTCCATACGGCTCCGAAGTCCGCTCGCGCTAGCTCTTCCGCTCGCGGTCGAGTTTTCCGAGGATCAGTTTGGTCCGCTTCTACATTATCATTGGAGCGCGAGCGCGGCTGAGTTTTAGCATTGGGGCGCATTAGCACGCTGTCTACTACAGGCCCCGTGCCCGCGCAACTGATCCACCGTTGAAATGTGGCTTTCAAGAAGAAGAGCTGATTTTGGATGTTTTGAAGCGTTTTTCATGATTTTTTCCTCACTGATGAAACAGTCAGACCCCAAACCTTCGTTTTCTGGTGGAAATTCGAAAGCGATTTTTATCGTGGACACTGCCTTTAAACGTGGTCGTACAAGCCTTGAAGACGATCCACGTGAAGGACGTCCAAAAAGCGCATCAACACCAGATAGTGGCCCCCCACCGCCAAGATAGCACCCAGTTTGGGTTGGAGACATTTCACCTCGATTGACTGAGAGAGATTTAAGGTAGAGGCTCTACACATCTCATTGGGCAGTGTGAGTCATGTTTTAAGTCAAATTTTGTGTTTTAGAAAGCTGTGTGCACAATGGGTGCCGCATTCGCTAACAATGGAACAAAAACACATTCGAATGCGACTTTCTCAGCAACATTTAAAGCGTTTTAAAGAGGATAAAGTGGATTTTTTGTGTCGATTCATCACTATGGATGAGACTTGGGTCTGGATCAAAGCACCTTGATCTTGGATCAAAACAAGAGGCTAAAGAGTGGTGTGAACATGGTTGTTCGGCTTCGAAACGAGTTCGTGTCCGGAAATCGGCCAAGAAGTAGTGACCCATGCAATTTTTTAGTTCAACCTGGTATGATACACAGGATACATTAAATCCTTATCAAAGCATCTCAGGATATAAAGGATCCGTGAAAAATTAGATGAAACGTCCGCGCATCAGAGTTTCTTGGCCCAAGAAACGTGCACCGCTTGCTGCGTACTGTGCCAAATCAGCCAGCCGGGCGTAGAACACTAGAGGCGTAGAACACCCAGAAAATTATTTTCCAGATTTTATTGTGGTCTTGGAGAGAGTCACACGCTGGTCACAGTGGTATCTCTGAAATCGTCCCGGACCCCCTATGAATAGAGTTATGGCTCCTCAAAAATGCCTATGTTTTGAGAATGAAAAATTAGAGGACGAGTTGTCTCAGGCTTGTAATTCTCTTCTTTCGCAATCGTTGCGCAAAAACGATACAGTATAAGAAGACAGTCTGACAGTGGACTGAAGAACGACTTGTTGAGAATTCATTCATCCATCTAGCCGCTATCGGGTTCGGAAATCTGGTAGGGGGTGTGGCCCGTGGCGGTGAGCGAAGGAGATCGGGCTTGTGGTGTTTGCTTATATCTCGCTTATTTGAAGGGATTGAGAACTCGCACTTGGCACGTGTTATATAGGAAGGGTCTACCATACAATCAAATAAAAATCACAAAATTCATGTCTGAGGGTGTACTGTGCATCTAAGCGAGGCGCATTATAAGGCGCTATTCATACTACTCAAAGCTAGCGCGGCACGCGCTGGCGTGGCGCTAGTGTATGAATACTTTCTACGCGCGTGACGCGCATGCCGCGCTTGCGGAGACTATGAATACTCCAGCGACGACGCCATGGCGGAGCGGTGAAGCTGGAATGAATGGGACGATCGATAAATAATATCAGTGGATGAAAACGCCAAGGCGTTTCGGGTGGCAGTATGAATACTGCAGCGGCGACGCCATGGCGGAGCGGGCGAAGCTGACGCGCGTGCCGCGCGGGCGGGGCGTCAAGCCATTCATACACAAACGCCAAGCCAGCGCGGCACGCGCGTGCCGCGCTGGCGTTGAGTAGTATGAATAGCGCCTAATCGGTCTCCCCGAATTTTCGTGTGCGGATGGAGTTCACCGTTTTCCAGTAACACCAGTCGGACCGACGGCGCTAAAAAGATCTCATGGCTGATCGCGAGAGCATGGCCGGCGGATGACCGTAGGCGGAAGGCTAGACGGGTTGGTCTCCGGACTATGTGGACTCATCGATCGGATCGAGGGCAGCCATTGAAGGTTTGGTACGATTGCGGGCCGAAGTAAATTCTAGTATGTATGTAAATTCTAGTATTCTAGTATGTCTAGTAGAGAGTATGTCAACGAATATTCGGAAAACGAATATTCGGCCGCCGAATAAACGAATAATCGAATATTCGGAAAAGTCAATTTTTTCGAATAATTCGTTTATTCGAATATTCAAACGGCCCAATATTCGAATATTCGGCCGAATAAACGAGTAATTCCAGAAAAATAGGAAGCAGTCTCCGGCACATGTCCATTTTTGCGGTGCAGAGGTGAAATGCCTCTAATCAAACTGGTAGAAAGTTCGAATATAATCAGAACACTCCAATGTTCAACATGAGATAGTCAGAAACCTAATGGTGGAGTATCTCGCTTAGCACCGAATTTGTAGGCAGACGTAATAGATACTGTTTTCCATCTGATGGAGTAGGTCCGGAACAGATTCGAGCGATGTTCCAGAAACGGCTACCGTACGCTGCTAGAGTATTATATAATACTTAATATCCATGAATTTAGGTCAATCGCTGCAGCTTTGAGCCAGTTCTTGTTCAACATTTACCTTATATTTCTGCGGTCCAGAGGTGAAATGTCTCCAACCAAACTGGGTGCTATCTTAGCGGTGGGGGGCCACTATGGGTGGATGCACTTGGCCCTGCCCATTTTACCGTGCCGCACTTAATTTAAGCATCACCCGGGGTTTCCCTCCCCTGCCAAAATCAGGATTGCACCACGAAAAAATGGGCGTGGCCAGGTGCGATACAACAGTGCCCCCCCGCTATGATAGCACCCCAAATTGATGGAAAATCGGATATTGTTGGTAGATATTGTCTGGAAAATCCAGAGACTTTGATCGTATCGTTTAACAACTGCTCATAGACAGTGATAAATGTTGGTTTGAATACTTTTACAATATATAATGCGGAATGTCTTTTTCGTGGAAGTACATTGGCATAGCTTTGATCTATACAACACTATACAAAAAAGGCGAAGAAAGTTGGAAATGCCGCGAACGGGGTTCGATTATGCGTACTCGGTCCATACTTTTTATTCGAATACTCGCGATTTTGGCCGGATATTCGAATTGTTCGTATTCGAATCATTCGAATAATTCGTTTATTCGATTATTCGAAAAGTCAATTTTTCGAATTATTCGTTTATTCGAATATTCGGAGAAGTCAATTTTTCGAATAATTCGTTTGTTCGAATAATCGGAAAAGTCAGTTTTTCGAATAATTCGTTTATTCGAATATACGAAAGGGTCAATTTTTTGAATAATTCGTTTATTCGAATATTCGGAAGAGTCAATTTTTCGAATTATTCGTTTATTCGAATATACGAAAGAGTGAATTTTTCGAATTATTCGTTTATTCGAAAATTCGGAGAAGTCAGTTTTTCGAATAATTCGTTTATTGGAATATACGAAAGAGTGAATTTTTCGAATAGTTCGTTCATTCGAATATTCGGAAAAGTCAGTTTTTCGAACTATTCGTTTATTCGAATATACGAAAGAGTCAATTTTTCGAATTATTCGTTTATTCAAATATTCGGAGAAGTCAGTTTTTCGAATAATTCGTTTTTTCGAATATTCGGAAGAGTCAATTTTTCGAATTATTCGTTTATTCAAATATTCGGAGAAGTCAGTTTTTCGAATAATTCGTTTATTGGAACAAACGAAAGAGTAAATTTTTCGAATAATTGGAATAATTCGAATATACGAAAGAGTGAATTTTTCGAATAATTCGTTTATTCAAATATTCGGAGAAGTCAGTTTTTCGAATAATTCGTTTTTTCGAATATTCGAAAGAGTCAATTTTTCGAACTATTCGTTTATTTGAATTTACGAAAGAGTCAATTTTTCGAATTATTCGTTTATTGGAATATACGAAAGAGTAAATTTTTCGAATTATTCGTTTATTGGAATATACGAAAGAGTAAATTTTTCGAATAATTCGTTTATTGGAATATACGAAAGAGTAAATTTTTCGGATTATTCGTTTATTGGAATATACGAAAGAGTAAATTTTTCGAATAATTCGTTTATTGGAATATACGAAAGAGTAAATTTTTCGAATGATTCGTTTATTGGAATATACGAAAGAGTAAATTTTTCGAATTATTCGTTTATTGGAATATACGAAAGAGTAAATTTTTCGAATAATTCGTTTATTGGAATATACGAAAGAGTAAATTTTTCGGATTATTCGTTTATTGGAATATACGAAAGAGTAAATTTTTCGAATAATTCGTTTATTGGAATATACGCAAGAGTAAATTTTTCGAATTATTCGTTTATTGGAATATACGAAAGAGTAAATTTTTCGAATAATTCGTTTATTGGAATATACGAAAGAGTAAATTTTTCGAATAATTCGTTTATTGGAATATACGAAAGAGTAAATTTTTCGAATTATTCGTTTATTGGAATATACGAAAGAGTAAATTTTTCGAATTATTCGTTTATTGGAATATACGAAAGAGTAAATTTTTCGAATAATTCGTTTATTGGAATATACGAAAGAGTAAATTTTTCGAATTATTCGTTTATTGGGATATACAAAATAGTAAATTTTTTCGAATAATTCGTTTATTGGAATATACGAAAGAGTAAATTTTTCGAATAATTCGTTTATTGGAATATACGAAAGAGTAAATTTTTCGAATAATTCGTTTATTGGAATATACGAAAGAGTAAATTTTTCGAATTATTCGTTTATTGGAATATACGAAAGAGTAAATTTTTCGAATAATTCGTTTATTGGAATATACGAAAGAGTAAATTTTTCGAATTATTCGTTTATTGGAATATACGAAAGAGTAAATTTTTCGAATAATTCGTTTATTGGAATATACGAAAGAGTCAATTTTTCGAATTATTCGTTTATTCAAATATTCGGAGAAGTCAGTTTTTCGAATAATTCGTTTTTTCGAATATTCGGAAGAGTCAATTTTTCGAACTATTCGTTTATTCGAATATACGAAAGAGTCAATTTTTCGAATAATTCGTTTTTTCGAATATTCGGAAGAGTCAATTTTTCGAACTATTCGTTTATTCGAATATACGAAAGAGTCAATTTTTCGAATAATTCGTTTATTCAAATATTCGGAGAAGTCAGTTTTTCGAATAATTCGTTTATTGGAACAAACGAAAGAGTAAATTTTTCGAACTATTCGTTTATTCTAATATACGAAAGAGTCAATTTTTCGAATTATTCGTTTATTCAAATATTCGAAAGAGTCAATTTTTCGAACTATTCGTTTATTCGAATATACGAAAGAGTGAATTTTTCGAATTATTCGTTTATTCGAATATTCGGAGAAGTCAGTTTTTCGAATAATTCGTTTATTCGAATATACGAAAGAGTGAATTTTTCGAATAATTCGTTTATTTGAATTTACGAAAGAGTCAATTTTTCGAATTATTCGTTTATTGGAATATACGAAAGAGTAAATTTTTCGAATAATTCGTTTATTGGAATATACGAAAGAGTAAATTTTTCGAATTATTCGTTTATTGGAATATACGAAAGAGTAAATTTTTCGAATAATTCGTTTATTGGAATATACGAAAGAGTAAATTTTTCGAATAATTCGTTTATTGGAATATACGAAAGAGTAAATTTTTCGAATAATTCGTTTATTTGAATTTACGAAAGAGTAAATTTTTCGAATAATTCGTTTATTGGAATATACGAAAGAGTAAATTTTTCGAATTATTCGTTTATTGGAATATACGAAAGAGTAAATTTTTCGAATAATTCGTTTATTGGAATATACGAAAGAGTAAATTTTTCGAATTATTCGTTTATTGGAATATACGAAAGAGTAAATTTTTCGAATAATTCGTTTATTGGAATATACGAAAGAGTAAATTTTTCTGAATTATTCGTTTATTGGAATATACGAAAGAGTAAATTTTTCGAATAATTCGTTTATTGGAATATACGAAAGAGTAAATTTTTCGAATAATTCGTTTATTGGAATATACGAAAGAGTAAATTTTTCGAATTATTCGTTTATTGGAATATACGAAAGAGTAAATTTTTCGAATTATTCGTTTATTGGAATATACGAAAGAGTAAATTTTTCGAATTATTCGTTTATTGGAATATACGAAAGAGTAAATTTTTCGAATAATTCGTTTATTGGAATATACGAAAGAGTAAATTTTTCGAATAATTCGTTTATTGGAATATACGAAAGAGTAAATTTTTCGAATTATTCGTTTATTGGAATATACGAAAGAGTAAATTTTTTCGAATAATTCGTTTATTGGAATATACGAAAGAGTAAATTTTTCGAATTATTCGTTTATTGGAATATACGAAAGAGTAAATTTTTCGAATTATTCGTTTATTGGAATATACGAAAGAGTAAATTTTTCTGAATAATTCGTTTATTGGAATATACGAAAGAGTAAAATTTTCGAATAATTCGTTTATTGGAATATACGAAAGAGTAAATTTTTCGAATAATTCGTTTATTGGAATATACGAAAGAGTAAATTTTTCGAATAATTCGTTTATTGGAATATACGAAAGAGTAAATTTTTCGAATTATTCGTTTATTGAAATATACGAAAGAGTAAATTTTTCGAATTATTCGTTTATTCGAATATATGAAAGAGTAATTTTTTCGAATAATTTGTTTATTGGAATATACGAAAGAGTAAATTTTTCGAATTATTCGTTTATTGGAATATACGAAAGAGTAAATTTTTCGAATTATTCGTTTATTGGAATATACGAAAGAGTAAATTTTTCGAATAATTCGTTTATTGGAATATACGAAAGAGTAAATTTTTCGAATTATTCGTTTATTGGAACATACTAAAGAGTAAATTTTTTCGAATTATTGGTTTATTGGAATATACGAAAGAGTAAATTTTTCGAATAATTCGTTTATTGGAATATACGAAAGAGTAAATTTTTCGAATTATTCGTTTATTGGAATATACGAAAGAGTAAATTTTTCGAATAATTCGTTTATTGGAATATACGAAAGAGTAAATTTTTCGAATTATTCGTTTATTGGAATATACGAAAGAGTAAATTTTTCGAATAATTCGTTTATTGGAATATACGAAAGAGTAAATTTTTCGAATTATTCGTTTATTGGAATATACGAAAGAGTAAATTTTTCGAATAATTCGTTTATTGGAATATACGAAAGAGTAAATTTTTCGAATTATTCGTTTATTGGAATATACGAAAGAGTAAATTTTTCTGAATTATTTGTTTTTTGGAATATACGAAAGAGTAAATTTTTCGTATTATTCGTTTATTGGAATATACGAAAGAGTAAATTTTTCGAATAATTCGTTTATTGGAATATACGAAAGAGTAAATTTTTCGAATTATTCGTTTATTGGAATATACGAAAGAGTAAATTTTTCGAATAATTCGTTTATTGGAATATACGAAAGAGTAAATTTTTCGAATTATTCGTTTATTGGAATATACGAAAGAGTAAATTTTTCGAATAATTCGTTTATTGGAATATACGAAAGACTAAATTTTTCCCATTATTCGATTATTGAATATACGAAAGAGTAAATTTTTCGAATAATTCGTTTATTGGAATATACGAAAGAGTAAATTTTTCGAATAATTCGTTTATTGGAAAATACGAAAGAGAAAATTTTTCGAATAATTCAGTTATTGGAATATACGAAAGAGAAAATTTTTCGAATTATTCGTTTATTGGGAAATACGAAAGAGTAAATTTTTTCGAATAATTCGTTTATTGGAATATACGAAAGAGTAAATTTTTCGAATTATTCGTTTATTGGAATATACGAAAGAGTAAATTTTTCGAATAATTCGTTTATTGGAATATACGAAAGAGTAAATTTTCGAATTATTCGTTTATTGAATATACGAAAGAGTAAATTTTTCGAATAATTCGTTTATTGGAATATACGAAAGAGTAAATTTTTCGAATTATTCGTTTATTGGAATATACGAAAGAGTAAATTTTTTCGAATAATTCGTTTATTGGAATATACGAAAGAGTAAATTTTTCGAATTATTCGTTTATTGGAATATACGAAAGAGTAAATTTTTCGAATAATTCGTTTATTGGAATATACGAAAGAGTAAATTTTTCGAATAATTCGTTTATTGGAATATACGAAAGAGTAAATTTTTCTGAATTATTCGTTTATTGGAATATACGAAAGAGTAAATTTTTCGAATAATTCGTTTATTGGAATATACGAAAGAGTAAATTTTTTCGAATTATTCGTTTATTGGAATATACGAAAGAGTAAATTTTCGAATAATTCGTTTATTGGAATATACGAAAGAGTAAATTTTTCGAATTATTCGTTTATTGGAATATACGAAAGAGTAAATTTTTCGAATTATTCGTTTATTGGAATATACGAAAGAGTAAATTTTTTCGAATAATTCGTTTATTGGAATATACGAAAGAGTAAATTTTTCGAATAATTCGTTTATTGGAATATACGAAAGAGTAAATTTTTCGAATAATTCGTTTATTGGAATATACGAAAGAGTAAATTTTTCGAATTATTCGTTTATTGG
The DNA here is from genome assembly GCA_029168955.1 of Aplectana chamaeleonis. Classification (NCBI taxonomy): domain Eukaryota; kingdom Metazoa; phylum Nematoda; class Chromadorea; order Rhabditida; family Cosmocercidae; genus Aplectana; species Aplectana chamaeleonis. The sequence continues at coordinate 9,819 of JAPDOI010000249.1, read as the reverse complement.
AATATACGAAAGAGTAAATTTTTTCGAATTATTCGTTTATTGGAATATACGAAAGAGTAAATTTTTCGAATAATTCGTTTATTGGAATATACGAAAGAGTAAATTTTTCGAATTATTCGTTTATTGGAATATACGAAAGAGTAAATTTTTCGAATAATTCGTTTATTGGAATATACGAAAGAGTAAATTTTTCGAATTATTCGTTTATTGGAATATACGAAAGAGTAAATTTTTCGAATAATTCGTTTATTGGAATATACGAAAGAGTAAATTTTTCGAATTATTCGTTTATTGGAATATAATGAAAGAGTAAATTTTTCGAATAATTCGTTTATTGAATATACGAAAGAGTAAATTTTTCGAATTATTCGTTTATTGGAATATACGAAAGAGTAAATTTTTCGAATAATTCGTTTATTGGAATATACGAAAGAGTAAATTTTTCGAATTATTCGTTTATTGGAATATACGAAATAGTAAATTTTTCGAATAATTCGTTTATTGGAATATACGAAAGAGTAAATTTTTCGAATTATTCGTTTATTGGAATATACGAAAGAGTAAATTTTTCGAATAATTCGTTTATTGGAATATACGAAAGAGTAAATTTTTCGAATTATTCGTTTATTGGAATATACGAAAGAGTAAATTTTTCGAATAATTCGTTTATTGGAATATACGAAAGAGTAAATTTTTCGAATAATTCGTTTATTGGAATATACGAAAGAGTAAATTTTTCGAATAATTCGTTTATTGGAATATACGAAAGAGTAAATTTTTCGAATAATTCGTTTATTCGAATACACGAAAGAGTGAATTTTTCGAATAATTCGTTTATTTGAATTTACGAAAGAGTCAATTTTTCGAATTATTCGTTTATTGGAATATACGAAAGAGTAAATTTTTCGAATAATTCGTTTATTGGAATATACGAAAGAGTAAATTTTTCGAATTATTCGTTTATTGGAATATACGAAAGAGTAAATTTTTCGAATAATTCGTTTATTGGAATATACGAAAGAGTAAATTTTTCGAATTATTCGTTTATTGGAATATACGAAAGAGTAAATTTTTCTGAATAATTCGTTTATTGGAATATACGAAAGAGTAAATTTTTTCGAATTATTCGTTTATTGGAATATACGAAAGAGTAAATTTTTCGAATAATTCGTTTATTGGAATATACGAAAGAGTAAATTTTTCGAATTATTCGTTTATTGGAATATACGAAAGAGTAAATTTTTCGAATAATTCGTTTATTGGAATATACGAAAGAGTAAATTTTTCGAATTATTCGTTTATTGGAATATACGAAAGAGTAAATTTTTCGAATAATTCGTTTATTGGAATATACGAAAGAGTAAATTTTTCGAATTATTCGTTTATTGGAATATACGAAAGAGTAAATTTTTCGAATAATTCGTTTATTGGAATATACGAAAGAGTAAATTTTTCGAATTATTCGTTTATTGGAATATACGAAAGAGTAAATTTTTCGAATAATTCGTTTATTGGAATATACGAAAGAGTAAATTTTTCGAATTATTCGTTTATTGGAATATACGAAAGAGTAAATTTTTCGAATAATTCGTTTATTGGAATATACGAAAGAGTAAATTTTTTCGAATTATTCGTTTATTGGAATATACGAAAGAGTAAATTTTTCGAATAATTCGTTTATTGGAATATACGAAAGAGTAAATTTTTCGAATTATTCGTTTATTGGAATATACGAAAGAGTAAATTTTTCGAATAATTCGTTTATTGGAATATACGAAAGAGTAAATTTTTCGAATTATTCGTTTATTGGAATATACGAAAGAGTAAATTTTTTCGAATAATTCGTTTATTGGAATATACGAAAGAGTAAATTTTTCGAATTATTCGTTTATTGGAATATACGAAAGAGTAAATTTTTCGAATAATTCGTTTATTGGAATATACGAAAGAGTAAATTTTTCGAATTATTCGTTTATTGGAATATACGAAAGAGTAAATTTTTCGAATAATTCGTTTATTGAAATATACGAAAGAGGAAATTTTTCGAATTATTGGTTTATTGGAATATACTGAAAGAGTAAATTTTTCGACTTATTCGTTTATTGGAATATACGAAAGAGTAAATTTTTCGAATAATTCCTTTATTGGAATATGCGAAAGAGTAAATTTTTCGAATAATTCGTTTATTGGAATATACGAAAGAGTAAATTTTTCGAATAATTCGTTTATTGGAATATACGAAAGAGTAAATTTTCGAATTATTCGTTTATTGGAATATACGAAAGAGTAAATTTTTCGAATAATTCGTTTATTGGAATATACGAAAGGGTCAATTTTTCGAATTATTCGTTTATTGAATATACGAAAGAGTAAATTTTTCGAATAATTCGTTTATTGGAATATACGAAAGAGTAAATTTTCGAATTATTCGTTTATTGGAATATACGAAAGAGTAAATTTTTCGAATTATTCGTTTATTGGAATATACGAAAGAGTAAATTTTTCGAATAATTCGTTTATTGGAATATACGAAAGAGTAAATTTTTCGAATAATTCGTTTATTGGAAGATACGAAAGAGTAAATTTTTCGAATTATTCGTTTATTGCAATATACGAAAGAGTAAAGTTCTCGAATAATTCGGTTATTGGAAGATACGAAAGAGTAAATTTTTTCGAATAATTCGTTTATTGGAATATACGAAAGAGTAAATTTTCGAATAATTCGTTTATTGGAATATACGAAAGAGTAAATTTTCGAATTATTCGTTTATTGGAATATACGAAAGAGTAAATTTTTTCGAATAATTCGTTTATTGGAATATACGAAAGAGTAAATTTTTCGAATAATTCGTTTATTGGAATATACGAAAGAGTAAATTTTTCGAATAATTCGTTTATTGGAATATACGAAAGAGTAAATTTTTCGAATAATTCGTTTATTGGAATATACGAAAGAGTAAATTTTTCGAATAATTCGTTTATTGGAATATACGAAAGAGTAAATTTTTCGAATTATTCGTTTATTGGAATATACGAAAGAGTAAATTTTTCGAATAATTCGTTTATTTGAATTTACGAAAGAGTAAATTTTTCGAATTATTCGTTTATTGAATATACGAAAGAGTAAATTTTTCTGAATAATTCGTTTATTGGAATATACGAAAGAGTAAATTTTTTCGAATAATTCGTTTATTGGAATATACGAAAGAGTAAATTTTTCGAATTATTCGTTTATTGGAATATACGAAAGAGTAAATTTTTCGAATAATTCGTTTATTGGAATATAAGAAAGAGGAAATTTTTCTGAATAATTCGTTTATTGGAATATACGAAAGAGTAAATTTTTCGAATTATTCGTTTATTGGAATATACGAAAGAATAAATTTTTCGAATTATTCGTTTATTGGAATATACGAAAGAGTAAATTTTTCGAATAATTCGTTTATTGGAATATACGAAAGAGTAAATTTTCGAATAATTCGTTTATTGGAATATACGAAAGAGTAAATTTTTCGAATTATTCGTTTATTGGAATATACGAAAGAGTAAATTTTTCGAATAATTCGTTTATTGGAATATACGAAAGAGTAAATTTTTCGAATTATTCGTTTATTGGAATATACGAAAGAGTAAATTTTTCGAATAATTCGTTTATTGGAATATACGAAAGAGTAAATTTTTCCAATATTTCGTTTATTGGAATATACGAAAGAGTAAATTTTTCGAATTATTCGTTTATTGGAATATACGAAAGAGTAAATTTTTCGAATAATTCGTTTATTGGAATATACGAAAGAGTAAATTTTTCGAATAATTCGTTTATTTGAATTTACGAAAGAGTCAATTTTTCGAATAATTCGTTTATTGGAATATACGAAAGAGTAAATTTTTCGAATTATTCGTTTATTGGAATATACGAAAGAGTAAATTTTTCGAATAATTCGTTTATTGGAATATACGAAAGAGTAAATTTTTCGAATTATTCGTTTATTGGAATATACGAAAGAGTAAATTTTTCGAATTATTCGTTTATTGGAATATACGAAAGAGTAAATTTTTCGAATAATTCGTTTATTGGAATATACGAAAGAGTAAATTTTTCGAATAATTCGTTTATTGGAATATACGAAAGAGTAAATTTTTCGAATTATTCGTTTATTGGAATATACGAAAGAGTAAATTTTTCGAATTATTCGTTTATTGGAATATATAATGCTAGCTGAAGTAATATGGCCTTTCTCTGGAAAATAGTGGCGATGGCATTTTTTGTATTACTCCAAAAGTCGAATGGAAAAATTCGAAAAAAATATTCGACAGTCGATTGAAAAAGTCGACTTTTTATTCGAAAAGTCGAATATTCGAAAAGTTCAGAATCCCGAATGATTCGAGAAAATCGACTATTCAAGAAAGTTCAGAAATCCCGAATCATTCGAAAGTCGAATATTCGAAAAGTTCAAAATCGAATTATTCGAAAAGTCGAATATATTCGAAAGTTCAAAATCCCGAGTTATTCAGAAAAGTCAGAATATTCGAAAGTTGAGAAAATCACGAATTATCCGGAAAAGTCGAATATTCAAGAAAAGTTCAAAAATCGAAATTATTCGAAAGTCGAATATTCGAAAAAATCTGAAAATGTAAAAGTATACCCTTCCCCCGAAAGGAACCTTATGGGAAATGGGCTTCCAATTACTTTGTTAAATCTGATTGAAATAACACTTCGAGAAAATAAAATTGAGAAATATAATTAACATTTACAAAAAAGCCGACATTAATTGTGCATATGCAATAAGAGTGACTGTGTGTATAGGTGTTATGTAGTTGATAAAATGGTGTCAAACAGTGTTTTGTATATCTGCACTTTTGTGTTGAACAATGCGAGGTTGTCCAATAATTCTTGTCCGAAAGAAATTTCACCATTTTTTATTTTTTCAGCTTTATTGAAAAAACAAGTCTAATCAACAATATAATCACCACAGTTATCCACAACAGTGGCTCCATCGATTGGGCAGGTCATGGGTAGTATGACCTTCGCCCAGAACTCCGGAGGGCTGCGACTCGAAGAAGTCCGCGATGTCGGATTTGATGTTGTCGGAAGTTGGTGAATTTTCTTCCGGCCAAATGGATTGCTTCAGCGGGCGGAACAAGTGGTAATCGAGAGGGGCGAGGTCCGGGGAATACGGCGGATGGGCGGCAACCGTCTCCCAGCCGAGCGTCGCCAACTTCCGCTAAGATCTCCTTCGCCACGTGGGGGCGCGCGTTGTCGTGCAGCAGGTGGACCGAGAGCCCGTCGGGGGACGCTTTTCTCGGGATGGCGGCGGCTAGTTTCTCGAGCTGATCGGTGTAGATGGAGGCGGTGACCTTCCTGCCTTGCGGGAGCAGGCTCGAAGTACAGCATGCCCTTGGTGTCCCACCAGCAGCAGAGTATGATCTTCAGCGGGTGCCAGGTCGGCTTTCGGCGTCGTCGGCGGCTCTTCTCCGCGCGGGATCCAGGACGGCACCGCGGGCGACGTTGTCTTAGAAGGACTAGCTCATCCCCAGTGACCATGTCCTCGAAACTCCTTGCGATGCGGACGAAGCTGAGTGAGGAACCTGGCAGACCGCCACGCGGCTCTGCTTGCTGGCGCGCGTCCGGCAGACGGTGGGGATCCAACGGGCCAGAACTTTGTGGTAGCCGAGGTTAGAGTCGATTGTGGATGGATGGACTTGCTGCAGCCGAGCGTCGTCGTCAGTTCACGGGTGGTGGCTTCCGGCTTCTTCCCTTGATACAGCGACGGACTTCGTCATCATCCACCGTAGAAAGGCTCCTCCCGCTGTGCTCCCTACTCCCTCGAGGCTCGTGTCGCCGCTCTCGAAACGATTGAACCAGCGGCTGACGCCTTAGAGTGCGTTGGGACACTGCATCCTCCCTTGCACGCTCTGCTGATGTTGCGCGACCGCGGTGCGCGATGTCGTTGCCCAGCAGCCACTCGTAGTGCAATAATGAACCGTACGAATTCGACCTTGGCCCATTTTAGCTAGTACTGGTAGCTAAACGCATGGCGACTGCGCCTTATACCCGTGGCGTAGAACTTTTGGAGAACCTTCTAGAAGGTTCACTTGCCTGATATTATAACACTTCAAGGAAAATTGTAGAATTTTGAAAGAATTTTCGGACAGGAATTATTGGACGGCCTGCAAGGTATATTAATTCTCGCTCTTTTTGATTTTCGTTCATCTTTCGCCATTTCGCGTATCGCTTGGCAAAGGTATCCTGTTCATATCGAGGCGAGAATCCGGATCGCAGTTGCAGACAATCGCTCTAGCTTTGCGCTTGGGTCGACGATGAGTGGTGTTATGCCGGGACTTTAATGTCCCAGTGGGATTCTCCTGAAGCTGCGTGCTGCAAACACCGCGAGTTGCCGCCCAAAGGCACAGTACACCCTCAGATATGAATTTTGAAGAGATTTTCATGTAATTGTAGAAGGGGGCCCTCCTGTATAACACGTGTCAAATGCCAGATCTCATTTCCTCCAAGTAAGCGGAGATATAAGCGACCACCACAGGCCCGACCCCTTCGCTCACCACCACAGGCCCGAAGCCCCCCTCACAGATTTCCGAACTCGATAGCGGCTTGATGGATCGATGAAATTCCAACAAGTCATCGTTCTTGAGGTCCATTGCCGGTCTATCTCCTCATCCTGTTTCGCTCTCGTGCGGCGATTGCGAATGAAGAGAAATACGAGTGGCCTGAGACAAGCTCCAAGGTCCACCAATTTTTCATCCTCAGAATCAAGGCATCTTTGAAGAGGCCATAACTCTGTTCGAAGGGCCTTGGACGATTTCAGAGACACCCACTGTAATCAGCGTGATGACTCTCTCCAAGATAAGCATAAAATCTGAAATAACAAATTTTCTGGGTGTCCAGTGTGCCTTTAAAGGCATCGTACGCGCCGAAAACCACTCACCGTTTTTCGGTTCAATTGATTCTCTGGGCCTACCTAAGAACGTAAAGGAGAGTTTGTTCGGTTAAAATGCGTTATTGTCGAGAGGATAAATGAGGTCGAATGTGTCAAATTCCGTCAAAAGAGGACGGCCCTCTGTTCAATTATCTGACACAATTTGCTGTCAGCCATCATATGAAGTTAAATTTACAACATTTGATAGAAGGTGCAACTGAGGGAAGTTGATGGAATATAGTATACGATTACGTGAAGAATGGCTTTTCTATACACATCGATTAACCTTTCCTTCCCAACAAATCAACTTGCGGAAAGAAAGATCAACTTCATTTGATCGTGAGATCGTCGGTCAAAACAACTATGTTCTAACGATCAACTCTTCCTTTGTCAAAGTCGATTGAGATGTTTTGGGGTCTGAAAAAGGGATTTCAATAGATTTTTCGCGGTTTTTTCCCAACGTAGCCGTTATATGGGAACTATAGCTCTCATTATATATGGGAAACTCTGGGACGGAAGTCATCGTGCACGCGATGCCTTTAAGTGCGAACCTGATTGTCACTCCGATATGGACGGCATATGCCCTTCCGTGCGTACCTGTCCTGCTTCTGACTGCCCGCAGCACGCTGCGTTGTGACTTCAACCATTGAACTCGTCCGACTTGGTCGATGGTGCGACCACGCGAGCTGGATGAGGGCGAAGGCATCTGTCTACACATGAACTCAATTTGTCTGCAGCGAAATATTATGTATATTCTCTCTGTAAAACCATATGAAGTCTCGAACCATCGTTATTCTCCCTTCCTCATGCAGCTGTTATGGAAAAATTCGCAACTGCTGCTAAATGCACTCGCCTTTTCGCAGTTTCACCCGCCGTAGCAATGACAGAGTATGTGATAAAATATAAAAATGTCAGAAAATTACTATCATTTATTGACTTCTGCCTGTCATTCTTCTAGGCCTTCAAAATATGTATGGGTGGTTTGAAAAAGCGCAGCGCAATTCGTAAGAGAAAAAGGAGCTTGTGAATACGTACGTCTGTACAGCCGCAGAAGAACGACTCTCACACACTGGCGAATAAGTCAAAACTAAAAGGGCCAGGGATGATTACTCAACTCTATGGAAGCATCAATATAATTTTGGGTCTGAGCAGAGACAGTCTACTGCCACGAGAAAGCCTAAACAGGCGGCAGCGACTGTTTATCCACGCGTGTTCTATCACTGTTTTGCCAGTGGAAATGTTCTACAAGTTTTACTCACGTTTCAACGCGCCAACTTCCTGCGTATCCAGCACGGTAGAAGATAGGGGAAAATGGTAGCTGCTGTCTGTTTAGGAGTGCCCTGCTGCCACCACACTTCTTTCTGTGACTATGCATCGTTACAAATGCTCGTGTCTGGGAACATTCGAAAAGCGAGCATGCATCGAGCACACATCCCAAACGCTTTGATCAGGGCAAGTATACACTTCCAGAATATTAGGAGATTTGTGAAGTTTGCCCTTGCTTTGGAGAGCGCGCATCGTGGATGGGTCGCCTATCCTCCTGGTTCCGGGCCTGATTTAGTGTGTGCAATTGCGGACTTGCGTCGGGAGGGCTGGCGCGACGCATCGCTTTCGTACGACCTTCTGCTGGCCATGCCCCTCATCAGCTGTTCTTGTGCGTGTTTTCTACGTTTTCAAGGTTTTTCCTAGTGTTTCTTTGATCGTATTACGAAGAAGCGACAGCGTTGCGCCCTCACGACGCAAGTCCGCAATTGCACTGCATCAAATTCAGGGCCGAGTCTAACTCAGAGGGTAATGGAAGTTATTGGGCCTCTGGCTGCCTCATTACTCAGGAGAACTCAGAAGCAGTTTTAAATTCCCGAAAAGTGCTGAGTGCCATGCACTGATGAAACCAAATACCATCCGCATTATTCCGTCTGCAGGTCGCCAGCACCCTTCTCGCTGAGCTGAGTGTGGTGATGGGGGTAAGAAGATGCGTAAATGTTCAGCCAAAACCAGTAACGCTATGGTGGCTCAGTGGCAATCTCTTGCCTCTTGCATGGCAGAGCGTAAGTTTGAAATTCAGAAACTTTATAGTTTTGGAGACAAACATTTCCTGAGCATCACAATCTTCTGCCCATCCATATCACCCTTTGATAATTAAAGTGGCACTCTACGCGCCACCTGTGCACTCTCTGTTAAAGGCACAGTCCAATCCCAGTCCCAAAGTCTATTGTCTGTTTTCCTGACTATTTTGAAAACGGTCCCACTCTGAGTCCCGGCGTTAATATACTGGAATCGATGTCTCTGAAGCAGAATCGTCCAAACCTCCTAGAAACGGATTTTATCTCCGCTCAACAATTGAGCTACGGGAGCATGGATGGGACGCGAGTTGTCCGAGGCTTCGAAACATCCTTCGTATTGCAACCGATAATGCATACTGAGCTCGACCCTGAACAAAGAGAGAGGTTGAAGGAAACGTAAAGGGAAGCCCAAGGAAACGAGGGGCTACTTATCTGGAAACTGATAGGCGTCTTTCATCCTCGCCACGCTGTTGAGCCTCCGAAAGATTGTAAGGGGGCGTGCCAAGAGTGAAGGCTTCCTCTGATGTGGGGCGCCCCAGGGTGGCTTTCGAGATGTGGGCGTCCCCCAGCAGTGTGGCTTCCTTCTCTAAAACGCTTTATTCGGAGGAGTTGAGAGCTCGCACTTCGCGAGTGCTATAGTATAGGGTGGAGTTTACTTCACAATTATGTGTAAATATCAGAATTCGTCCCTGAGCTTGAACTGTGCGCCTTTAAGTGGCGATTTCGGAAGGAATTACTACCACCCGCGGTTTTTCCGGCTCGCGGAAGTGTCCGCGTCGTATTCTTGTTAAAACAACATCCATAGGTTTGCGGTAAGTTCT